>OX104067.1:72419077-72699144 GCA_944474145.2 Dicrocoelium dendriticum | reverse complement strand
GTCATGAGGCTGGCACGTTTGGGTCCGTCCGTTCAATGGTTGGCCGTTTTTCAATTGTTTTGGTCTTTTGAATGCTTTGGTCTACCCCCAACGCTTTGTCGTCTCGCCCGCCCACCTTGGCCTTTGGATCGTGGTCTGCTTGGCTCAATTTGGCTCGCCTTGGTCGTTTGTCTGGCTCGCCTTCCTGGCTTTGGCTGCTCGTGTGCCTGGCTCGTTGTTTTTGGCCCCCCCCCCCACGGCTCGCCAGTACGAACAGGATTTCAGCTTCGTTGTGGCAGTGGATTGGAATGCGGTGGGGGGAGTGACCTCTCCCAAGCGCACCGTCCTTCAGCAGCGGTGAAAGGTCCTACCGGCCCTTTTTCTGGATTATCCAGTTTTTTTGTAGTTCGGTGTGCCCGCTGGGACGGCCCACCGATGATGCATTCCAATCCACAAGAAGATTAAATAATCCAAATACAACCGAACTCCTGTGATTCTGCCTTTATACATTTGCAAGCCAACAGCGATCGAAGTCCTCGTCCCTCGGCCTTCTAGGGGGAGGCCTGTGTAGTGATCATGACATTTTACCCCATCAAACATCACATTCAGACTTGTGCACATTTTGTTTTACTTTGCACCCATCCCAAGCCTATATATACTGGACTGCAATTTTGAACCTGGTTCGCCATCTTGCCCGCGCGCTGCCGGCTGGTGTACTCCTACGTGGTGTTACTCATTGCTTCACCACTCTCTCCATTGTCCTCATGCTATATTCACATACCTATTGTACATAGCTATTTTCGCAAGACAATCTTTATATCCCACCGTCTTCTGTCTCACCGGGCTACGGTTTTCTTGTGTAGCATTCGTCAAGCCGCTACAGGCGTCAATTTCATACCAATACCGAAAAAGGCTCAGGCACATAACAACCAGTTGCTTGTAATTCAGCGGACTTACAGGCAATTTAAAAATAATTTTTGAGAGTATGCGGATACAATAGAAGTAAAATGATTCCCTTCAATTTGTCTGCCGCAGTTTGAGGTCAGTCCAAGACGCAGTAGCCTGTCTTGTGCGCTCGGTCCTGTCATGCTTTGACAATAGGACCAAGTTAACCCGAATCTGTTTTTTGGTCTACAGTAACGCGTTCGGCTGCGTAAACCGCGTTTTAATGTTTATAGATCTTCTTGGTGCGTGAGGCATTATTTTACCGGTCGTACCCAGGTCATCCGATTTGGGGGCAGAAACTTTTCTCCCCCAAACACAAACTTCGGGTTCTTCACGGAGCTAATCTGTCACCATTTCTCTTTTCCAACTGTGTAAGCTCAATACCAATCACAGGAAAGACAACCTGCTGGAATACACAGATGACATTGTTTTTGGCGTCAATCGACCGATGACTGCCTCTTCAGTCACCTTGCAAGCTATTCTTGACGATTTTCCTTCTGGGCAAAGGGCAGCAAGATGCCACGCAACGTGTCGAAATGCAACGCTATGATTCTTTCACTGCACAAGGGAGATCGATAGCAACAGCTTCTACAAAAATGCCCGGAACTAAACACCCAGAGCGAGGTTGCACTCTATCACATCGCTAAAGTACTTGGGTGTTTGGCTAAGCTACGATTCATCTTGGTCACACCATCTAAAAGAAACCTTCACAAAAGTCCGGAAATCATCGTTCTACGGTTCACACTAGTGAACTTCCTCTGTCCCCCACGATTTGATATTTCACCTCGTCACTGTGTTCTTCCACACTGGACGTATTGCACACCAGTAAATTTTCCTGGCAAGGATGCTAAATTAGTCTCCAGGTCATTAAAACAATTGTCGCAATGCAGAAGTTTGTCGAAGCAGATGTTCGTTGCTATATTTGTATTCACTCATGCTGTTTATTGCAAGAGACGAGCATCGAGAGTACTTGCAAACACAAGTCACCCCTCCATTGTGTATTGTCTGCACATGTTACAACCTCTTCAACCAGACAGAAATACAAATCCATATATGCCTGTACACGAGCGTACCGTTCGTCAATTAGCCTCTACCTAACGCGATGTTTGCTAGACCAAAACAAAGTCTTCCAAAGATTGATAAATCGGTTTATATTATGATGGTGCTATTCTTTTTCTATTATTGGTCCACTGTTTCGAATTTAATGCTGTATTGCTGAAAGCGTGTGTGTGTTACGGCTGAATATTTACCGTTCTGGGTGCAAAAATTACTTGCTTGACTTGACTTGTAAAAGCCTTGCTAGAGACAACGACTGTTCGCCATGTATCTTCGTCGAGGATTTCAATAGCTTTGATACTGTTTTTTTCACCACTCTCGGGTTACGAAGCACTGTAACTTTGCCAACCAGATTAGTCTCAACCCTGGAATTGTTGTTCGTCAATAATGTAATTGCTTCTCTGTATATAAGCGAGCGTCGATTAGCATGTCCGATCACACAACAGTCAAGCTTTCCTCTGTCATATACAGCAAGACAAACAACAAGATATTGCTAGCTGCAACAATCAAAGCTTCAGATGGAACCAGTGATTTTCACAAGATATGGAACAACTCCGTGAAACGGTTGCATCTGGAATTTGCTTTAGTTGCTGACCCTGAGGTACCCAAATATTCTGACGATTTGCCAAGCTATCTAAATTTCTATTTCGACATCTGCTATCCTCGGGAAACTTGCCACATCAACGGGTGCGCAGGTTTAAGGAGAAATCGTATAAAGCAAATGAAGACACCTAAGTCAGGTTGTATCGCGGAGGCGCTGCGTCATCTTAACCGAGTGTAAATCCAGTCCATTCTTGGGGACTACAGATGTTGTCAAGTTCGGAGTATGCTGAAACAGCGTAGCCCCCCATTTCTACGCATGTGTAGAGAAATCGAACCGGGAGTTCTGTGATTGCAATGCCAACATAGCCCCAGAACATTCATGTACCTAAGTTCTAGGGGGTGTAGACTCATTGCCGCATCTTGACCGTGTAACTGTGAATACTTCCAGAAGTACCTGCGTCCCGCAGCAGCTAATGGTCCAGACAGACCATACCCCATCGCCCTCAACATTTGTACCGAAAATTTTTACAACGCTTCTGGCGTGTACATACACAATGTGCTTGCAGCAACACAAAATTGCCTAATAATGGAAAGTACCATTGTTGTATTTCACCCGAAAACACACTCATTCAGTATTTCATAACATTGGATTCTATTGTTGTTTGAAACTTCACAGAGTCCATTTGTTTTACCGACGGTATTCCCGTTGGCACAAACCGCTTTCGTGAGTCTCGGGCCATGGCGTTCCTTGTGTAGGGACGAAAATGATCTTAATCAGGGTCACCAATGTAGGGACGAAATTGATTTTGGTCGGGGTCACCAGTGTAGCAAGAGTGGCCGGCTCACGAACTTAAAGTATTCGCGATAAACTGCTGACGAGTAAAGTTCCCGGTGATGGATGAGAAGGCACGGAAGTAACGGGACGAAAGTGTACTGTGGTACGCACGGTTGCTGTGTATTGGCTATTAGTGCGACACCGGACGAGGCTAGCTAGCTAAGGAAGGATGTGATGGACTGCGTGATGGAGCGGTGTGTTGAATCCAACCGTGGCGCCGTGGGTGTATGTCGCGTGTGTGTTGGAGCAGATAAACAAATGCAACTGCATAGCAAAATTCTACAAACAACATCTAGGTGTAAAATAACAGGGTAGTTTCATTTAACATTTTACACGGTCTTCTCAGGCCAACCGGGGAATCTACAGGCTGCTACACTTGTCCTATGTGAGGCGCTTCCTACCCTTGTAGGTTGTACAATATACATTGATCCCAGCTGCTTCCAACTTCCCTACTGTCCCATATTTGACACATCTCTTACCTGCCATAGTTGCCGGCGAGTATCCCAGTCGCCACGAAACAGTATCATATCATTGCCAAAAATGATTTCGCTTGCACTTCTGTTGCTTTGAATGTCCTGGAGAAATCCATACTTGAAATGAGCTTGTTCCTAACTTGCTTCAATGACCCCTTTAATTCGCCTAGCTTTGTTCGAGGTTTACTCGAACTACAATGGCGTGCCTCATACAATGTGTGCTGTCATCGTTTGACAACAAAAATAAATCATCTCGTATGTGTTCTCTTGATATAGCAACGCATTTTGCTGTTAACCGATCTACTCGTTCAAGAAATGTATCCTTCCATCGTTCATTTGCTAGTGCTTATTTTTCTGAACGCACTCAGCTTACCAGACTTAGTGGATGTTCCCCAACTGATCACTAATTCCTATGTTCTGCACTGGGACTTTCGGTCCTCTTTTCTCTTTTCTGCCTATGTTAGCTCAATAATAGATCCCATAGAGGTGACCTCACTAAAACTTACTGAGGACATGGTCCTGGGCATCAATCATCGTCATCAATCAGCATCACTAAGGTTGCAAGATCATCTGAAAGCCTCAATATTTGCTCCAAAGTTCATCGTATATTTTAATGCAACGAAGTGATTTAATATGCTTTATACGTTACGCAGTGGAGCCAGACGCAATTAGTTCCTTACGCAGTTCCCCAAGCTGCTTATTGACAGCGATGGAGTACACTCTGCTACATCGGTGAAGTACCTAGGTGTCATACTGGGCTACGATTTATCTTGCACACTTCAAGTGAATAAAACTTTCATGAATTATATAGGTTGTCGTTCCACGCCCCTCGGTTAAAAACTTCTTCTGTCCCTAGCGAGTTGATTTTTCTATCTGTCAGTGTCTGCTCTTCCCCTTTTGACCTACTGATCCACTGCGACTGTTAGTTCATTAAGGCAATTACGTTGACGTAGCGGCGTTCCGATGCATACTTTTGCTAACACACCACTGTCGAAACAAACCAATTCTTGTAAGAAAATAACGTCTAATGTACATGCCCATTCAATTCATCCCCTTTAGAACGCTTGATCTGCATATCTGTCAACATCTTCTGCTCGGCAGACGTATAAGTTGATATACGCCCGAGCGAAAACCTAGCGCTGGTCCGTCATCGCTTATCTTTCGCGTTTTCCGTGTGACTCAACCTGTACTTTTAGTCCTAACTAGCCGATTCGCAGTATGTTGAAGTTCCTGTATATTTTTAACCAAACGTTTGCATGGTACTTTTTCATAATTTATTTGTATTTTGGTACGTTGTTGAAGAGGTGTGCGAAGTAGCTGAATATTCACTTGCCACGGGTGCATAAAATAATCTCTTGATTTGACATGTTTTGATAGACAGCAGACCAAATGTCAGCTTTGGTTGATCTAGCAGAATTTCAGCTAATGGATCCAGAAAACAGAATTAGCTGCAGGGAAGTTTTCATTTGTACAGTAAAATGTTGCTTGTTGCTTTAGCTATAAAAACGATGCCAATGACACTGCTGACTAGAGGAACGAGAAATGCTCAGCACACAAACGCAATTCGCAAACCGAATGAGCGCCAAGCAAGATGGTGGGACTCTACTAAAACAATAGAATACAACCTGCAGTTCGACAATCCACACTGATCTGACTGTGTAATGATATACTAATTTTTGTTAGCAGTTTTCACTGGTAAACCGAGTAAACCTCTACCTAGAAAGCGTTGTATCTGGTATATTGAATCTGAAAGCCACATTCTGTCAGTACTTTCGAACATTGGGTTCTATTGATATTTGTATCTTCCGACTGTCCATTCGTTGTACCGATGGAACATCAGCCAAACATTTTCTGTCCGGCGAGTGGCGTTGCGTTCCACCCGGGTCTTACTGATTCGCTCTCTGGGCCTTGTGGCGTTTACAATATACAATGGATCCAGCTGTCTCCATTTTCTCTGCCCGTTCACATTTAGCAAGTCCAATAAGCGTCATTGTTACCGGCTAGTATGCGATAAGCATCCAACTATTGCTGACCACTGCTCGGAACACAGCATCCGCCATTTTAAATTTTTACTTTGGTGTGGTCGTCCCAGTTATTTTGTGATTTCTTCTTGTTATCTTTTGTTCTCTCACATGTCGTATCTTTCTATTCAATTTGGTCTTGAATGGTTTAACGAATATGCCATCCTTGTATCTTCGCAGAGTTAGGTTCCCCCGATTTCGCAGTATGAGACTTTATTATGGCTTGCGAAACTAAAAGCTTCTGTTTACGATTGTAGAATTTCTTCTGATTACGCTAAGCACAATCAATTCGCATCCAGAATTCCCGCAATACATCCTTGTAGGAAACGGAATTGATATATTGCCACAGTTCCTGATCAAAATCACATCCTTAAGCAGGCTACTTTCCACCGCTTCATGTCTCTAGACAAGGTCCAAATGCTACAACGATTTAGGGACCTCACACTCACACTATACACGTTAGCTTGAGGTGGGAAACACCTCAGCTACTGTGCCGCAATACCTAAAAGCATAAAGGGAATAAAATGCAACTGGTGCAAGCCAGAAGAGCTACCGGTAACGGATGGGTATCGTTCCTGTAAGCTGCCTGCTGGCCATTATGCAGCTGAAAAAAAATAATTTACTATGAAAAACTATAAAATGTTGAAAAATCTGATCGTGGTTGGAGGGTGAAGCTAAGAGGGATGGGGTGGGACAAAGAAACTCACAGCACGAACGCCACTGAGGTCGGCTCCTAGCCATGTTAACAAGTGTATCCAGCCAAACGTGTTCATCTTCTTTCGGACCCCAACCAGGGAGCTGAGACGCTCCAAATAAGGCCACCTTCGAAGTGAGGGCCTTCATTGCTCTCGACCAAGTCATTGCCAGCCACCTCTGCTCATCATTCATCCACACCCCGGGCGCGCAAACAACACGCGTCACGGGAGCCGGTGGGCTGGCATGCGTAACACGTAGCCGAGCCATCGGAGCCTGGTGCGTGGAATGACGGTGCTGAGCGGTTCATTTCCTTTTCCTGTGTCGTAAACTAGGCGTCGAACACTTTCGTTGCTAACGCGGTGTTCCTACCAGATATGAGCTAAATTGCGAGGCCACCGGTGGTCGAACGTAGTTACGCTGACCTAAGGGGCCAGGGTTCACAACCGTACAGTAGGGTGGAAAGTACCGCTGCATTGTACTCTTTACCCTTCAGGGCGAGAGTTATGTCGCGCCGGCGCCATAAGTGGCAAAGGTTAGCAAAAGCGCCCCGAGCTTTTGACATACGGTAAATGATCTCATCTTCAATCCCACGGGCTTTGATACAACTTCCCAGGTAGTTGAATTTTGAACGACTTCTAGCTGATCCCCCTCAACAGTCAGCGAAAGAGGCGCTTCAGGTCAATCTTGGAGAAAGGCTTTGCACTTCGAGGATGCAAACCAAAACCCGAAGCGGCTGACAGTCAGTGTTACTCTGTCCAGTGCCGCTTGGCATGTCTGGGCGCTGTAACAGATTAGGGCAATGTCGTCAGCACACTCCAAGTCAAGCAGTTGTTCTCCTGGGAGCAGATCCACACCTAAGTCGTGTCCTGTAAACGCGATTTCCATTACTTCGTCATTAGCGAAGTTGAAAAGGAAAGGTGACAGCGGGCATCCTTTTATCACACCGCTGGAAATATTAAAGTGAGACGACAGCTTGCCGTATGTCCTCAATCTGCCCGAGCTACGCGCGTATAATACACGGATAATATTCATCTATTGCTCAGGTACAGCTTTCCTGAGTAGACAGTCCCAAACTGCACGTCTATCCACCGAATCGAATGCACCTTTGATATCGAGGAACACGACAACCTTGGGCTGCCAATATATGTGATGGTGCTCCAACAACTGACGCAAAGTGAAGATGTGGTCAATACAGCCACGACCTCGACGAAACCCGGCTTGCTCTTCACGAATCTGGATTTCACGAGTGCCAGTCTGTCTGTGAAGATTGACAGAGGCAAGCAATTTGGAGGCGATGGAGATCAGACTGATTCCTCTATGGCTGCCGCATTCCGCTCGTGAACCCCTTGAAAATTGGGACTATGTAGGAGCGGCTCCAGTCGGTTAGGACAGAGACCTGCTCCCACAGTTGCACAAGTAACTCGTATAAATTACCCCACAAGAGCAGGTCTCCCGAATTTGAAGAGGGCTGAAAGAAGATAATATGGTCCCGCTGCCTTATTTAATTGCAATAGTGTGATCTCACGTTCGACTTCTGAGTGAAAGGGTGGATCCAGAGGGACACCCCACGGAGCAGGGCGATCAGTGGCCGTCGAGAAATCTAACACTTCCGGCTGATTAAATTGCCTTTCAACGTGCTCACCCCAACGTTCCAAGCGTTTTGACAAGTTGTGGGTAGACTGACCATTCTCGTCACGTATGGGCTCACTAACACCAGGTCTTCTTCTGCGCGTTTCCCGTATCATCCGGAATAACTTACGATGGTTACCAAGGGCAGCGGTCATTTACATCATTGATGCGCCATGAGACCACCAGGATTCGCAGTCTCTCTTCAGTCTAGCACAGAGTTTTGTCCGACGGTCTTTGCGAATTTCATTGTGTTCGCTTCCAGCCGGAATATGCCGGCGAACATCGACAAATTCCACAGAATGCGAAGAGACCCAATGTCCACGTTGGCGATTAAACTTACCACATGATGAAGTGCCTGCTTCTAGTAAGGACTGGTGTATGTGAGACTAGTGAGCTTCAACTGCATCTAATAAGCGCTTACTCAAATCGTATGACCGCGTATTATGATAGGCATTCAGAACAGCTGGTTTTGCCAGTTGGCTGGCATCATCTTGCTTTGTGGCAATCCTACGCTGCATCGCTGCCTATCCATTTACCGGCTGGATCGATAGCACGCACGTCGCCTATCTACCCTAAGGAACGTGTGACTCATCTGGACGCGACACGCCTGACCCCGCTGACCTCAAACCAGCGCCGATAGCCACGCAACGAAAAGTGAAGCGAAGTCAAACACGGTGCGTCAGTATCTCTGTCCTCTTGCTACCTCTTAAAACAGCACGCCTACTGTGAACATGTCTCGTATGAAGAGCAAATGCGAATCATGTGCTAAAGTGGTAAAAAATGGTCTGGTGTGTACCATGTGTTTGAAATCCTATCACACTACCTGCTTTGGGACGGGGTCGACAAAAGCAAACAACGCAGAGGCATTTTGGTTCTGCTAACTATGCAATTCTATCCCATTTGTTAGCTGTCTATCTGTGCTACTGAAGAGGTGTGAAAGACTAACAGAAGCGGTCGAGCAACTGGTGAGCGCCAGAGTTACACCCATGGGAGGAAACGGACCTGCACTTGTGAGTGAAAATAACACCCCGAATTCCCTAGTCAGGCCGAAGAAGCGAGCCAGGCGTCCCAAACTAACCCTAACGACTCAGCCTCCAGCAGTATCAACTCCATTCTCTCTCCCTCCTATAAGTAAAAACATTGCCTGCAGCGCGCCTGCCTCAACTTCTGTACTGTGTGCTGCACCTAGTAGTCTGTTCGCTACACACGAGACCGTAAGCTACAGTCAACCAGCAATAGTGAACTACCCGGCAACGTACGCATCGGTTGCCGCCAAGCAAACACCCGAACGAACACCGGTAAGCTTTGTGCACGGACTAGAGAAAACTAAAGTGTCGCAACACGGATGATACCCGTCAGTGCCGTTTACAAATTCCCAAAACACCGGTTACTAAGGCTCCAAATCCCAACCCAGTATAGCCATCAGGCGCAACCATGGTGCCCTAAACCTTGTGTGCACAAATGTTCCCGATGCGAACTCCAATACAATTAAGGGTAGGTTGACGAACGATCGAAATCAGTGGGGTTCCATCTGTACGTCGATCGGTGTCCATGCTAATCCCACGACATTAGCAAAAATCTCGCGTCACCCAAACGCGTTGCACTACGGCGAACCCCGGTTACTTCGGGTAACACTAAACTCGGCGGAGGAGATTGAGGCCGTACTGCTGTCTGCGAATCGTCTCCGCAACGACTCAAATGGAGTGCGCATACCACCTGAAATCCCGTGGAAATAACGTTCAGTGGAACCCGCTAATAAAGATAGGTACAGAATAAGTCAAGATAAGAAAACAGTGCTTGTGCACGGTGTTCCTGAGCTTACAGATTCCTCTTCCGACGATGCTCAGATGCACGACCGCGAACAATGGCACTACATGCGGGAGGCTCTTTCTCTCGAAAATGTCGTGTTAACCTCGTTGACAAGGATCCCCATATCACCACACTATAGGGGGTGCAGTCCCAGGCTGTTAAAACTTAGGTTACCATCAGAACTAACGGCACAAATCTTACTACAGAACTGGACTACATTCCGTTGCAGCTTGCCAACAGAAATTCATCTGAAACAGCTGGACCACCAGCACCTTCTAATGACAATTCAGTAGAGGCACTACTCTTAATGAAAACGCCAACTGCAGGACCCGACTCGAGGACGGTTTCAACAGTAACCATAATTTCCGGAACGACACAGCAGAGAACCAGCAAGCACCGGGATCCGGGACATCTGATTTATATATATATATATATATATATATATATATATATTCACAGTCTGTTAACAGGTATTGTGCCATCAGAACCATGGCAGAAGAAAAAAGTGGAGAAGATGGGAATACGAACTGCGATTAAAAATATGGGAAACCATTCTTTGGTTTTACGCATGCCATTTAGTATTTTTTGTTTTGTTTTGTGAGTTTTCGTGTGTATCAATGGGATGGTAAAATGGCAGAACAACCTTGACGCCACTGCTCTCTGTTGCCGGCCATGACGTCTAATATTTCCAACAACTGTCATTCAGCATCTCCTGCTCCCCAACCTGGAAGACGGACTGGTACGACTGCCGTCAAACTTGAGGTTGCCTTCTTCATGCTCCTTATCCACGTCATTGGCTGTCCACCACGGCACTTTTTCCAATCGCTTCCTGGGAGTGCAAATGGCGCTTGATGTTGAAGACAATGGGCTGGCATGCACAAAACGTGCCCGAAGCAACAAATGCCATGTCGGAGAATAACATCCTGAAGACTGGCACTATTCACCCCAAGCACGCGGTCTCACACCTCTGCGTTGCTTAGGTGGTGTTGCCACAACACCAGAGCAATCCTTCGTAGACAGCGATTGTCGAAGACAGACAGCCGCTTCATATCTTCCGAACGAATAGGCCAAGTCTCACAGCCATACAAGAGTACTGCAAGACGGAAGCATTGTACACCCTGCCCTTGAGCTTGCGATTAGCCACACGAAAACGCCATAGGTGTCTTAGGTTGATGAATGCAAGGCGGGCCTTTGCAATCGGTTGTAAGACTTCATCTCCAACACCGCTACTAGCCGTGATGCAACTCCCTAGATAAGTAAAGCAAGGGACTTGCTCCAGAACATGTCCAGCAATGGTGAGTGCGGGTTCAGGCACATGCCAGTCCTGCAGAAGCGTTTTACATTTTCTCGGAGTGAAGCACACGCCGTACTTAGACGCCTCCATCGCCAAGCGGTCCAAAACGCTCTGGATGGATTGTGGGTCGTCCACCAGCAAGGCGATATCATCGGCGTAGTCCAAGTCCGTGACTGTCTCCAGGGAGGAGCTCAACACCGCAGTCCTGGACACCTTCCAGTGCCATTTGGAGAACATCTTCGACAGCGAAATTGAAGAGGAAAGGTGCAATAAGGAAACCTTGGCGAACACCGCTGGTCACAGCAAATGAAGAAGAGTGCGTGCCGTAAGCCCTGACTTTGCCCGACGTGTGACTGTAAAGTTCTTTCAGGATAGTTACAAACTTGTCTGGCACACCTTTGTTCACTAAACTGTTCCACAACGCAGATCGATCTACTGAATCAAACGGGGCATCTGATACTTGACTACATACCAAATGCGCCTCGAGAGTTTGCAACCCACCCAAAAAACGATTAGGCGCCGACCCTATATTGGTTGGAATAAACGCACTTGCTTCATCGATCCAATCGAACACACTTTTTGTCTCCGAGAAGCTTTCACGCATGTACACAAATTCCCAAGATCTACTCAGCAAATTAGCTGAATTAAGACTTCGACACGCGTCAGCAGCTTGGGACCTCATCGCTGTCACCGAACCGTGGTTGCGCTGTGAGATAACGGATGCCGAAATCCCGCTAACGAGTATGTCCGTTGTCCGGAAGGATCGAGCCAGCAAAGGTGGTGGGATAGCCCTCTACTTTCGTAACGACATGCAATGCGAACCCATAAACGATTCGGAAACAGAAGTACCTGAATCCATTTGGTGTAATTTCCGGCTGAGAGGGAACGATCTTGGTCTATTGGTTGTTGTTTACCACCCACCATTGTCTACTCCTGAGATGGACTGCAACTTGGCGGCTGCGTTGAGCCAAGTGATAAACAAGAAGTACAGTCACATTTTAGTCACCGGCGACTTCAACTTACGTGCTCTAGAATCCAAGGCCACACCAGGAGATCAATTCAAAGCAAACCTGCAAGATCTTGTTTCAGACTTCCTGCTCTATGGTCATGTCAATACGCCCACCGGATTCAGAGGAACTAACAGGCCATCCATATTGGACCGAATATTCACTAATGAAGAACTGATGGTCAAGAAAATGATAACCTGTACTCCTTTGCGCCACAGTGATCATGCGACCCTATTGTTTCATTACATGTGCTACGCGGATTATCCTAAGAAGCATGCCGAGAAATACCATGTCGTAACCAACTATGACGACCTGTCCGACTTCACTTGATGCAACAAGCTGGTCGTTCTTGGCCGAATTGACCTCCGAGGTGGCCTACGGAGAATTCGTCAATAAATTCAACATGCTCCTGGTAAGTACCTCTGAAACCAATATCCACCAACCTAAAAGGATGAAATCTTTCATAAGGAGCAGGACACGTATATGCATCGCATTATGGGACTCGGCATAGCACACCTACATGGCCGCCCCGAACGACCATACCTGGGATGTCTACACAATACAAAGGAACCACTGTGACAAACTCGTCCGGGAGGATAAACTGAGGAACCAACAAGGTCTAGTGTAAAAGTTTTGCTTTAATCCCAAACTGCTATACAGACACGTAAACAATTTGCGCCGTGTTAAGCGTGGTATTCTTGCTCTGCACACAGCATGCGGGTTAGCCCAAACCGCACAAGAGGCGGCCAACGTCCTTGGACAACAATATGACCGTACCTTTCAAAGCGTGCAATCACAATACATCCTGCCTAAGCAGCTAACGCTGCCATCAGGGCTTAATCACGTCGTTCACCTCCGCAGCTGTGCTGAAGAGGCTGATGTCTCTGGGCGGACGGCATTCGCCCGAAGGCGTTGAAAGTTGCTGCCATGAGTTTAGTAGGACCACTAGCAATTTTCTTTCAAGAATGTCTGAACGAGATGCACGTCCCCACGATGGGGAAGCACGAAATCATCGCGCCAATCTACAAAATTAGCAGCCGTGTTGAAACAGCAAATTATCGCCAGATAACACTACTTCCTGCGATTTCCAAGGTTATGAAGTCCATCGTAGCCGAGGCTTTAATGGAGTACCTGGAGAACAACCAAATTCTCGTTTCGGAGCAGAACGGATTTCGCCAAAATCGGTCCTGTACCACTGACCGGTACGGAGTCTGTGGACGCTGTTATGGGAGTCCACACGGCCTACTTGAATTTCTCAAAGGCATTCGACCGTCTAGACCATCACATTCTCCTCCACAAACTCCAGAAATATGGAATCGGCGATGCAGTTCTGGGCTGGGTAGGGGACTTTCTCGTTCAACGTCACCTGAATGCGCGGGTTAGAAGCAACCTGTCGGAATCCATCGAAGTTCAGTGAGGCGTACCTCAAGACTCGGTACTTGGACCCCGCCTGTTCCTGGTTTTCATAAATGATCTCGCGAGTGTGCTATCTTCTAACTGTTTGCTATTTGCTGACGATCTAAAGGTATGGCTACTATAGCTGCAGTCGAGGATCACACAACGGTACAGGAGGACCTGGACAAAGCGTACACATGGTCCATCGAGAACACGCTGCATTTCAACGTCACCAAGTGCAAGGTTCTCAGTATACGGCATAAGAGTATGCACAACTACCACCTAGGACCACAAATTATACAGCGGGCCTCTCACGAGTGCGATCTCGGCGTATTAGTTCAAGATGACCTCGGTTGTTTGAGACAGACTGAAAATGCATCTAAGAAAGCAAACCGGTACTTCGGCCTTCTTCGCAGAGCTTTCGGGACGTTTGACCCTTCAGCCTTTCCAAAAGTGCTTAGTGCGTACATGAGGCCGCACGCGGAGTACGGCATTCAAGCGTGGAAACCCTGGCTCAAGCACCATCTCACCGCACTGGATACTGCACAATGTAAGGCAACGAAGAGCGTCAGCGGTTTGACCAGCCTCCCCTACCCAATCAGACTGAAGACTCTCAGAATATACAGTGGACGTTATCGGCGTCTAAGGGGCGATCTCACAATGGTGTACCTGATCCTGAGAAACCCCAACCACCCATGCTATTCCCTTCTAATACTCCGTCAAAACACCTCGCTAAGAGGTCACCAGTTTAAGTTTGTCACGCGGTACAGCCGCCTGGAGTGTCAGCGAAACTATTTCTCTCTTCGAGTGTCACAGCCTTGGAACGCCCTTCCGAAACATGTAATTAATGCACCCACCCTATCCCTTTTCACAAAACGCCTTGACGATACTCTGTCACATTTACACTATGTGCTATAGCCAATGAGCACCAGATGCTGGCACTATTGCACAACAGACAGTGGATAGTGCCATAACCCTACTCGAGAATGAGTCACTCCAAACCCCTTGCACAAAATTTTGCTAAACTCTACTACTATAGAAACTGGATTTGTATCCCGTCGACCCAAGATAGTTGCACACGAGTAAGCGTTGTCCTTGCTATATTTTTTTATTTTTTCTCGCCTATTATGCGATCAATAACCACTCCCCTTATGGCTTTGTGTGCGTACATTAGAATTTAAAACCCTTTATACGGCATCGCAGTTAAATCTGTAATGACCCGAATTGACAATTCCATTATCCCGTGGTCTGTGTTTTCTCACTCTAAACACCCTATGGGACATGTCAAGCACCTGATTTTTTACCCGTTATACATCATTGTTCATTGTTCAATGCGCTCACAACGTCGTCTTGGGCGTCCACCAAAACGCATCCGTAGGTCAGCACATACAAGTGAATGGTCGGAGTCCACACCTATGCTCCAAATCGAGCGACAGTCCTGGACGCAGCCACTCCATCGGTAGTATATCGCAATGAGATCGATTTGCGTTCATAGCTGGTTCGAGGCTGGTAGGCGCCAAGTCACTCTCCGGCGGGTGCTGTGTCGGAAATTAGTGCTCGCAAGAAATAAGCGAGCATCTTCACACAAATGAAGTAACCGCTCACTGTTATCATTACGGGAGCCTACACCATGTTGGCCGCCCAGATGCAGTTCATCAGTAGATAATTTTCCAGTTTGAGGGTTCAGATGCCCAACCAGCGCAACGGTGTCTGAGTTTCATCTGGGGCAAAAGAGCGCGTTCATTTGGCGATAGTAGTCGTCTTTTACGAAGCATCGCTAGAGTTTGTAGGTGCACAGGCAGCGATGACGAATAGACAACTGTTTGTCCCGTGCGCCTTCGAAGCTTTGAACGAGACAGCCAATCGAACCACACACAACCGGCTACTGATTGGAATCCAGTCAACCAACACAGCTTCAGCCCGGGGACTCAGGGCTATACCAACAACGGCTCGGCCGGTGCTCGAAACTGCACCCTCACCCGGTAGGCGCAATCAGCAAGTGCTGCTGGTGTCACCTGAAGGTGATCGCAAAGTGAGCATAGAGCTCGGGTCTTGCAGGCGGGTCTCCGATAAGCAGCAAATATCGATCGAGAGGGTCTCTAATGTTCGGGTAAGTGCTGCCTGTTGACCGATCTGTAGCAATGAGCGTACCTTGAGACAAACCAAGCTGAAAGATGATCGAGGGTTCCAAATGGAAGTCGATGAACTGGGCTTGGCCATTTGCTTGGAAATGGGCTTGTCGACAGTACAGGAGTGACACCCCGCGTTCACATGTGAGTTGGAACTAGTAGGTAAAAGCCTAGAAATGCAAGGTTGGCGAGGGCCAAGAGTTGGGGTTGAAAACTGGGGGGATAAAAGTGAAGCTAGAACGAGACCGTAAGATTAAAAAAGCATAAGAGAGGGAATAAAATGGAAAGGCTTGAGCAGTAGCATCCAAACCCTTACCCACCCGGCTCGATGCAGCAGATAGGACACCGTAGATTATCCTCTGCGGTGGTCAAAGCATCAAGAAACTGTTTGAAGAGAAATACATTATATTGCATGGGCAGGTTACTGTCAGGTTGTCCATGCCTAGACAGGAGAACGATTAGGGCTCTCAACTAAAGCCTTCGGTTCAAAAACCTGACCGCAAGGCAGCGGGTTTGGCGTCGGGTTACAAGGAGTCGATTTTAAGGAATAAGGAGCCACCTCATTTCAACCGCCAACCTGGAGGACTAGGAGGCTGAGTTTGTTTGGCCTGTAACCATTGACCAATCGGTATGAGCGGCTATGAAGTTGCAAGAAAAGTACCACCGAGCATAGCTTAACTGATCGCTGACGCACACAAACCATCGCACCACGGTAAGGTCCAGTCTCATTGCGATGCATTTATGGCCCTGCACCTGGGAGATAGTAATGCCCTCTGCTTTGTTGCGAGAAATGTAGCAGATATTTTCCCCTTCAACGTGAACGCCGGGATTGATCGCGAAAAGCGGTTGCAGTGACGACCGTAAAGCACAAAAGGTTATTTTCGGGGCAGCAATTGCTCAGCCACTCCAGCGAATGAAGACTTAGCCGACTGGGTCCTCGAACAACACCAGTCAACGAGGATCACTCTCCTTACTTAACAAAGTTGTAACCTCAGTGCCACCGGCAACTAGCGAGCCATCAGTAACAGGCACTTTATTATAACAAATAAAGTCGTGCCGACGCTGTCTAGAAACGAACCCTAGACTTTCAACACCGCAACTGTGTTATATCATCAACTCGTGGCCCGGGACCAAATGTTCCAGGTTATGGTTGTAACAATTGCGGTTCAGTACTAAAACTCGTAAGTGCGAACAGCCATGTTGTTTCACAGCTGCCAAGCAAGTAATATTCTAGGTTGGCCAGTAATGGCAACTAAGTTTAGCTTACCTACATTAAGGGCTAAGATTCCGGGACCCAGTTCTTAGTTGATGCCATGGCAGAAGTCAGCGTCATTCCCCCATCTCAGACAAGCCTACCACTTCTCTTTGGACAAGCCTAATTGCCGAACCCACATTCTTTGTCTTTCAGACCTTTAGGGGTTTTTGTCGTCTTGCAAAACACATCCTTACCATACAAGTTGCGAAAACACACGTTTAGGAAAATGAAAAAGTTAACAAAATCTGAGAAACGGTCAGGGCGTTTGACCTGTCTACAGCTTTGGTCATCTGCCCGGGGCTGGGTTACCGGAAAGTCAAAGGTAACGGCAGGATCGTGGGTGGCTGATGCGGAAGACGCAGGAGAAGGTTGTTTTCTGGGGCGACTTTAACAGGGGAGGTGTGAGGCGAAACTTTAAAGAATGCAAACATGAGGCAGTCAATAGACAACATTTTCGGTGCCCAATCTGGTCTAGAGTAAAACGTTTAGGAGTTCGTTGACGAACTCTAAAGACGCCAGTGTAGGAAGGCTGTAGAGCTCGATGCACTGCGTCTGTGCGAAGGGAAAAGTGAGTACAGGTAGAGAGTCCAGTGTGCATGTGCCCATTTTTGGTTGTTATAACTCACACTTAGTGGTAAGAAAATAGAATTGACAAGGCCTGAAAATGTTTATTTGCACAACTGATGTTACAACTAACTGTGCGGGAAAGCCGTTAACTACACGCTTGTTCTAAACCAATCGATGCTCAAGTGCCATGTGGTTGGTTGATAGTTCCAAACTAACATACACGCGGACGCTGTAAATCGATCGATTTTTCTCGTGCTGTCTGTGTGGCTGACATCCGTAATCTCTCTAACACCTTCCTCGATTACATATAAATTGTTACACATAAGGTCTTTTGCTTGTAATGACACTAAGTCGCTGAATTTGGGGCGTGCACGTGTGGAATGTCTCCGTTCAAGTTCCACTTCTGTGCTCACACCAAAGCGTTGCTCTGGTTGTGATTCCATTGGCTTAGGCAAAGCAAATATATCTAAAAGTATGTGTACGGGATTCTCCGTAGTGCCATTTTGCTAAACCTGTTCGGGTGTATAACAATGTTTGATGTGATTCACATGACTTGCAGTCAATCGGTTTTACCATTCCACTTCATACAAAACAGTTCCTTTTCTTGCTTCGACAATTCCGGGAATCCAACGTTTATGTGCATCCCTGAAGTTGTAGTGTAGACCGGGGCAGATGGTAACACTTTTTACATGATCTGCTATTTCTAACTTATTTATTGCCGCATTTACTCTAAATTTGCTTACAACTCAGGTGGACTAGCAATCCTCACAGTGAACGTTTAACATTTTCTTCATGTGAGGTATGGAAATGTTCGGAAACGTTTGTGTAAGGTGACCCTCTCTCATACTTTGTGCCTCGGGTACCGGGGTAACTTGTAACACCATACGGGGCCATTTGTAACACTTAGTGTTAGCTGGGAAACAAAACTACACAAAAACAGAAAAGTTGTAATTTTACCAGGAAAGCTAATCAGAATTACAGTTGCGGAAGTTACGGCTACCAACATCTGTGCGTTGCTCATGAGCCCAGAGACCACAAGTTGAACATTGAATCCCGATCTCACCAGGATGACTGTTACTGTAATGTTTCATGCACACGAGATAGAAATATTCGTCGTAATGCGAACATGAAGCAGAAATTGCGCTACCATTTTGCTTCTGTCTGTTCATAAAGAGTTTTCCATTTAATTTCCTTTTGCTATTTGCTCTCTTTTGGGCAGGTTGCTTTTTTCTTCCTAACAACATGCTTTTTACGCAGGTATCGGTAAGAACAGTACATTTTAGCTTTCTGCGTCATGCTCTACTTGTCTTTCTGTCTACATGTGGATATGGTCATAGCAATTCAGGACTAAATGTGTGCTGAACTTATGACGGACCAGCACCAGCACCACCTGGAGACAGTTCTTTGGAGTTTGAAGCAACAAATGAAGAATGTGTACCTCCTGCGGTAGCTCTCTTGACTGGTGCAGAGTGGGTTGTATCAGGCAACTGCGCCAATTAAAGACCGTTTTTTTCAGTAACTGAAAGCGAAGCAGACGGTCCCTAATTTTCAGAAAACTGTCTTTCAGTAACCGGAGATGTAGCAAAGTCTGATTCATAAAAATGTCCCTGTTAATTGAAAAAATTCCAGTACATCGGAATGATCCAATTATTTTATCTGGTGTAAAGGTCTAAGGAAGCGTGGTGCTCACAATGGCTGGAATGTCATAAATAGTCATTGCTCCACCTGCATTTTCTCTCATTCAGGCATGGGCTCTGTTATTAGCAAAGATCTTCAAAGGACCAAAAATGACCCTATCAAGTGACGGCAATTTATATGAGGAATGTGGAGGTAGAGAAAGTAATGAGATGATTTTCTTTACAGCGATCAATTGCTGGAACACAAAGACGTAAGGTGTGATTATCTAGAGGCAAAAGTACTGGGTTGGCTAAAGATGGACGAACAAATTGAACAAAATATTTTATATAATAAAGGAAGTTCTCTTCCTTGGTCCAACCTGATTCAGTTACTATGCCTGAACATCCAGGAGGAGAACCAGCAATGGAGTGATCCTCGTAGTTCTTTCGTGGAAAAATGAACATCGATGGAACTGCATTTCCCAGTGCATTGACAGCACACACCAAAGTAATGCATATTCCTTTTTCAGATGAAACAACTCTCACAACTGATCTCGTTCCTTTTCTTGCAAGGAAAAGGTTTTCTGTAGACACAGTTGTTATTCTAGTTTCATGTGCATTATAAATTCGGTCAGGGGAAAAGTTTGCACATGTTAAAAGTTGTAATAAATTACCAAAACATAACTTTACTGCAGGACGATTGAAACCGATGACCCTTGCAAGACTAGTGTCTTTTGCTATCCTCGGAGAGATATTATGCCACTTACGAAAGCTTTCCAGTCAGTCCTCTCCAGCACACTTGGTACTGTCCACTGACTCGGGCCTTTGGATACCAAATTTCAATGTGTACTGGTAAGCTAGCATTCTTGCCTCCAGACATGTTAAGCCAAAATGTAAATCAGAGCTTTTTTATATGTAGCTGGCCAGTATGTTTTCTTGTTCTGTAGTGAACACTTGGGCATATTTGTTTTACTAACATGATGGGGTCTCTTTACAAGACCTTCTTCATGTATCGAGACAAAGTGACGTGAGACAGATTGTGAGCTTTTGCTGTATCTCGTATTGATTTCCCTTACCCAACTTCGAAAGAAACAGCATGAAACTGTTCCTGAGTACAGTTACTTCAGTTTTTATTTCATAGTGTCTCACCATCTTTACTTTTGAAAATATCGACACTAGGTAATACATCGCTTTGCAATAAATACATTTATGTTACAACGTGACTCAACTTACATGCTACAATGTGTCCCACCCCAATCCAGGTCAGAAAACAACTTAGCGTGACAGGACAAGCGCACATATAACACGACACTGCCGATTCTTAAAGGGAGATGGATGAGGATAGTCACTAAAGGCTTGCACTAATTGACTCACAAGTAAAATGTATTTGAACTAAAATATAACAATAAAAATGTTTGATCACTAATCCAGAAAAATGGAAATGTTGTCTGTCTCCCCAGATATTACAAACTGCCTTCCTAGTAACGTGAAAACTTCCGGCATGCGCAGTCGCATGTTTGGTGTAGAAAACAAACGGTGTATGTGTCGGGTAATATCCCGAAAAAGTTTTGTTGTAACTTGTCCCGCGTTACTTTCTGCCCCGGTCTACTCTGCACAAAGACTGGATCACCGAGATGAAAATATCTCATGCGAGTACGGTACTTATGATTGAACTGATCCACCATTTCCTGGGCACACTCATTAGTCTCCTTTGCTGGAAACGTGGTATCTAACGGTACGCGTAAACGTCGACCAATGCTAACTTGCGACGGTGATTGCTGGTTTGGGAGAACAGGCTTTGACCTTGAACTACACATGAGTAAAAATACATCCAAGTTTGTGGCAATATCTCCCTCTACTTTAAGCTCAAACAGAGCGCTTTTGAAGGTATCCACGAAGCGTGCAACCTGTCCATTTGACTGGGAATGATAAATGGGACTGCGTATATGTTGTACACCCCTGGATTGACAAAATCGGTTGAACACGTTCGATGTGAATTGCGAACCATTATTAGTGATGAGTGTTTCTGAGGAAGCAACCAGTACGAAATAACGACGAAAAACTGCGATCGTTGAAGCTGTCGTTGGTTGACTGAGACAGATTGTTTTTGACCATTTTGCGTATGAATCAACAATAACCAGAAAATATTGATTGCTCACTGGGCCTGCATTATCCACATGAATCCGCATACTGGGGACAGTTGATTTCGGTCAAGGATGAAGGTCAACTTTGGTGAGGGCTTTCGCAGTCTGTGCACATTTGGAAAAACTACGAACAACGCCCACAATATCTTTATCAATATTTGGCCACTAAGAATAACATCTCGCATGTAATTTCATTCGTGTAATCTCCTGGTGTCTGGCGTGAAACGTTTGAATCACTTTTAGGTTTTTGGGGATCACAATGCCATCTGCCAGCATTGAACAGTCGTTAACTATTGTTAAGGCAACTTCCGCACAAAATATGGTTTCATTTCCGCGCTTGATAGAATTCTTGGCCAACCTTTGCGAAGATAAAAGCTGACTGGTTGTAAACAGCTATCTGATCACGTAGGCTCGCAGATGTCATGGTGTGTAACGGGTAAGTTTCGTATGGACTCCTTAAAATGGATTTTGTGTCAGCAACAACTCCAATTGATTAAGTAACCGTGTCTTCATGTGTCTGCGAATTTGAGCTGTTAGCAACCAGGCGCGATAACGTGTCAACATGGCCAAAGCATTCTGAAACGGATATGCTTAATGGTAAAATTGGACCCGAGAAGTATTGTTGCCCATCGTTGCGAGCGATTTGTGGTGTGAACAGAAATTCCTTTCTTGGTACCAAATATAGAAAATAAGGACATGCGATCAGTGCATAATGCGAATTTCTGACCATGCAATATCTTATGAAACATTTTGACTGCAAACACAATTGATAAACCTTTCTCAAGTTGGCTGTAATTCCGTTCAGTTGTTATTAGTGAGCGTGAAACAAGACTGGCCACTTTTTGCCTGCAATCCGGAAACTGGTGCAAGAGTGCCGCTCCAATCCCGTACTCTGAAGTGTCGGCAGCAACAATGATGGGTAGTCTCGAGTCATAGTGTGTAAGTGCAATGTCAGAAGTTAAAATGCGCTTTATTTCATCAAATGCCGACTGACAAGCTTGCGGCCAAATCCATTTTACATTACTTTGCAGGAGTTCATTTAGTGGCATCCATAGCGGGTGCATCTTAGGGACAAAGTTGTTGTAATAGTTAACTAGCCACAAAAACGACTGAACTTTTTCCTGTCCTTTGCAACTTGTAGTTGCTGGATTGCCATACTCTTTGATAGTTCAGGACCATGACTACTAGCATCAATGATTGAACCAAGGTACGAAATTCGAGACATAAAGGACGCACGTTTGTCGATTCGCAGCGTAAATCCGAAACTCCTAATCCGGTCAAAGCCTTCATTTCGCTGCGCCCGATGTAGCTCAACTGAAGCGCTTACGATTATTATGTCATCCAAATAAGCCATAGCAAAACGCAACCCGTTTAGCATTGTGTCTATTACATGTAGAAAAATTGCCGGAGTACACGGCATTCTGTAGTATTGATATAGACCCTTAACAGTATCAATGGCGAGAAACTGTCTTAATTCCTCATCAAGTTCGGCTTGTAAATAGGCGTCACAAAGGTCGATTTTTGAAAATATTTTGTCGCTATTTAACTGCGCAAACAAATCATCCGGAATTGGCGATGGGTATTAGTGAATCTGAAATGCATCATTTAGTCCAGTTGAAAATCATCACAAATACGTACTGTGCCACTGGCCTTCTTAACTACCACAATGGAAGTAGCCCAGGTCGAATACTTAACCTTGGTTAGCACACCCAATTTCTCCAAGCGATTCATTGCTGCATCAACCAATGGGACATCTGAGTAGGATACTGATCTTTTAGGACGGAATACTGACTTTGCTTCAGGTGCGACATAAAAAGTAGTCCGAACTTTGGTGCACAATCCAAATGCTGGGTTGAAAACACTGGAATACTATTCCTGCAAGTATGCCAAAATGCCATTTTTCACTTTTGCATCAACAGCTGCGACACCACTTAAAGGCACATTTCTCATGCTCTGAGTTTATTAATCACGAATTGAGTTGATTGGGACTTCCCATGATCGTAACTCATCTATCCATTCAATACCTACTAAATTTAGTTCATTTTCTGCTGCAATGCAACATGTTCCACCGAATTCATTATTTAGAAATGTGAACTCACATTTGGATTGTCCCAAAAAAGCGATTGGCTTACCAGAAACATTCCGAGCCATAAGCTTTTAACACAATACTCCGATTCTCCAAAGCTTTTCCAAGTCAAATATGAAATGACTGTTATGTCGCAAGCAGTTCCAGCTTTTAATGTAACACGTAAATTATTAAATAATAACATGATAAACTTTCGGCCATGCCTTCCGTAAGAACTATTTGTTGTGGACATTAGATTTAACTGCCTTCTGAATCGGATTGATTAGTGCAGCTTGAACCAACGGAGACAGTGCCCTTCCTTGTGACCACAATCTTGACAGTTCTTGAACCGAAATTCAAAAAGCGTGCAAAATGTCAGGCACCACAATTCCAGCATGGTGTGGATGGTCGTTGAAACCAGTCTCGTTACTTTGGAACTATGTTTTGGCGCACATTGTATTTAGCAATTTTGTCAACAGAAGTCATGTCTTAATAACAGTTGTTTGAAGGTAACACTTAGGATCAGCATTCTGAGATATTCCGTGCTTAGATCGCGCAAGGAAATGTCACAGCTAGAGTCCAGCTTTGATAGTAATTTTGTTCTGATATCGGAATCTGCAGACGATGTTAAGGCAGATATAAAAATCAATACATCGAATTGATGGTCTGCTATCCTTGTATATTGGAACCTTCCCCATTCCATGTTCACTCTACCTGCATATGTCACAGTGTCCACTTCTTCTGCGCCAGTAAACTTTAGGCAATTCTAACGAACTTTAAATATAGATGCCCGCTCTCTAAAAATTATAGTAAGCTTATCCACGGTTTCTTGCAAACTATAATCTCTTGAATGTTTTACAGAATGTAATCGCAATAGCCTGTGTGTGTTCAGAAAATACAAGTGCTTGTATCAAGAGCCGTAGTTTTGCTGATTCATCCAATGCCGAAACTCGACAATAAAACTGTCTTAATATCTCTTTTACCAAGGTAAAAATATATTGCTACTGCCTGCGTCCTAACTGAATGCTTGAATTCCATTGGCCAATGGAACTTTGAGTTGAGTATCACTTCTTCCCTCTGGAACCTCTGATTTGTGTGCTGAAAAATTCCGTGTAAGAACATCAAATTATTTCCGCTGTTGATCCCGTTGACATTGTTGATTTTGCAACACTTGCATGATAACATTTTGAACAACCCTCTCCCTCGCCAGACTGTCATGACTCCCTCTTGGTAGTAAGAAGACAGAATTGACACTGGTTGAAAGCGCTTGCTTGCCCAACTGACGTTATACCTAACTGTGAGGGAAAGCCGTTAACTACACACTTATTCTAAACCAATCGATGCTCACGTGCTGTGTGGGTGACTGAAAGTTCCAAGCTAACAAGCAAACACACGCACGGGAAATCAATCGGTTTTCACGTGCTGTCTGTGTGGCTGACATCCGTGATCTCTCTAACATGGGTCAACTTACGAGGATTGGTCGGGCGCATTGAACGCATTCATTGAGACAGGAAGTTGGCAAGGTTTAACGGTTGCGTGCGCGATGGCGGGGAGATGAAATGAGCTCTCATGGCAGTAAAAGCGATGTACTGAATACTGTATACTGAGGATAGAGAGCGAGAAGATATTAATCCGTGTTAATCCATCGTAGGGGGGATCGGGCACATGTGCAGAAGCAAGTCGTTGATTCCTGCGCGGTGGCAGCATCTTGTAACTGCACTACATCATATCCGGGTGCGATATACTCCCTATACTGTAGTCCGCAAAGTATGCGGCAAAGAATCTCTTAAATTCCGACAATGATTTCGCCTCGACTAGCGTCTCCGCCAATTTGTTCCAATATTTCACCACTAGACGCTCGAAGCATAGAGGGTGACTGATGCGCTCTAACTCCGGTACCACTAGTTCGTACCGGTGTCCGCGTGTGCTGCTTGGTGCGTGAACGTGTAACAGCGGCTGCAATATAGGGAAGTGGCCCAAGTGCAGTATCCAATGCGTTATAATGAGATCAACTCGAAGCTGGCGATATGGCAGGGTATAAAGCCCAAGCCTCCAACGCCGGTCCTCGTACGACATACCCCGGGTAGTTACCTGCTGTACACGTTCCAGTCTCTGCACCTCACCTATTGTGATGGGACAATAGGAGGTTGGGACATACTCAAGCGCCTGTCTTATTATGGTAGAGAACAGATAGGTGGCAATCTCTTCAGACCAAGTGCAGAAGGTGCGTCTAACTGCCAAAAGCAGGCGTAGTCCGTTTGCGTACAGTCTGTTCGTGTTATGGACAGACTTCAGATCACCGCGTGATAATAGGCATAGAGGCTTTACAGAACTGGCGGGATGCAGCGGCTGGCAGGCCAGGGGGTACGCAGGCCAATTACTACCCCTCCCTAGACTCATAAGCGTGGACTTGGTTGTGTTGAACGGTAGGCCAACTTCTGCAGACCACCGGGATAGGCGGCCAAGTCCCTACTGAAAGACCTCACAGTCGTTGGGAGAATTAATAATCCTCCAAATCTGTAGGTCATCCGTAAATAATATGCAGGGTAACGGAAGAAGATGAGCTACTTCGTTGATGTGGATCGAGAATCAAATGGGCCTCAGTACTGTGCCTTAGGGTACGCCGCTACTGAACGGGTACCATTCCGTTAGGTGGTCCTACTCCTGAATCCCTACAGCTTCCAATACGGAAGTCACCGATCCACTGGTGCAATGCGCCACCAACACCACACATCCTCAGCTTGTGTTGCAGGACCTCATGGTTCAGTTTACCGAAAGCTTTATTAAAAGTAAATGTAGATAACATTCACTGACTTCCTCCAGTTCAACACTTGGAACCATTCCTGCAGCGTCAGCAGCAGGTTGGCGAGGCGCCAGCGCCTCTTCATGAATCCGTGTTGTACCGGTGTTAGGAGACCTTTCGACTCTAGCAGCTAAAAAAGACACATTTTCACAATCTTCTCGAGCATCTGCCCCAAAACAGTGAGACAAATCGGTCGGTAATTGTCCACATGGCGTTGGTCACCACCTTTTGAAATCGGATTTACTACCGGGCATTTTCAGTAACTCGGCAATGTACCCTTTGGCAGCGGTCTGCTGAACAGCTCCGTCACGGCAGGCGGGATGCTGGCCGATAAAGAGTTTAAAATATGCGGGTGTACACCATCAAGTCCGGCAGGTTTCGTGCCGTCAAGACTGGTGAGTAGACTACGGACATCTGCTACACCGCAAACCAAGTCCTCTAGTTCAGTAGCAGCTGCACACGTCGAGCTCGGCATAGGCGCATGGTCAATTGTATATATGGAAGCGAAATGCTCCGAAAGTGCGGACGCACGTCCCGTGCTGCAGATCAGAGACTGCCCTTCAGTACCCTCTAACACAGCTACGTCACTTGTGGACCTCATGCGCCGCTTCACGTAAGCAAAAATCTGCTTTTTCACCGTCTTCGCTGATGTTGCAAGCTTCTCTTCGAACTGCCGACGTTTTCGCGCTTCTGCGCTGTCACATAGATTCCGCTGCCTTTTCTGCACATTATAATCGTTGGCAAAGCCAGAGACGAGGAATTTATTCCACCATTCGCGTCGCCATCTAGCCAATTGACTCTCATTCGAATAAATGTGGCTTCACTGGTCCAGCTTTCCGATACTTAAGTGGTACGAAACGAGCGCACAACGAGTGTACACCCACTTTTATCACAGACCAACAGGCTTCAACCAAGGAATCCCGCGACAGCGACCAGTCTACTTCACTAGCGGCTCGATTTAGACTATCGAAGTCGGTCTTCGAATAATTGTAGGGCGGCTCTGACAGACTCGAGTAGGGCAGCCGCAGCTCTAGGCTGGCTAACACCAACAAGCGGTCACTAGCTGCTAGAGCTTCCAGGACCTAAATTTCATGTACACGCTGTTCGCAACTCGTTAGTAGTAGGTCCTGGTACGATGGAGCGGAAGGCGGTCTAACGCGCGTAGGTTGGCAGACAGGTTGTACTACCCCAGTTTCAAATACCATCTCCGCAAACTGCGCCTTGACTTCACCGTGCCCGGGGAGAAGTTAAACCTCAGGCCACCCTATTCGTGGGAAGTTAAACTCACCCATAAACAGGAAGCTGGGCCGACTCATGTCGTTTCTAACATTCGGCAAGCAATCCAGACTTCGACTTCGCGGGCTTGACAAGCAGCACGCACTAACAGTTCACCCAGTCTCAAGTGGACCGAACACCATACCTGTTCGCACAAGCCATCTTCACTACGGTACGCGTGTACCAGTCTTCCGCACGGCAAGGACCGATTTTATAATAGCACGCAGCCTCGATCGTTTGATAGTACCTCGCACCGGAAGCACGAGTAGCCACTGATCTTAACTTCCTGGGTAGTGACTTCAGGATTCAACCAGGTTTCGGCCAGTCCTAGTACGGCCGG
This sequence comes from Dicrocoelium dendriticum, assembly GCA_944474145.2. NCBI lineage: Eukaryota > Metazoa > Platyhelminthes > Trematoda > Plagiorchiida > Dicrocoeliidae > Dicrocoelium > Dicrocoelium dendriticum. The sequence continues at coordinate 72,671,268 of OX104067.1, read as the reverse complement.
ACGACGATACCAGGAAGTGAAATACATTGTCACATTTGTTCATTAAACTACAAGCATTTGTGAAGGCTATGCACAGGCCGCGGTAGGAACCGGCAGACGCGCATGAAGGGTCATCGATCTGTTGATCCGGGTTCGGCGGACCCGGGAAACTACCTAAAAATTTAGGATGTGGAGATTATTTTCTCCACTATCCGTCCGCCGCATCAACTTTACGATAGCGGACTTCAGTTTTTCTCTGTCTGATGGATTCAAATCAGGACGAATATGGATCTTTAGACCTCTTAGATTACCTAGGCGGGATAGTATCAGCTTCGGACTCGTTGCATCAACAACCGTGACCCTCAGAGGCCGGGATTTCCTCCTCCACTTTCTTTCCAGGACGGGTGATTTGCTTCAATTGCAACCGCTGTTCATTCATGTCGAAAAGCCTATCAATCAGGCTCTGCAGGAAATCCACACCTTGGTTAAAAGGAGCCTGAGGACTAACATCTCTCGACTCAGGTGCATGAAATAGCATAAGGTTACAACGCCGCTGATTGCTCTCAGTTGTCTTCCCCTTTTCGCTTCGCTGCATTCTCCATTGGCCTACAAGGCCTGCGCTATTGCACACCGGTATGTTAGTGTCCTTGGGACGCAACACCGGCACGACAGCTGAGTCTCCAGCAACGGGTGGACATCGCGCTGGAGAGCCTGCAGCCTGTGCAGGTGTTCTCGTAAAAAGATAGAGGTTGCTGGGTTTCCGCTTGCTTGGATGAACCAACGGATCTCCTCCCTATGGAACGTCTCACCCCTTTTGTAAGTTCGCACGTCTTCTCGGCTGTTTGTGACTGAACAATATTTGTACAAAGTAATGCTGGATTTCACGCAATAGTTTAAACTGATCTATAGACAAACCAACACACGAAATATGGAAATTCACACCATACTTGAGGCATGTAACAGCACTGGCTCTATACCCAACTCTTTTGCAACAAGTGCCACAGGAACTCAGCCTTGTCCTGACTGATAGCTTAGCAAATGTGACGGTAAACGGGATAACGGAAATGATAAGTACAAGAGAAAAGTACCAGAGTAAAATATACGGACACGAAATTAATACACAATAACCAACTTTAGAATGACAAGGGAAACTGAATTTGACAAAATTAAACATGAAAAATGTGCTTGCACAAGGTAAGGAACGATGCAATTTGGCCTGTCAAATAGAGCGAGAAAAGCCGTCCGGCGATCTCTTTTCGTAGAACAGCTCTGCTTGCACGCACTGCAGGTCAGCTTTGATGATGCTGCGAAAACCTTGAAGTATTGGTGAAGTGTTTCCTCTGTAGTTAGTGTCAGAAGTAGCACAACAAGATGACTTAAGCTGTCTATGAAAGCCTTCGACTGGGCCATTCGCTGCGAGGTGATTAGGCTCTCCTGTGAATACGGCCTCAGCCTAAGCATTTGCAGAACGTATAGAATTGCGAAGATTCGAAGAGTTCTCCGCGGTTGGGCGTGATGGTGGATAGGTATACGTAGTGGGATGCCTAACGGTCCAAAAGGCACCGAAGACAGTTTCGGCTGGGCAGTCTGGTACAGAGATGGCTTCTGGCCATCTGGTGAAGCGGTCGATACATGTCAATAAGTATACGAATCCGCGAGAAGGAGGCAAGTGATTTACCAGTTCTAAGTGTAAGTGGGAGAATCGCGAATCCGGGGCAAATGATGAGCCGAGAGGACTGTGGGGGTGTCGATGTACCTTTGAGCGCTGACAGTGAAGACAAGCTGGAGTCCAGTTACGAACATTCTTGTTAACCTTCGGTCAAAAGAAACTCTCCGTGACCAGTATTAAGGATGCCCGAACGCCAGGATGAGACAGTGAGTGTCGAAAACTGTACGTCTGCAAGAGGAGGGCACGTGGGGTCTAGAACAACCTGTGGATGTGTCACAGAGCGTATTCCCGCCCGTAGTTTGGAGAGGAACGGATTGCACATGCAGTGAAGAGAACTGCAGGGTGCCTTGGAGGTCTTCATCTTGGACCTGAGAAGATGCCATCCTGACAAGGTCGGCGGTAGGCAAAGAGTGAAGAGTGGGGTTGACACGGTAGAAAACGTCAGTGACGGGGTTGGCGACACATGAGGCGCAACGTATGTCAGCAATGAACGGCGTGACAAAGGCTAGGTGTCTAGTCATCCATGGTGAATATTTGTCAGAAGATGGACTGAAGGCGAAGATGAAAGGTTCGTGGTCAGTGTAGACCGTGAAAGCCCGACCATCTAATTGGGTCGGAAGTGACGGATAGCTAAGTATATGATAAGCAGTTCCTTACCAAACGTGCTGTGGCGCGATTTTGCTGGTTGTAAGTGTTTGAAGTAGCAACCGAGCGGTTGCCACTGCCCATCAAGCTGTTGTTGGAGAACAGCTCCTACTACGACGTCTGAAGCCTCAGTTGTAAGTGGAAGGGTAGCAAACGGTTCGGAGTCAGTGAGGTGAGCCATGTTGGAGATGGAATCTAACAGCTCTGTGAAAGCCATGTGTGTTGTGTCATGGAAAGCGAACTTCTGCTCGTATCCTAGAGGAGTTCAGTCAGGGGCTTCATTACTTGAGCGCAACGAGAATTGCAGCATCGATATAATTAAACATGACTACCGAATCCATGTAAGTGCTTCCATGAATTCAGAACCCAAAGGTGTTGAATCGCTTGGATCTTATGTGCAAGGACCTCTATAAAGGACGACGAGACGAGGTGGCCTAGGAATTCTACCGCTGATTTTGAAGACCGCATTTACTCGGGTTAACTGTGACGGCGCGTGGATCAGCCGTTGGAAAAGTGACTGATGATGAGTTGGTGGCTCTTCGTCGGACAAACTGGCTGCAGTTATGTCGTCAAGGGTTAGCAAAGTCTAGACCAGGAGTGACATCGTGTACTTAGCGTTGAAATGTCTGTGTGGTATGGCATAATCAGAAAGACATTACTAAAATTCTACGACATTACTTTCCTGATGGACAATTCGATATTGATACCAGCATAGTTTGCTTAGCTAGCTGCTAGGTTTGTCCAGTTTGCTCCTAGGTGCCGGTGAGTTAGCAAACCCTGGGAGGAATTGACAGCGCTGCGTATTGTCTTTGGTTCATTAAGTACTGCGGTAAATCCCGAAGCATTTGCAGTACAATGAAAAATGAACAATTAATTTATGCGGGTTAAGAAGCTTTGCTTTACAAGTCCCGTTGGATAGTTGGTGGAGATATCAACATAACAATAATAATGATAAGGATAGTAACATAGTTAATAATTGAACTATGATAATGTGGACTTATCGTTTGCTCCGCTGTAGTCCTGCGATCCTCTTAGATTCACAGCGCTCACAGTTAACAACAAATAATTCCATGGTCTACTCCAGGTGTAGGATGGAGACGTAGTGTTAAGTAACAAATTGTCAGTGGATAAGTGCGTCATCCAAGCGTCTTTTAAATGCTGTTAGTGTCGGTGCAGAGACTATTAATTTTTGGAGAGCATTCCACGGGTGACAGACACGAATGGAAAAGAAATTGCTGCAGCACTCCAGACGACTGTAGTGTTCTGCGAGTTTTAATGAGTGGTCCCTCAGGTTTGTATTGCTGCTGAGTTGCAGTAAAGGGCGGCACACATGATGTGGGTCGCGCAGAATCAAGTATGCCATAATCAGATCACCTCGTAGTCTCCGATAGCTTTCACTGAACACCCCAATCGTTGCAGCCTTTCCTGGTAGGAAAGATTGCGCATTCCAGTTACGTTCTTAGATGCCCGGCGTTGTGGCTGCTCCAGTGCATTAAGCTCGTGTTTCAGCCATGGATGCCAGGCTTGAATTGCATATTCGACATGGGGGCGAACATACGCACTGAGCATTTGTCGAAATATGGAGCTGTTTATTTGTCCAAACGCCCGCCTCAACAGCCCGACGTGTTGGTTCCCGGTCTTCGAGGCCTTTTCGGATTGCCTGGAGCAACCCAAGTCATCTTGAACCAGGACACCCAAGTCACGTACGAGAGTTGATAGTTGCAGTACATCTGTTCCGAGCCGGTATGAGTAGCTGCTTTGATGTCGGATGGAAAGCACCTTGCATTTACTGGCGTTGAAATGCAATAAGTTTTGGGTCGACCATTGATACACCGTATCTAAATCACTCTGAAGCACATGTTGGTCGGTGTTCGCCTGGATCCTGCGCCAGATCTTGTTATCGTCGGCAAACATTAGGAAGTTTGAAGAGCTTCCCTGTGCAAGGTCATTAATAAACACCAAAAACAAATGTGGACCTAGAACCGAGCCTTGCGGCACACCACAATCCACTTGTATGGGGTCCGATAAAGAGCTCCGAACTCTGACCACTAATTGCCGTTGAAGTAGCAAGTTGGCAATCCAGCTTAAAAGAGGGTCGCCGGTCCTGTAATGCTGCAGCTTGGATATTAGTATCCGATGGTCTAGACGATCGAAAGCCTTGGAAAAATCCAGGTAGATCACATCAAGACCTTCTCCAGCGTCAGCTGCCTCGGTCCAACTACTGCGTGCAATTAGTAAATTCGTTGTACATGACCGCTGTCGACGGAAACCGTGCTGCTCAGGAGGGAGTTTGTTCCAGTTTTCCAGATAGCACACCAGTGCATCGGCAACTATGGATTCCATGACCTTGGAGAGTATAGGAAGAAGGGATACTGGGCGGTAGTTTGAGGGATCAGTTCTGCTTCCACCTTTGTGAATCGGGGTTATTATTCCAAGCTTCCGCATGGCGGGAACTTGGTTCTGGTCTAAGCAGCGCTGAAAAAACTGAGCTAAAGGTCCTGCCAGTTGGCTTGCTGCTGCTTTCAGTGCCTCTGGACGAATGGTGTCGACACCCGGCGAGCTGTGTTTGCGTAGAGACATCAGCTTTTGCAATACAGTCCTCCGCGGTGAAATTGATGTGGGTTAGTCCTGGCAAGGAGAAGACAAAGCTTGGCAGATGGCCTGGTGGCAAGACCCTTCGAAACGTGGGAGCGTAATGCATCTGCAGCGCGTCTGCTGCTTCCACAGCCGTTCTTGTTGGGCCATCAGCCGTCTTAAGTGGAGGAAATCCTTGCCTCACGTTTCGTAGGCTATTAACGTGCTTGTACAGCAGTTTGTGGTTAGCACTGAAGGTTTTTGCGAGGTTCTGCTGATAGCCGGCTTTGTCTTCCCTTAACAGTTGAGTGCAGTGGTTACCTTGCACTACGTAATTATCCCAAGTTTCTGGTGCTGGAGCTTCTCTGTGCACTCGCCATGCTGCGTTACGTACCGTCATCCGTTTTCGAGTTCTGCTCCTAACGTAAAAAACTGATTTACACTTTTAGCAAACTTTTGGCTCTGGTGCCTGTGCAATCAGCCGACTGAATGTGTTGACGAACACGAGCCAGGCGACTTCCGGGGGTTCTTCTTCGAGAAAAGACCAAGTTGTGGTGCTGACGAGTTGGGCTAAGCGATGGAAGTTTGTGGTGGTTCGCACAGTCTCATCGTTCTCATTCAGATATTCTGCATAGCAGACAAAGTTGAAACTGATTACGGCGTGATCACTGCGACCCAACGGGCAGTCTAAAACCAACACATCAATCATATGATCCTCGTTGGTAAGCACAAGATCCAGCACAGATGGCCTGTTACCAGTTCTGAAACGAGTGGGCAAAGTGATGTGATTGTAAAGAGGCACAGTAGTTACTAGATCTTGTAGATCGGCTTTGAATTGTTCTCCGATCGTGGCGGGAGTTTCTAAACAATGTACGTTGAAATCACCCCTGGTAAGAATGTGAGTGTACTTTTGTTGTAAACTGCACCTTAAAGCAGCCGCTAGGTGATAGTCGGTTTCGGGTGTTGAGTTAGGGGCGCGGTACCCCAGAACAATAAGGCAAGCGTCCCTGCCATTTAACTGCAACCGGCACCAAAAAGAGTCAGGGAACTGTGAGTCTGAATCCTTCACGGCTTCGCACTGTAAGTCGTTTCGTTAATACAGGCTTACCCCTCCTCCTTTTGTGAGCCTGTCGTTCCGGATCAGCGACATGCCCGGTAGCGACACTTCAGCGTCCGTCATTCCCGTGTGCAACCATGTCTCGGTGATACCAATGACATCATACGAGCCGGAAGCTTGGCGATCTTTCAGTTCGGCCAGTTTGTTAGAAAGACCCTGAGCATTCGTATATAAGCAGGCCAGTTTCTCGGTCTCTAGGAGCCCACATAGGGGTGAAGGGATCACGTGTGGGAGAATGCCGACCGATGGGAGGTCGGCATAATATGTGCACGAAATTGGTGGCTGTTGAGACGCGTTAGGTATGTGTAACAGGTGGTTTTGCATAAGCTACTTGCTCAGGAAGCTGATGTATGGTCGCATTTGCTGGTTGCCCGACTAGAGTAAGGGAACGGATGTAGGCGGATAGGAAGATAGTTTGGGCTATGGAAACATTATAGTGTTGCTCACCCCAACACTGACACTCCAAGACCGCGGTTTCGTCCTGGTTGGGACTCATCAGTTGGAGATAGGCTGAGTTGGACTGGAACTCAGTGCCTAGTGGCTCATGGTTGACGCCATAAGCACTATGCCACTGAGATCCGCAAACAACGCTTGGTCCAGCGGAAACGAACGCAAAGTTGGACTTGGAGAATCCACTGATGGTTGGGTTGCTACAGTCGGGTTGCCATAGTTTGGGCTATTTCATTTAAGTGCTGGAGCCAGAGTTAACGAAGGATGTTGTCAACCATTGCAACGAGCCAGGGTATCTCCTCATCCAACCAGATATGTTGGATGGCTATATGTAGCCTGGACACAAGCCATGGAATAGCTGTTTGATCCGCGCACTTACCGGTTGCTCAAGTCGGGTCACGATCTGCTTAGCAGACTCATTTGAAAGGCTCGTATCTTGACTTGGAAGAGTGTCTCTGATCTGTAAGTTAAAGTCCTTAAGAAGGCTACCTAGCAAATGACTATATTCAGAGTAGTCAGAAGTGATGAGATAAGTGGATGAGGCCTACACTGGTATCTACTCTGACATTAAATCACACACTCTATTGCTCTACAAAAATGCTGTCAGATAGCTGTGTGCGAGCGCTCACACATGGGGGGATGAGTGATATGGTGACACACACACACTACTTGGGGGGGAAGGGGGACGGGGGGCGTTGACGGAGAGGGCACACACACAACCGCAATACATGAGATAGGGGAAGACATGTAGGGGGGAGTCCCAATGTACTATCTAGGAGCGAGGACGAGGCGTGTATGAGGAGGGGGCAGAAAAATCATATGCTGAAGTGAAGGGGGAACGAGCCGGGGGGGGACTTGCAACTATTTAGCGCGCCTCACACAAATGGCCGTGCAGTCTGAGCTATAGATCTGATCACATACATACACACACAATCTGTAGGGGTGAATGCACTCAGATATAGCGGGGGGGTGAGGTATCTTGATGCTCTTGTAGGAGAGAATATCTACTATATGAGCGAGCAATCAGACTCCAAAACATATCTAAACACACAATCCTATTAACCTCTCTATATAAGCAGAGGAGAGACAAGGGCAGATTAATAAAGTCTCGCGACCCACAAAGATTTGACCATCCTTGTGTGAGCAAAAAGATAATATCTTCTCTATCTCGGAACACTATATATAATGAGAATGAGTATGTACACACTTACAAAAAAAAGCTACACAAATAAGGTAAAAGACACATAGAGTGGGTGTTGGAGGCAGGGGGTCTCTACTCTCTATCTCTTCTCCCATGGTAAAAAAGAACATACATGGGTGGGATGATCTGCTATATGTTTATGAGTATATAATGACAATTCTTTTTGTGGGGGCGAGAGATGGAGGACACACAGAATGAATGGGAAATGAGAAATATATATATCACTCACACTATCACGCGGATGACGTGAGCACATCATATCAGGAGAGGAAATATAAACTCTATATGGGATTGGGTACACATGATCTATATCTACAGAAATTTATATATATCACACATATATCTCACACAATGTCTATATTATAGTTAGATATTGGGGGGTGGGGGGGGTGTGGGGGGGTGGGGTTTTGGGGGGGATGGTGGGGGGGGGTGGGGGGTGGGGGTGGTGGGGGGGGTGTTGTGTGGGGTGGGGGGGTGTGTTTGGGTTGTGGGTGGGGTTGGGTGGGGGGGGGGGGTGTTGGGGGGGTTGGTGGGGTTGGGGGGGGGGGGGTTTGGTGGGGGGGGGTTGGGGGGGGGGGGGGTGGGGGGTGTTGGGGGGTGGGGGGGGGGGGTGGGGGTTGGTGGGGTTGGGGTGGGGTGTGTGTGTGGGGGGGGTTGTGGGGGGTGTGGTGTGGGGTGTGGGTGTGGTGGGGGGGTGGGTGTGGGGGTGTGGGGTGGGGGGTGGGTGGGGTGGGTGTGGGGGGGGGGGGGGGTTGTGTGGGGGTTTGGTGGTTGTTGTGGGGTGTGGCTGTGGTGGTGGGGGGTGGGTTGGGGGGGGGGTGTGGGTGGGTGGTGGGGGGGGTGTGGGTGGGGTGTGGTTGGGGTGGTGTGTGGGGGGTGGGGGGGGGGTGGGGGTGGGGGTGGGGTGGGGGTGGGTGGGGGGGGGGTGGGGGTGGGGGGGGTGGGGGGGTGGGGGGGGTGGGGGGGGGGGTGGGGGGGGGGTGGGGGGGTGGGGGGGGGGGTGGGGGGGGGGGGGGTGGGGGGGGGGGGGGGGTGGGGGGGTGGGGGTGGGGGGGGGGGGGGGGGTGGGGGTGGGGGTGGGTGGGGGGGGGGGGTGGGGGTGGTGGGGGGGGGGGGGTGGGGGGGGGGGGTGGGGGGGGGGTGGGGGGGGGGGGTGGGGGTGGGGGGGGGGGGGGGTGGGGGGGTGGGGGTGTGGCGGGGGGGGGGGTGTGGGGTGGAGGGTGTGGGGCTGGGTGGGGGTGGGGGGGGGGGGGGTGGGGAGGGGTGGGCGGGGGGGAGGGGGTGGGGTGGGGGGGAGGGGGTGGGGGGGGGGGGGGGGTGGGGGTTTGTTGGTGGGGGGTTGTGGTTTGGTTGTTGTGGGTGGGTGGGGGGGGTTGGTGGGTTGGGGTGGTGGGGGGTGGGTGGTGTGGGGGGGTTGGTTGGGGGGGGGGTGGGTGTGGGTGTGTGGGGGTGGGTGTGGGGTTGATGGGTGGTTTGTGTGTGTGTGGGGGGGTGTGGTGTGTGGGTGGGTTTGGGTGTGGTGGGTGTTTTGGTGTGTGTGGTGGGTTGGGGGTTTTTGGGGGTTTGGGTAGTGTGTTTGGGGGGGTTGGGGTTTTTGAGTGGTTGGTGTGTGGTTTGGGTGGGTGTTTGAGGGTAGGTGGTTGGGTTTTTGTTTGGTGTTGGGGGGTGGTTTTTTGGAGAGTGTGGTAGGGTGTGTGGTGTGTTTGGGGGTTTGGGTTTTTGGGTGTTGGGTTATGGTGTTGGAGTTTGGGTGGTGGGGTTTGGGGGTTTGGTGTGTTGTGGTTGGGTGGTTAGGTTGGAGGGTAGAGTGTGGGTGATCTATTGGATGAGGTGGAATTGAGTAGTAGTGAAGAGGGGATAAGGGATGTAATGGAGAGGGGTATAGGGGGGTGTTATGTTGGAATAAGAACGAGGGTAAGTATTGGGGGGGGTACAATTATGGGGAGGTTTTGGTGTGATATTGTGGTTAGGAGGGAGAGAGGATGATAGGTGATTGATATATTGGGAATTGTTGGGGGTGAGTAGGAGAAGTTTGCGTTGTAGGCCTATGGTATCCACGGATCCTTGCTCACATGGTTGGAAAGTTACGTATACGACAGAAGAATCGAGGTAAGGATCGCCAACACCCACTCCGATAGCCTATGCGTCACTAGCGGCGTACCGCAAGGATCAGTTCTCCGCCCGTTACTCTTTTTAGTCTATATCAACGACCTCCCTGCCAACATTCAATCACCTATGCAAATATTCGCCGGCGATGCTAAGATGTGGCGAGCTATTCAGTCAACATCTGACCCTGTCTATCTGCAGGATGACCTGAACCGGATTCACGAATGGGCAGTAAACAACTAACTACCCCTGAACCCCGAAAAGTGTCACCTGTTGTCGCTGCGCAGTAACTGCAGCAACACATATCACCTGGGGCAGCGCGTTATAAAACAGGTGGACAACGAAAGAGACTTTGGGGTCATCATGCAAGAAGGTCTGGGTAATTCGCTCCAATGTTCAAAGGCAGCTAACATAGCGAACTTAAACTTGCGGCTTTTGAGGCGAGCGCTCGGTACCTGCGAGCGGCAACTCGTGCCATTATTGATTAACGCCTACATTCGTCCCCACCTCGAGTATGCGGTGCAGGCATGGCGTCCGTGGTTAAAACGGGACATTCGTCTCCTGGAGCAACCACAAAGAAGAGCCACTAAGGCAACACGTGGTCTATCGGGCCTTAGTTATGAACTGCGCCTTCGTTCGATCGGTCTGTACTCCTTAGAATACCGACGACTTCGCGGTGATCTGATCCTCACTTACCGGATACTAAGAGAAGAGGACCATCCATGTAAGTCGCTGTTAACATTATCTGCCGACAAACGATGCCGAGGCCATGCACTAAAACTTGTGACTCAATATTCCCGTTTAGATTGTAGAAAGTATTTTTACTCTCTTAGTGTCTGTCCGCACTGGAACGCACTGCCATCGCATGTGGTGAACGCACCAAACATCGAGACATTCGAAAGACTATTGGACTTGCACTTACATGATACACATTATATAACGGTATGACAAACTGCAGTGTCTAACTTACTGATATTTTTGTGTCACACCTGAAACTTTTGTTTTCTTCCATTTGCCATCCTGTGGGTCTTGTAAAGTTATTGCTTTTTATCCCACCATCCACTATTGAATATTGAATTGAACAAACGACCTGGGAACGCAGTTCGTATCTCCACAATTCGATAGGTTTTATAATTTATTGGACTGCCACAGTAACCATACGTCAGCGTATTATCCAGAAGCCAGGACAATAGTTGAGCGCTTCCATATACAGTTAAAGCCTCGGTCTACACCACCTCAGACCCTAACTAAAAAGAAGAATCGCTAGTGTTTTTAGTTATTCGCAGAAGCATCAAAACGGACTTGCGGTGTGCACTAGCCGTGACAGTTAACGACGTAACATTAAAATAACCGGTAGAACTCTTTCCTCCTACATCTTCGCGTATACACACGCCTAACTTGCATCCTCCCTTTCTTGACGCATGCACCAACTACTTCCGACTTTTCTACCTTAGGAGACAAAAGGTGTGCACACGCACAGCTGACACTTTACTGACACTCACGTATTCGTGCAACCTAATGCAGTTCCACGCCCTCTTCAGCCTCCCTACACTAGCCCTTTCAGAGTTCTGCAACAGACTCCGAAGCACTTCACTCAGGACCAGAATGACACAGGACAACGTTGACCATCGACTGTCTCACACCGGCACTCATTGACGAAGCACTTGCAAGCTACCCTGATGATTTCGCACAAGAACCAACACCTGCAGTGACTTCCCGAGCGTTAGAAACACCGAAACCATCCGTTCTTCTTGATTCTGCGCCCACACAGCTTCGAAACCTGGCAACCGATCGACGAGATAGAGAGTTTAACCATCCGGTCAATTTTATAGATTTTGTGAAAGCCGTTTACTCCCATTAACAAGCGTTTTTCGTCTTTGATGGTAACGGTACCTTTCGCCCAAAGGTTATGCAAAATCAACAAAACCGCCGAAGCTTTTGAAAAACCCTAACAGCATATTTTATTTTACTTTGCATACAATGTTTCCGCTCCGGCATCAAGCCATATCCCCTGACTCTACCCAACCCTTTTGAGTCCTGGCCTCCAGAATCTGAAATACCCGAACAATCAACGCAGCCATCGAAACGTTCGCCAAAAGATCAAGTCCCCTCACTGATTCAAGATACCACTAGTCGCCCTTGACCGCGGACGGCTACAACCGGATTGGTCGTTAAACGCCTGGCTACGTGGTGCAGAAGAGGACGCCCGGATTTCCCCTTGGGATGAGGATCGTATTTATTGTTGACTTGGGTACAGTGTAGAGTGTGACACCTCTCAAGCGCACCACTGTACCGTCAGCGGAGGCGATGTGCTGGTAACGTTTTTTTCTGGACCATGCAGTTCCTGCAAACTGATGAGCAAGCACCAACGGCTTACTGGTGATGTACTCCGGTCCATACTCAAAAATAAATAATAAACAATAAAGAAGCCTGAACCCAGCGGGATCTGAGAGACACTGGAATACTGCGTTCAACCCCATATATTGGATTGGCAACTAAGTTCCCGTCGTTTTCAAATGTTCACGTTACGCAAGCGATTAAATGCTTTTGGTATAATGTTGCAATTTAATCTTGAGGGGATATTCTATTGTATTCTGCTTTTTGTTCTCGTTACTTTAGGTCAAATTCTGTTTATTTGCCAGCTCATTAAAATGGGAGGTCAAGTTGAGAAAAATGAAGCTTTTCGACACCAACTTCTTTTTGCTTTTAATCAAGGTTCTAAGGCCGCAAAAGCTAATCAGCGCATTTGTGCTTTGTATGGGGAGAATGTCATAGCTAAAAGAATCGTTTGTGATTGATGTGCCCAGTACAAAGATAGATATTTTAACCTCAAAGATGCAGCTGGTTTTGGCTGTCCATTGGATTTCGCTGAAGGGCGATTAAACCAATATTTTTACGAAAATTCATGTCAAACCTCAAGTGAACTGACGGAAAATATGGAATTCACCCACACTGCTATAGAGAAGCATCTTTACTCGATGGAAAAGTTTCAGAAGTGTAAGAACATGGATGTCGCATGCCTAAAGTGATAACAGGCAAAGTCAACAAGCCGCAATCTTTGCTGGTTTGGTGGCTCCTCACTGCTCTACTCAAGGCCACAAGCAACGAATTCTTTAACGAATCGTTCCGAGCGACGTAAAACGGTGCCCGTACCTCAATATGAAGCAGCGGTTTGTGTAACTATGGTACCTTTCCATATACAGCACAGATGTCGCGAGCAGCTTTTGCGGCGTTAAAACCATGTTTAAATACAAAAAGAAGGTAGTGTCGAACAGCTTCGTATTTCTCAACTTGACATCCTTTTCTAATGATCGGAAAAATAAACAGGAATTAAGCTAAAGTAACAAGAATGAGAACAGAATAGAACAAAGCATCCTCTTTCCAATGATCTGCAACAATATGTCAAAATCAGTTAATGGCATACGGAATGTTAAAATGTAAAAAACAGAGTGAAGCTAGTTTCCAATTCAATACTACTTTTCGCATCCATCTTCGCTTCCCGTTACTACTCACTGACAATGCTATCGAAGGCTCCCAATAACCAGCTATTTTGCGAAAGGCCCTTGTAATGAACCTGAAGGGTACACTCTTTCAGTACTTCAAAACATTTGGTTTTATTAGGGTTTGCACATTCTAACGCTTATCTGTTTTAGTGGCTGTACGCTTACAGAGATTTTGCTACTCAGTGCGCGCACAACAATGCTACTCGCATTTGTACATTCGCTAACAATTCCTTGTAGCCTTTACAATGTACCTTAGGGACAACTCCCCATATTTTCTCTACCGTTCCGTAGTTGGCACATCTCATGCATATTGTCGCTACCGCTCGTACTTGAGACACTCCCAATACTGGTCCTAAGGTTTCCTGTAAAACAGTGAAAATGTTGAAATATTGGAACAGGCAAAATGAGTGCCGGAATCTAAGCAATACCTAGATACACATACGGCGGTTTCATATTCATGGAGAGAATCATACCCGAATAGCAAATGGCACAGCTGTAATATGCAGCAAACGCGCAGGATTCAGTGACTTGGTCCCGCGCACGTGCCCGATCTAAGTTCCATAGAGTAACACACGTGTAGAGCTACTAGTTCTCCGTTTCCGACATTCTGTATTTTCTTGTAACGAAATGGCACACACTGGATGCAACATGATATACCGTTTACCTATGTAGCGATTTCACCGGCCGGGTATGAAAAATGACGCTGATACGCACGCGCTTTCTTGTCAGCAGTGTTAAGCGTTGAATAGGCTCAGACTGGGAATACCACAATCTGTCTTGAATCGTGCCAGAGATAGGTACCTTGCGGTCAGTGGGATAGATGGGGTAGTTACCATTATTGAGAAGGTGCCACCACTACACACTCATGATGCCCAAGAATTTCATCTGCTAGACTGAAGCCACGGCAATGCCGGATCAAGGGGCTGACACAATATCTATGCCGTGATGATACACGCGATAGGTAACAATGGAAATTCGATGATCATGCTGACAGTCAAGAGCCCGTAATTATGACGAATCCCGGATATGTAGGCACTGGACATTTAGAATTTCAGGAATACCCTTACCTTCTTCAGACAAATGACTTGACGGAGAGGAATGGTAGAAAGCGGAACCAATACTTGCTCGAGGAAAGTGGAAAGTGGGAATAAGCTTTACAATTATCGTTAGTTCTTCGATGAAAATCCAAGCGATCCAGCGCAATGTAATTATCATTCCATTTAACGCATGACAACGGATCTTAACTTCCTGTGGATCTAGAACTGTAGTCAAAGGAAGCACGGAGCAATCAGAAACTCGCGAACTGAAATCTAACGACAACTCGGACGCGAATGATAAGAAACTCTGGATTCAGCGTCAGTATGGACCAGGGCACTTTCCTGTCCGAAGATAAAGCTACCAACAATCTATGGTCCAGGCGAGAGGAAACTTTGCTCAAATTGCAGGAATCGTATGGAGTAGTCATTAGGCGAGGGCACGTACACATTCCGCAAGATGATAGGCGAAGGGAAATTGCAAGCAAATTAAGGAAATAGTTGGAACGCGGTAAAAGAGCCTCTGGGTGAATGGAGCAGTCCCTAAAGTTGGAAGGACTGCTTTTGACGACAACAGTCTAGGAAACGTTTGGGAAGGTAGATCACTACTAAAGAGTAATAGAGCGAGAACGGGCATGCTTGGTGTAATCGGGGTGATAATGGATCACTGCGGATGAAGTGCGCAAGATGCACACCTTACTACCACAGATACGGGTGTAGAACAGGAAGAGCTGTTGGAGAAGATCTGCAACAGAACGGGGAAGCAGGGCAACATTATAGGTGACCCAGAACGGTGAGCGTGACTTTAATAGGTTCTACCGTCTGTACCCTATGGACTAGTGTGTTCGAAGCAAACGAGGATTCAGTGCTTTATTGGGTCCTTGAGAATATATGTTTCCTCTTGTAGGATAATGTATCCTCGCCCAGGATTTGCAACGTGTCTTCTCATCTTTTATTCTTATCACATGCATCCAGTCACTTTTGCCTATTGCTCTCCTCCTTGTTGACTGATATTTTCATTGCACTTTCAATTCTTGGGCCTAGTCTGTGTCATCCTCGTTAAACATAAGAATAGAACTATCGATCGTAACTTCATGGCTCGTGAAAAATTAAGATGAGTATTACATGAAGGATTTGTGTCAACTATCTTATTTTATTCCTGTGTCAACTTCAGCATGCTTCTATTTTGCATAGATGTGCTAATACTTATGTAACAAAGTAAATAGGTAGACGTAATCCGTTCTTTTGCGAGTACAGGTTTTCGGTACTACGAGATTTATACCAACATTCATGTTTGGTTATTGACCGCGCATCAGCCACTTTCATCCATACAATAAGCCGTCACGTACACAAAAGGTCGCTAAACGTTTCGATCATTAAGTCGTTACGAAAGGTCAATCAGATGAAATAGGCCAGAAGAATCAGGGTGTCTGATGAGGAACCGCTTAATTCATTAACACAATGCAATGAGTGCGAAATGCGGTGTTACAAATTTAAACGACACATACAGTAGGAGACTCCAATGAGGAATATTCCATCAACAATAACAACAGCAGCAGCAGTAGCATTGTTTGCAACATGGAGAGCAGCTACGCCTACGAAAAGTGCTGACAACTGTTGCAGTGACACTTCTGGTACTTTTGAACAACAATGGGAATCTAGCTCGTTTTAGTTGACAGTGGAAGTCAATGAGAACGGTGAAAGAAGTAAACTTACACGAAAAGGTCTGAAGCGAGTGGTTCAATTAGCACTACCTGCAATAAACGAGGACTTGGTAATGGTAGAATAGAAGTCGGTGCTAACGATATTGAATTCTCGTGCAGGCAATCGAGTAGCAGTAAATGACGAACAGATCTCATTTCGCTTCGTCGACCGCACATTAATGAATCATTCACCGTCAGGGGAGCTGCACAATCACTGACAGATGTATGGGAAAGGAACTTATTCGTCTTTAAAATGCCCATTTTTCCATATCACCTGATTTGTTTACGCTTATCATTGACGCGGGAAGCTGCACTAACTGATCAGCCGACAAACTCGTGACCTTAAAACTTCACGCCCTCGGCGAACATGTCTCACGTTAAAAGCAAGTGTGAGTTGTGTGATAAATTGGCGAACAGAGGGCTAGTTTGCAGCAGTTGCTTGAAAACCTATCACACAAAATGCCTTGGGACGGAGCCGATAAAAACGAGACGGTATAATAACATGACAGAGGCGTTTTGGTGCTGCCCAGTATGCAGTGCTATCCCATTTGCTAGCTGTCCAACTATGCTATTGAAGAAGTGTGAAAGACTCACAGAAGCAGTCGGACAAATCACGAGCGCCAGGGGTACACCTATGAGAGGAAACGGACCTACAATTGTATGTGCAAATAACACCCCGAATTCCCCATTCAGGCCGAAGAAGAGAGCCAGGTATCCCAGCATTACCAAACGACTCAGTCTCAGTCAGTACCAACTAGCTTCTCTCTCTCCCATAAGTAAAAACATTGTCTGCAACATGCCTGCTTCGACGTCTGTACTATGCGCGATACACCTAGTAGTTTGTTCGCTATACAAGAGACCCTAAGCTGCAGTCTACCAGCCACAGTGAAGAAGCAGATAACATACGCATCGGTTGCCGCCAAGCAAACACCCGAAATAGCAGCGGTAACTTTGGTTGCCGGACTAGAAAAAAGTAAAATCTTATAGAACGGATGGCACCCATCAGTGCCGTTCACAAATTCACCCAAAGCACCGGAAACTAAGGCTTCGAAACCAGTAGCCACCAGGCGCAAGCATGGTACCTTAAACCTAGTGTGCACTAATGTCCACGAATCCAAATCCAATACAATTAAGGGTAGGCTGACAGAAGATCGAAATCAATGGAGTTCCATCTGTACGACAAACGGTGTTCATGCTAATACCACGACAAGAGCAAAAATCTCGCGTCATCCAAACGCATTGCACTACGTTGAACCCCGGTTACTTCGGGTAACACTGAACTCGGAGGATGAGGCAGAGGCCGTTCTGCTGTCCGAGAATTGACTCCGCAAAGCCTCAAGCGGAGTGCGCATACTAGCTGAAATCCCATGGAAATAATGTGCAGCGGATCCAACTAATAGAGAGAGGAACAGAAAAATTCAAGCTAAGGAAACTGTGGTTGCTCACGGGGTTCCAAAGTTTACTGATTCCTCTTCCGACAATGTGCAGGTACCCGTTCGGAAGCAATGGCACTACATGCGTGGGGCTTTTTCTCTCGAAAATGTCGTGTTAACCTCGTTGATAAGGATTCTCATATCACCAAAATTTAAGGGGTGCGGTTCCAGGCTGTTGAAACTGGTATTGCAATCAGATCTAACGGCACAAACTCTTCTAGAGAACTGGACTAAATTCCGAAGCAGGTTGCCAATTGAATTTCGTCTGAAAGCAGCAGGACCACCACGAGCTTCTAATGACAACACAGTGGAGGCTCAACTCGCAATGAAAACTCCAACTGTAGGACCCGACTCGTTGACGGTTCCAACAGTAGCTATAGGATCCGGAGGGACACATCAGAGCACAAGCGATCACCGGGATCCGAGGCATCTGATACTTAAATATATAACAAATTTGTCTCGAGAGTCTGCAACCCATTAAAAAAAGATTAGCCGCCAACCGTACATCGGTCGGTGTAAATTCACTTTATTCATCCATTCCACCCAACACACTTTCAGTCACCTAGAATTTCTCATGCATGTACACAAATGCCCAAGGTCTACTCAGCTTATTGACTGAATTAAGACTTCGACACACATCAGCAGCTTAGGACTCCATCACTATCACGGAAACTTGGTTGCGCTGTGAGATAACGGATGCCGAAACCACGCTAACGGGTATGCCTGTAATCCGGATTGCTCCAGTAAACAAAGGTGGTGGGGTAGCAGTCTACTTTCGTAACAACCTGCAGTGAAAACCTATACGTGATACGAAAACTGATGTACCTGACTCCATTTGGTATAATTTCCTGCTGAGAGAGTGCGATCTCGGCCTAGTGGTTGTTGTTTACCTCCCACTATCGTCTACACCTGAGATGGACTGCAAATTGGTGGATGCATTGGGGCAGGTGATAAACAGGAAATACAGTCACGTTCTAGTCGCCGGTGATTCCAACTTACATGCTGTAGAATCCCAGGCCACACCAGGAGAGCAATTCAAAGCAAATCTGCAAGAGCTTGTCTCAGATATTCCGCTTTATGGTTACATCACTTCGCCCACCAGCTTCAGGTAAAATAACAGGCCATCCATATTGGACCGAATATTCACTAATGAAGAACTGATGGTCGAGAGAGTGATAGTTGATACTTCTCTAGGACGCAGTGATCATGCGATTTTGCATTTCATGTACACTTACTATGTGGAATGTCCCGAGGACCGAACTCAAACGACTCTAACCGTAACCAGTTATGACACCTTAACCCGACTCGTGGAGGAGACCGACTGGATTTTCCTAACCGATAATGAACCCCATATTGCCTGGGAACGTTTCATCAATAAGTTTAACACCCTGGTTAGTGGGGCATCGGAAGCCAAGACTATCAGTTCCACAAACATGACGTCGTTTACACGGAGTAGGACACGCAAATGCATGGTGATGCGCAACGTCGTATGGCATACCCACAAAACCGATCCAAACCAGAGTACCTGGAAAGCATATGTTGTCCACCGTAACCACTGTACCCAATTAGTGCACGAGGACAAAGTAGCTTATCACCAAGATTTAGCCGAGCAGTTAACTTCAAATCCTAATTATCTGTACAAGCATGTGAACAGTCTCCGCACGGTGGGAAGTGGACTTTCCTCTCTTCAAACAGCGCATGGTCTAACTCGGAGTGTTAAAGAAGCATCGAAGGTTCTGCAACAACAATATCCACCAGTGTTTCATTGCATCCCGTGGTCTCCCGAATCTTTGGAATCTAAGGTGCCCACAGCAGGGCTGACTCATAAATTTTACCGCACCCTGTAATGTGAAAGCTGCTATCTATGCGCCTGCACGGCTGTCCAGGAATCGACGCCATCTGCACAAAGTCTTTTGCTTTGACGGCTGCTATTCTGGCCGAACCTTTGGCGTGGCTGTTGCAGCGCTGCCTTGACGAGCAGCACTTTCCTGCAATGTGGAAACAAGGAATAAAAACTCACATTTACAAAGGGAGTAATCGTTCCGACCCAGCTAATAATCGACCAGTGGCTCTACTGCCAGTTCCTTCACTCATGCCTTATCTGGACGGCTTTGCTTACATTGCTCAGCAGCAACACGGCTTCCGCCAGAATCGGTCATGCAAAACCAATCTATTGTTAGCACGACACAGCTGGAGCGAAACGGTAGATGTGGGTGTAGGAGTTGATGTGGCTTATCATGATTTCTCTAAGGCACTCGACCGGTTGGACCATCGTATACTTCTCGCCCAACTTTAAGGATGTGGCACTGAGGACACTTTCCTTGGGTGGATCTGCAATTTTCTCTCGCACAGGCATCTGGAGATGAGAGTACGTGAATCCATGTCAGATCCAATTCACGTCGAATGTGGAGTGCCACATGGTTCGGTGTTGGGACCCGTTTATTCGTGGTCTTCATAACCGATCTAGTGAGTCAATTAACTCAAACTGGTTACTGTAAGCGGATGACAGCAAGGTTTGGCAAGTGATCAGAGCTCCAGGAGACAGTGTCCAGCTTGAAATCGACGCTGACAAGATTTATGGAGGGTCGGTCAAAAAATCGCCTTTCCTTCAATGTGGCTAAATGTTGAGTGCTCCATTTACGACACAGAATTGTTCACACGTCTAAGCTGGGGGAACAGGATCTTCAACACTGTTCTCTCGAAAAGTACCTCTGTGTGTTGGTTCAGGAAGTTCCCGGTTGCTCGGAGCATTCCAAAAAGGTCGAAGTAGGGGATTCAAATCGTAGGCTTTTACGGTGAACTGTTGGGCAATTCGAACCGTCGATTTTCCGCCAAATACTTCCCGCTTATATACGCCCACAAGTTGATGATGCACTTTAAGCATGGCACCAATGGCTAAAGCGCGATCTCACGATCTTGGAGCTTCCACAACGTCGGGAGACCAGAAATGTCAAGGGGCTGCGCCACTTGCCATACGAACAGCGCCTCAGAGTGCTTGTCATTTACGGCGAACGTTACCAGATTTTAAACAATCCTACTCCCTCGTGCTGAAACTGAGCCACCCCAACAGACTGAGAGGTAATGATTTCAAGTTGGCAGAACAATACGGTCGGTTGGATAAGAGAGGAAACTTATTCTCGCTGCGTGTTTGCCACACGTTGGAATACCCTCTCAGAAGCTGTTATTTCCCACGTTATCCGTGTTCAAAGCATGTATCGACAGTGCATTGGCCACACTACACCATATCACGTAATCCAAACGACCCAAACAAATAGCAGAAAAATAAAAATAAACAAACTCACCTCCAATTTTGACCTAAAACCACGGACGATAACCTTGGGTGGTATATAAAACGGACGGGAATGTTGTAATCGGCAAGTACGCAATTTGCAGTTGTTCATTATTTTATATTGCTATTTTTGACTTTGATTTGCTCACCCCTAACGGATCATCTGGCTGGACATGTCAAAATGCGGTTTTTTTTATCCGCAATATACCATTAACCATTGACCATAGAAAGCCCATGCGTAAACTTGTATGTCCCTAAAGAACAGATTAAATCCTCGCTGCTTCACGTAAATTATCTTACGGCGTGAGCTGATATGAGCGAATACGCCGAACCGATTGAATCAAACTTGATGTTAGAGCATTTGTAAAACGAGAGCTTCCTTTAGTTACGCAAATAGCTACCTCGTGACAACAATTGGACGTGGGTTTTAGGAGGATATTACGACTTTGCCGGTGACTGCCGGTGTTGGAAAGCAGAACGCCGTTCTTATCTTCCGCAGTTGTGTACCTCGGACTAAAGTCTCGATGGTTAAGTAGGCGAGCAAGCAGTGCGCTGTCCAGCTTCCTCATAATAGGCAGAGTGCTCGTCATACCTGCTGCCGTGACATAAAGTGATTTCGATACAGCAAGACTTGCATGCCGGGGTGCAGTCCACAGAAATGTAGAGGCAAAACAGCAAATGTGCATGTCCCTTGGTGGGTTGGGACAAGATATATGCACGCTGAGCTGCAAAATTGATTTGCAAACGTTGCACCGTCATGCGAGACGGCATCATCAGTGCGTCGAGATGTGCAGTGTAATCTCGCTGATTGAATTGTCGACCCGTGATCGGCGTGCAGGTGACATTTCGAACGTGACGGCTTCGATCTGTGTCCCGTGATCTCTACTCATTTCCCCGTGGCGGAGGTCGTCGCTTGGGTTGTTCCTATTCAAGCGGCGTCTCATAATTTCTCTAAGTTCTCTCCGTCGGAGTGGTTGGTAAACTGGGTCAATCTCGCTATGCATGTTGATCGGGTCTTGTGTTGAGAACCACGCTTCCAGGAATGCCCTTGCTCTTCTTGTTTCACCTCATGCCAGGACTTCTGTTTTGGCCCAATCAAAGCTGTGTTCTTTCTCATCTACGTGTGCTGAGACTAGAGAAGATGCGTAGTGTCTTTTGCATGCTCTTTTATGCTCTTGTAATCGTGTTGTTAATTTTCTGCCTGTTTGGCCAACATAGTCCTTTTCGCAATTCCTACAAAGTAGTCTATATACAACATTGCTTTGCGCATGAGCTTCCAGTTTCTCTTTCGGTTTCGACAGAGTTTTTCTCAGTGTAGCAGTTGGTTTGTGTGCTACGACGAAGTGATGTTGTTTGAATAGTCTTGTTGCCATTGCGGATATATTCTTCATATAAGGTAAAACAACGCGTCTCTCCGTCGTTGATGTAGACTGTCTGTTTGGTTTGTTGTGGTTCATACCCCTTCGGATGAAGCTTCGTGGATATCCGTTGAGTTGGAAACATTTAAATAGATGCTTCTCTTCTTGTTGCTTTGCCTCCGTGGTACTGCAGTGTGTTTGCACTCTACCAAATGGTGTTCGCACACAGCTTACTTTGTGGCATTTCGGATGGTTACTGTTAAAATTCAGAATTTGGTCCGTATGTGTCCATTTCCTGTAAACTGATGTTTGCAGCTTCCCTTCCATAGTTCTGGTTACCAAGACATCCAGGAAAGGCAGTTGGTTTTCCTTCTCCATTTCCATTGTAAACCGGATATCTTCAATGGCGTTGTTCAATAGCTGCTGTGCGACTGTAACTTGATTGCGTTTGACGATCACGAAAGTGTCGTCAACATATCGGATCCACAGTTTCGGATTAATGAGTGGGAGTACATCTTCCTCCAATTTCTGCATTACCATCTCCGCGATGAGTCCCGATATAGGTGATCCCATTGGTAAGCCTTTCAATTGCTCGTAGATCTTCCAGTTGAAAGAGAAGTAGGTTGACAGACACAACTGCAGTAGTTTGCATACGTTTTCGGTCGTAGCACACAAACCAACTGCTACACTGAGAAAAACTCTGTCGAAACCGAAAGAGAAACTGGAAGCTCATGAGCAAAGCAATGTTGTATATAGACTACTTTGTAGGAATTGCGAAAAGGACTATGTTGGCCAAACAGGCAGAAAATTAACAACACGATTACAAGAGCATAAAAGAGCATGCAAAAGACACTACGCATCTTCGCTAGTCTCAGCACACGTAGATGAGAAAGAACACAGCTTTGATTGGGCCAAAACAGAAGTCCTGGCATGAGGTGAAACAAGAAGAGCAAGGGCATTCCTGGAAGCGTGGTTCTCAACACAAGACCCGATCAACATGCATAGCGAGATTGACCCAGTTTACCAACCACTCCGACGGAGAGAACTTAGAGAAATTATGAGACGCCGCTTGAATAGGAACAACCCAAGCGACGACCTCCGCCACGGGGAAATGAGTAGAGATCACGGGACACAGATCGAAGCCGTCACGTTCGAAATGTCACCTGCACGCCGATCACGGGTCGACAATTCAATCAGCGAGATTACACTGCACATCTCGACGCACTGATGATGCCGTCTCGCATGACGGTGCAACGTTTGCAAATCAATTTCGCAGCTCGGCGAACAAATGAGCAACTGAATTATCAACCCGAGCTACGAGTTTTCCAAAACATTTTAAGATATATGCATGTTCAGTGGTTAATGAGATGGACTTCGATAGGTCCAAGTTACTCAAAACAGATGGGAGAGCATAAAGAACGCCTTGGCTAAGTGCCGCTTACACAAACGGCATGCTTCTGAATACTGCTGTACAACAACCCAGAGGTTAAGTCGATGATCAGTTCATCGAAACCGTTGGACTTAGCAAATAGCAGATGCCAACTGGATTCAGATTAACTATATCCTTTATGTACACCGCCTAAGTGTCGTAAACCTAGAAGAGAGCCAATATCAGCAGTAACTCGAAATACTTAACCTGGTCCCAATGGTCAAATATTCCTTCTTCCGCCTCTGTCTTAAAATTGCCGACAGCGGCGCTTGCCAATTGCGCTTGTGTGGGGAACTGGTATGCCTGTTACTAATTTCCTTGGCTTAAGGTTGGTGGGTTCTGCGGTAATTCGGCACACTCCGATTTCGCGGAAGACACATTGCCATAGCTGTTGTTAGCAATTAATAATGATGTACAGTGATAATTATGCCGGTGGTATGCTCGAATATTGCTGCCACGGAAATGACGGGTGTTGTATTACATTAAAACTCATGCTGGTTGGGTAAATTATGCGCAATTTCCGCAAACAGCAGTGCCTGACTTACCGTCTCATCCACTGGGTTTATTACCCCAAACCAAAGACCGTTCAATAGCCCAGCATTTGGGCGGCACCTTAGGTAGATACCGTATGTGCATGAATTGCATGCATTTGACATCGGCGATTAATTAATTCATAAATCGTGTAATCCTCCATCCCAGCTGATACACCAAAATCATCTCACAACGCGTCTTCTGAGTCCCTTTTTTGAATTATGAAGATAATTTCATGTATCACACAAAAGACAAGCAACTTCTCTCCACACTGAAATTTGCTTTCATCACACGTTGTCTTTTCAACTCACGAATGCTTTGCGTCTGTTTTCCACTACCGCGGACAGTCTCAATAAAGCATTTTGATGTTTCAAGCTAATCATTTGAAATAAGGTGCTCCTATTTGCCACTATTATGATAGTCTTATTTTTATACTCGAATAAGACAAGCTACCGCATATATACAATAAATGTATGCTAAATACGAAAAAGCAATATTAGCATCCATGTAACCACAGAAAACCATCCTCCAGCAATTGCAGTTGAAGAGAGCAAAGCAGTATTCTTTCCCGTATAGAGTAATGATACATTGTCAGGGCAGCGTAAAGTGAGGTATTTATTTTCTCTACTGCTATTGATTCTACGTCTTCAATATCAACCGGAATTAAGAGTATACAAAAGCAATTATCTATGCAAAATGCAAAACTTAGGCGACTTGTTCCACTAGCAGGTATGGTCACCTCATCTTTCTTCCTTCTTGATGCTACGGTGCTCCTAAAGTGGAAACATGGAGCAAAATCCCTCAATTCTTGGAACGCAGTAGCCGTGGCGGTTATCGAAATAAGTAGGGCTGAAAGTGTGTCAATTCTGCTAAATGCAGCTCAGATACGGTGAGGTATTACTGATGAGTAGTAGTGAGAAGTTTGGTATAATTCAACTAATTCATCATGGACACTCCCAATCAGCAGGCTTAGGCTAGTCTGGAAACCACCAGACGCCGGAGTTTCGATATTCTGGGTCTCGTCAGTGGTGCGCCTCCCAGCGAACCCCTGCGACGTTCCACCCCCTTGACTTCAGGATGCCAGCAGGTAGTGCCACTTCGCCATGGGTGACAGCCACAGACCTGCGTCTGGTGTTTTTCCAGACTAGCCTAAGCCTGCTGATTGGGATTGAACATGATGAATTAGTTGAACAATGAGGTATGCTGTTTCAAAGACTTGCCACATACCTTATAGCGGTAACAGTGTTAAAAGTGAGAAAGGCTTTTGCATTTTCCATACTCAGATGTGCTAATATTTAGCAGCTAAATTCTCATGTATTCCTTCCAAAACCCATGTGCGTTAAAAAATATCATCATAGTTTAGAAGTGCAATAATGCTTAAAGACAGGACACAATTACAGCAGGAATTTCAGCACACTAAATTTACAAGCATCTGGCCAAAACCCAAGTTGCCTTATCTTATTAGCGTTGTCCTTGAGTAGTTTTTCAGAACATCAACGGAGGTTGCTGCAGCCATCAGCCAATGCCGTTGGGATTAATGAACACATGGTTGACACTGACTTGCGTATAGATAACGTATAGCGATGCTACAAATAAGTCGCAGTGGCTGACAACCTCTCAAGACAACATGTCTCACCTGGAGTCACGCTAACTCATGGCGCAACATTCTGAGCAAGCAGTGAATGCTAGTAGTCAAACAAATGTTCCTTAAAAGATATCTATTGGGTTAGGACTATCGATGAAGCGCTAACTGATCGGTGCGTTATAAAGTTCAACAGAACCAAAAGTATCTTCAAAATTGCGCACTCTGTTTGTGTTTTTTACCCATGTCCTAAGGGTGTCAAGCCTAAGAAGCATCTTTATGCTGAACAGGCGAATTGCTATCATAAAACATGGTGGTGGATAAAGTGAGTCCTTGGCAAAGTAGCAATCTGAAACATCTCAAGGGACAAAACAAAGTTCTTGAAAATAGTCTTCGAGTGCAGCGGTCCCTTTGAGGCACTTGTTGTGTGAATGCATTGCAACGCCCAACCTCTTAGTAAGCCTCGATAGGAACTGAAGTTAACCCTGATCATTCCAATAGCCGGGACCGTTACTAATGCAGCAGACAAATGTTGAATGTCGCTTGTCCGAAATCACTACACTTATTTGATCTCATAAGGCATCGAACTTCTGGACAATTTGGATGTTAGGTAAAATCTCTAGCCTATTAGACACGGGGTCACGACGGGTAATGCATGACCCAACGGTGTTTACTATCTCTACCTGAGGAGACCAACTAAGGTCGAAATATATCGTGGTGTGCAGTGCGTTCTGGTGCGGAACATGCAGAATTCATCTGTTTCAGACACACAAGCTGAGCTACAACGTAATCCACCAATCAGTCATTAACAGCGTGAAGAAGCGCTGCACGCGGTGACCCGGTGGTCAAAGTGGTAGAGATGCCAATAAACATCCCAAAGCTTCCGGGTTTGAGGCCTTCTTTCCTTGATGGTAGCTGGCCAGTTATCAGAAAAATTGATTAGCACCACGACCACAAAGTGCTAGAGTGAAGAAAGCGGAATCCGGGTAGTTGTTGAGTCAAACACGGTCCATGTCCTGGTCCAAGTCAGACAGGTTGCTCACAGGGGACACAGGTTTGGAGCTCCGTGCCCATCGCATGATGACGGCTGATAGGCCAAGCGAGCGAAAGTGACAAAGGTGACAGATGAATAAACAATCGGCGCAAGCACCGGCTGAGCCACACCAACAGACTGAGAGGTAATGATTTCAAGTTGGCAGAACAATACGGCCGGTTGAATAAGAGAAGAAACTTCATCACGCTGCGTGTTCGCCACACGTGGAATACCTTCTCAGAAGCTGTTATTTCAGTCCACACGTTAGCCGTGTTCAAAGCACGTATCGACGGTACACTGGCCGTACTACGCCATATCAAGTCACCCAAACGACCCATACAAATAACCGAACAACAAAAACAAATCAACCCATCTCCATTTTTGCCTGGAAACCACAGAAGATAACTCTGGATAATACAGGAAAACAAATGAACTGCTCAGAGGTAATACCGAAATCCACAAGTTTTGCAATTTGTGGTTGTTCACTATCGTCTGTTGCGTCTTTTGCGTTCATTTGGTTCATCCAAAACGATTCATCCGGCGGGACAAGTCAACCTTCGGATTTTTTCCCCGCAATATACCGCTGACCACTGACCATTGCCTTCGGCCAATCTACTTACCCCACCTATTTTATGGTTACCTAAGCCAGCATGTGGAATACGCGATTAAAGCAAGGCAGTCAGACCTAAAGCAGATCTCCCGGTTTTGGAAATTCCCCAACACCGGGCCACGGAAAACGCTTAAAGAACAACCTTCTCTTCGGCAATAGTATTAACCAACCATTTTACGCAGACAGCACCACAGTTGATCTACGGAAGACTGCTGTCTAACCCACACGAAATGGCGGATACTTGCTACACTCTAAGCTTGCAAGTCATAAAACTCAATCGAATTTCTTCTTAGTGAGATAAATCGATATATGAAAAATAAACTACCCCTACATATTCGCCTGAGTGTAAATCATGTCATAGTACAAAATTCCAGGCAGACTTTCCTCACTATACCAAACGTGCTGAACATAGTTGTAGCACAACAACCACTAAAAAAATTGACGGAAGCTGGTATAAAGTAAGATGGACAGCTAGTTGATTACAATCCGCTTGCCCGCTCCAGCTCATTACGCAAAAGACACAATCCAGTGTCCTTGTAATCTATTACCCCCTATCTATCACTTTCTAATCCTGAATCTCACAAGTAGAAAACAGTTCTACAGATATCATTACATTTTACATTGTACTTGTTCGGGTTTAGGACCCGAGGGAAAATTCATGATCCGAAATTCTATTGTTTAAAATTACTTTATTCTTATGAATTCATGTCACATAAACCATGTCACATGAAACCAATACACTGTATAAATAATCTCTCCGGTTTATGAAGCCGTAGACAGCTTGTCTTTGAATATACAAATTTAGTTATTTAATTTTATTCAAAAAGCCATACCACTTACCTTACGAACAATGCCTGAGTATTTTTGTAGTTTGCCTTGCACCCGCTGGGCGTTCGCGTGGCGAGATATCATGGTTTCTCAGATATTAAGCCGCCCAAACCAAGCGTGTTATCAATAGATAAGGCTCAGCCATAACGACAAATTGAGAGACCCTCGTCTTAACCTGGCAAAACAGTAGAGCCACCTGGAATGTACACGGAATTTCTTCTCGATACGCATGTGCCACATATGAACTACACTCCTGGAGCCTGTTTCTAAGACCCTGCATTAGCTATGTTAAAACAACCTGTCGAAAATGAGTTGACCGTGTTGCACCACCTCATACAAGACACATGAACCGTGTACACATTCAGAATATAAAATCGCATGAACGCACACCCGTTTTCGGGGACAACCAAAGGTAGAGACATTTCAAGTTGTATAAAATCATATGTGAACGATGCCGCCAGACAAAATTTTACTCGCCAAGTTCACTGTCTCCGGTTGTTCTAAGTTGATGGCTCTTTTCCTTTTCTTTTGAAAACCTTCACCCACCACCTTGCGGGACAAGTTAAAACTCGGCTTCTTCTCCCCAATATATCATTGACCAGTGGCCACTAACCGCGATCAGTCCACCGGCTTGAACTAAAGGTTACTGACAAATGTTCCATATTTTGCAATGTTCGCCATGACCCTCCTACAGCACCTGTCAAGTTTAGCTTTTTATGCGTATTAAACCATTAGTTAATTGTTCCTTTGAGTGACTTCAGGTTATGGCCCCCAAGGTTGTATAGGACTGATAACAAATATGAACCACCTTAGGCGAACAAAGATGGAATAAATTGTGGATGGACCAATCATATGCCCTGTCCAGGTCTCGGTGAAGTGCATCGTGATCTTCTTGGTCGATGATCGTCCTCCAAAATCTCCACCTCATCTGAGAAAAGCAAGAAAGCCCCGAGACAATCAGACGCGTAAATTTGGTACTGAGCACGAAAAATTGACGTGGCCTCAGTACTGATCCTTTTGGGATCACACATTTGAAATGAATGGGATTTTAACTCTAACCTGCAGTTGCCGTTGATGCAGGAAATCCATAATCCATTCAAAGACAGGATTCCAAACCCTGCAGTTGGCGAGACTGTAAAGCTGATTTCAGTTGTCCAGGCGGTCGAAGACTCGGAGAAACCGAGTTAAGTGATATCGGTCTCTGCCCGTTCGTTGACTGCTTCCGTCCAAATACCGCGTACAATCAGTAGTTTCGTTGTGCCTAACCAATGATGGTAGAAGAAATGCCGCCGTGTTGCTATAATTTTGCAGCTTTCTGGATGGTCGACATTAATGATTGCCTCTATTACATTTGAGAGTACAGGGAAGAGGACCATTGCACGATATATTGTGGTTTCCCAGTGGCTGCCACATTGGAAAACTAGAGTGATTAGGCCATGTTTTCACATAGTAGACATACGTTAGATTTCCAAACACCTTGGAAGAAATGCGCCAATTGATCGGTAAGCGTTGTTGCTGCTACGTTCAACGCCCTAGAGTGAATGTCATCGATTCCGGGCGAACTGTAGGTGCGCAGTGAGAGCACTTTGTTCATAACATATGTGACAGTAAACCTGATGTAATCCCTGAAATAACGGCGTTGGATTTAGGTATGTAACGTAGATGCACGTCTCGTTGGACCGTCGGGCCGCCTTTAGAGCACAGGCTGCTTCTTTAGAACACTACTCGACTCAGACTGTTGTGTTAACTTGGGGATACCGTGCTTCACATTCCGAATACTGATCACATGTTTATTGTTAGATGGACGCACTCATGATAGCCGTTCATAGTTAGCTTGCTACTGTTTGCCTTCGTCCTTTCACGTGATTGCTTAATTAATTTATTGATCCTTGTGCATTTGCTTTGCCGATGCATATCACTTTTCAAAATAAGCTCATTCTCACTTGGTGCGTTCATGTTTCCGTTCTGAGTGTGTTACAGTTAGCAGTGCACGCGTCATAACAGAACACCGACGGGGGTATCACTGAATTCCAATTTGCAAACCATGACGGTCTTATTGGAATTTCTTCAAGAAATGCTGTCCAGACAGCAAGTACAGCACGAGGCGTCACAGCAAGGTTTAACTGAAATCTTGACAATACGGATATCGTTACGGTCAGCACCTACAGATCCAACGATTTGCACCACAGCCAAGCTGGCGCACAGAATGGCAAATTTACATTACTAGTCAGAGGATAACCTTACTTTGGAAGCATGTTTTCGCCGCTATGAACACCAGTTAATAACTGACGGGACTGGGTTAGACGATACAGCTTAGGTGCGTCTTTTTTGAGGAAATTGGGTCCACAACAGCCTGAGTAGTAGTTTAAATTATACCCAAGAACCAACAAGATGTATCATTGGACCAAACAGTGAAGTAATTAACGAAGATTTTCGGCCCTAAATTACACTTTTCAACGCATGTTTTCGATGCATTCAAGTTGTTATGAACCAGGAGGATGCTTTGTGAATTAGGCAGCTGTCCTTAACAGAGAATGTGACTGTTTTCCGCTTAGCACGTTCATAAGTAATCAAGTTTTGATTGTTACTACAAGGGCGCGCACAGGAACGTAAATGTATGTGGACACCGATGCATAACGTATACATGATCCAAAGGGACAGCCGGTCTTGCATGGTGGATATTCATACTATTCCTACACGCCCCGGGTGATCGCACAATTCAGTACATCTCTCGGGATTCGCATGCCCAGGCCGCCCGCCTATTGCTTGTTGACCCTGTTGTAAGTGGCACTTTTTTCGATTTTGTGGACGCAGACGATATATGTGCAGGCATTATGGGGATATGGGACAAAAGAAAACCAGCGGTTTGCAGGGAGCCTGTAGAAGACAGCCAAGAAACCGCCAAACTCCCAAACTTTCGATATTGCCTGTCATACATGGTGTTTGCAACCACTAGACCGAACCATCATTTACTGTGGAAGTGTTTTAACATTATCATCAACAGTGTTCCTGTCCTGCTCCATTTGGACGCTGCTTCGGGTATTACAATAGTCCCCGAGTTTACATGGATCAAGATCCGTAAGCACGCATCTGTCCCAAGTTCACATGTCGCTCACGAAGCATCCGGTTCGGAATTACCTTTTCTTGGACACTTCAAGTTCACAATCTGCATGTTTATTTTGTTAGTTATGTTACGCGTTGTGGACATTTGGACGTGGCAGACGTTCACTAGTTAGACAAACGTAATTTATGGATAAAATATGGTGATTTATTTATTCTCGAAAGGTGTTGTGACGACTGGCGGATGTCATTCGCAACGGATAAAGGTGGGATCTTAGCATATCGTTGAAAAATAGATATGAGCACCCTATACCTCTGAGGAAAGCCAATTCCATTCCGCAACACAATAAGAGACTTGAGTATTCATTATTAAAGCATCCTCAATTTCTGGAGCAGATCAAATTCATAGCAGCGACAGCCCCTCCAAACTGTCCGCTTATTCTTCAAAGCACTTATATTGCGTGATTCCAAGCTACATATGTTCAAGATCTGTGTGCACCCACTTTGGAATACTGCTGATGATGTTTACTAGTTGTAATAAATATGACTCTATATGCTTGGAGAATGTGCAGTGTTGATGCACCAAAGCCCTGGTTACCGAATCCCAAACACCAAACTATGCAGAACGTGGTATTCTACTTACAGTAGAGCCTTTAAACTTACGGAGGTTGAAACTAGGCCTGAAGTTTCTATTCGACTTAGTGTACAAACGAGTATTTGTCTCGCACTATAGTATGCACTTCATTCAGAATGGAAGGTATAACCTTAGGAACAACAGGAATTCGCTTCCCACAAGTAGAACAAATACAAGCATCAGCAGGACGTTTTAGCTGATGAAGCACTCAGATATTTGGAACAGACTACCTACTGAATTGCGATTATGTGAGTCTAAACAATCGTCTAAAAAATGCTGGATACGTACCTCATTGTGTTGCAAGTCAAATACGGTGTAGCAATGGTCGACCCAAAACTTATTGCATTTCAACCTCAGTAAATGCAAGGGGCTTTCTATCCGACACCAGGGCAGCTACTCATACCAGCTCGGAACGAATATACTACAACAACCAACTCTCGAACGTGACTTGGGTGTCCTGATTCAAGATGACTTGGGTTGCTTCAGGCAATCCGAAAAGGCCTCGAAGACCGGGAACCAACACGTCGGGCTGTTGCGGCGGGCGTTTGGACAAATAAACAGCTCCATATTTCCACAAATGCTCAGTGCGTATGTTCGCCCCCATGTCGAATACGCAATTCAAGCCTGGCATCCATGGCTGAAACACGACCTTAATGCACCGGAGCAGCCACAACCCCGGGCATCTAAGAACGTAATTGGAATGCGCAATCTTTCCTACCAGGAGAGGCTGCAACGATTGGGAGTGTTCAGTGGAAGCTATCGCAAACTAGGTGACCTTATTATGGCATACTTGATTCTGCGAGACCCACATCATGTATGCCGCCCTTTACTGCAACTCAGCAGCAATACAAACCTGAGGGGCCATTCATTAAGACTCGCAGAACAATACAGTCGTCTGGAGTGCCGCAGAAATTTCTTTTCCATTCGTATCTGTCATCCGTGGAATGCTCTCCCAGAATCGGTCGTCTCTGCACCGGCACTAACAGTATTTAAAAGACGGTTGGACGATGCCCTCATCCACTTACACTTTGTTACTTAACACTACGTCTCCATCCTACACCTGGAGTTCACCATGGAATTATTTGTTGTTAACTGTGGATGCTGTGAATCTAAGAGGATCGCAGGACTGCAGCCAAGCAAACGATAAGTCCTTATTTTCGTATTTAAAGTGTTAATTATTTTACTATCCTTTTCATTATAATTATTATGTTGATATCCCAACCAACTATCCAACGGGGCTTGTAAAGCAACGCTTCTTAATCCGTATAAATTCATTGTTCATTGTTCAAATAACTTATGAAATTGGACTACAGAGTGGAGCCAATGTATGAAATAGGGGTTGAAGTATAGATGTAAGGGACAAATGCACGATAGTATATGAAAACTGCCTGAATAATATCTTCATGGTTTATTTAAACCATTAAACCTTCCCATTCCAACATCACGTTGTCTCGCCTTTCACAATGCCAAGCTACTGCACCTTTCTCTATTTACATTTGCTGCGCCCTGCTAATTGATATCACTTCTTTTCCAGAGAAAACAACCCAACTGCCTGTGGCAGTTCTTTATCCTCTATGAAGTCCAGTTACCACACCAATTACTCTACAAATTGGCTGTCTTGGATCGCTGGATCTATCTCAAAATCGTTCATAGAGCCCTTTCCATTAGCTTTACTTTTCTATGTCTTATCTATTTATAACCTGAAGCAGAACATCCCGGCTATATAGCACACATTTTTTGTATTTCGCCACCTTCTACACTTCGTTTTTCCATTGTTGACTACGACTGGGTAGAACTCTTGAGGTTATGGAATGAAGCTTCCGGATTAGTTAATACACCCAGGTGTGGCGAATTTTCACAAACCTATTGATGAGAAAAATACGACTACTCAAGACAAATTGGCACACACTCGATGAGTGGGACAGGTGTCATACTTGAAAGAGTTAGAAACCGAAAGGTTATGAATGGCCTAAAAGAGTAATAAAAAACGGAAAACAAAAGAGCTCACTTATCTCTGCTAGCCTATCACACAGTAGCACGAACGGTCATAAAAATGAGCTAGTACGGTGATAACTCGATTTCTGTTATGCCTCACCGACAGGAAGCCAAATGGGACGTGGAAGTGCGGATGAAGCCCTTCGAGGGAATACCCCGCATGGAAGCAGGTCCTCAGGAGTCCATTTCACGGTTAGCCTCATTAATTCTATTGTGCTTTATTCACTAACCACTTTCATCCTGCTTTCAAACTCGCCTTCATTTTACCTCCTACAAATTGAACTTCGCATAAACCTCATTTTGAACTCTTCCGGAAAATCTGAAATTTCACGTGTAATTTGAGATCATGTTGTACCATATGATCAGTCCAAGTAGTTGGAGTGTAGCACACAGTCGAGGAATATACATACCTGTTCAGAAGTACTGTTGAAAAGTATTTGGGATAACCCAGATAGGTTTTCACTGTTCCACCGATTTTCGGTGCTCGGTTGTACCCATCACTTTTAGAGACAGTGCAGAAGCTTCGCTACATTTGGATCTTAGTACCCCAATATTTTTGCAGAGGGTCTTGGAATGTGTTCTAACGTAAAAGCTGTGTTGTTGTCGCCTACTGGGGTACTCCCACCATTATGTCCAAAGTGACCAGTACCATTACCGTTGAGACGGTGGACGCCGAAATTAGTCGACTGGTCCACAGCGGTCACCAATTCTGTGACCTACTTATCGTGGGCCGTTCCTATGGTAGTCATCAGAAAGGCTAAGAGCAGTTTGCGTATTTATGGTGATATTGCTACGGGATTAAATGACGCATTGGAAACACATCAAAATAAGATATTGGTACCGGAAGTTTATTTACAAAGCTTATTGAAGGCAAGAGCTTCTAACATTGATGTTTCTGATGCATTCTTGTAACTAGTAATCAGGGAGTGCTCAAAAGATCTGCTCACCATTAATACGCACCGGAGTTTGTGCCGTTACAATCGGGAACCCTTTCGGGGTCAACTCTTCTTCAGCGATATTTCAGCAAGTGATGGACATTATATCATCCGGAATACAGTGTGCCATGGCTTACTTAGGTAACATTAACGTTGTGTGCTTCGCCGATGCCGATCATTACACCTATCTGAACGAAGTATGCTGCAGGATAGTTTTATATGGATTACGTCTACGTCCAGGGAACTGAGAGCTCTTGACGCCAGGTATCACATACCTCGGCTCCGTTATCGACAGTTACGGTTGTCGGCCAGATCTGAAGGAAAAATAAAAGCCATCAAGTTAATGCCACCCCCACGAACGATGCTTCTTTGCAGTTGTTATAGCGGAGTTAAGAATACTCCACCACTCCTCCTTGTTTTGTTGTATTCCACTCACCCCTAATCACCCCGTCCTCTTTTACGGTTCCCCACATACCTTTGCTGTTACCTCACCTTTGTGACTAGCTTGGGTTGACACTGCATCTTATGCTTAATGGCTTTTCCCTTAATCTGTACATTTCGCTCGTTCGTGAGACACCGTATCGATCCTCCACCCCTGGAATGACTAGTTTTGATTGATCGATTATCATCCTTTCTGCAAAGCCTGTGATATGCTCTAATTTGAATCAGGTGACTGAGTTGCACACACAGACGCTTGGGGGCCGTGTTGGCGTGCGACGTGAACATTGTTTGTTGCGCGGTCGTGAGGCTCCGACACAATAACAGTCTCACTTGGACCTAGTTAACGACTGTCCCAACTTCGTCATGCAGATGTACGAACACCGAGCTCCACTAAATGCCTTTTTGGCGAGGGATTTCGTGTTGCATTGGTCATCCCAGTGTTTGAAAGCATTTGATGACATTAAACAAAAATTGTCCCATGACCTCTGTTTGACTCGTTACCACTCAGTAACACGAATAATTGTCGCTGCTGATGCATCGCAGAACGTTATCGGTGGTGCCTTGCTGCAAAAGTTACCAGATGGATATCAAAAAGCGGTGATGCATGTTTCCCCGCGTTGACAGCAGCAGAAAAGAACTACAAGGAATTAGAGAAAGAAGGACTAGCGTTAGTTTTAGCGGTCATGAAATTTTTATATGATGGTAGATGGAAGCAAATTTACTTTGTGTACAAGTCATAAACATTTGCCATGGATTTTCAGCACCAAACGAGACATGTTCGTTCACACAGAAACAGAATTCAGCGTAGGGCAACACGCTATTAGCATACGATTAGGATTTGTGGTTTAGAAGCACGTCTTCCTTTGGTCACGCTGACACATTATCCAAACTGGTTGCCGACTTCACTTCCCTGACATCAGATGAAGACAATGTTGTGTGCAGTAGTAACTTATACTCCGGTATAATAGTGTTTCAAACATCCGTACGCCAACTTCCAGTAACAACAGACACCGTCCGAGTAGAGACAGTAAAATATCCTGTTACAACGCATAACTCAGGAACCTTAGCACTGGTTAGTTTGCACGCTCCTTGGAAACCTATGGATAGCAGTTTCGTAAAGGGAAGTTCGCCTTCATCACCACTGATGGCTGTTTGGTGCTAGTTGACCGAGTTGTGATTCCTAAGACTCTACAGCAGAAGGTTCTTAGTCAGTTCCACGTAGATCACCAACTGTTATGCCTACTGGCCTTTCGTGGACCACGATGTTGGAAATGTTGATCGCACTTGTAACAGCTGTGCTAATGGCAGTCACACTACCCGTCAAACGTGAGCTTCATTCTTGACAACTCCAAGTGGACAATGGTCACGCATACACGTTGGTTTTGTTGTACCCTGGAAGGATTCCACTACCTGTTGACGCTTAATCGAAGTGGCTTAAATTTTTTCAGGTGTTGCACAAGCACTTCTACTATTTTGTTACACCCACGCCATCTTATCTCAAAATCCAATGGAACAATGGTTTATAACGGGTAAAAGCACAGGCTTAATATGTCACGTAGTTTGGTACTAGAAGAATTTGAGATTTAATTATTACATAAGTAAACCAAATAAAGTATGCATGAGTAAAACAATAGAGTATTTGTGTTAAGAGGGATGGTTATAGGAGTGAGATAGTACAGGCAAAACCAAATAAAAAGTTGTGATGGTTACTACTCATGGCAACTAACAGTAGGCTGCTCACCCCTTTGCACAATTTTACGTGCGTCACTGTGGGTAAAAATTCCAAAGTGGCTAGTTGGCTAGAATAAATATAGAATATGCGTTAAGTGACAAGGTGTAGAGCGTTCAATTCGATATCAAATCCTTGTTTAAAAACAGCTAATGTGGGGCACAGTCTACTGAGTTTGGAAGGGCGTTCCATGGTTGTCAGATCCGGAGGGAGGAGTAATTTAGCCGATAATCAAGATCACTATGTTGTTGACTCAGTTTCAAGGTATTGGCTCTGAGGTTGGTGTTCTGGCTGAGTTTCAATAGGTGGCGGTATACGTTCGTGGAGCCGCTCAGTATCCGGTAGGCAAATATAAGACCTCCACGTAGCGTCCAGTGAACACTCTGAGTGTATCCAGGCGCTTTTATAAAGTTTCGCCGTAATTATGCTCAAGCAGACAGCTACCCAAAATCCAGGAAGGCGGTAGACAACTGTTTCGTCTCACTGGAATTCAGTAGCAGTGCGCACCCGTCGAATCCCGCTGGCTTCGATCTCACGAACTTACCCTTGCGAGCCAGCGACGTATGCCACTGAGCCATGGACGACGGCAGCGGACCGCCTTGACTACTATCTAACTACAACATAGCGCGGCTCCTTCGCCACTGTCATGCATGTAAGGAACGTGCAGATGACTGAGCTAGACCCCAGAGCACCGACTTCTTTCACAAGCGGACACCAATCGTTTCTGGAACGGAAGGTTGCGCAATCAGTCGACAAATTTTGTTGCTCGAGGTTGGGGAGTTCCGAGCTCACGCTTTAGTGAAGGACGCCAAACCTGGATTGCGTATCCGACGTGGGGACGCAAGAAAACATTGAGCATCAGAGAGAAGATGGATGAATGCAAAATCCCGAATGCCCTGTGCAAGAGACCTACATGTTAGTTACCACATTTTGAAGCGGATTCTGACTGTCTGGAACATCGAGATGGCGTTCCTGAAAGCTAGTCTGCAGATCGTGCGCCCTAAGTTTGCAGAGATAGGTTTGTCTATGGCGAATGTAGACAACATGGCACTAGTCCACATTGAATGGCAGTGCATTCCTCACCGACCAAAATCAGGCCTCATCGTGGTCGCACTAGCGGATCTCGTGGGCATCGATTCCCTTGATCGCCCATCAAATTTTAACGTCCTTCGCGAAAAGATAAAAAGAAAAAAGTAAAGTACAAGAAGTACAAGCGGGGTTCATGTATTATATCCTGCGGTACGCCGCACTCTACTGGAATCGGTTCGGACAGAGTTGTTCGGGCTCTAACCTCCACTTGCTGTTCGCGGAGAAATTTACCAACCCATCCTAATACTGGATAGTCGACATCGTAGAGCCGCAATTTGTGCAGGAGAATTCGATGATCCAAGCGACCAAAGACTTCGAAAAAGTTCATGTAGATAACATCGATTTCCGTACCTTCGTCGACTATTTCGGTCTAATTGTCACGTGCTAACAGCAGATTCGTGGTACATGATCGATGTTTACGAAATCCATGCTACTCCTGCGCTTTGATGCCAGAGCTTTCCGGGTAGCTCATCAATACGTCCTAGATGATCGATTCCACGACTTTGGCGAACACAGGGAGGAGCGTTACCGGACGGTAATTGGCAAGAACAGCCCGACTCCTTCCCTTATGGATAGGGGTTATAATACCTCGTTTGCACCTTGCCGGAACTACGTTGTTGCCTAGACAACGCTGAAAGAATCCGGTAAATAGTTGGGCTAGGCGCATGGCAGATACCTGCAGTGCTTTAAGATGAATGTCAATCACTCCAGGAGAACTATGTGTATGCAAGGATAGTAGCTTTTTTAACACCATTTCTACTGTGAATTTGATGCTGGATACTACTGATGGTGTGTAAACAGAAGTAAGTTTAATGTTAGTGGCTAGTACTCCTTGGAAAGCAGGCAAAAATTTGGACCATAAGACCTTGGCCGCCTCTTACACTGTGTGTATAATCACTAATCTTAGTACATCGTGGCGTTCCTCGCTACACGTTTCGAGGTTCATTCACGTGTCAGTAAAGAAGCTTGTGCTTCGAACAGAATTGTTTCACTAGCTTCTGTTGGTGTGGTAGGTTGTCTTCACAAACCAACTGTATAGAATAATTGCTTGGAGCAACGAACGCCATCCACTTTTCTGCGCTAAGTTTTTTTTTAAAGGCTTTCAGGATGTGTACCCAGACTATCTCCGGGGTGCACTCAGTTTGAATGTCCAGCTAGCGTTTCCAAAAAAGGCGGGCAAAACGTGATAATGCGTAATGGATTGCAGCTTTTTGGGCTCCGCATCGGGGTATTCTTCATAGCAAAGCAATCGAACAGTAAAGTCAAGTGATCGATCCCAGCAATAGGACTGTATGGATTTAGCCCATCAACCATGAGCTTCTCGCTGGTGAGCACTAGATCAAACACTGATGGCTTATTCGTTGTTCTGAATCTGATGGGATAGCTAAGGTGGTTGTATAGGGGTGTGCCACAGATTAGCTCTTGTAAATAGGCCTTGAACTGTTTCACCTCGGTTGCTGGAGTTTCCAAATCATGAATGTTGTAGTCACTTGTACTGAGCAGATGGCTGTACTTGTGATTTATCAAAATGCGAATCAGATATTAGTCTGTGGTTCATCTCCTGAGTGGATTTAGCTAGTCGGTAAACTACGGACGTCAGGCATGTATCGTCGTCCTTCAACCAGTTTACACGAAAGAGATCAGTGACACACGCTTGATGATCATCTCTAGGCGAAAAATGAAGCTTTGTGTTGTAATAACTGTTCACTCTCCCTCCCCTACCCGTTCTGTCATTCCAAAGTAGTGATATACCGGATAGAGCAATTTCAGAGTCGGTAATTTCACTGCTCAGTCACGTTTCGGTGATCATTATGATATATCGCGACTCGGATGCTTGACGGCAACGGAGTTCGACTAACTTACTAATAAGGCCTTGTGTGTTAGTATACAAGCAGGTCAGTTTCTCAGTAACCAAGTGAATCACTGGACGTTGGGCTAATATTGCATGTTGTGCCGACCGTTTAGATGTGGGTCACTAGCCTTTTTATTGCGATGTGGTTGGCATTTGAAGTTCGGTCTGCTTGTAATACTGCTCTCGGCTGTCCTGGCACTGATGGTCTCCCGGGTTTTGTCTTATTCCTTCATATGCTAAGGTTGCCGTTAAATCAATGCAATCATAGAGCTGTATTGGGAGATGAGGTACCAGTTTCGTTGTCCCCAACGTGTCCTTAGCCATCCGTGGCCATGTACCCGCTGCATTTAACCGAATTTCTAGGTAGTCTCTTGCGGAATCTAGACTAGTTAGGCAGTATAAGCGATGTCCTTAGCACAGACTGAAGTATCAGTTTCATCAGCCGGGGACCGTTCCCATTGTAGGTGGATGAAACTTGAATTCTTGTCAACAGTTTCGAGATGATGCTGTCGTGGGAGAGTTGCTGGCGGATGTAAATACAATGCTCCCGATCGTGCGTCTCCGCTTCCTTAGAGAAAAATGTTTGGAGCCTAGGAACCCTGTAAACACTCAGCGTTCGTATTTCCTCAAATATACGAACTGCTTCCCGGCTGCTATTCTCTTTAGGACGTTGGTTCCAAGAGATATCCATAAGAATGCGCACCACATGTGATGATCTACGGAGTTGAATCGAAGACAGTAGAACGCCTCTGTGTCATAATGTAGAGGGGCCGCTTCCAAGAATGCCTCGGGGGAGCTCGTCGGAGCTAGCTGAGAGCGGATCGCGAAAGACGGCTAGCGACGAGCCTGGGCCCGGAACTATGGAGCGGGAATATGTGGACAGCGCAATAAATCAGACCAATACGCCGCTAGCGCAGCCCACAGGACCGAGGCCGAGCCGATTGACACAGCCCAGAACAAGCAAGTCGAGAGCTCTCGAACGACACCTAGCCGATCCAAATCGGGTACAGAGAAGCGGAGATCGAGGCGAAAACAGGAAGGCGGGACTTCCAAGTCAGAGCTCCCGAGGCGAAAGGACTGGCTCGCCTCTAACATCCGTACCTGTGTTGCGTGGTGGGACGGGAATCTTGTCGATATTCGACGGCGCGCGTGAGACCCGGATGTGCCCATTTTCGGTGTGCAATAAACGTCTACCCCCCCCCCTGTCTTGTCGTTTTCGCTACACTGGTGCCGTGACCAATTGTGATGGAGTTGACCCAGTTAGAGCAATTTGCGGCCGGTGACGTGGAGGCGTGACTCGATGAGTTCGACGGAATGCGGCTTGCACGGGGGTGAGGGGGATGCAAATTTGCTAATTGCTTTGGGCACACGGTTGAGTGGACGAGCCAAGGCGGTGTATCTGCTCACTCGAAAGGCCAAACCCGGCTGTTCGTTCGCTGAGATGAAGGCTGCCTTGTGTGCAGAATTTGGGATGGATCTGGAGAGAGAACGAGCACTGCAACGATTTCACGCAGCCAGATGGGACGAACAGGAGGATTTGATGGTGTTTTTCCAGCAGCTGGACAGACATCTAACGATTGGGCTCCCCGAGTTAGAGGGCAACGCAAGAGAGCGCCTACTGAAACAGCAGTTTATCCGAAGTCTGCCCGATCCACTCCGTGATCAGGTGCATTTGGCTTCGATGGTGGGAGACAGCAAAGCGGTGGATCTGGTGACGGTCGCCCAGAATTTGTCGGAACGAGTGACAGTGAGAAGCATCCAGCATGCTGAGTTGGAACAGAAAGTAAAGCGCCTATCCGAAATGGTGGAGCAGCTGTTGTCGATAGAGTCTTCAAACACCGCTTCACAACGCAATGTACGGGTAATCCGGAATGGTCGCCGCTGTTTCCGATGCAACCAGAGTGGTCATGTGGCGAGATTCTGCACCAACGTCAATGTGCCCCATTGTTTCTCTCTATCCATGCCGAGTCGGTGGCGAGTACCAGTCCTCCAGGTAAATATAGAAGGTGTGTCTGTCCCAGCCATAGTAGACACAGGAGCGGCAGTGTCAATTACGAAGAGGTTCAATGGGGTTCCAGTACACCCATCTGCAATTACGATGCAGACGGTCGGCGGGCATTCTTTGAAAGTAACGGGCACGCAACGGTTATGAATCAGGATAGGAGAAACGCTCATCAGCCATGACATGTTCATCGTGGAGGAGACGACCGAAACCTTCATCGGAACCTACATCCTGAAACGGCTTGGTGTCACAATTGACCTGAAAAACGATGTGGTGATCATGTCTAACGATACGATCGAGATAAACAAGGGGAGAACCGACCGGGTTGGTGTCCTCAAAGCCGTGCCTGATTGTCAGAACCGTGCAATACGCAATGTACTGAGCAGGTATGCCCACTTATTCACAGACGCGGAAGATGATTACGGATTTTGCAATTGGGTTGAACACCGAATACCGTTGATCCCAGGAGGACAA
The DNA here is from genome assembly GCA_944474145.2 of Dicrocoelium dendriticum. NCBI lineage: Eukaryota > Metazoa > Platyhelminthes > Trematoda > Plagiorchiida > Dicrocoeliidae > Dicrocoelium > Dicrocoelium dendriticum. Next base: position 72,628,983 of record OX104067.1, on the reverse strand, counting down.
TGCAAGCCAATCTTCAGACGAATTCTACAGAACACCTTGGGTGAGATACAGAGGCAGGTGACCGAGATGGAATCGAAGGGAATCATCAGACGAACGCACAGCCCGTATTCATCACCCGTGCTATTGACAAAGAAGGCCGACGGAACTTATCGATTTTGCATCGATTTCAGAGAACTAAACAGGGTGACGGTGAAGGATGCATTCCCGATGCCTCAGATGGAAGAAATTTTCTCAAGCCTTCACAGTGCCAAGCAGATATCTCTGATTGATCTCCGCTCGGGATATTGGCAACTGCCGATCGCAGAAGAAGATCGCCACAAGACGGCTTTCAGTGTCAATGGCCAGCAGTATGAGTTTTTGAGAAGGCCGTTTGGATTGTGTAACGCCCCGGCTACATTCAGGCGTTTGTTACTGATGGTCCTGGCGAACCTGCAAGGCGTGGTTGTTTATGGTGATGACATCATCGTCTTCTCTGAGCCGGAACAGGAACATGTGATCAGACTTGGAGCAGCACTGCAGAGGCTGGACGAAGCTGGTCTGAAACTCAGTCGTAAAAAGTCGCAGATTGCCCAAAAGTCAATTGTTTGCTTGGGTCACGTCGTGGGCAATGGTCAAGTCCATCCACTTCCGGAGAAACGCGAGACGATCAAGTGCTTCGCAAAACCAAAATCCAAGCGTCAGCTCCGTTCGTTCTTGGGAGTGGTGGCATTTGATTCAAAGTTTGTGCCCCAGTTCGCAGAGAAGATCAGCCCGTTGTTAAAGCTGCTTCGCAAGGACGTGCCGTTCGTGTGGACAGCTGAAGCGGATCAATCCTTTGACCATATAAAGGCATGCATAGCAGAAGCCCCGACATGTCTACGGCTACCCAATCCTGGGGAGAGGTTCACTGTGGCTGTCGACGCTAGCAACGTGGCAATCGGTGCGGTGTTGTCTCAACCGGCTGGGGTGGTGGAGTACGCGAACAGAGTGCTGACGGGGGCGGAACAGAAGTATTCAACAACGGAGAAATAATGCTTGGCCATCGTGTGGGCGTTAGAGAAGTGGAGAAATTACTTACTAGCGAATGAATTCCGGGTCGTCACTGACCACAGACCGCTCTCGTGGTTGATGACGGCGAAAGACCCGCGGGGACGGCTTGCGCGATGGGCCTACCGATTGTAGGAATTCAACTTCATCATTGAGCACGTGGATGGAACGCAGAATGTATTGCCAGATATGTTGTCACGCCCGTGTTTGGACGACATCATGCCCGACAATGCCATACCGGTGCGTGCGATCGCGATGGGGGAGAGGAACCTGCTGGGAGATCAAAGGACAGATGAATTCGTGAAGGTGTTGTGCTCTCAGTTACAGGCTGGCACCAAACCGGAGGCTACATCGGAGGAGGTGGAGGAACTCCTCAAGATCTGGGACAGGTTAAAGGTCGAAAACGATAACGTGGTGGTGGCGATAGACGGACGGAAAGTGCCTTTTGTTCCACCAAATCAGCGAGAACGTGTGATGCGCATAACTCATGATGGCGCCCATATGGGATTCGAGCGGGTCTTTGAATTGCTGCGGAGGCGAGTGTTTTGGCCAACCATGAGGAAGGACGTCGCGGCATACCTTCGGGAGTGCCCAAACTGCCAAACGAGTCGGGAGATGGAGTCCCCGAGACCGCCGATGCGATCAATGGAGGTTGGTGAGCCACTTCAGTGTTGGGGACTGGACGTCTTTGGGCCCTTACCAGTGAGTCGAACAGGAAACAGATACATTCTAGTGATGATTGACCACTTCACTCGATGGGTGGAAGCCATACCAATCAAGGACCAAACAGGTGAGACAGTGTCGCAAGTATTCGAATTCAATGTGCCTGCAATGTATGGGATCCCACAGTGTATCATCACGGACCAAGGGCCCTGCTTCGAGTCAAAAGCGTTTAAGGCAGTGTTGGACAAGTGGGGCATCCAGAGACGGCGAACTTCACCGTACCACCCACAAACCAACGGCATGATCGAGCGGTTCAACCGGACATTGAAGACGTGGATAAACTGCACGAAGCTGGCATGGGAAGATGCTTTGCCTCAGGTTCTGATCGTGTATCGGACCAGCATGCAAGCAACCACCAAGGTCTCGCCATTCGAATTACTGTTCGGCAGAGAACCACGGATTGCGCTCGATACTTGCCTACCGAACCAGGGTGAGTGGAAACCTCCAGCTGGGCATCAAGAGCGACTGCGAGGGAAAGCTAAGAGCGAAACCAAAGCTCGACGACCGCGGAATAAGCGAAATTACGATGCCAGGCATGAGACTCACAAGTGGAGGCCATACAGGATTGGAGAACGGGTCAAGTTACGGAACAACGATCGGCCGGATCATGACGGGCTGGGCGCAAGCAAGTTCAGTGAACGCTGGAAAGGCCCCTACACCATTATCGACCAGAAAGCGGGCAACTTCTTAATCGACTGCGGAGGAATGAAACGTTGGGTGAATGCTGCTCTCCTGCGACCATGGTACGAGAGGAAAAAAGGTCCTCGAGGAGGGGCGGGTGTAGAGGGGCCGCTTCCAAGAATGCCTCGGGGGAGCTCGTCGGAGCTAGCTGAGAGCGGATCGCGAAAGACGGCTAGCGACGAGCCTGGGCCCGGAACTATGGAGCGGGAATATGTGGACAGCGCAATAAATCAGACCAATACGCCGCTAGCGCAGCCCACAGGACCGAGGCCGAGCCGATTGACACAGCCCAGAACAAGCAAGTCGAGAGCTCTCGAACGACACCTGGCCGATCCAAATCGGGTACAGAGAAGCGGAGATCGAGGCGAAAACAGGAAGGCGGGACTTCCAAGTCAGAGCTCCCGAGGCGAAAGGACTGGCTCGCCTCTAACATCCGTACCTGTGTTGCGTGGTGGGACGGGAATCTTGTCGATATTCGACGGCGCGCGTGAGACCCGGATGTGCCCATTTTCGGTGTGCAATAAACGTCTACCCCCCTGTCTTGTCGTTTTCGCTACAATAAGTGAAGCTCATTATCAACCGCAAAAGTCAAGATTAACTTTAATGAACTGAACTTGGGTGACGTGGAACCCGTCTCAGTTTCGTGGGCTCAACTGAAATGCCAATTGCACTACAAATGGAAATCCACTGATTACGCTCATCCACCAGTTTTACTTTTACGGTACTAGAGTGTGCTTCAGGAACGTTCGTGCAGAGAATGGTCGAAGCGCCGTGCTTTATTCTATCAGCTGCAGGTTTTAGGGTAATAACAGATAACGTTTTAAACGGCTTGGTTGCTTGTTGAGCTTACTTCACCCTAATGTTGCTCCGTGCTAATGCCGGAGTCGGCGGTGTTCCCACTGGCGTTCACCTGGAGGCAACTGATGCGTGCGATGCGGAGATTTTCTTTATGGTGGACGAACCCGGGCTCCAAGCTTCCACCATCACCACTTGTTTGATGTGCGCTGCATTGCTGAAAGGAGTGGGAGTAGGTTTGTTGGTAGCTTGTACGTTTATGGGACTGAGGTGATCCGGAGAAATTAGAGACAGAAGCTGCATTAGGTTCGGAGCTTCTGGCTGTCTTCTTCGGCTTAGACGCGGAGTTTGGGTTAGCTGCCTGTAGTACTAGCGTGGCAATATTTACCTCCGAGGGGCCAACCTTAGCAGTTACTAAATGCGCGATTATCTCAATCAACCTATCGCTTTTCTTCATGAGCAAAGGTAAACAGTTGACAACGGGAATGACCTGAGATGTTGGAACAAATCAAAATGTATCAGCACCTTCGTTTATCTGCTTCGTTTCTTGGACGAATTTCTATATGCATTGCAGACAGTACGATCGAAAGCAGCTAGCAGAGTATATCTTGATCTTAAGGACTTTACCGTAATACTCTGAAGATCATGCACGACGTTGCGCCATGTTTCGGATGCTGGCTGCACTGTTGTCTTTTGTAGCTAGGTCTATCCGAGCCGCTTGTTTCGGACAATGGTTCTTAATTCACATCTCAACAACTTGCTTATTTCGACAAATCACATGGCTTCAAACACATATGCACTCCAATGTATCATCCACGGTCGAACAGACAGGCTGAATGTTTTGTCGATACGCTTAAGCGAGCATTGATTAAACTGGAGGCAGTAGGGAATATCCAGGTAATGGTCGACAAAACTTTGCAGATTTACCGTACGACGCCTGGTCCAGCAGTATCTCCATCCCAAGCGTTTCTCGGTAAGCGTGTCGGAACTGCCCATGATGCTTTGTAACCAATGCGACACAAGGGAGAACGAAATGTGCAAACGGAGGTAGCCTTTAATCGTCATCATGGAGCACGCCCCCAGGCATTTCGTTCCTGGTGATAGTGCGTACGTAAAGATTTTTCGTGACGGAAAATCAGGCTGTATTCCTGGCCCTGTCGTCGAAAACATTTCAGGGGTTTTGTACAGAATACATGTGAATTCCATTACGTAGACTACAAGTAAACTATATTAGATCCCCTTTTGAATTACAAAGGCCGCCCTTAAAACAGGAAGCTTCATTAGCAGTGTACATTTTACTGGATACATATCAAATCTGATCTGAATATCTGATTTGTAAACTGTCTGCGATGGACCTCACATAATTACATCAAAATCCCCTACTAATGAGTACATATCAAATTACCCCCCTGAAGATTCCATCCAAACAGAAGCCGTGACAACAGCTATACTGGACTCAACGCGAATCAGAGCCCCGGTGCAGAAACACGATGTAAACCGAAGACGTAAGACATACGATTCAAAGGAAATCTACTACTTAGTTCAGTATTACGGAGAACTAACCTAAACTTGTGCCGCGGGTGGTGTTAGATGAACTCGCGCAACATGGTCGTTCACAGTTAGACAGTTTGCTATTCCTTGCCTATGTCCTTTTGCGTGATTAGTTGATTGATCTGTTTGCGCACGCATGTCAGTTTTCAAGACGGCGCATCCTTAAGTGGTACGCTCTTGTCTCCGTTCCGAGCGGCCAGTGAAACTGTCGTCCAACTTAAAGCACCACCACGGTAGGCAAACGAATTAGTGATCTTATCCGAAATTCCCACCGGAAGGAAGTCTAAAGTAAGTGAGGATCTTTCTGTGCAAACCTGCAGCCACTCCCCATGTATTGTGCAAACTAAGTTGTCAGAGAGGCTAATCACAATGCCACCGAACCCAACTCCAAGCGACTCGTCGATCCCACCACAAAAACGGCTAGCGACCGACCATACAACGGTTGGCTCAGCCTATCATCCTAGCCATAAGCTTTTCGGATCGTTGCTAAGAAACGTACCACTTTACTGCACGTACACGAATGCTCAAGACCTCCTCAGCACAACCGCCGAGCTTCGGTTGCTCTAGACAACCAACGCTTGGAATCTCATCTCAATAACCGAGACTTGGTTGTACTTATGGATTACGGATGCCGAGAGCGCGATTCAGGGTATGTCCTTGTTCCGATACAATCGTCCCAGCAGGGGCGGTAGTGCTATCCTATACTATCGTAACGACTTACAATGCGAATCAATGGATAATCCAGAAACGCGAGTAATCGACTCGCTATGGTGACGTTTGCGTCTCAGACACAACAACAACTGCTTTTTGGCACTCGTATATCGCTCCCCGTCGTCAACTTCAGAGTTGGGTTCCCACTTAATATTAACACTGGCGAAATGCTTACTCTCAACTTACAGCCACTTCTTTTAATTCCGAGGATTTCAACGTGCAACACTTGGAAAACTCGGCAGCCCCCAGGGAAACATACAAGGCCGAACTGCAAGTATCCCGCTCCACAATCACTTCAGCTCACCTACCAGGTACAGAGCTGATAACAAACTATCCGTACTTGACCTCTTACAAATGCGGAACTCATGATCAACAGGCCATTTATAGACACCCCCTAAGATTAAGCGATCACGTCAACATACTTTGTTATGTTATGTATGTATGTTATGTTACTCTGAATATCCTGAGGAACACACAGCACTAACACGTACTACCATACATTACATCTTGAACAACTTCATTGAAAGGACCGATTGAGTTCACTAGACAGCGCCTGGATTCAGTTTGTTGGACGCTTCAGCAATCTAATCGCAACTGCTTCGGAAACGGAGCGGGTTCGCTCCATCAGTTCATCGTCTTTCCTTAGAAGTAGGACTCGAAAGCGCATGTCAATAAGGAATACAGCTTGACACACTTACAGAGCAAGTCCTTGTCCCGAAACCTGGAGCGATTACTTGACTCAACGCAACCACTGTAACATGCTTGTCCGTGAGGACAAATCGACTCACCAAAAACATTTGACCTGTAAATTTGCCAACAACAAAAAGCTCCTATACAAGCATGTTAACACCATGCGGAAAGTAAAGCTCGGTATTCCCCCCACTTAACATGCCAGTTGCAGTGATCCAAAGTGCCGAACAATCAGCCAACACCCTACAAATGCAGTATGCCCCAATCTTTCAAGACACCCACCAGTGTTAAATACCCACATCACTATTCCCAACTTTAGCACCCACTAACATCGATTTTACTACCACAGCTGTGTTGAAGAAACTGCTCTCACTACGTACCTACAGCTCTCCCGGAATCGACTGCATTCACTCAAGAGCGCTGGACGTAGCAGCAACAATGCTGGACGGGTCATTAGCGCATTTCTTCCAAACGGGTTTGGATAAGAAATTGTGCTACCATGTGGAAACATAGCGTAATCACGCCAATTTTCAAAACGGTAATCGCACGGAACCCGCCAGCCATCGCCCAGCGGTCTTCCTTGCTGTGCTCTCAAAGCTGCTGGAAGCAATCATTGCTGATTGTTTGATAGATCATCTAGAAAGCCACAACATCATAACATCCGAGCAACACGGTTTACGCCAGTAACGTTCATGCACTGCCAACCTACCGCTTGCACGCAGTAGTTGGGCGGAAGCGGCTGATACAAGCAGAGGGACAGACGCCATTTACCTCGACTTCTCCAAAGCCTTTGACTGACTGGACCACCGCATTTTGCATCACAGGCTGGAAAGCTATGAAGTTGGTGATTCTGTCCTTGGGTAGATCAGGAATTTCCTGCAGGATCGGCAACAGCAGGTCAGAGTTCGAAATGCGATGTCCGATCCGATTTATGTCGAATGTGGAGTTCTACTAGGATCAGTTATGGGGCTGCGTCTGTTTCTCGTGTTCAGTGACGAGCTTCTGCTTTTGATTGCTTCATAAGTTCGCTGTTCACTGACGATGTTAAGATGTGGCGAACGATCGCCGATCTGGCAGATCATGATGCAGTTCATCGAGACCTAAACAGAGCGTAGGTGTGGTCACTGCACAATCTGCTCCAGTTCATTTCTCGGAGGTGTAACGTGGTTCATATTTTCCACCAGTCGAACATTACATACAAGTTTGGAGAAAATGTCCTGCAAGCAGTCACCCAGGAGCGCGACCTTTGGGTACTAGTTCAGGCTGATCTGGGCTGTTCAGAACAATTTCTGAAGGCGTCAAAGACCGGGAACCAAAATGATATCATGCTGCGGAGGCCATTTGGGCGGTTTGATCCCTCTGTGTAGTCGTATTTCTTTAACACCAACTTGCCACCTCATGTAAAATACACGATCCAGGTGTGACAGCCCTGGCAAAAGCAAGACTTTGCAGCTCTCGAGACTTCACAGCGACGAGGCACGAAACACATCAAAGGATTGCTCAATGTTCCTTTACAACTTTGACTGAGGGCCCTAAAATTATACAGTGGCCAGTATTGGCGCCTATGTGGCAAACTGGTTATGGCCTACCAGATTCCGAGGAACCCTAACCACGTCTGCCGTCACCCACTATGAGCCAGAACACGAATTTGAGGGACCACCAGTTCAAGTTAGCCAAGAAATACAGTCGACTAGAATCCTGACGGAACTTTTACTATCTTTGTGTGTGTCAGCCATGGAACGCCCTCTCAAATTACATTGTTTCCGCCCCCACTTTAGTTGTTTTCATAAAACCCTTTGATGTTGCCCTAACCCAACTACACTACGAGATACAGCCTGTACGTCTGGACAGACAAGATAATGCGATGAAAGTTGCAAAACCAGAATTAATCTACACACATGTGGTTGGATCCATCTGCGTGCCTCTGTGTTAACACTGTGGTAAGTTTACCAAACCGATATTCACTTTATCCCTTTGTTTTCTATCCACCATGTTGTGGTTCTCTTTTAGCCATCCTACGGGACTTGTTAAGCATCCGCTTTCGTGCCCCTAATATACCATTGTTCCATTTTGCCATTTTGTTGTGGATAGCAGTGCAATCATCATAAATACTTATAGTGTAGCTTTTTTATTTTTAGCAAATGTACAAGCCACGTTGTTGGTGAGCCACTTTTTCCTCACAGACAAGCCTATGACAATTGTTGCGTTGAGTCACGTGGTAGCTCCAGGTTTTCGGATGAGGCTTGGCTTCGTAAGCGTGCCAAGCTTCATTCCTATTTGAAATGCGTTTTCAAGTTCCGTATCTGATGAACTATGATGGATGGATGGAATGAACCCGTTTAGTTGCAGAGGTAGTTCTGGTCAGATTGCTTGAACGCCCAACTAGCTGATGCCTGCCATTGTCACGGTAGCCTAGGTAGTCAAGGAGCCCCAATCGACCATCGCAACTAGCACTGTCGGGAGGTTGCAGCGTGTGATTAGGTAAGTTAGTTTTGTGTGATCCTCCGAGTATCAGCGCACGACGCAGAGTAACAAAGTGTGTCGGCATGATCGCTTAACCCTAGTGGGTTGTCAACAAATGGCCTGCAGATCATGAGTTTCTTAATAGTAAGAGCTGTATTGCCGGTTTTATTTTCAGCTGTTTACCCGTTAACTGAGTGAACGTGATTGTGTAGTGGAATGCATGCAATCAGACTATGCAGTTATGCTTTAAATGGTTCGCTGGTTGTGCCAATGCGTCCGGATCGTGTATACTGAAATCACCTGCGATAAGTACATGGCTGCATGTTAAGATTAAGCCTTTGTTAACGCTGATATTAGACGTGCATCCGTCTCTTTATTGAACGGTGGCGAAAAACGACTGCTTCCAAGCAGTTGTTATTGTATTAAAGACACAAATGGCGCCATAGAGAATCGGTGATCCACGTCTCCGGATAATATCATGTTTCCCATGGTACCTCTTAGCAATAGTAGAGGATTACAACACTTTTTCTGCTAGGACGATCGCTATCTTGGCATCCGTATCGGATGAGGGCAAGCAAGTCACCGTTATGGAAATGAGATTCCAAGCGCATGTTGCCAGACGCAACCAAAACTCAGCAATTTTGCTGAAAATGCTTTGGATATTGTTGTACATGCAGGAAATTCCTTCGATTTTCAGCAGCAAACCGAAAGACATGCAGTCCGGAGAAGAAATTATCCCGACAGTTCTATGGTGGTAGTATCGGTGAGTTGCTTGAACTTGGGTTCGGCGACATCATACTCATTTTGCCTAGGGCATGAAGTAGGTAGCATGATTGCGCAAACCGTTTTATACTTTTTCAAACCGGCTACCAGTGTACAGTTCGAATGAGATCCGCTGTTCATTTCACTTCTGAGGTAGCATTTTAAATCGGGCGTCATTTTCGTACACCACTTTGAATGGGAGTCTAGTTGGCAGTCTGTTCCAAAGTAACTTCCTGCGTTCTAGTTGCCTTGGCGCTATCTGCCTAGTTTTATGCACAACCTAATTTATCCTTGACGCAAATCCTTTGTTGTTTACTGAACTTGGTAGCCTTGAGAGAAAAATGGCTACAACGTCATTTAAAAGAAAGGTCTCACTAATATAGCGCCGCTGCTCTTGTTCGTGAGCCTCTGCTTTGCATTCATCAGGTTCACGAGACTGTGGGCCGCCGTGGACCAAGCCGGTGCTGGATGCGTTGTGTAGGCAACACTCTACTGGGCTTTGTTTAGCTGGTTTGCGCTAGCCCCATGGACGTCTGAAAAGACTGACCAAACAGGAGCCGTTCTAGAGACGAGCTATTGAAAGTAAGACAGCTTCCACCTCATCGAAAGCGTTTGGCACAACTCCAAGAAAAATAGGAAGACGCTCATTGAAACATGCGTCTTCTTACTGATCTATTCAAGTCGATACAGGAAATTGAGTGATTCAACCCGAAAAAGCTTGGCTTCACGACAGCGCTTGGCATGTTGGTGACTGGTAACCCTCTTAAGCTTGGTGCGCTTATTCAGAGCATTGACCGGGTTGCTTAAGATGTCCCATTTATTCAGGTTGTACATCCGCCTTCTTTTCAACAGTTTAAGTTTGACTCTGTAACTTTGGTACACGTCCTGGACAGAGGCATCCCGTTGTTTCTGGGTATCCATCAGAAGAATACAGGTCTTACAGAGGAGTATCAGGGGGAGTTGTATGGTATAATACAGGTCTTGGTTGGGAGACCGTGGATTTCCTATGCAACGGCGCCTCTCGCATAGGTTTTGGGTATGGTTGTCTAAAATAGGCTGATGATTGCGGAATGTTGTTGGATGCAACTGTGGCGGAGCTGCCAATGATTTCCTGTTTCCTGAGTTGCGGCGAGGCTTGGTGGGTGGAAGTTAATTCGAGAGAACTTGTTGAAAATGGGTTAGATGTGAAGAGGTCAGAAACGGCTGGACCGTCTGGATTAGTAGCAAAGTGATTAATTAGCGTGTTTGCAGCAGTCGATTTGTTAACGGAACACCAGGCATTGTGGAATTGGTCTTCAATGGAAAACTTCTGGTCAAATAATTTGCTATGCTTATTCCTACTGAAGGCATAATGTTTGGGCAACCAATGTTGCCAATCTTTCATACCTCTGACACAGTGCAACTATGGTATTAACTAAGGGGACCGTGTTACGCCACATGCAGAAGCGAAATGAGTGTGCCTGCAGTTGAGCAGTCTAAACTCATTTGCTTTCATGTTCCAGCTTTTGGCGAGGAGATAGATTGAGCAGTCAGAAAGTTCAACTCCTATTTTGACTATCCGATAGCATATACACAAGCACGTTTAGGCAAGACGAGTCGGCTACTCAAGTACACAAATTTAGATGGACTTGTTGTTGACTCCTATTCTACTCATAGACCACAGATTAATGGTTCCTGCACAATGTGTGAGCGCAGCTCTACCGGAATCGACAATGTACGCCCGAAAGCCCTGAAGGCTGCGGCCACCAAGCTAGCCGAGCCAATCACACAGTTCTTCCAGAGATCCCTCAATGTACCTCAAGTCCCCACTATGAGGAAGCGGGGTAATACTATCCCCTATCTTTGTAAATAGTGGCGGTTCAGACCGTGTATACTATCGCTCAGTAACTCTCCTCCCTGTGCTCGCGAAATTGATGGAAGCTATTGTCGCTGGAACTCTAACGGTTTATCTGGAAAAATGTGTACGTCTGGGCACCGAAGCAGCATTGCTTCCGTCAACAACGGTCATGCATCACCAACTTGATAATGGCAAGAGTTAGTTGCATGGAAGTGCTTATTGATGAGATCGAAGTCGACATCGCCTGTCGAGATTTCTCCAAACCTTTCGCCCTCCAGGATCACCTTATCCTACTTCACAGGTTACAGAGCAACTGAATCGAAGATCCTGATGCCGGTTTGCTTGACAACGCTATTCAGCAGAGGAAATTTCAAGTGCTTACGAGGGGAACATTCTCCAAACCGATTGAGGTGGAAAGTGGTGTTTTACAGGGCTGTGTGTTGGGACCGCGCATCTTTCTTGTGTTTACCAACAACCTGACAAGAGTTAGCTCCTCCAACCTGCTTTTCAGCGATAGCGCCAACATATAGCGATCGATTAATAACAAAGAAGATCACAGCATCCTTCAGCATGACATGGATGGCGTTCATGAATGGCCAATGGGGAACATACTTCAGTTCAACCTATTTGTGCAGTGATCCACCTGAGTCACCTGTCTTTGAGCATGTAAACGCTTGGAGGTCACATATTGCAGCAGGTGCCTCAGGGGCATGACTTAGATGCACGGGCACAGGATGGTCTCGGATGTTTAAAATAAATAGGTACGGTATCAAGAACCGGAACGCTTGGAATTCTTGGCAGATGGTTCCATCGGTTGGAGTATTCAATCTTCCCGCAACTTCTTAACTCCTGCGTGCGACCTCATGTGAAATACGCCAGTACAGCGTAGCAACCGTGGCAGAACTAGAAGTTCGTTGTACCCAAGACCCCCTCAACCACGGGCAAGCAAGAACTTTAGGGTCCTATTCCATTTGCCCCATCAGCTTAGGTTGGTCTCCAACAATTTACGTCATTCAAAATGCTTAAGAACACTAAACACGTTTGCAACTAGCTGCTGAAATTGAAATAAGGAAGTGATCATCCGAAACTGACAATGCAGCATGGCCGGCTGGAATGCTGCAGAAATTTCCGCTGCCCCCAAGCGTGTCAGATGTGGAACGTTCCCCCAGCAGTTGTCGTCTCTGCAATGAAACTATATTTAACAAACGCCTTGACAAATGAAGATCCGGTCCACATTTCATTTCCAGGGCGCTACACAATGAAACCAAAAGTTGTGTCTCCAAATCCCAACCGATGGAAGTAGGGTTCTGAAATTATAAGCGAAAAACTCTGCTGTTCTAAACGTGCGAGGCTCATGCGTTACCATCGCCAATCAGCGTTCATACCAGCGAAGACAGTGTGCGCCTGTCTTTCTATCGAGTACCCACTCATCAGTGGTTGGCTTCAGTTGCTTGATCGATGCGCCGTACCCGTTCTGGTCAGGATACACATTTGCACGCGGCCAGCTAAACGTGTTCCTTTGTCTGTGCGTCGTTCGGCTAAGAGCCCCTATTGCGTTCAATGATGAACAATGAACAACGATTTATAACGGATAAAAAAGCAGGTGCTTGACATGTCCCGTAGGGTGATTAGCGTGACAAAAAAAGATAGCGAAGAGATAATGGAGTCGTCAGTTCGGGCGATTACAGATGTACCTGCACTGTCGTATAAAGGGAGTTTAAAATGAGAATGTACGCACACAAAGCAACAAGGGAGTGGTTAGTGTTCACATCATAGGCGAGAAAAATAAAAGATAGCAAGGACAACGCTTACTCGTGTGCAATTATCTTGGGTCGATAGGATACAGAAATCCAGTTTCTATAGTAGTAGCGTTTAACAAATTTCGTGCAAGGCGTTTGGAGTGACTCATTCTCGAGTAGGGTTATGGCACGATCCCCTGTCTGCTGTGCATTAGTGCCAACATCTGGTGATCATGAGCTATAGCACGTAGTGTAAATGTGACAGGGTATCGTCAAACTGTTTTTGAAAAGAGATAGGGTGGGTGCATTAATTACATGTTCCGGGAGGGCGTTCCAAGGCTGTGACACTCGAAGAGAGATATAATTTCCCCGGTATTCCAAACGGCTTTACTGCGTGACCAACTTAAGCTGGTGACATCTTAGCGGGGTGTTTTGACTGAGTATCAGAAGGCAATGGCATGGGTGGTTGGGGTTTCACAGAATCAGGTACACCATTATGAGATCGCCCCTTAGACGCCGATAACGTCCACTGTATATTTTGAGAGTCTTCAGTCTGATTGGGTAGGGGAGACTGGTCAAACCTCTGACGCTCTTCCTTGCCCTACGTTGTGCAGTATAGAGCGCGGTGAGATGGTGCTTGAGCCAGCGCTGTCACGCTTGGATAGCGTATTCCGCGTGCGACCTCACGTACGCACTAGGGATTTTTGGGACGACTGAATGGTCAAGCTTCCCGAAAGCTCTGCGAAGAAGGTCGAGGTACTGGTTTGTATTCTTAGCTGCCTTTTCAGTCTGCCTAAAACAACCGAGGTCATCTTGAACTATCACGCCGAGATCGCACTCGTGAGAGGCCCACTGTAGAATTTGTGGTCCTAGGCGGTAGTTGTGCATACTCTTGTGCCCTATACTGAGAACTTTGCACTTGGTGACGTTGAAATGCATCATATTCTCGATGGACCATGTGTACGCTTTGTCCAGGTCCTCCTGTAAGACTGTGTGATCCTCTACTGCAGCAATAGTGCGCCATACCTTTAGGTCATCAGCAAATAGCAAACAGTTAGAAGATAGCACACTCGCGAGATCATTTATGAAGACCAGGAACAAGCGCGGGTCCAAGTACGGAGCCTTGAGGTACGCCGCACTGAACTTAGATGGATTCTGATAGGTTGCTTCTAACCCTCACATTCAAGTGACGTTGCACGAGAAAGTCTCCTATCCAGCCCAGAACAGGATGGTCGATTCCATATTTCTGGAGTTTGTGGAGGAGAATGCGATGGTCTATGCGCTCGAAAGCCTTTGAGAAATCCAATTAGGCCGTGTCGACTCCTACATACCAGCGTCAACAGATTCCGTCCAGTTTGCAAGAACAATCAAGAGATTAGTTGTACAGGTGTGATTTTGGCGAAATCCATGCTGTTCCGGAAGGAGAATTTGGTTGTTCTTCAGATACCCCATCAAAGCGTCAGCTACAATGGACTCCATAACCTTGGAGATCACAGGAAGTAATGTTATGGGGCGATTATTTTCTGGTTCAGCACGACTGCCACTTTTGTAGATTGGCATGATGATTCCGTGCTTCCACATCTTGGGGACGTGCATCTCGTTCAGACATCGTTGAAAGAAAATTGCTAGTGGTCCTACCAAACTCATGGCAGCAACTTGCAACACCTTCGGGCGAATACCGTCCGCACCCGGGGAGCTGAACTCGCGCAGAGACATCAGCCTCTTCAGTACAGCTGCGGAGATAAACGATGTGTGATTTAACCCCGATGGCGGCGTTATCTGCTTAGGCAGGATGCATTGTAATTGCGCGTTTTGGAAGGTACGGCCAAATTGTTGTCCAAGGACGTTGGCCGCCTCTTGTGCGGTTTGGGCTAACCCGCATACTGTGTGCAGAGCAGGAATACCGCGCTTAACATGGCGCAAATTGTTTACGTGTCTGTATAGCAGTTTGGAATTGGAGCAAAACTTTTCCACTAAACATTGTTGGTTCATGAGTTTATTCTCCCGGACGAGTTTGACACAGTGGTTCCTATGGATTGTGTAGACATCCCAGTTATGGCCGTTCGAGGAGGCGATGTAGGTGTACCATGCCAAGTCCCTTAATGCCATGCATTTACGTGTCCTGCTCCTTAAGAAAGACTTCATCCCTCTAGGCCGGTAGAGTTTGGTTTCAGATGTCCTTGCCACGAGCTTGGTATATATGTTGGCGAATTCATCGTAGGTCACCTCAAGGGTTAATTCAGCTAAGAACGACCAGCTTGTTGCATCAGTGAAGTCGGACAGGTCTTCATAGTTGGTTATGACACGATATTCCTCGGCATGCTCTTTAGGATAATCCGCGTTGCACATGTAATAAAACAATATCGTCGCGTGACCACTGCTGCCCAAAGGAGCATCGGTTATTACTCTCTCGACCATTAATTCTTCATTGGTGGATATTCGGTCCAACTTGGATGGCCTGTCAGTTCCCCTGAATCTGGTGGGCGTAGTGACGTGGCCATAAAGAGGGTAGTCTGAAACCAGATCTTGCAGGTCTGCATTGAATTGCTCTCCTGGTGTGATCTAAGATTCTACAGCATGTAAGTTTAAGTCACCGGTGACTAGAATGTGTCCGTACTTCCTGTTTATCACTTGCCTCAACGCAGCCATCAAATTGCAGTCCATCTCGGGAGTAGACGATGGTGGGCGGTAAACAACAACCAATAGGCCAAGATCGTTCCCTCTTAGCCGCAAAGTACACAAAATGGCGTGAGGTACGTCGATTTCCGAATCGTTTATGGGTTTGCATTGCATGTAGTTACGAAAATAAAGGGCTACCCTACCACCTTTGCTGGTGCGATCCTTCCGGACAACCGACTTGCCCGTTGGTGCAATTTCAGCACCGGTTATCTCGCAGCACAACCACATTTCGGTGACATCGATGAGGTCTCCAGCTGTAGACGCGTGTCGAAGTCTTAATTCAGCTAATTTGCTGAGTAGATCTTGGGCATTTGTGTACATGCATGAGAGCTTCTCGGAGACCTAAGGTGTGTTAGATTGCATGGATGAAGCAAATGAGTTTACGCCGACCATTAAACTGTCGGCGCCTAATCGTTTTTTGGATGGGTTGCATACTCTCGAGAAGTATTTGATATATATAAGCGGGTATCAGATGCGCCGAATCCCGGTGTTTGCTCGTGCTCTGCTGCGCCCCTCCGGATAGTATGGCTACTCTTGAAACCGTCCCCGAGTCGGGTCCTGCAGTTGGCGTTTCCGCTAAGAGTTGTGCCTCTACTGAATTGTCGTTAGAAGGTGCTCGTGTTCCTGCTGCTTTCAGCCGAATTTCTGTTGGCAATCTGCAACGGAATTCAGTCCAGTTCTGTAGTAGGGTTTGGGCCGTTAGTTCTTATTGTAACCTAAGTTTTAACAGGCTGGGACAACACCCCTTATAGTTTGGTGATATGGGGATCCTTGTCAACGAGGTGAACACCACATTTTCGAGAGAAACAGCCTCCCGGATGTAGTGTCATTGCTCGCGGTCGTGCATCTGAGCATCGTCGGAAGAGGAGTCGGTAAGCTCAGGAACACTGTGAGCAAGCACTGTTTTCTTAGCTTGACTTTTTCTGTACCTCTCTTTGTTAGCGGGTTCCACTGAACGTGCTTTCGACGGGATTTCAGATAGTATGCGCATACCGCTTGACTCGTTGCGGAGACGATTCGCAGACAGCAGAAATGCGTCAGTCTCGTCCGCCGAGTTCAGTGTTACCCGAAGTAACCGGGGTTCGCCGAAGTGCAACGCGTTTGGGTGACGCGAGATTTTTGCTAATATCGTGGGATTAGCATGGACACCGATCGACGTAGATGGAACCCACTTATTTCGATCGGCCATCAACCTACCCTTAATTGTATTGGATTTGGATTCGGGGACATTTGTGCATACTATGTTTAGGGCACCATGGTTGCGCCTGGTGGCTACCGGTTTTGGATTTGGAGGCTTAGTATCCCGTGTTTTTGTTAAATTTGTGAACGGCATTGGTGTGTGCCATCCGTGCTGCGGCAGTTTTGTTTTCTCTAGTCCGTGCAAAAAGGTTACCGGTGCTCTTTCCGGCGTTTGCTTGACAGCAACCGATGCGTATGTTGCCGGGTAGTTCAATATTGCTGCCTGACTGTAGCTTACCTTCTCGAGTGTAGTGAACAGACTACTAGTTGCAGCACACAGTACAGAAGTTGAGGCAGGCGCGCTGCAGGCACTACTTTTACTTATAGGAGGAAGAGAGAATGGAGTTGGTACTGCTGGAGGATGAGCCTTTGGGGTTAGGTTTGGAGGCCTGGCTCGCTTCTTCGGCCTGACTAGTGAGTTCGGTGTGTTATTTTCACTCACAAGTGCAGGTCCGTTTCCTCCCATGGGTGTAACTCTGGCGCTCACCAGTTGCTCGACTGCTTCGGTTAGTCTTTCACACCTCTTCAGTAGCACAGATAGACAGCTAACATATGGAATAGACTTGCATACTTAGCAGAACCAAAACGCCTCTGCGGTGCTTGCTTTCGTCGACCCCTTCCCAACGCAGGTAGTGTGATAGGATTGCAAACACATAGTACACACCAGACCACATTTTACCACTTTGGCACATACTTCGCATTTGCTCTTCATACGAGACATGTTCTCAGTAGGGGTGCTGTTTTAAGGGGGTAGAAAGAGGATAGAGATACTGACGTGGCGTGGCGATCTGCGCTGGTTTGAGGTCAGCAGGTCCAGGCGTGTCGCGGCCAGATGAGTCACGCTTTCTTTAGGGTAGAAAGG
The DNA here is from genome assembly GCA_944474145.2 of Dicrocoelium dendriticum. NCBI lineage: Eukaryota > Metazoa > Platyhelminthes > Trematoda > Plagiorchiida > Dicrocoeliidae > Dicrocoelium > Dicrocoelium dendriticum. Next base: position 72,611,225 of record OX104067.1, on the reverse strand, counting down.
AGACGTGCGTGCTTTCGATCCAGCCGGTAGAGGGTAGGCAGCCATGCGACATCGGACTGAGGCAAAGCAAGGTGACTTGGAAAATAATGTCTAATGAGGACAGTGGCAGTTCCAAGGGTGGATCAAATTGACGACTATCGCTTTGCAGAGCGACTTGAAAGAATGGGAGTAAGCTGATCGGGTGACTCGCAAAAAGATCTTTAAAATAAGACCACACGAGTTCTTATGTGACGAGAGGAAAAATAAAACCTCCGATAAGGTTCAAATACGGTTGACTTCGAAGTTGCAAGAGCAAAGTTTGCTGGTGATCCGTGAATGATAGATCCAATAGATGCACAGTGGTAGGAGGAGCTCAAGGAGCCAAATCGCATGATGGCACGTAAGCATCTGTGAGAATAAATCCAAAGATTTGGAGGCGAATAACGCAGGAGGACAGATTTTTGCGACCGCAGGCTATTGTCACCCTGCATGGGGAGGAAATGTAACATTGGCGAAGACTTCTATATCTGGAAATATTCGTAATGAGTAAACTTATACCACCGGATCCGTTTTGGAAAGAAGCAGATTTCAAGCTTTCACTTGCAGTTTGGACTAAATGGAAGAGAACATTCTGTGACTAACTCAAACTCTTCAGAATTACAAATACACACATCGCTATTACTGAACAATAATACGTTAAACTGCTGTGATAAAACCTGGGTTCAGAGAGTCAGGGACAGTTCGATGCGCTACGGTTAAAGGAAAGCACTTCCTTATCAGGCTGTGCGAAATTTCTGGATGGTCTTTGGGGCTTACAACAACATGTGTTTTATGAACGACAAATGTATTCGCAACCACAGCATGGAGACGAAGAAGAGGTTAACGTATTTATGACCCGCATACAACAGTCGCTGCTTGACTGTCGTTCTAATAAAATGCTGTCCACGAAATCTAAAGTGGTTATAGCTATCCAGTGGCGTTTGGTTGGCATTCACGACAACAAGGCCCGAAAAAGTCTACCTTAGAAAGATGAGAGCAAGATTACTTGGGAAGCCGCATGCACATTAGTGAGGCAAAAATAAAATGTGGATCAACGATTAATTCGCTACTAATATGATCACCATTCAGATGTAATACACGCGGTCAAATCTCGATTGTCACCGAATAACAAACGCTCCTTTATGTGTTACAAGTGCGGCGAAAGACATGAAAGAGTAACTGATTGTAGACGCAAACAATCCACTTGCCACAAGTGCGGCAAGGTCGGACATCTTACACGTGTTTGCCGCTCATCAGTGCTTCCACATCGTGGACCGCACACTCCACGAACTACTGTCAGGACAGTAGTTCATTCTGAGGAGACCATGCCTTACTTGATTTCACATACTACCAAATCGCATGTTCGTGAGATGCCTCCATACAATGTGGAACTGAAGCTTGAAGGCTAAGGATTACGTCTAGAAATCGATACAAGGGCCTCGGTTACGTTAGTCAACAACTGTACACTGCCCGATCTGCCGCTGGTATCGACCCAGGCTATCTTGCGTTCTTATATTGATGAGTCGCACGATGTACTGCGGATGTATGAAGTATGGGTTACTTGTGGAGCCGAGACATTAACTCTTCCCATAATTGTTGCTAACATAGATGACTCAAAGATGCCCGGTAAAAACTGGTCAAAACCTATGCCGGAACTATTTCAAACCGTCAAATAGTGGATCATATTCCAGACCTTGCTACATTGTTGTTGTGAATGTACGCTTGTGTCTGATGAAATATCGCCCGGTAGAGTACGTGCTTTTAAACCTTCTTTCAATATCAGACCGAAAGCCCAACCGAAATTTTTCAGGGCAGACAACTTACCTTTTGCCGTTCGTCCGAAATTTGAGTCAGAGCCATAGCGTCTCCAAAAAGAAGGGATATTCTCGCCAACACACCGCTTATTTTGGGCCACGCCAATTGTTCCAGTACAAAAATCCGGTCGTACCGTCCATAACTGTGGTGACTACAAGTTGACTGCTAACCAAGCGGCGACGTCAGAACATTAGCCCATTCCGCTGATTGTTGACTTATACGCAACTCTGTCAGGTGGACAGAAGTTTTCCAAATTGGATTTAAGCCACGCTTGCTCTCAAGTAGAGTTTTACGAATCCGCTAGAGAGATAAGAATCATCAATACGCACATAGTTTAAAGCCCTCACTTCGAACCTGGCCTCAGTTAGTGTGTCTCGGCTCCCTGGTTGGGGTCCGAAAAACGATGAACATATTTGGCTGGGTACACTTGCTGATGTGGCTGGGAGCCGACCTCAGTGGCGTTTGTGCTGTGAGTTTGTTTGTCCCACCCCTTCCGTCTTAGCCTCTTCCTCCAACCACCATCTCATTATTTAACCTCTTCTAACTTTGCATAGGAAATTACTTGTTTTGCTGCGTAATAGCCGGCAGATAGCTAACCGGGACGATGCCCATCCGTTATCGGTGGCTCAGCTGGCTTGCACCTGTAGCATTTTATTCCCATCTCTCATTTTAGGTATTGCGGCACAGTACCTGAGATGTTTCCCACCTCTAGCTAACGTGTATAATGTGTGTGTGTGTGTGTGTGTGTGTGTGTGTGTGTGTGGGTTACATGGGTTTGTTCCACTACAACAGATTTCCATTTGGAATACATTCTACGCCGGCAGTATTTCAAAGAATTATTGACAATTTGGTGAAAGGAATATCCGGTGGATGTGTTTATCTAGATGACATTCTAATTTCTGGTCAAACAGACGGCAAACACATGACATCTTTTGCGACGGCCTTGATAGGTCTCCAAGACAGTGGATTCAAGCTGAAAGAATTCAAATGGGTATTGTTCGTGGACAGTGTCTAGTACCTTGGATATTGTTTGGACAAATATGCTTTGCACCAAGAGAGGGAAAATATCCAACCTATCCTTAACTCACTGCGACGATGCAGCGACATTAAGTTGTAATCGTTCCTAGATATCGTAACACAGCAAAGTTGTTTCCTACGTGATTTGGCCACCACTCTCACACTTGTGTACGCATTACTACCAAAAATCATCAAGTGGCGGTGGTCAGCTAACGAACCAACGTTTTTCGATACTATCAAGGAAGTCATGGATAAGGCTAATCGGCTAGTAGATTTCAATCCGAAGAGGTCCATCACTCTGCGATATGACGTCTCAGTATCAGGGCTCGGCGCCGTACTGTCTCACAAGACGCAGGATCAGACGGAGAAACCCATCCCTTTTGCATCTAGGTGCGCAGCACCGGAATCGAAAAGTATACACAACTGGATAAGGAAGCGTTGGCGGTTATATTCGGTGTTAAGAACTTTCACCAGTACCCTTAAGGAAGAAGTTTCGTAATCTTTACTGCTCATAAACCAGTAGCAGCCTTGATTGGTGAAAGTAAAGACCTAAACCTGATGTTCTCTCTCTTTATGCAATGTTAGGCCTTATTGTTATTGGTTTAGCATTACACTATCACTTATGTCACTGAAAAAGCAAACGGCATTGAGGATGCCTTGAGCCGGTTGCTGTTGAATCATCTGCCATGATGTGTATGGGAAGCAACTGAATTAATCCATTTAATGCAGTATTTGACTACGAAGCCGGTGTTCAACGCGGATATCCGCCATGAGACAGAGCGTAATATATTACTCAGCAAGGTTAGACGTTTGGTCTTCCATGGATGGTCGAATAAGTGTGACGCGGCATCGTTGCCTTACTTCACAAGGCGCACAGAATTATGTCTCGAGGAAGACTGCTTCTTATGGGGTTCCAGAGCAGTTATACCGCCTCTGCCACGAAAGAATGTACTGGAGGAACTCCACGTAGCTCACCCAGGTATCACCAGAATGAACAATGGTTTATCACGGGATAAAAACAAGTGTTTGACACGTCCCGTAGGATGGTTGGGGTGAATACGATGAAATCCAAATATTTGTGGGTAATCTACAGAACGAGTGCCGAGATGAATAGTTTAATAAATAACACCAGCGTCAAATTAAAGCAACCCTGCGAAAACGTTCAGAAATACACTGGGTTGCAGTGGTCGTAGACATAAAACGTCAGAAAAGTAAAATATGGTCGCTCACTTGGGTCGATTTGATCCGTAAATCCTGTAGAAAACCATGTTTGGCGTAATCCACAGTAGGGGAGTTTAGGTAACAAAATGTTGGGAGCTAAGAGCAACATCTAATCGTTTTTTGAAAATTTCCAAGGTAGGACAGGATACAACTGAGTTTGGGAGTACGTTCCAGGGTTGGTAAGCCCGAAGGGAAAAGTAATTCCGTCGACACTCTAGACGGCTAGATTGTTTCTTCAACGTTAAGCACTTACCCCTGAGCTGCGTGTTCTGACTAAGTTTCAGCAAGTGGGAGCATATGTGTTTGGGGTCACTCAGTATCTGCTACGCTAATATGAGATACCCGCGCTGCCTACGATAGCGAGCACTGAAAATTCCCAGCAACTTCAGGCTTCGATAGTAAGAGCGACAGCGCAGGTCCTTTACCTTCTTTGTTTTTCTTCATTAAGGTGCCTCTAACGTCTCTAGGTCGCGCTTCAACCAAGGTTGCTAAGCTTGGATTGCGTATTCAACATGCGGGAGCAGGTAGGAATTACGCATCATTCGGATGGGTCAAAGCTCCCGAAGGCCCTTCGCAGCATGCCGCCGTGCTGGTTGTCTCTTTTCGCAGCTACCTCAGCCTGTTTTGAACGGTTGAGGTTGTTCTGTACGAGCACTCTCAGGTCACATTCCTGGGGGCCGGTCTTTAATCCGTTTGTCCCAGGTAAATATGTGTAGTTATGTCTATGGCGTAATTGTACAACGCGACATTTGTCTACGTTGAATGGTAGGGCGTTTTGAACTGACTAGTGCGACACTGTGTTAAGATCGTGCCGGAGTCGCGCGTAGTCGTCCCGTCCTCTGATCCTTCGCCATACCTTGATATCATCAGTGCAAAATAGGAACTCGGAAACAACTGATCACGCCAAATCGTTAATGAACACCAAGAACAGACGAGCTCGAAGCACCGAGCCCTGTGGTACTCCACATGCCACATCGATTGCATCGGAAAATGATTCTCGGACTCTCATCGTTAGCCGTCGTTCCTGTAGGAAATTGTTGATCCAACTCAGGACTGGGTCGCCGATGCTGTAGTTCCGAAGCTTCTGAAGAAGAATTTGATGGTCTAAGCGATCAAACGCTTTTGAAAAGTCCACGTAGATGATATGGACTCCTGCTCCATCCCCAACAGCTTCAGTCCATCTATTACCTGCAATTAATAGGTTAGTATTACATGAAGGCTTTTGACGAAAGCCATGTTGCTCTTGGGCTATTAAGTTGTCGCTTTCCAGATGCTGCATCGGCGCATGTTCGACGATTTATTCCATCACTTTGGATAGTACGGGAACTAGTGTTATTGGACGGTAGTTGGTAGGATCAGTGCGGCTACTCCTTTATGGACAGGACTTATGACCCCTTGCTTCCATACCCGTGGAATATGGTTTTCTTCTAGACATCGCTGATAGAAAACAGCCAGTGGTTCTGCTAGATCACTAGCTACCGCCTGATGGACGTTTCGCCGGACGTTGTCAACTCCAGAAGAACTGTGGATTTGCAAGGATAACCACTTCTGCAACACAGCTTCCGCAGTGAATGTGATGTTGTCTAAACCCAACGGTGGAGTATTAGAAATGAGGAGAATGTTTGGGTTCCTTACCAACTGGAAAGTTTGAGAATGATGAAGCCGTAGGTGATCAGCTGCTTTCATTGCCGTTCGCGTGCATCCATCAGCCATGACTAGTGCTGGAATTCTTCACTTCCCCTTTCGAAGATGGTTAACGCACCTGTACAGAAGGTTATGGTTCGTGCAGTATCGCTTCATTGATCGCTGATGCGTGACCTTGTCTTCGCAGATCATTTTCACACAGAAATTACGATGTGTCACGTATGCACTCCAGGTTTCGGCATTCGGGCAGTCCTGGTGATCTCGCCATGCCAAATCCCTCCGGAACATACATTTACGTGTTCTGCTCCTCAGAAATGACGTATGCTTGTTTTTGGGTTGGAAGGACTTCTGTTCCAATGCGTGCACTAACAGTGTGCTAAAGGTTCTTCTAAATGTTTCCCAGACAACATATGGGGGGCATTCAATTAAGGGAGTCCAAGATGTATCCTTAACACAAGCTTAGTTGACACATTATAGTGCGTGACAGTATGCACTTTATCATCCTCCTTTTCAGGATACTCCGCATAGCATATGTAGTCCAAGCATAGAGTAACGTGGTCACTACGACCCAGTGGTGTGCTTATAAATATACCGTCAACCATAAGTTCTTCGTTAGTGAGCACAAGATCCAGTATCGATGGCTCGTTAGCAGTTCGAAGTCTGGTGGGAGAAGTTACCTGGTTGTACAGAGGGTGGCTAGCAATTAGCTCTTGCAAGCCGGCTTTAGACTGCGTGTCGTTGGTTGCTGGCATTTCTATGTCGTGCACGTTAAAGTCTCCAGCTCTCAGTAATCCTGACGAGGTCCCGCGGTTGTGAGGTCTGAAGTTCTCTAACTTCGGCCAACTTACTTAGAAAGCCTTGGACGTTTGTGTACATACATGGAATGGCTTTTGTTGTTAGGAGTGCGTTGAAGGATGTCAACTTTGTGTTCGTTTATACGCCGGCTGCTAAGTTCCCGGCCATTAATCGTTTGTTGGTTCACGAATTTCACTCAATTTGCATTATTGAGTGTCTCTGAACAGAGGTTTCACTGGTGCTGTACTCTGTTCTCTTGGCTCTGTGCAGGACTGTGCAGATAAAGAATTTGCAGCGTTTGAAAGTTCCATTGATTTGCTTACGACTTTTGGTCGTTCGCCTGCTGCCTTTAGCCGGATTTCTGTTGGCAACCTAGCTCGAAATGTCAACCAGCTATCCAACACAACTTGCGTCATTCCCTCGGAGTGTAATATCACCTTCATTAGTCTTGGACCGCAGCCCTTGTGGTTAGGTGATGACGGAACTCTTGTCAGGGATTTAGCAAAAACATTGTCAACATAGAGTGCTTCTCGGATGTGGCACCACTGCTGTCGGTCAGGTGTTTGTGCATCGTGATCAGAAGAATGCAGAAGTTCGCGAACACCATGAAGATTTATTGTTTTCTTGCTATCACTATTAGGAAGGCTACTTTGGTCACCTGCTTCTTTTGGGCGATTTTTCCAAAGTAGATCGGGTAATATGAGCACTCCGCTCGGTGGTTTTCCAAGAGGAACTGCTGAGAGCACGACAGCCTCTGTCTCATCTGCTGAGTTTAGTGTTACTCGAAAAATTCGAGGTTCAACAGAGTGCACTCAGGTCGGATGACGCCCTACACGTTGCAGCATTGCAGGCTCAACCCGAAAACCAGTCGTATTGCAGATGGAACTCCACTGGTTGCGATCGTCTTGCAATTTGCCTTTTATTATGCCAGATTTGGACGCGGGAACATTGGTGCACACGAGAGTTAACGCAGCGTGGTTTCGTCTAGCGAGTGTCGGCTTTATAGTTTTCGCCGGCAATTCGGGTTGTTTAGAAGACACCACTGGAGTTGACGGTGAAAGGTGCTTTGTGCCACGCGTGCTCGGTGCTGAAGATGGACCTATGTGTGTCGCTCCCTGTGTGTTTGTCGAGGCAATCCATGCGTACGTTACCTGCTTGTTATCTGTACCGGATTTCTTTCGGCTCTGAGCTGTCGGTGTCATGGCTGAATCTCCAGATGAAGCCGTATATGGTTAGAGAAGTGGAAGCAGGAATGTTCGAGGCTTGTCCACTTATGGGAGTGAGGTGACCCAGTGGGTTTAGAGTCACAGACGCTGCAGTGCGGTTGGAGCGTCTAGCTCTCTTCTTCGGCTTCGATTCAAAGTTTACTTTGGCTAGTTGAGGTGTTATCATGGCCTTATTTACCTCCGTGGGATCGATCTTTGTATTTAGAAAATGCGCACATATCTCAGTCCTCCTATCGCACTTTTTCATGAGCAAAGCTACAGTTGACAACTGGAATGACTTGACATGTTTGGCAAAATCAAACTGTGTCGGAAACATTGTTTGTCCGTCTCACTTCTTGAACGGAATTGCCTACACATTGCGGACGGTACGATCTAATGCAGCTAGCACAGGTTACTCCGATCTTAAGGATTGTACTGCAATTATCTGCGCAACATAGGCGACGTTGAACCATTGGAATGCTAGTCGTCTTCCTATCGTTTGCAGCAAGACCTATCTGAGCGCTCAGCTTGATGAGTGTTCGTTGCGCCAGGCGTGACGCACAAACTCATGAAAACACCTACGAGAATTGAGAGTTGTTCAACCGCACCAAAGTCAGGCGGTCGAGATAGATAGAGGTCGTAACGCGCAGACTGTCGGGTTCAGCGATCAATCGACTCGCAGTTGAGCACACACGCCCACATAAAGCGGCAGCTTGTGTAGATCGGTATGCCTTAAGCGACGATGCAGGTGAAGCGCTGATAAGCGTCCCTAGAGCTATTCATTTGCTGAGCGAAGCAAAATGACTGTTACTTTGTTGTGCTGCAACTAGCATGCATCGTTGCGGCGTAGTTTGGGAGCTCTCAACTTCTTATTCCTAATGAGAGCAAAATCTTACCCGAAAATCTCCGGTTTGATGTAGTTACTCACGTAGAACTCGGCAAAGCATTTGCCGAAAAGTTGGAACTGGAGCAAGAGTAAAATCCACACAAGATAAATCCAAGAGTTGGGAAGCACTGAGTATAGCTCGTCGAACTGGTTCGACCGAGCGCACACACAATATTGTCTGGGGAAAATTAGAGTGGCCACAGAGGGCAAAGCGAGAGCCGAGTTAAAGTGCGGTTGCACAGCAAATAGCGCTGTCTTATGTCTGGTGGCCCGGCATTGATAGTGACAGAACGATTAATCAGACACTATGAATCATATCAAACTACACCAAGAAAGGCCCTATCGGTGCTTTCGCGTCCATGAAAATGGCCCGATAAACTATGGGAGTGCATAGATACAGACTACTTTGGTCCATTTGTAAAAATATGTTTCATCTCAAAATCGATGCCTATTCCAAATGGACTGAGGGATTTCCACTGACACACGACACTTTCGAGACAAGCGTTTCCTGCATGCGAACATGTGTTATCACATTCGGTATTCCACAAACACTAGTGACAGACAACGGCTCGGTATTCAGTAGTCAGCAGTTTCCAGAGTTTCTTCAAAATAACGGAATCAGACATTTGAAGGCTGCCTGTTACCACTCAGCCTCAAATGGACTAGCGGAAAGAGCAGTCCAGAGAGTAAAAATGGATTGCACAAACACTCACTCGCTCTACTCCGAACGAATTTGGACAGATTTCTATTCGCTTACCGCTCTACTTCAAAGAAGGATTAGGACGCGGCTAGACCTACTCTTTTTCGATTAAAGATTACGTGTCGAGATGCGGCAAAAGGAATTAAAAGAGAGGCACGATCGAAAAGTATCAAATCGAGAACGTCGTGAGGACGAGCCAGTTTACGTCAAACTGCCCCAAGTACCTCACTTGGTGACCTGTAGAGATACGTGACATTGTAGGCCAGAGAGCGGAGGTTGCAGGGCGGTTACCCGTCATATGGATTACGTGCGCCGTCGTCCTGTTACCATCGGTCCAGACGACATATTACTAAGCCGGTCAACTGAGACAGCAGTAGCGGAAGACACATGGAACGGAAACCTGCCAGAAGCTCGACTAATACGCCTGGAGTCTGGAGCCGGTCATGCGGTTGCTCGTTACTAGGCTGTCTGGGGAGTGCCAAATAAAGGGAGGAGGAATGTAGCGTATGCGTTACCATCGCCAATCAGCGTTGACAACAGCAAAGACAGTGTGCGCCTGTCCTCCTATCGAGTACTCACTCACCAGCAGTTGGCTTCGGTTACTTGATCGATGCGCTGTACCCCATCTGGTCAGGATACACATTTGCACGCGGCCAGCTAAACGTGTTCCTTTGTCTGCGCGTCGTTCGGCTAAGAGCCCTTATCATGTTCACAGTCTAGCGTTACCTCCGAATGTGTAGACTTTATCAACATGTCTATGGGGAGCCCACGGAATTGTAGTTCGTTTTAGCATGTATCATTTGATTTCCTTAATTTCCATCCCTCAGGACGTGTTATGCAGTTTCCCCCGTAATACTCCTTGTCCGCGCTGTAAATCGAATTTGAAGAGGACCCCTGATCACTTTCTCTTCACAGTCGGAAGGCAATTTTAAGAACCGTTTATTTTACTTTCTTATACTTTATCTGTTTTCACTTCTGCAGTCCTATTTTAAATTAGTCTAGTGTATGGCTTGCTAGTATACCCTCGTAATTCACCTGGCTGGTGTGGTTGATTTAGTTCATCAGCAAGTTGTCGTGTATTCTGACATCTAGATGTGTTTGATCGAGATTATCATAGGTAGATCTGTGAACTTAGTGTGCACGGGATAGTTCACTAGTTCAATATTGTATGATGGGATGAAATGTATAACTTTACAAGACCCACATCATGGAAAATCACAAGAAAAGTAACATCAAAATTTTCCAACATGAAAGGTGAATCAGCAGGAGAAAAGTCATCGTACCTTAAAACACTGTTGTATAGCGTTAACCACTAGGATGAAAGTCTAAAAGTCTCTCGAATGTCACGATGTCTGGTGTGTTCACCACATGTGTTGGTATTGCTTCCTAGTGGGAACAGATTCTAAGAGAGTGAAAATAGTTCCTACTGTCCAAACGGGTGTGTTGCGTCCCCAGTTTCAGTTGATGATATCGACAGTGTACGTAAGAGGTTATGGTCAGCAGTGATGTACATGCGTGCCCGTTTGCCGTTAGTATCTGGTGTGTGAGGAGGAGATCCCCGCGAAGCCGTAGGCATGCTGAAGAGAACACACCGTGTAAACGTACAGGTGCAGTACGGAACTGAGACCGGATAGTGAACGTGTTGTCTTGGTTTCTGTTTATTGGGGTTCATCCAAGAGACGGAAATATGGCGTTTTAACCATGGGCGCCAGTCCTGAACTGCAGATTCAACGTGGGGGCGAAGATATGTGTTGATCAACGGTGGTACTAGTTATAGCTTAAAGGTGCCGAGATCTCGTCTCAAAAACCCCAAGTTAAACTTCGCCACCCTCGCTGTTTTCGAGCATTGGAGCGAAATGCCAAGACTTTCTTGAACGATGATACCTAATTCTCGTTCACTAGTCACCTGTAGCAAAGTATGCTGTCCCAGAAGATGTGTTTTGCTAAACCCGCAATTTGTAGGGTTCAGTGGGAGCTGATTCCTCTCTGCCCACTCGTTAATCCGGTCCAGATCGTTCTGGAGATAGGCACGTTCGGATGCTGAGCGAACTGCTCTCCATATTTTGGCATCATTTGTAAATATCTGCACTGTGGGTGAAAAATTTGCTGGGAGGTCATTTATTTAAACTAAAAACAGTAACGGGCAGAGGACGGATCCACCACTGGATATGCACAGGCTTTCGAAGTGAGTGTTGGCTTTTCTTACCTTAAGGGTTCTATCTTGTGGGTAATCTTCCAACCAGATAAGTAGAAAATCCTTGATACGGTAGGCAGCAAGCTTTTGGAGGAGGACGAAGTGATTGACCCTGTCGAATGCCACAGAAAAATCTAAGCAAACCACTTCTACAGGGACTACTTAACCGGCTGCCTTGGTCCATAAATCCCACGGACTAGGAGCAGGTTAGTGAGGCAAGATCGTCTTCGTTCGTCGCAATCAGCCGACAATTCAGATATGTCGACCAGCTGTCCGGAAAAGCACCAGACGGCCGTTTCGCCCTATTGGGGCCCATCAGTGGTGCGCATCCTTCGGTCCTCTGCGGAGGATCGAACCCATGACTGCTAGTGGCTCTTGCCAACCAGCCCGCAGCTTATGCAACTGCGCCATGGAGGACGGTATCTGACTATCGTGAATTGTTAGCTAAATGCGATATAGCCCGACGCATCCTCCACTGAAATGCAGTCATCTGTCATGCAGATGACAGCGGTCGGCCTTCCGGCGTCAGGACTTCCCGGTTACGGCAGCTATGAATCGACATAGCATTTTGTGGAATCCGTACGGGCGAAATGGTATTACTTATGAATGGAAGGATTTTGATGAGTATTTTTGTTCGTCGCAATCAGCCGACAATTCAGATATGTCGACCAGCTGTCCGGAAAAGCACCAGACGGCCGGTTCGCCCTATTGGGGCTCATCAGTGGTGCGCATCCTTCGGTCCTCTGCGGAGGATCGAACCCATAACTGCTGGTGGCTCTTGCCAACTAGCCCGCAGCTTATGCAACTGCGCCATGGAGGACGGTATCTGGTGCTTTTCCGGACAGCTGGTCGACATATCTGAATTGTCGGCTGATTGCGACGAACAAAAATACTCATCAAAATCCTTCCATTCATAAGTAATACCATTTCGCCCGTACGGATTCCACAAAATGCTATGTCGATTCATAGCTGCCGTAACCGGGAAGTCCTGACGCCGGAAGGCCGACCGCTGTCATCTGCATGGCAGGTGCATGCATGGCAGTGGAGGATGCGTCGGGCTATATCGCATTTAGCTAACAATTCACGATAGTCAGATACCGTCCTCCATGGCGCAGTTGCATAAGCTGCGGGCTAGTTGGCAAGAGCCACTAGCAGTCATGGGTTCGATCCTCCGCAGAGGACCGAAGGATGCGCACCACTGATGGGCCCCAATAGGGCGAAACGGCCGTCTGGTGCTTTTCCGGACAGCTGGTCGACATATCTGAATTGTCGGCTGATTGCGACGAACAAAAATACTCATCAAAATCCTTCCATTCATAAGTAAGATCGTCTTCGTCTGAACCCATGTTGGACATTGTAACTTATTTGCAGACTTTAAAAATATTGTGTCAGTTCATCTACCATTACCGATTCCATCAGTTTTGTTAAAACCGTTTAGAGAGAAATAACTCGGTAGTTGGCAGGATCCGATTTCTTACCTGCTTTGTACATCGGAGTGATGATTCCACGTTTCCTATCAGATAGGAGTCTATGGGAGTTAAACACTTCGTGAAAAAACGCTGCCAGATGTGCTGCTATGGTAGGGGTTGGAGTTTTAAGTAAGTTTGGACAGTTTTTGTCAAGTACCGAGACACTGGTTTTCCTGAGAGACTGTTATATGTTCGTGACAGCCTCTAGGGTAAATGTGGCACTAAATAAGCCCACGGCATTTGTTTGGAGTCGACAGAGCAAAGGTTCCACGGTATTTGTAGGCACTGAGCCAAACCGAAGGATTAAAGCGTTCACGTCATCCACAGCAGCAGTCGTTAACTTACCCGCAAACTTGAGTACCATGGTCTCCTGCCGTTCGCACTTGTCTGCGCCAATAAGTGACATGCATTAGTTTCTGACTGATTTATAATTCTGTCATCAGATTTCACGTGGGCTTAGTGTACGTTGCTGCTAAAACTCACTTATTCTGTTGATCCGTTTACATCCTCTGCTTCAGATCAAACTATTGGGACGGAGTGATACCCGTAATAATAACACTTTTGAGGCTGCCCGTATTGTGGTGGCTTGGAAGGCAGCGATCACGCAGGAGACTGAAAAGCCACTAGAACAAGCGAGGACCGAAATGGGCGAAGACATCATGGACGAGATCGGACGGCGCAACACCATACCAGCAATACGAGCATAGAGCGGAACGTGCCTGGTCCAAAGAGTATAGAAAACGGATGTGTCGATAGGCCAATAAAGCAGACAGAAAAACCTTTGTCAGTGCATCCAGGAGTAACCCCAAGCCGAATAACGTGACCGCGATCAAGCAAATCAAGAGCTTTAGAACAACTCCAGCTGATCCGAATGCGAGCTACGGAGGCAAAAAGCTACCGTGTCAGACTGACAACCAGAGCCCTAAAAGCTGCAACTTAACGAGGCCCGAATGTGACATGTTGTGATTCCCATGTATGTTGTGTTGTGGGACAGAAACATGGTCGATAAAGGGGCGCGTGCGTGCAGCTTGTGAAAAACCGTGGTCGCGTGCACTAAAGGCTGTGATTTCTTGACGTTTCGTTCTTTATACGGTATGATCCAGTGGACTTCCCTTTCAATTCATTCCATGCGTCATTCGCCGAACTGTGAGTCTGTAGACCCCAGTCCACGGTTGTCGCTATATTGTGAAGCTTTGGAAAGTCAGTAATAGTTCGTTGAATTTCGTGTTCTTCATCAACCATACTGGCATGACACAGAACCGAATGTCAGAACTGAAGGGTTGCTACTTCCTAGTGGAGGGTCGACTGTGACTGACTCAACCATTAACTCTTCGTTTGTCAAGGGCAGGTCCAGTGACGATGGCTTATTTGAATCGCGGTGTCTAGTTGATCTATGCACATGGTTATAGAAAATTGTCATACCCATGAATTCAGGTTTTGTTTTAAACGATGGCCCATTAGGGGATACTGAAACAATCGATTTTATGTTGAAATCGCCCATTTTAAGATAATGAGTGTATTTTTGGAAGCTGCATAGTGGAGTGCGTACAACAGAATGTCATCACTCTCTGCGGAGTTCGATGGCCTGTACGCAACTACTAAGAGGCGAGAATCACGCGTCTTCTACTGTGATCCACCATCTCGACCCGCCAGCTTCAGTTGTCAAAATAATGCGTCAAGAATGACAAGGGAATGTTCAATCATGGTCTCAAATTTAAGGTAATCTCGATAATAAACATGGCAAAAACGCCACCGCGAGATGGACGATCGCTTCGAATAACTGACATCTCACCGAATTCAATATCTGGATATAGTATGTCGTTTGAGATTCAAGCTTCAGTCAATGTTACGATGTCACAATTTGTTGTTTCACGTCGATGGCGCAAGTATGGCGACTTAGAGTTGGGGCTTTGCACGTTGGTGTAGCAGCTTGTATTTGCTGTCGAATCAGGAGAGTATACCCCCTTCGCAGTTGTCTCAATGCGTACAAAACAAGACACATGCAGCTTACTGATATAAGTGAAAAGGTGCACACCGTAGCACCAACGTCGTGATGCTATAGAGCAGCATCTTAGGCATCCTACTTTTATTTTACAGTAGTGATCCAATTTGTAAGCTCGCCTGCTGGTAACTAAACTGAAAGCTGTTTACAAGTTTCATTTTCAAATATATATCCCCAGTAGGATACCACAAATATGCAGCAAAATAGGTACCACAAAAATGTTGTGGACTGCGCCTCCAGGTGGGAGGTTACGTTTCCAGCGTCTGGACCTAGTCTCCCGGTTTATAGATGCCGCGCAGGCCAATTATTACATCTTGGTGATGTGAGCGTTTAAAACTATTATAATTTACCAAATTTTGCAGAACCTGCGGATTTTATTGGAACAGGGGTTAAAGGAATTGGCAGACAAGTAGGTTAGTTTCACTTTGTTGAGTCTGGCCCTTGGCCGATAAACGGGACAGAACACGCACGCGTAGTATGGAATTGATTAACTAAAAGCATCCTGCGTTACAGTGGCTGGAAAAATCGGAGAAGAAAACCAATGGAGTAAGGAAAGTAAGGCAAGGTCATTCTCAACCAATCATGTGAGGGCCCATGCTTACGAATCGTTAGTATATATATATATATATATATATATATATATATATATATATATATATATATATATATATATATATATATATATATATATATATATATATATATATATATATATACTCAATCTGTGATACCGATATTGTGCCGTCGGAATCATGGCTGAATAGGAAAACAGGCAGAATAATAAGAAAAGTGCAACACCAAAAGCTTTTTTTGTCTATTTTACCACTCTCAGTTTTTGAAGTTTTCTTTAGTTTGTTCTTTTTTAGGGGGAGGAAGAAGGGACACCACAACACACCGATGCATACGTCCGCTCTTGACATCGATTTTGAGCCATAGCTTCCAAGATCTTCAACCAGCAAGTATCCGCATCTCTCGGACCCCAACCAGGTAGTCGACAACAACCGGCCGGGGCCAACTGTTTCGTCAACTGTTTCATGCGGCTTCTCCATGTTGTAGGCTGGCCATCAGACCGTCTCTTCCAGCCCTGTCCAGCAACCGCAAACAATGCACGACGCGGGTAACGCTGGACAGGCATGCGCAATACGTGTCCCGATCACCGCAGTTGATGCAGTGAGATGAGCTCCTCGAGCGAGTGGCTTCCACGTCCCAAGACACGCTGTCTAACTTCCACATTGCTTACGTGGTGCTGCCACCACACACGGGCAATGGACCGCAGACAGCGGTGCTCGAAGACGGATAGCCTGCGCAAGTCATCTTTACGAATGGGCCAGGTCTCGCATCCGCACAACGGTACGGCACGAACAGTTGCACAATAGACCCGTCCTTTGATGGAGAGACGTATGTCGTGGCGACGCCACAAATGCCTCAGCATAGAAATAGCGAGGCCTGCTCTCGAGATGCACATCGAAATCTCGTCTCTAACAGCCCCGCCAGCAGTGATGCAACTTCCCAAGTAGACAAAGCTCTCCACAACCTCCAGTGTTTCACCAACAAGAGTGAGTGCAGGCAGAGGCACCTGCCAGTCTTGGAAGAGAGCCTTGCATTTGGGTGGCGAAGAGTACATACGGTACTTTGCTGCTTCAATCGCCAATCGGTTTAATGCAAGTTGGACGACGTGTGGATCGTCACCCAGCAAGACGATATGATCAGCATAATCCAAATCAACAACTCGACTACCTGGGAGGAGCTCAACGCCAGCGTTCAACGAATCCTGTAGAGCGTTCTTGAAGACATGCTGGATGGCAAATTTGAATAGGAACGGAGAGATAGAGCATCCTTGTCGAACTCCACCGGAGACCACAAAGGTAGGCGAAAGCTTGCCATAAGCCCTAACCCTGCCTGAGGTCAGACTAAAGGGAGCGCACAGTATGGTGACGAACTTCTCGGGGTCACCATTCCTCAGTAGGCAGTGGCACAGTACTGTACGGTCGACAGAATCGAAGGCTGCACGGATATCCAGGAACACAGCAATCGTTGGCCTCTGATACACATGGCGCAGCTCGAGGATCTGGCGAGGTGTGAAGAATTGATCGGTGCAGCAGCGACCAGGGAGAAACCCAGCTTGTTCTTCTCGTTGCAATGATTCGCGCGTTGGGGATAGCCTGCGAAGTATGATGGACACCAGCAGCTTGCAAACGACGGGGATTAAACTTATTCCTCTGTAGTTGGAGCAGATTGTGCGCAGGCCCTTTTTGAAGATAAGGACGACTATCGATTCACCCCAAGATGACGGAACATTCTCTTCCGACCAAATTTTCAAGAACAAAGCGGTGAGTTCTCGAACCATCGATGTACTAACATCTTTAAATAGAGCCGAAGGAAGACCATCAGGGCCGGGGGATTTATAACGCTTCATGTGCCGGAGCTCCAGCTCAATTTCCTGGGAAGAGGGAGGATCTGTCGGGGTAGCCCACTCGGCCCCAGCGCGAGCGCCAGACGTGGCAGATGGAGCTGGGAACCAACGAAACTGTGATCCAAAATGTTCAGCCCATCGCTCCAACCGTCAATAAACAATTGGTGATTAAGGTGCCATCCTCTTCGTATATTGTTTCACTTACACCAGATGGTACACCTTCGGTGACTCGAATCAGATGGAAAAGTTTTCTGGTATTACCAGAGAGACTAGCAAGCTCCATCTCCTTAGAACGTTCACACCACCAAGCTTCGCGGTTCATTTGCAGACTCCTGCGCAACTATCGACCAATGTATTGGCGTTCTTCACTGTGTCTGGAATCCGATGGGCTCAAGCGGCGTTTGTCCATCAGCGACAAGGAGACGGCGGAAATCCAATGCTTCGGTGGGTGACTGGCAACTCCACAAGTGTCGATACTGGCGGAAACTAAAGCAGCTTTGATATGCACTCACTGCGAATCGAGATCACCGTCAATGGTTGAGCCAAGCAAGGTTGACAGTGAGGCTTGGTACCTGGTTAAAATCGGAGGGTTTTGTAGATTCGCGACGTCCGGTCGGTAAGGAGCGCGCTTAGGTGATCCTCCGAAATGCATGCAAAACTTAGCACGAACCAATGCGTGATCGGAGTCTAGAAAAGTTGACCAGTACGATCGGCAGTCCGTTACGCTTCCGCGCCATCGGTAGCTGATTGCTATGTGGTCAAGCTGGGAGCAATCGTGCGTTTGTGAGGGCGGGCGCCAGTTAGCAGTGTGTCTCCTCGAGTGCCGAAAACGAGTGCTCGAAAGAAACAAGCGATGATCAGAGCAAAGAGCAAGCAATCTGTCTCCATTGTCTGATCGACTGCCACCGAAGCCAAAACTATCCCCAAGGTGGCGCTCGCTTTGTGGAAGACGGCCGATCCGTGCGTTAAAGTCCCCGGCAAGAATGACTATATCAGTCCTTTTGGAGGAACGCAAAAGTTCATGTAGTTTCTGGTAAAAGCTATCTTTAACTGCATCCGGGCTGCAGTCTGTAGGGACGTAGGCGCAGACGACAAACAAGGCACGCTTAACGTCTCGACGCCTGCTTACTTTGCATGAACCTGGTAGTCTGACTGCACATAGTCGGCTGTTGACTGGGATCCAGTCAAGCAGAGCTGATTCAGCCCCGGCACTCAGTACAACCCCAACACCAGCTTGGCCGGAGGCGGCAGCTTCTGGGTCTCCGGAAAGCCGCATGTAGTATTTGGCGTCAGAGTTTACCGGAGAGGCCATTCTGATGACGGCGCTAGTCGTGTAATCTGGTCTCTGCAAGGCAACAGATGTCTACCGAAAGCGTTTCAAGAGTACGGGTCAAACATGTTTGTCGTCCGATCTGCATCAAAGTTCGAACATTAAACATTGCGAGGATGAATGGAGAACCAGGTCGAAGAAGAGCTGGAGCTTCGGTGGAGTGAGAGGCGGTTGCGATCGTAGGATATTGAAAACTGGGAGTTTGACTGTTGCTTCCATCAGCTGCGAGAGGTGGGTCGGTTGTGACGGTGACCGTAGAAGACGTAAGAGTAAATGTGTGTGAAGGACTGGAGGTGGGGTGATCTGTGAGTGGAGGTTGAGCGGTTGAGTTAGCACAGAAGTTAGGCATAGCAGGAGCAGTAGTAAGCGGTGTGGTCCATGATTCGTCAGTGGGCGTGATACTACTCGGTTTCCCAGGCCGAAGTAGAGGGTTGTCTTAGGGGTCCTACCCCGAGCCTTTGATCAGATTTAACCTACAAGGCAGCAGGGCGATGTGAGGGCGTTGCAACCCGTTGGGAGTCGGTGACCAAATAGATGGTTCATACGCCTTTCGGTCAGTGAAGGACCAGGGGCCCAACGCACCCTTAACGTACATTGCCTCCCAGGGAGGGGCAAGTGGCAGTGCCTTTATTTAGTGGCGAGTCACATCTGCCACGTCGCAGTGTTGTTAAACAGACATTTGTGGCTTTTATAGAGAGAACGCCTGCCAGGCAAAAACCCACCACGTCCTGGAACACTTCCGGAATCGTTAGTCAATTGCATACGTGACACCCCTCTCTTCCATGGTCAAGACCACAGACTCCGGGTTAATACCGACCAATTGGCTTAGGCGTACGTTTTGAGCGTCTTAATTGTGGTTGTACCGCATCCGTTTGTTGTTCCTGATTTTGTGAAGCAGATTCTCTGTCCGTTTTTGGGTCAGTAGCAGTCGCTTTTTGATCCCGCGCTTGTGGTTCGTTTGAGCGTGGCCGAATATGCTCAAATTGGCGACACACCACATGGCCGTCCTGCAGCTGTAGCTTCGCTTAGTTACTCTTTGAGGACGTGAGTGTAGCAGGTTGTCGACTTGTTTCGGGAGGCAGTCTTGTGTATTACGGGGGGTAGTAGGAGGAGTTGAATGGTAGAAGTAGAAATTCATCACATCTAGATTCAATCAGACAGCCGTCACACTCCCGGAAATGCACTGCACGCGCGTTTCATCCCTTCGGAAATCATCAGCAGTGCGCATTCCATCGGATACTGGTAGGGATCGAACCCGCAACTCGACTGTTGCCAGTCAGTGGTTGAGAACACTGAGCTACGGGGGACGGCAACGACTATCGTGAATACTTTACTAGACGTGATATAGTGCCGCTCACTATCCAATGACTTACACATTACTGCCGGGCAGAGGACAGGGTGGCTCCCTCACCAAGCGACGAACTTATCCAACTTAAGCCGCCAATTAATTTATAACATTATAAGTAATTTGGTCTGCGTGCTGATTACAAAGCAGTAAGAGGGGGAATTGAATGGTGTAAGTGAGCGGCGCTGTATCACACCTAGGAACTTATGCACGATGGTCGCTGCAGTCCCCCGTAGCTCAGTTGTCTCAACCACGGACTGACAACAGTCGAGTTGCGGGTTCGATCCCTACCAGGGTCCGATGGAATGCGCACTGCTGACGATTCCCGAAAGGATGAAACGCGCGTACAGTGCAGTTCCGGGCTGTGATGGCTGCCTGGGTGAGTCTAGAATTGCTACTTATACCATTCAACTCCCCCTACTACTCTTCTGCAATCAGTACACAGACCAAACTGTTTATAATGCCATAGGTTAATTGCCGGCTTAAGTTGAATAACTTCGTCGCTTGGTGAGAGGGGCTACCCTGTCCTCTTCACGGTAGTAACGTGCAAGTCAATGGATAGTGTGGGGCACTATACCACATCTAGTAAATTATTCACGTTGGTCGTTTGCTGTCCCCGTAGCTCAGTGGTCTTAACCACGGACTGGCAACAGCCGAGTTGCGGGTTCGAGCCCTACCATGGTCCTATGAAATACGCACTGCTGACGATTCCCAAAAGGCTTGTGTATACCGGACCAAAATCATTAAGACATATTTCCTCTGGCCTTTTCTCATCCACACACCTTTTCTCCTGCTTTTCCTTCCAGGGTTCGGAAAAAGTAGATGCAACCTCGTTCGTAATGGCCGATGCAACATTAACTCCGCTGGTGACTTCCCGGTAGACTGTGTCGGTGTCGTGTGGTAAGAGAACAAGAGACGATCCAATTTAGTTTGTAAAGTCCCATGAGTCTGCTTGAAGGGACTTGGCTTAACCGTCTGGACTACACGTCGTGCCATTCCATTCGACGCGCACGCGTAGTGTGGAACCGATTAACTAAAAGCATTCTGCGTTACAGTGGCTAGAAGAGAAGGGGAGGAAAACCAATGAAATAAGGAAAGTAAGGCAACGGCATGCTCAACCAATCATGTGGGGGCCTGTGTTTACGAAACGATACTCAAGTACATACGTGACACCCATTTAAGAAAGCTAAACTCATTGCAACCAAGTTAATCTGAGTGTTCTGCCTAGCTGTTACTCTACTGCCATCAAACGCCTACATAAGCGTAACATGAAAACCATAGAAGACCTTCAGCATGCTTCCAGCAAGCGTATCATTAGCTATTCAACTGTACTTCATACCGGAATGGTGCAGTGACCCAAAACATAAAGCTCCAGTTGGAACTCTAGGGACTAAGGGCATATAGTTCAAGTGCATCCCGCGATGCAGATTAGTAACCAAGTAAGAAATGCCAGACACTAAATGCACAGGCGCATTGTCCAGATTCAGGACAGCTCTATGGCAAAACTTTTAGCGCGTTAAGTACTCTTCGGTATGGAATAACTTATGCGTAACTTTTCTGCACTAATTAACAAAATGAGTAAGATAAAAGCCATAAATTGGAGTTGGTTGTCTAGAAATGTTCGAGGAAGGACTAGACCATGCACTAGATAAATGCAAATCGGTTACAAACTTAATACAATAAGATGTAATAGCAAAGAGCTGAGCAATATACGGCGAGATCCGTAGACATGTTGCGGAACAGCTTGTCTACAACTACTGTTTCAATCAACCTACTTTACCGGATCACTGCCTCAGTCTCCCATTTGATTTGTGTCGATGCACCCTTGCACTACACGCGTACACGCAATCTTATGACTGTATGTTTAATACGAGTTTGTCTGGAACTGACAGCGATAATTAGGTTGCATCTCGTCACCATCCAATCATTTTTAGTTGCCTTTCTTTTCTTCATCCTCGTGATTACTTAAAAGTGTTTGTGATTCTGGTGGCTTTTCGGGTTTCGGAGCACAAACAATGTGCTTTGGATTGTGGCATGAAATCTCAAATGCTGCCGAAATTGAGATTGCGTGTCGAAAACCAAGACGCACGGCGAGTGTTCCAAAACTCACACTAACTTCCAACCGCTGTGTCAGACATTACTCGCGCAGCCTAGTGAATATGGCGACTGCCGTGTGGCAATGTGTTCCAAGTTCCACTCCCAGATCGGCTATCTCTACCTGATGATGATGATGACGAAACAGTCGGTCGTGGAGTGCAGGGATGAAAGAAAGACACACGCAAACACTGCTCATTGTTGTATCCCAATATGCGCAGTAGGCATAGCCGCAACCCGACTTCAGTATCAGTACCACGGACACGTACGAACGACAATCAGAACAAAGGCACGACGCATTTGGAAGCGTGGATTCTGCTGAATGACTCTTTAAACGTGTGAAGAGTATTAGCGATGACTCGACAAACGCACAAACAATCAAACGCGAAGTGGTCGCAGTGCGCCCATAGAACCATCAGTTAGCCCACACAGCATCATCTCTCTCATTGAATGAGCACTTCAAGAGGAGCTGTAATTCGATGGAGCGGTCACGTCGCCAGTGCCTTCGTTTTTGGGCCGTGGTACTGCGCTCTATTGTAGGTTTGTGTACAGTTGTGTGGCGTTAATTTTGCGATCGTCTACGTGCGTGGTGATCTGTACGTAGTGCATGCCTCCGAACAAACAGGAATCGGTGTCATTTTTCACAGATCCAGACACATGTGAGTACTTATGTTTCGCCGGGGAAGTCTGGTCAATTGTTTCAGTGAACAGCTTGGAACGTGGACATTTAAGCGTTGACGGTTTGAACCGCGTGCTGTGCATTCGATCGATGGACGGCGTTATGTTAAGGGCAACCATGGCACTTCGACCCAGCATTGCTGGACTATTTTCAGAAGCCACATATATCGACACGTTGGATGTAACCAAGTGTAGACTATGTTTTGTCCTCATATATCCGCGAATGTGTACACGACCGTTTGGGTATGAGTCACATATGTACGACGTTGGATGCAGTGGAATGTCATGTAAGTAATTGTCTTACAGGGTAGATGGGATAATGGTTGTGGACGATGCCGAATCTAATTCCATATGGACTAGTACGGTTGGTTATATGGCGACCATGGAGCGTAACTGTACGGAGGTAGCTTGGGATCTATCCGAAAAGTGTGCCGGGTTGAAGTAGTTTTTTGACCGAAAAGATATTTTAAGCAATTGTGGTAACAGGAGCAACACTCAGTTTATGGCCAAGTAGAGCTACTCAGCGAGAGCCACAGCAGTAAGCTAAATGGCCCTGCTTACCACAGTTTTTGCAATCCACTGTGCGAACCGGACATGTTTGACAGTTTGCTTTGTGGCGAGAACTTCCACACTGATAACACAAAACATTCAGCTTTTGAGATTGGGCAGAAGCCTTATTTATTGACTGTGTTTCACTTGTGTTGAACAGGCGCGACTGTTCAAGCGTAGCTGTTTTGAATCTGGCGATCTCTGTAGCTCTGTCCCAGGAAAGCTTCGAAGGGTCTTCGGAAAGCATGGCTTCTCGTATGCGATGATCCGTGGTGCTTGCTATTAACTGTTGGATCAGCATAACTCCCTCAAATCTAGTTTTTGGGATGCTGGTATAATTGCAGATTTTTACGGCACGGATCAAACGGGAAACGAAGCCCTCCAATGGCTCTGGGTCCTCTTGTATCAATCGGCAGAGTTCGTAACGTTATACGAAGGCATTAGGTCGAGCACCCCAAGATCGATCCAACACATCCGATGCATTTGTAAGGGTGTCCTGTTTTTGTAGTTCCAATGCGTCAAAGTAGTGTTGGCCTTCATTGTCTAAAAGGTGACGAGGAAGTTGCAACTTTTGATTCTCGTTGTAAGAAGCAGTTGTTGGTGGTAAATCTAATTAAGCCGTAAATAACTTTTTTATTTAGCCCAATCACTTTCAGTAGGTTTAGCACTGCCATGGCACCAGAAAGCGTCCGGGGGTGGTAGATGAAATGCCGGTTCAGTGCTTCGTAGCCGCGACGCCAATGTTTCATCCCAATACGCGCAGCAGGCATAGCCGTAACCCGGCATCAGTATCAGTACCACGGATACGCACGAACGACAATCAGAACAAAGGCACGACGCACTTGGAACCGTGGATTCTGCTGGATGACTTACACGTGTGATGATGAATATGAGAGATCAATTGACAAACTCCCAAGCAAGCAATCACGAGGTGGTCGCAAGTGCGTCCGTAGAAACATCAGTCAGCCCACATAGCACTTAAAATCCTCCTTATTCGCTTTATCTATGATTAAAAATTTGAGTTTTAAATCGTCATTAGCCTTTAGAGAGAGCCGATCTTCGTAAAACAATGAGCTAGCATCAGCTGAATAAACGCTCCCGTTGCATTTTCTTGCTGTTTCTGGAACCCCTCTCATTAGATCACAGGCACTTTTGGAAATGGTAATATACGCATCAGATTACCATCCTCTGTATCATTATTCGAAAGTGCGCAAATTTATGTAAAATACTGGCTAAATTTAGCCATCGTAAAATTCATAACATTAGTTATACTAACAGTACTTCGGTAAATATTGCTTATCCAACTGTCCGTCCGATTTACATCATGTCGACGAAGCAAGTGTTCGAATTCACGAGATGCTCTTCATGTCATTTTCATCGATATAGACACGTTTTTGTAAAGCAGAGTCCTTTGGGCGATTACGAATTTAACAACGCAAAACGAAGCTCGCCGTTGTCATCGATGTTTGTCATCAGTATAATGTGGGATAAGACATGTGGGTTCCCCTGCCGATCTGTATAATTTATCGATTGGGTGTAACACAAGGAATCACATTTTATGTCCTCTCGATCGCAAGAATGTTTTATGTTGAACTATTTGTGAGTAATTTATCTGTGCACTGATCAAATCTCATTCAGGGGACCGAATCGCAATTTGCCGCGAACTGTATTGTATTTACAAATTACCAAGGGGTAAAGTTACAACGATAACTCATTGAGGGTGCCAGCGAATCGTCTCTGTGTTTCGAGGAACTTCCGTTCACGTTCCACACAGGCTTCGAGGTGTGACGACGCGATCCTGGTCAAATTAGTGCTATTTACAGGCAACTTATTCTTCAAAAGTGCCTTGGCAAACCGTGACGGAAACCAGGCTGATCGGATGCATCCTTCAAGAAAGCTTATCCTCGTGCGTTCTACAGCCAGCTTACAACGCAACGACAACAATAGGTCTAATGCCTTCACAACGGTAACGGGGAGTCTTCTTTTCAGAAACGTAAAACATTTGGTCCCCTTCAGCCAATTGGTCAAAGCAGAAAGAAGGCACAGATTGCGATATGTTAACATTTCGATTGTTCTCGTCAGTCGCATACACAATACAAGCAGAAACACATACACAATTATGTACATGGCAAAAAATTGGCAAACCAATCAAAACGTCCAAATCAAGTCCAAGGCAATCGGATTGATTGCCTCGACAGTTTCTGTGCACATAGCACTGGTTGATAAGCCCTGATAAGCAACGCTTCACTGATTGCCGACATTATCGGGTTCCGGTTACGTAATAGCACTTTGAACGCAGTCTTGGGGTCCACATTGTGACCATTGTTCCTCGAAACACAGAGACGTTTCGCTGGCACCCTCAATGAGTTATCGTTGATTTGCCGCTTGAAATTTGAGGCCTTTTCTGCAGAAGTTCTCCGCCGTACGCGAATGAAAACAGTTTGTAGCCTACAGGGTTCGCTTAAAAGGGCTACACCTTCTTCCTTCCCGATTGATTGCTCGAAGCACGTATGTAATCTATCGTCTGCTCAGTTCACTCGCCCGCAGTTGGAAGTGCTTTCCCTTGGAATGAAATATCGGTTGCCACCGAAGACGATAGACAGGCTCAGCACGCAGGCTCAGTTTGAATATCTGTATGACCAGCTCAGTGATCTCTCGCCAAGATCTATAGAAGATGCGGGCTGGTTTCGGGCAAAATTGATGGATATCGCGAACCAATTCCTTAATGCGCCAATAAGCCAGAGATGTTGCCTTAATGCTGAACACTATGACGCGATCAGAGAGTTAAAAGAAATGGCAAACGTAATCTTCCTGCAGCCAGACAAAGGATCAGATATTGTAGTAATGAACAAGGATGACTACGTTTCGAAAATGGAGTCTATTTTGGAGGATAGACGTAAGTTCCTGATAGATACGACACCAGAGAATAACATCTTGGTGGAGAAACAGGTGGCCAGCAAACTCCAGATCCTTTTGCTACACGGATACATCACTGAGTCACAGTACAGACAGCTGGAACCGACTGGGACGCAGACACCGAGAATGAGGGACGCGCCTAAGATACACAAGCCAGGCAACCCACTGCGTCCCATTATGTGCATGAACAACTCGCCTTATCACAACGTTGCCCGGTGGCTGGCGAAACTCTTAGATCCGGTGCGTAAACTCTTGGCTACGCACTGCCTGAAAGATTCATTTGAACTAGCGGAGACACTAGAACAATTCTCACTGGGTTCGGAAGTAATGTACTCTATTGACGTGGATTCTCTATTCACAAACGTGCCACTTCAAGAAACAGTTGATGAATTGTGCCATTTCATCCTGAGTCAAAATATGTATGTGGGTCTCCCTGTGGAATATTTGCGGGATATGATTCTACTGTGTACAGAGAATGTACGTTTTGAGTTTGTGGGGAGAGCATACAAGCAAATCGACGGAGTCGCCATGGGTAGCCCTCTTGGACCAGTCTTGGCAGATATCTTTCTCGGCTTGATTGAAAGACAAGTCGCTGCCAGTATTGGTGAAGCAAGATTATACAAAAGATATGTAGATGACATTCTGGTGTTCACCAACAGCGAACATTTTACTCGCCTGTTAACCACTTTAAATTCAATTCACCCTAACTTATGAGTCTCCCACGAGATGGAGCAACACGGCTCTCTGGCATTTTTGGATATCCTCATTAAGAGGCGGGACGGAAGTACATTGCAGCGCACCGTTTACCGCAAGGCAACCTGGAGTGGGCAGTACCTTCACTTTTCCAGTTTTGCCCCGGTTGCATACAAACGCGGCCTAGTGAAAACGCTGTTCTACAGGGCCAGACGTATTTGTAGTCCGGATACACTGGAAGCCGAAGAGAAGTTTCTGAATAGGACCTTGGTGGCAAATGGTTATCCTGAAAAGTTCATCCAAGCGCATAGCAGACTCCCCAAAAAGAAACTACCGGTGCTAACGGCAGAGAAAAAAGCTGTTTATCTGTTCCTGCCCTTCAAGGGAGACCAGGTGGCAAACGACATCGGACACAAGCTCAGGTCCGCTCTAACGCGCACGTACACGACTGCACAGTTGCGTCTCATGCACACGAAAACTTGTTCTTCATGACCATCAGAGCCACCCTTCGGCTAGTTCGCCTTCGCATGTGGTCTATCAGTTCACCTGCAGTTGCAGTGACGTTTACATAGGCAGGACTAACCGTCGGTTAGCTCAGAGAGTGGCTGAACATTTGCCAAAGTGGCTCGAGCAAATGATGACGCAACAAAATGGAGCACCTCCCAGAATGAACCTGATTCTGTCATCATCTATCACTAAGCACCTCGTGACAACTGGTCAAAATGTGGACCCCAAGACTGCGTTCAAAGTGCTATTACGTAACCGGAACCCGATAATGTCGGCAATCAGTGAAGCGTTGCTTATCAGGGCTTATCAACCAGTGCTATGTGCACAGAAACTGTTGAGGCAATCAATCCGATTGCCTTGGACTTGATTTTGACGTTTTGATTGGTTTGCCAATTTTTTGCCATGTATATAATTGTGTATGTGTTTCTGCTTGTATTGTGTATGCGACTGACGAGAACAATCGAAATGTTAACATATCGCAATCTGTGCCTTCTTTGTGCTTTGACCAATTGGCTGAAGGGGACCAAATGTTTTACGTTTCTGAAAAGAAGACTCCCCGTTACCGTTGTGAAGGCATTAGACCTATTGTTGTCGTTGCGTTGTAAGCTGGCTGTAGAACGCACGAGGATAAGCTTTCTTGAAGGATGCATCCGATCAGGCTGGTTTCCGTCACGGTTTGCCAAGGCACTTTTGAAGAATAAATTGCCTGTAAATAGCACTAATTTGACCAGGATCGCGTCGTCACACCTCGAAGCCTGTGTGGAACGTGAACGGAAGTTCCTCGAAACACAGAGACGATTCGCTGGCACCCTCAATGAGTTATCGTTAATTTGTCCTAAGAATCAGTTGACTGTAGTAAATCCAAGTAATTCGTAAAAGAACTTTCCCACAGCCCAATCGCTTTCAGTAGGCTTAGGACTGGCATCGCAAAAGAAAGCTTCCGGAGGTGGTATATGAAATGCTATAATAGTGATTCCTAGCCGCGATTGAGTAGTCACGATTTCGTCATGATTGATTCGTTTGAGTGGTATTTGCTAAGCCGACGGTCGAAAGTGTGTTCGCTGTCGATTGTGCTTTTTAAACTGGTTTGCTCTGCTATCGTAATGGCAGGGACATTCGCGCTGCGAATAATTTTTCTGCCACATGGCATTTCAACAAGCTCGTCTCTGTCATGTGTGCTGATGTTTACATTTTAGCTTCCAACTGTTCTTTACTCCATGGTGCTGATGCGCTGCGCATATTTGCAACAGACGTTCGCCGTTGTCCGTACAGTCGGATTTAATTCCATAAATACCAACTAGCTGAGCTTCTGAAGAGCACAGACGACCTATTTGCGTATTCATATCCTCTGCAACAACAACAATATCAGAACTGGTAACATCGCGAAGCAGTGCATTCAATGCGTGGTAGAAGGTGCTCCTGACAGCATCAGAACTGCAGTCGGTGGGAGCATAAGCTGAAATCAAAAACAAACAGCGTTTTGTACTACGTAGTGATGTCGTCAAACGGACTGCATACAGGAATCAAACAAATGAGCGATGATTCAACCTTGGAGCTAAGAACGATGCTACATTAGCATCTCCTGACGCGTGTAACCATCACCGAGAAGACAAGGCGGGTGTAGTTAGTTCAACAGCCACGTGAGCGTCGCTAACCCTATGTTCAGACACTCAACCCACGTGAATATCCCGTGTAACAAAACGTGCGTGCGAGTGCATCCTCTTAACCTGTTTGCCTTCAGAATGCGAACGTTGAACGCCGCCAACAAAACGGGACGGCGTGGCCTTATAAGGGGATGTTGCCGATGGGTGTCCATTGAATAGTGCGGGAAAATAGCTGTAAATGGCATAGCGGTTGCTGTCAATAAGGCTGGAAATTATGGAAGGAAGGTTAGTAATGGGTGTCGGGAGAGGAGTGAGAGAAACAGATGGAAAAGAAGGACGAGAGGTGCTAGCAGCAGCATGTTTTCGCTTAACTGCCCAGCTAGCTGTATGTAGCAGGTATGACGAGCTTTGATAATCTGCGCGACGGCCGATAGAGCATGCGGTGGAAGTCAGTAGAAATTGGTTGTACGTGGGCTGAGATACAACCAGGGCGTCAAAATGGTTGGAGTCTTCAACCAGAACCTCTGGCTCTAAAGCTTGTTAGCAAGGTAACGCGGAGTTGATACTGGTTCGGTTTGACAGAAGTAGACGCCATCCCATTTCCAACCTCTAACCTGGAGGACCAGGAGACTGAGTTTGTCTGGCTTCTAACCATTGAAAAACCTGGTAGTAGTAGCTCTCAAGAGGCGAGAGGGGGGGGGTCGAGGAGGTACACAAAGCGTCGCACCACGTTAATGTACACTCTCGTTGCGATGGCAGAGCAGGTGTACTGAGAAAGTGTCGGAGCTGTGCGCCGTTACTAGTAGGTTACATATTGGAGAGGAAGAAAATCAGCACGGAAGCAGATACACTACTCAGGTGAGCTTGTCAAGGAGGCAACATGAGGATACTGTCATAACTTATGTAACAGACGGACCAGAAGAACAATGACAAACTTTACTCTAAGCCGGCGAAAAGGAAAACGTATCCACCTATAAATCGTTTGGTGAACTCGTAGGGACAGAATGAGTGTGTATTCATTGCGTGATTGTTCATGCACAGCAATTCTGTCAATAGGTCTTCCTCTATACGGAAGAGAGAAGACAGCTCAAGCAAAGATTAGATGATAGGGCAGCGAATAAAGTGAGAGTACAAGTGAACGACGCAGGTAAAAGACAAAAGTAAAGTAAAGATGAATGTCATGTCGCGTAGTCAAAGCGGTAAGAAATAAGATCGCGCGGAGAGAAGTAAGCAAAAATTATTGCACTAGAGAGGTCAAAAATCTCTGAAAGTAATATGTACAGGAGTTGAGCACTCCGACCACTTCAAAGTAAAAGTGAGATATGTGGAGACAGGTGACTAAAAAGGCACAGGACCGTGCGTGAGATCAACGAACGTAGCCACTCCTTCGCGCTTCAGTGGGCAGGTGGAATCCATATCAGTAAAGAACGGATGAAGTAGCTGTTCAAAAATGTGCACTGGACTAGGCCAATCTTGCGAAAGGTTGTTGCAGGGGAGAAAGTGGGCCAGAAGATAGCAGCAGCAGCAGCAAGCAGATACAAATATACCACTGGTCATAAAGATAAGGCGAGCGAAGTGAGAGATCTTCGGAGAAATAGGTGGAGTGACAAATTGGGTTGACGAGTGCACCAGGTTTTTTGCATGAACGACTGTATCAGCGCTGAGATCCTCCCACTCATGACATTTTGTCTGGCAATTCTGCGGGGAAATCGAAGATATATGGATACCAGGTGAAATGTAAGTGAAGCCGGCGAATCATGAACGAATATGTGATATCGACGGATGTGAATATCTAACCGAAAGAAGCTAAACAAAACCATCAGTCAGGGTGGCAACTCCGAGTTGCCTGCACTGTGCAAATAAGCTCATTAAGAAGGTGGACAAAGGTGAAGTTGCGTCACAGCAAGGCTCATCGAGAAAAATCAAATGTCAATAGAACAAATGGGCCTGTTGCTAGAACATGAGATGTCACATGATGCCCAGACGCTCAGGCGACAGGCTATCAGAAAAAGGCATAAAAATACGGCTAGGGTGACAAGTTGAAAGTCTGTTCACCCACTGGAGTTACTTTAAGGGAGTGGAGTGATCAGCATTTAGGGGCAATCATCAGGGGCTCTTAGAAAGACAATTGTAAACAGATGAGCATGGGAAGCGTGCGAAAGATGGACAGAGGCGCAAGCTGGCTGTTAAACGAAGGTGAACAGATCAGATTAACATGGGAGAAAAGGTCAGTGAGCATTCCCCGTAAACTACACTTTGGTCGGTAGTAAATTTAAATGGGTGCTCACCTGCTCCATATCACAAAGAGGTTTGCCTAGTTTAATTAATTGGTTTGAGGATGTACTCAGGGTCAATCTTTCGGACAATCTAAAAGTAAAGGTGGAAAAAGGGATGGAACGACGAGGATTTGCCAAACGCTGTGTGAGACATATTGCAATGTTGCATGAAGAAATAATAATGATAATCCCTCACCAAGTGATAAGCCGTGTCCATAGTTGGCACAGATCATGTTTGTAGTTAGTATCATGCTTTTGCATGGGCAATGTACAGCTGTGTGCTTGGGTTTGGTTGTGCGTTGCTGATAATGCGTATGCGATACATGTTTGTGTGCTACCGCAAAGTGGAAGATATCGGTGCGCTTTGAGGCTAGTGTAAACACTAGGGATATCTTACATTACGTAAATATCCTCTATTTCACCCCCTTGAGACGTTCATCAGGACATCTCCCCCACGAGAACAAGGTCATAACCATATTCAAGTCGAGGTAGCTTCCAAACGAAATGCAGTTGCGCTCTCACACGATCGGACTGTGATTGGGTGCCGATTCTACAGGACAGCATTTCTGATTAGACAGAGGTTGGATCGTGTATTTGTTCTGCACCTTAGCATAACCAGGCAACAGTCCTTACTACTTACTACAGAGCAGAACGGATTTCTAAGCTCGGTCCTGTACTACTAAACTGTTGATAACTCGGACAGGTTAGATGGAACATGTGGTTGCTGGTGTAGGAGTAGATGCAGCCCACCTGGATTTCTTAGGCATTAAACCAACTAGACTATCGCATTCTACTTCACAATGTACAGAATTATGGAATCGGCGATCCCGTTTTGGGCTGGATAGGCGACTTTCTCGTTCAACATCACCTGAATGTGAGGGTTCGCAGCATCCTATCCAGTGCGGGGTACCTCAGGGCTCGGTACTCGGGCCTTGTCAGTTCCTGGTCATCACAAATGATCTCGCGAGTGTGCTATCTTCAAACTGCCGACTATTCACCGGTGGTCTAAAGATATGGCGTGCTATCACTACAGTGGAGGATCACAGAGCCGAACAAGATGATCTGGATAAGGCATACACATGATCTACAGAGAATATGCTACAGTTCAACGTATATATATATATATATATATATATATATATATATATATATATATATATTATACACAATCTGTGGTACAGATATTGTGCCATCGGAATCATGGCTGAATAGGAAAACAATATGAATAATAAGAAAAGAGCAACAAGAAATGCTTTTTTTGTCAAGTTTACCACTCACAGTTTTTGAAATTTTTTTTCAGTTTGTTCTTTTTTTAGGGGGAGGAGGAAGGAACACCGCAACACACTGATGCACACGTCCGCCATTGACATCGATCTTGAGCCATAACTTCCAAGGTTTTCAACCAGCAAGTATCCTCATCTCTCGGACCCCAACCAGGTAGTCGACAACAACCGGCCGAGGCCAATTGTTTCGTCAACTTTTTCATGCGGCTTCTCCATGTTGTAGGCTGTCCACCAGACCGTCTCTTCCAGCCCTGTCCAGCAAGTGCAAACAACGCACGACGCGGGTAACGCTGGACAGGCATGCGCAATACGTGTCCCAACCACCGCAGTTGATGCAGTGAGATGAGCTCCTCGAGCGAGTGGCTTCCACGTCCCAAGACACGCTGTCTAACTTCCACATTGCTTACGTGGTGCTGCCACCACACACGGGCAATGGACCGCAGACAGCGGTGCTCGAAGAGGGATAGCCTGCGCAAGTCATCTTTACGAATGGGCCAGGTCTCGCATCCGTACAACAGTACAGCACGAACAGTTGCACAATAGACCTGCCCCTTGATGGAGAGACGAATGTCGTGGCGACGCCACAAATGCCTCAGCCTAGAAAAAGCGAGGCGTGCTTTCGAGATGCGCATCGAAATCTCGTCTCCAACAGCTCCGCCAGCAGTGATGCAACTTCCCAAGTAGACAAAGCTCTCCACAACCTCCAGTGTCTCACCAGCAAGCGTGAGTGCAGGCAGAGGCACCTGCCAGTCTTGAAGGAGAGCCTTGCATTTGGATGGCGAAAAGCACATACCGTACTTTGATGCTTCAATCGTCAAGCGGTTTAATGCAAGTTGGGCGACGTGTGGATCGTCACCCAGCAAGACGATATCATCAGCATAATCCAAATCAACAACTCGACTACCTGGGAGGAGCTCAACGCCAGCGTTCAACGAATCGCTCAGAGCGTTCTTCAGGACATCCTCAATGGCAAAGTTGAATAGGAACGGAGAGATAGGGCATCCTTCTCGAACTCCACTGGAGACCACAAAGGTAGGCGAAAGCATGCCATAAGCCCTAACCCTGCCCGAGGTCAGACTGTATAGAGCGCGCAGTATGGAGACGAACTTCTCGGGGACACCGTTCCTCAGAAGGCACTGCCACAGTACTGTACGATCGACAGAATCGAAGGCTGCACGGATATCCAGGAACACAGCAATCGTTGGCCTCTGATACACATGGCGGAGCTCGAGGATCTGGCGAAGTGTGAAGATTTGATCGATGCAGCCGCGACCAGGGCGAAACCCAGCTTGTTCTTCTCGTTGCAACGATTCGCGTGTTGGGGATAGCCTGCGAAGTATGATGGACACCAGCAGCTTGCAAACGACGGGGACTAAACTTATTCCTCTGTAGTTGGAGCAGATTGTGCGCAGGCCCTTTTTGAAAATGGGTACGACTATCGATTCACCCCAAGATGATGGAACCTTCTCTTTCGACCAAATTTTCGAGAACAAAACGGTGAGTTCTCGGACCAGCGATGCGCCACCATCTTTAAATAGAGCTGGATGAAGACCATCAGGGCCGGGAGCTTTATAACGCTTCAGGTGCCGGAGCTCCTGCTCGATTTCCTGGGAAGAGGGAGGGTCTGTTGGGGTAGACCACTCCGCCCCAGCGCGAGCGCCAGAGGTAGCAGATGGAGCTGGGGGCCAACAAAACTGTGAGCCAAAATGTTCGGCCCATCGCTCCAACCGTCGTTGAAGATTGGTGATCAAGGTGCCATCCTCTTCGCATATTGTTTCACTTATACCAGATCGAACACCTTCGGTGACTCGAAGGAGATGGAAGAGTTTCCTGGTATTACCACAGAGACTAGCAAGCTCCATCTCCCTAGCACGTTCACACCACCAAGCTTCGCGGTCCATTTGCAGACTCCTGCGCAACTCTCGACCAAGGTATTGGCGTTCTTCAACGTGTCTCGAATCCGATGGGATCAAGCGGCGTTTGTCCATCAGCGACAAGGAGTCGGCGGAAATCCAATGTTTCGGTGGGTGACGGGTAACTCCACAAGTGTCGATACTGGCGGAAACTAACGCATCTTTGATATGCGCCCACTGTGAATCAAGATCACCGTCAATAGTTGAGCCAAGCAAAGTTGACAGTGAGGCTTGGTACCTGGTTAAAACCGCAGCGTTTTGTAGATTCGCGACGTCCGGTCGGTAGTGGGCTCGCTTAGGTGATCCTCCGAAACGCATGCAAATCTTAGCACGAACCAATGCGTGATCAGAGTCTAGAAAAGTTGACCAGTACGATCGGCAGTCCGTTACGCTTCCGCGCCATCGGTAGCTGATTGCTATGTGGTCAAGCTGGGAGCACTCTTGCGTTTGTGAGGGCGGGCGCCAGGTAGCAGTGTGTCTCCTCGAGTGTCGAAAACTAGTGTTCGAAAGAAACAAGCGATGATCAGAGCAAAGAGCAAGTAGTCTGTCTCCATTGTCTGATCGACTGCCACCGAGACCAAAACTACCCCCAATGTGGTGCTCGCTTGGTAGAAGGCGGCCAACCCGTGCGTTAAAGTCCCCGGCAAGAATGACTATATCCGTCCGTTTGGAGGAACGCAGAAGTTCATGTAGTTGTTGATAAAAGCTATCTTTAACTGCATCCGGGCTGCAGTCTGTAGGGGCGTAGGCGGAGACGACAAATAAGGCACGCTTAACCTCTCGATGCCTGCTTACGTTACATGAACCTCTTAGTCTGACTGCACATAGTCGGCTGTTGACTGGGATCCAGTCAATCAGAGCTGATTCAGCCCTGGCACTTAATACAACCCCAACACCAGCTTGACCAGTGGCGGCAGATTCTGGGTCTCCGGAAAGCCGCAAGTAGTATTTGGCGTCAGAGTTTACCGAAGAGGCCATTCTGATGACGGCGCTAGAGTCTTGTAATCTGGTCTCTGAAAGACAACAGATGTCTACCGATAGCGTTTCAACGTCATCAAGTACAAATTTCTGAGCATATACCATCAGAGCATTCACAACTACCGGCTAGGTCCACAATTTCTACAGAGTGCCTCTCATTAACTGCGATCATGGTGCGCACGTGCAAGATGACATTGGTTGAAGCAGGCTGAAAAGGTAGCAAGGAAAGCAAACCAGCACATCGGTCTTCTTCGTAAAGCAATCTAGAAGTTCGGTGCCTCAGTCTTCTCCAAAAAGACTTGGTGCGTACGTGAGGCCGCACGCAAAATACGCTAGCGACCCTGGCAGAAGCATCACTTAACCGCGCTCATGAATGCACAACGCAGGACGACGAAGAACGTCAAACCTTTGTTCCGCTTTCCCTAGCCACGTAGGATTAAAACGATAAAAGTATACAACTGACGCTATCAGCGCCTAAAGTGAGATCGCATAATAATGTAGCAGACCCTACAATACCCAAACCACATATGCCAATATCTTTTGAAACAGCCAAGACACATACATGAGAGGTCATCAGTTTAAGTTGGCTACGCAGTACAGCCGACGAGAATGTTGATGAAACACTTTCTTCCTCCGAGTGTCACAGCCCTGGAACACCCTCCCGACGCATGTAATCAATGCCCATACCTATTCCCTATTCAAAAACGTTTTGATGATACCCTGACATATTTACACTATGTGTTATAGCCCATAACCATCAGATGATGCCATTAGTGCATAAAAACAGTGGGCGGAGTCAGAATCATTTAAAACTTTAAGTAGGAATACACGCACATGTGCTATTTCAAACACTTTGTTGATTCATGTATCTCGTGCTTTCTTTTATAGACACTGCTAATTATCTTGTAATATTCATCATAAGCCCCCTACGGGACTTTTCAAGCATTTGTTTTTATACCCGTTAGTAACCATTGGTCTAATGTTTTTATTACGAAGGTTCAGAGTGGAATTGTGCTGCAGTTATAACCTGGGCAAATTGCAATAGGCTTTCGACGAATCCGATTGTACAACAGCATCAAGTTGTGCTTACTGTTCTCAGCCAAAGCGGATGGAGTTAAAGTTGCTGACAACGCTCCCGATTGATCATGATGGAATCTTTGTCTAGTAGACGATTGGTAAACGATCTATGTTAGCTTTCTTCAGATGTTTTCCTCGGGCTGCCACAAATTAGGATGCACGTAACCAGCAGGAACGAGTAATACAAAAAGTGCAACTCTGATTGTGGTTGTATGGATAATGCGGGATACATTAAGCACAGTCTGGAGCGCGCAATCTGGCCCTCAACCTGCTCCATAAGTTTGAAGGAAAATAAATTCCTGATTCCGAGATGATGGGGAATCGAGTTGATGCAACATATCCAGCATGGGCCAACAAAACGAGACGCAGTTTACCAGTGATCACGAGACGACGTAGGGATGATGCGATTTGGCATCGACAGCCTCTAAAGTCAGTCAGCGGCGCATACCGATGCGAAGCAGAGAACAGGTTTTATCGTCTGTTTGCCTGGAAGAAGGACAATTGCATAATCTTGATACTCTATGTGGCGTATGAGTCACCATCTCCAATCCGTGCCACACCCAGCATTGACCGTGTGCGTGTCGGCCCATCGATTGTCCACTCGCCAGGGGCTTGTCCTCAGCTACTTGATCGATGTACACGTACTGACCAGAGCACACGTTTGCGTGCTACCAGCCGACTGTGTTCTGTTGTCCTTGTGCCGTCCGGTTAGGAGCCCGTACTGCCTACCCAGACTTGCGTTAGTTCCGCAAGCGTAATTAACAATGGCAACAGAGTCTTTATCTGGAATTATTCGTAATGAGTAAACTTATACCACCGGATCCGTTTTGGAAAGAAGCGGATTTCAAGCCCTCACTTGCAGTTTGGACTAAATGGAAGGGAACATTCTGTGACTAACTTAAACTCTTCAGAATTACAAATGCACACATCACTATTACTGAATAATAATACGTTGAACCGATATGATAACACCTGGGTTCATAGGATCAGAAACATTTGGATGCGCTACGGTTGTATGAAAACATTTCCTTATTAGGCTGTCTGAAATTTCTGGATGGCCTTTGAGGCTTACAACAACATGTGTTTAATGCACGACAAATGTTTTCGCAACAACAGCAGGGAGACGAAGAAGAGGTTAACGTATTTATAACCCGCATACAACAGTCCCTGTCTGACTGTCGTTCTAATAAAATGCTGTGCACGAAATTTAAAGTGGTTATAGCTATCCAGTGGCGTTTGGTTGGCATTCACGACAACAAGGCCCGAGAAAGTCTATCTTAGAAAGATGAGAGCAAGTTTACTTGGGAAGCCGCATGCACATTAGTGAGGCAAAGATAAAATGTGGATCAACGATTAATTCGCTAATAACATGATCAGCATTCAGATGTAATACAGGTGGTCAAACCTCGATTGTCACCGAACTACAAACGCTCCTTTATGTGGTACAAGTGTGGCGAAAGACATGAAAGAGTAACTGATTGTAGACACAAACAATCCACTTGCCACAAGTGCGGCAAGGTCGGACTTCTTACACGTGTTTGCCGCTCAACAGTGCTTCCACATCGTGGATCTCACACTCCACAAACTACTGTCAGGACAGTAGTTCATTCTGAGGTGCGCATGCCTTATTTGATTTCACATACTACCACATCGCATGTTCGCGAGATACCTCCACACACTGCGGAACTGAAGATTGAAGGCCAACGATTACGCCTAGAAATCGATACAAGGGCCTCGGTTAGGTTAGTCATCAACCGTACACTGCCCGACGTGCCGCTGGTACCAACCCAGTCTACCTTGAGTTTTT
This sequence comes from Dicrocoelium dendriticum, assembly GCA_944474145.2. Taxonomy (NCBI): domain Eukaryota; kingdom Metazoa; phylum Platyhelminthes; class Trematoda; order Plagiorchiida; family Dicrocoeliidae; genus Dicrocoelium; species Dicrocoelium dendriticum. Next base: position 72,572,796 of record OX104067.1, on the reverse strand, counting down.
ATACTAATGAGTCGCTCGATGTACTGAGGATGTATGATGTAAGGGTTACTTGTGGAGCCGAGACATTTACCGTTCCCATAATTGTTGTTAACATAGATGACTCAAAGATGCCCGGTAAAAACTGGTCAAAACCTATGCCGGGACTATTTCAAACCGTCAAATAGTGGAACATATTCCAGTTGTGTATTGGATTTCGTAACACAGCGAGCAAAATATTTTGATAACTGATTGTCAAGTATGCAGGTGAGATTGTGTGCATATTGGCACGCAAAATTTGAAAACAAACTTCTATGCGCGTGTACATATTGATACATCGTGTACGAAGGGAATATACACAAATACGCCTGATCGAATTCTCTGTATCGAAAGCTACCTTCAATCCGCTTAATTGTGCTTGACTATGGCAGGTCTTCTGGGAGATTTCTCATGTGTCCGTTCATCGCATACAGAAAGTAGCTACTTCTCTTTATTGTCCTGAGATTTATGTTCGGAAGATTCTTGAGTACGGTACTGAGACAAGCTTCATGCCTGATATCCGACTGAAAAAACTGGGATATGGCAACAGCAATCAGGTGCGGTCGGAAGTGGTCCCTTGCAGGCGTTTCTGAACAGGCCAAGGCAGGGTGTCTCACCCATCAACAAATACACTGTATCTTCAAAGCACGAGAAAATGCTGCAGTGCTAGACTGACACACTCCTAGTCTTCATTAACAATCGCAGTGAATCCTGGTTGCTGTCGTATCATTCCCGATGGCCGAATAACCGAAGAGGCAGGTGAGCGGAACAGGAAAATTCACGTAGTTTTGCAACCTCAGTTATCTATGGAGACTGAGCGATGTCAACTTGTTAGTCAAGAGCAGAGTGCATAGCGATGCGCTATATCCAATGTAATTTCAAGACAGAGATATGACCAGTTCGTGTCCTTGGTTATTAGTGATTCGAAGCATCGTACATGCCTGGTGGGTGCAGTGCAAAAGTAATATTAGGGCTAACTCATTAGTGTCCTGTAACAAACCGTTTGGCATAAGGCTACTTCCCATTGAGTTAGGATCCATTACGTTAGCTAGGTCGCATTCTTCGAGCCTCTGTCGACTACTGAGTTAGATTGAAAGGGTAATCAGAAGTTGATGAAAAGGTTTGGTCGGGTTGGTGGATGCGGTTGGCCAGAAGGAATATGCCGCATCGGCTACACTGGCTGTTGGAGACTCATTCTGACATGGCACCGTCATGAGCACTCTCGCGTCCTATCTACTGTGGGCATCTGCTACTCTCTCCATCTGATGAGTAAATATTTTAAGTGTGCACAGAGTTATATTTCGTCCTTAATTATTGCCAAGTGACCTTAGTTGTTATTATGGTAGTGAAGTGATAGGCAGCAACTGGGCTCGTCGCACTTCGATACGAGGAGCGTGGCTGACTATTCGGACGGGCAGGATTGAACATGTTAGCAAGTGACAACGGAGAAGTAAAGTAGATGAGGCTACCTACATGATGCTCAATTTGTTACTGGCATGGACAACGATAGACCCTCCATGATGATGGGCTTACCGGTGCTGAACATGTGGAGAGAGAGTAACGAGGTTAGAGCACCCATAATCTCTCTGGCAGTCTTGAGTCTTGCCGTGTAAGAGGGGCGTCTAGCATGCACTATGGACAAGAAAATGTATTTCATGGGTGGGATAAGAAGAATTCAACCCCCGTAGTTGAAAATAAATCACTGCTAATGTAAGGTTATGCTACTAATTGGATGCCTGCGTAACTTTGAAGTTGTGGAGGTCAGTGGCGCAGGAATGACCCAAACTAATAATCTGATACAGAAATAAGAGGTCGACCCACACGTGACGGAAGTGCCCACACGAAAAATCAGCAATAATGCGAGATTTACGAGAGGTGTCTGTTCGACGTTGGTAGTCCGCGTAATCCCATTTGGGGAAGAGTAGCTAGCATAAGAGTCGGATTAAGATGTCACCTCATCTAGACGGAGAGGCGAAATTGCGCCCAAGTTGTATAAGAGACAGAATTGCACTGAACTCGAACGTACCATTAGCTGATCAGGATGGGAGTAAGCGATTAGTGTCTGATAGAATAAGATGCATGAGAAAGGTTGTGCTAATGGTCAGAAAATGATCGATATCAAACGACTACAATAAAGTGCCGGCAGTGTTTAGTCTCCAGGTCCAGTAATTGGGCCACCTGATCTCGTCGTTTGTACAAGCACACCTCGTGGCGATATCGAACTTTTCGTCAAACACATAGTGGGTGTGCCTTTGTGTCGCATTCAGCTTCAAATCGGCCTGAATTACAAACACCGACAACAGGTGCGCCCGTTCCGATTCTCGTTTGCGATGTGTCACATAGCAGAAAAAGGCTAAGACGAAAATGGAAAAAGACCAGATTACTTACTGCTTGCGTACGACGCACGCGTCAGCTTGGAGTTCATCAAGTTGTTGTCTCAGATCGGCATTGTTAGCCGCAAATAAGACCACGACGTCTGGCATGCTGGTTGTGTGTGCGGATTCAGCTAGCATGGTTAGACGTCGATCAAGTACTGAGTGCAACCGATCCAGTTGCTCGATGATAGATTCCAGTCGGGTCTACAACGGTGAATAGGCGGGTTCAAAGTGATGAAGCGAGACAGAGAGCTGCAAAACGGGAGCTGGTGTATAAAGAATTAGCTTAAGCCTAACTACCTCGAAAAATCCGGGCAAATTAGGGTACACTGCATAAAGGATCTGTGCCTGATTAGAAGTCGATACAAAGGAAAATGGAAACGATGAGCACCGTGTCAAAGGGACGAAGAGGCTTTGTCAGAAACTGCAGCTACCACGGTAAAGAGCGAAAAAAACGCTAATCCCACGGAACTATCATGCAGCGTGACTAGTGAATCGAAGAGGTATCACGGTTTGATCTACGGGAAGCTCAAGTAAATCACGCGTTGACTAAATAAAGAGTAGAACAAAGGCCATAAGTTATTCCGTCATGTAATTTAAGGTGTTTATTCACCACGGTGTACGCCAGTTCCCGAGAGTCGAAAGGTTCGTGTGACGAAGATCTTCCTTCGACGGTACAGCCTTCACCCATACTACTTGACACCGGCGGTAGACTTTGAACGAATTCCGTAGCGTCGGTGAGTCGAGAGCGAAGAGATTGTAATCGTTGGCGAATGGATTCATCGGAGCAGGAGCGGAGTAGCCACCGTCTCGCTTCATCGATAAGCTTGACCCAATCGGACTGGGCAGTCGGATGAGTAGGAAAATAAGGTGACGAATCAGCGGGTGACGTGGAAGGACAATCTGCAGCAAAGAGAAACAGAGTGGTTGCATTACAGATAATCGGTAATGTACAACTGTGCGCCGTAACTTACGAAAGTAAGAATTATCCAAAGATGGAGTAGGTGTCCAGTAGGGAGAAGCATCCAATTTCTAACATCGTCCGTGTCTTAACTACAAACTATGCATGGTGTACAATGCAAGAACATGTAAAGACATGTTTTGTGTGCGGAACGCTTCAAGAACTGTTCGGGAAATGAGGCAGAAAAGTACACTGAAGTAACCAGGTTAGTAAAATAGATGAAGTACGGCAAATTCAGTCACAACGACTAAGACGATCGGTATAATGACGGGAAATTAGGGTAGAAATGAAGAGAAAAAAAGGAAACGAGTTGTTCGATGGGCTACTAAATAGTGACTATGCGATCGAGTCAAGACAGATAGGACCGTTAGCCATGGAAGTGGCGGAACTGAAGGATCCTACACGAAGAAGATAAGAATTCAGTTGATCAAGACTTTCAGCCAGTTTATGTACTCTCGTCCGCGTGTCGACCATGTAGTGCCGGTAAAGGATGTGTCTGGGTAGGCGGTAGACAAGTATACGAAGGATATGTAATAAAACTTAACTATCGGCGACGCTCACTCGATGTTGTAACCGGACAGAGGTACTGCTTCCCAGCTGTCGGTGGCAAGCGCCATAGAAACGCAACAACCATGTGTCTGAACGACACGTAATGTTGTACATACGCACTCTAATTGATAAATGGATGTATGACCGACTCCACAGGCAATTAGGAGCCCGAAAAGTCAATTGAGCTCGGTGGATTAGGACAGAAATCCCAGGATTATTTCGACCGCCTCGAGTGACACAAGCACGAAGACAGAAGAAGCAATCGACCAAGTACGGTGAGTGCTTATTTATCGTAAGAACGGCCGCCTCGTTTAGACAAAATTACGTAAGTATATCCCACTTTGAACATAGCAAACATCGTAGCAAAGAAATCATAAAAATGAAGCAGGCCATTCAGATTCGTTTGCGCAAGTTTGGATCCCGCTCCAATATAACTGTACTTGGGTAAAACCAAACGTAATCACTCGTTATTTGACAAAAAAGAATCTAAGCTAAAGCGCTTAATATAGTAGCGTTCATCTGAACTGTGAACATGGGTGTCACAGGAAAATGAGAGAGTGGGGCAAAGGTAATCTGTTCCCCTTTTTATTAGCCCAAAAGAGTTCGAAAACAACGAGGTGAAAGCATAGGGGACAAGGAACTGAAATATTCTTCCAAGGCAAGCGGTTCGACGTTAGTGTTACCATGGTAGCCATCATGTCAGATCGCTGAAGTGAATGACGGAGATGGGAGAGCTTATCAAAAGCAGTATCTCAGAATGGGCAGCCGGGCAGTATCAGTAACCAATAAACCACCGTAGCCAGTGCTCTAACTTATCCATCGAAATTCATGGTGTCGGTGTCGCAATCCGCAGACGTACTGCCGACACCTGATGCGAGTGGAGACGTTAGCAAAGTAATTTAACATGTGCCGTTCAAATGTGAATCATCATCATCAGACCGTTTGTTAGTTTCAGTGTACAATCCCACAGATTACAGCCATCAACTTAGATTACTGTAGACAACTCATACTGCTCAATCGTAGGATCGGCAAAACTAATGCTACCATTGTTACTGGGGACACGAAGGCTCAAGCATCCACTTCGGAAAACCAGCTAAGGTGTTACTTTGAGGGAAACACTCAGCAGATAAAAGGAGACCGGATTCTCTAACCGTTTGAGAACCGATTCGCTAAATCAGTATCATACGGAATTGTCATATTCACTAGCCCATTGTTACACAGTAAATTCACCGTTGCTAACTCGATGCACCATCCCCTTATGTGGGAGTGGGTGCAGGGAACTAGGTGAACTTTAGGAGACAAGTTCCGCGTACCAGAGCGGAAACAGATGACGAACAGCATGCGCACCGGGTTCCGCGCGACTGAACAGCCTATCGCACTGCACAATGTAAGCAACATCGTGCTTCGTTAAAAGGGTGAATATCGATTGACCAACTATTGATAAGCACAGATGCACACAACTCGGTAGACCAGTTCAATAAACGGATGAGCTAAGGGCTGACTATATACTGGTCAAATTGATCAAGCATGTGCGAATGCAAAGGCGCAAGATTACATGGTGTAATGGAGTGAGGACTTTTAGTCTTCGTGCGTCCGGTATGAAAATGTCAGGTTCTAAAGGGAGTAGGGAAGAGGTATGGATAATCCTGAATCAAAAATAGCGTTCCTTCGAACAATGATTTATGCCGGGTAAAATAGTAGTTGCTTGACAAGACCAACAGGATGGTGGGGGTTAAACTACAATTATCAAAAGATAGATGAGTTGTCTGTTTGAGCGTTTATCTAGCAGATACGCTACTGAACGCGACAACATATGGATAGTTACAGTTATTGTACTCCGTGAGAAAAGTAAAAACGAGAATACTCACTTCTGTACCGCCCCCTCAGGTTTACGTGACATACCAATCCGGTTTGAAGGGATAATGAATATATTCCAAAGTAGCACAGTTTAGGCAACGAAGTGATGAAGGACAAGGGCAAGATCCAATCGGTTTTTGAAAATATCCAGGGTTGGAGAGGAAACAACAAAATTTGAGTGAGAATCCGAAGAGAAAAATAATTCTGCCGGCGTTCCGGGCGGATATACTATGCACACAATTTCTGAGGATTACTTCTGAGATTGGTGTTATGGCTGAGTTTCAGCAAGGGACGGCATGCGTGATTAGGGTAGACTAATATGAGATCTGAATAATGCCGTAAGAAGACGAACACTGGCAGATGTCAACATTTCGTATTGTCTCTTCAGTGTTAATATGAGATCGCCGCGCAGCCTTCGGTAGCGGCCACTGAAAACCCAGTGACTTCAGCCTTTGATGGTAGGACAGATTTCGTAGGCTCTTGAGGTTTCTTTTGGCCCCGCGTTGGGATTTCTCTAACACTCCTAAGTCGCGCTCTAACCGAGGTTGCCAAGCTTGGACGGCGTATGCAACGTGAGGGCACACGTAATTGTGCAGTATGAGGAATATAGATGGGTCAAATCTTCCGAATGGTCTCCATAGCAAGCCGACGTGCTGGTTGACTCTCTTCGCAGCAGCCTCTGACTGCTTTGAACAGTTAGGGTCAATTTGAATGAACACACCAAGGTCGCGTGCTTGGGAAGTTGTCTGCAATACATGCCCAAGCCTATACATGTAGTCATGCCTATGGCGTCATTGAACAGCGTGACATTTTTCCACCTTGTACGGTAGTGTATTCAGAACTGACCAGTTTGAAATCGTGTTGAGGTTACGCTGGAGCTTTTCGTGGTCGTTTGGTTCTTTGATTGCTCGCCATAACTTGATATTACCCACGAAGAATAGGAAATCGAAGTAATTTCCCTCGCCAAATCGTTTATGAAAATCAAGAATAGATTGGGCCCAAGCACCGAGCACAGTTGTGTCAGACAGGGATTCTCGTACTCTCACTTCCAACCGACGTTCGTACAGGAAATTGCCTATCCAACGCGCTAGTGGGTCACCAACGCCATTTAGCTGCAGTTTATGGAGAAAAATTTGGTGGTCTAAGTGAGCAAGGCCAGGTAAAGCCCAGGTAAATTACAATTGTTTCAGTCTAGCTACTGCTTGCAATTAGCAGGTTCGTAGTGCATGAGCGCTATTGTCGGAAGCCATGTCGCTCTGGTGTTATCACCTTGCGATTTTCCAGAGACTGCATGAGTGCATCAGCGATGATAGACTCCATAATCTTGGAACGCACAGGGAGTAGCGTTATAGGACGGTAATTGGTTGGGTCAGTGCGACTACCTCCCTTATGAATAGGAGTGAAAACCGCTCGCTTTCGTATTGTTGGAATATGGTTCTCCTCCATACAACGTTGACAGAATATAGCCAGAGGTTCCATTAGATCACGGGCTGCTGTCTGTAAAGCCTTCGGTCAAATGTTACCGACACCAGGAGAGCTGTGGATGCGCAGGGACAGCAGTTTCTTTGACGCAGTTCCTGCAGTAAAAGTACTATTGGCTAAAGCTGATGATGGGACAATAGAAACAGGGATAATCGTTGGGCCCGTTACTCTCTGAAACGTTTGTGAGTAATGGAACCGCAAGACATCCGCTGATTCCGTCGGTGATCGCGTGCACCCGTCAGTCGGGATCAGTGCTGAAAACCTGCATTGCACCTTACGAAGGCCATTAACATGTCTGTATAAGAGTTTGCGGTTCGTGCGGAATCTCTTCGTTAACTTCTGCTGACGCGTCATTTTGTCCTCGCGGATCAAACTCACATAAAAGTTACCCTGTGTCACGTAGGCAGTCCAGGTTTCGGAATTCGGGGAGTCTTCGCGAGCTCTTCATGCTATGTCCCTCAAGGACATGCATCTGCGTGTTCTGATCCTTCTCCTTTGACGATTGAAGGATTTCTGCTCAGACGCGTGCGTTACCAGTGTGGTAAATGCCCTTGTGAAAGTGTCCAAGGCGATTTCTGGGGGGCAATCAGTACAGAAGGTCTAACAGACCTCCTTAACAAGCGCAGATAACACGTTGTAGTGCGTGACCGTATACATTTTATCATCCTCTTCCTTAGGATATTCCGCATAACATACATAGTTAAACAGTAAAGTCACATGGTCACTGCGACCCAGTGGTGTGCCTGTAATTATTCCGTTGACCATGAGTTGGTGAGCAGAAGATCAAGTATCGACGGCTTGTTGGCAATGCGAAATCTGGTGGGAGAGGTCACGTGGTTGTACAGAGGGCAGCTGGAAATGACCCCTTTTAAATTGACTTTGAACTGCATGCTATCGCTCGCCGCTATTTCCAGATCGTGCACATTAAATTCGCCTGCGACGAGAATGTGACTGTATGTCTTGCTCAAAGCAACCTGAAGAGTATGGAATCCATTTCACACGTAGAGTTTGGTGGAGAGTAAATCACAGCTATAAGACATGTGTCTTTGTTCCGCAACCATAGCCGGTACCAAAGCGAATCTGGGCCACAGATCTCTGGGTGGTCAATTAGTTAACATCGGAGGTTAGCCTGTTAATACAGTACTCGAAAGCACCATGTATCTGTGGCGTCTAGGTAACCACCAGAATGAGGCAAGAAAATCAAGAGTTTAACAGATATGGGAGGCACTGCTGATTCCAACAAAATTGGCTTTCGTAAAGCTTGACACACTGAAGTCGGCACATATGCAAATGTAAGGTACAGAGGAAAGGCTACGTCAACCAGCCATGCGCCATCCGAGGATGGGTTGGTTTGGGTGACGCGAGGAACGGGCGTCAGAAAACTGCAGTAAGTCATATGATGTTCGAAGAATTTAGCAAAAGATATTGTTAGACTCTGGAGCATCCACCGTGTTTCTGGACTGCGATACATGGTATTGTTTCCTCCTAAATTCCCGCAGTTGAATAAGTGAAGTGCAACAGCATTAATTAGAGAAATGAATATCACCAGAAAAAATGTTTGTCGAAACCTGGCGGTGTAAAACGCCTCTCAGAAAATCAGAAGGGCAGTCGGTTCGATCTAGTAGGGGAGCAGTACCGCAAGCATTGTGTAAAGTGGACGGTTCTCCTAACGAACACACTATTGAAAAAAACTAGCAATGACTAAACGTGGAGAGCACTTGGACCTGATGCATCAAGTGGACGATTCCTGAATTTTGGATAGTTCGTTCGTTCTTTCCCGCAAGTTGAATCGCAAATGAAGTGGCGGTAATCCATGGATTTTCCGGTAAGGTTGTGATGAGGGCAAAGCCCCGTGTGTTGTGGCCAATGCCACGGAAGAAAGTATTCACTTTTCGATTGAAACACTAAGCACGGAGGGATTGTAGCAGGAAATAGTCGGTGATAGGATAACCCCTGTGCGTGGTCCAAAGGAAGCATTAAAAAAGGTTCAATTTACTGTGTGCTTATCCATTCTTAACCTCCTCCACAAGTCATTTCACGTCGACAAACCCGAATCTACTGCTTCTGGAAACGAAGCTAGCTGATGAAGAAGGCCTTCAGCTGTTATGTCTGGCCAAAGTTATTGAGGTGGCCCATTCGCATCATTTCTATCGTACATATTGCAACGAGGTAGACGTATCTCCAAATTAGGACTCTGACAGTAAAAAGGAAGGACAGTCTTATGCGCACAATGATGACTGAAAGGTTATCAATGTCTCGACACTTCAGTCGAAATGTATGTACCAACAGCGCACTCATATCTGGAGGAAGAACTTACGATTCAATGTGGTACGTGGGTCATTCCAGTCACCGGCGCTTCCATGCAACAAAGATAGTTCTGCTTCAGCCAAGTGGATCAGTCTGGACAATTCATTCTGCCACTGGGTTATGGCTGTATTCCAATCTGAATGAGAGCTTATGTGACCTACGCCACATAAGGAGAGAAGAAATGTGAGTATAAAATCAACCGAGATAGACGATTATCAACCCGGAAAATGGAAATTCGTTTAGTTCAGCAACAACTACCTCTTCGTTCGTGACAAACCAAAAGAAACGTAGGAAGCAGAACACAAACTGCCGAAAATTCAGGACCGAGAATTATTCACAGATGCTAGTCAGGTGGCTCCATAATAACTACGATCGTAGGGAAAGGCTCCCAGAGTGAAAATGTACGAGAAATGGATGAAACGGGAGTCAGAAAACTCGAATGTGCGCGTAAATAACATGCTATAGGTTGTACGCACAACCCCAAAGTCGACATAGGAGCTGCATGGGCATAATTTCGGATCTACTGAGTACTGTGCATGCTTACGAGACCATAGCCGAGTGAATAGAGCAGCGGTGTGTGGTGCAAGAAAGAACGCGTTGTGCCGCCGGATAACCACTTACAACCTGATACTATAGCAGACAGACGCAATAAGACGGGGAGTGGCCCACAGTTAAAGTTGAGAAATAAGCGGATGAAGATGTAGTGTTTTAAGTGCTAGACCATTAAATGATACTTCAAGAGACGACAAATTGAGTGAAAAAACGTAATACGAAAACAGAACTGCATACTTTTGATGACGCATCGGTTAGATCTGGATCTCAAGTTAATAAATTGATACAGGTTGTTAGCGAGCTTTCTCAGACGAGTTCGTGAACGATCCAGTATGTCATGGTACGTGCAACTCGGGTTTGACTGTGGAAAGATTCGGTCGGTGACGATGCAGGAGGAGCGGTGCCTGTTGAAACATTCCCCATTAGGTAGCTGAGAGGACAGACCCAGGCACTGCCGACGACATCGTGGAAATGAGAAACACTTGCCGCGCAATTTAAACTCTGCACAAGATGGAACGTGATCGGATGAAGAGAAGAAGAACCCGCTCTCCCGTTGCTAAAAATAGAGTGCATAAGTGTGTGTGTGTGTGTGTGTGTGAAAATACAATGAATCAGGGATAGAAGGAGTACAAAGTCGTAAAACATTGGCAAACCCCGTGGGGCAACAAGTAAGCTGCAAGATTGTGAAAATGGTGTAACACTGCAAGTTGCTTCTGGTTCAGTCATTGCAAGACATCGTAGGAAAAATTGTGTGCCACGAATCTGGTAGCTAGCAGAATTTTCTGAGTGCGGGTGCATCTAATCTAGAGTCCAAACAAAGACACGGTTTTTCAATGCCCCGACTCGATCCCGATAAGTGGTGAAAAAGTGGTAACAGACGATCCATCGAGTGATAAGTGGGTAGGCGTAAATGAAACCTCTGTGTTGCTTGTCCCCAACACTGCATTTCCGGGTCAGTCGCATCTCAGTTTGGACTGTGAGTGGAGATAAGCCGGAGTTTGAATCGGACACACATGGTTCGTGACATCGTTGACACTTCCAACCCCCAAAATTAAATGATAATTTTTTTCGGAACGCACAGTAAGAAGACAAAGGCTGGTAGATGCAAGCATTACGGACTGACTTCTCAGTAGCATTATCAACAAGTGATATGCTAACATTTGGTGCGATTAGACAAGCCTAAGGTGCATAGTGAATGATGGAAGTTCAGCCTCTATGTTCAGGACAGCCTGAAAGCTGACGAATAATTGTTTTTAGACGAACAAGGATGGCTTCATCCGGCTTATGACTGGCTTGCCGACGGTCCGGGAGTACCCCGTTCCAGCGAAAGGTTAGGCGGCAGTGTTCCAGGAGGTGGTGGGTTTTCGCCTGGCAAGCGTTCACCTTATAAAAGCCACATATGTCCGTTTAACAACACTGCGAAGTGACGGATGTGACTCGTCACTAAATAAAGTCACTGCGCCTTACTTCACGTTGCTGGAGCATTGTAATGCTTCAGCATGACGCTGAATTACTGAGTCTTGTGCCCCTGTTAGGCAGTAAGCCAAACGAAGGGCGTACGAACCGAGCAATCGGTCACCGGCTCCCAATGTGCGCGATTCTCTGAATTCACCCCGCTGTCTTGCGGGTCAGGTCCCTTTGACCGAAGGCTCCACACGTCGCCCCCTAAAGCAACCCCATTCATTGGCCTGGGCAACCGGGAAGCTGTATGCCCACACAACACATGAAATGATGGACTTACGACTCTTTGCTCACGTTTCTCGCTCTCTGAATACCCCCTCTTTGGCCGGGCATGCTAAACCTCACTCTACCGCACCGAAAACCACCTTCGTTCTAAGTTTATTCAACCCTCTAGTTCTTGGCAACCCCTTCCCATTTCGAGTCAACCAGTGCACTGCAAATAAAAACGATATATTTGGGCCCATCAATGAACTGTTCGAAACTGATCGAACACATTCCAATACAAGCAACAAGGTTTCTATTGCACCCCACTCGCTCTGCATGCTTGCTACGTTTAATGTGAGAACGCTCATGCAGGTTGGTTCACAAGCTGCTCTTGCGCGTACCTTGGAAACCCTCTCAATCGACGTTTGCTGCCTAACCGAAACCCGTTTACTAGACTCCAACCCAACGTGGCGATTGCTCCTATCATCCACAAGTTCCGATTCCAAATTCATCTTGCGTTTATCTGGAGATGCGACAGTGACAGCCTCTGGCTGCGCCGGACTAGGAGTTGTGTTAAGCGCGGGTGCTGACGCAGCGCTCATGGACTGATTCCCGATCAACAGCCGTCATTGTGCAGTCCTCTTGGAAAGCTTAGTGCGATCTTCCAGCCAAGGGACCATTAAGCGCTGCTCATTCACTGTGGCGGCGTACGCTCCTACGGACTGCAGCCTGGATGAAGCTAAAGACGAGTTTTATCGCAAACTCACCGACCTTCTCTGCAAGAAACGCCGCAAAGACATCGTGGTACTCGCCGGAAAGCTAAATGCGCAGGTCGGTAGACTAGAGGTTCATGAGGGCGAACTTCGAGGTCAGCACAGCCACAGTGCTTGCAGGACGGACAACGGCGATCGATTCATTTAACTGTGCGCCGACCAGGGCTTATTCCTTATGAGCACCAATTTCCGGCGTTCCTGACATCAATGAGGCATCTGGCGAAACCCGGGACCTGGTCAAGCTTGGACACAAATTGACCAAATCACCGTTAGTTGCCGTTGGTGAGGCTGCATAACGGACTGCAAGTGGATTTGAAACGCTTACTTGACTTTGGACCATGCGCTCGTGTGTGCTAAGTTCGTACTGCGTTTTGAAGGCACCTAACAGCGTCGCCGGAAACGGCTTGACACAGACAAGCCCGCCGCCCCAAAGGTTCTCGGCGCATCTCGGAACACATTAGCCCCTAACCTGCGTCCTTGATCCTCCGATGTTGAGACAAACTGGGCACAGATACAGAGCGCCTTACGAAAGTCTGCTACCCTGGTCTGTGGCTTCACTAGACGAGCTGCTAGTCATGGGATCTCTGTACAGTCGCTAAAATTAGTGGGAAGTCCGCGAACAATTCCTGTCGGGGTTGAGTAAAACGCACTATGCAGAACCACAGTTACTGAACTCAGACAGCTCCTTAGGAAGGATCGCGAGGTTCGGTGGACACAGGGTGTCGTTAAGATGGAGCGGGCGGCCACATCAGGAAACTCGCGCAAATAATTTCAACTTATTCACTCCACGGGAGGCAGAATGCCAACAGTGAGTGAGGTTTAGTGTGAAAATGACGGTGAACTAATTCATAGTCCTCACCGTCGTCTGGTACGATGGGCAGAGCACTCGGAAGATCACTTCAACTGGCCACCAGCACAATCGAGTCCACTTTCCAGAGCTCACAGTGTTCCCTGATGCGCAGATGTTCCTCCACCGACTGAGGCTAAGGTTCGCCTACTAAAGCGCCACAAATCACCTGGCCCAGATGAACTTCCTCCTGCCCTCATCAAATATGGAGGTCCTGCTTTCACTCGTGAACCGACATCTCCCTTCCATCAGATATGGATTACTGAAACAATCCTATTCCATAGGAATTTAGCGGATGTTGTGATTGTTCACATAAAGGGGACCGGACCACTTGCTCCAACCACTGTGCCATCACTCTCGTTTGTATCACCTCCAAACTGCTCGCTGCCCTACTCTTGCGGATGTTCAGTTGCGTAGGGGAACAGCACCTGCGTGAACAACAAGCTGGATTTTGTCAGGGTCGCAGTTGCGTCTATCAAATCTTTACGATCCGCCAGATACTTGAACATTGCTACATCTTCAGTCGACTAACCATAGTCATATGTTTGGGCATTCGAGCCGCCCAGCATGTGCTGCTTAGACTGAAGATGGCCGCCTCCCAATCTGGATTGACCTCTGCCCCTTCCAAACGTAAGGTCCTGTTACAGGACTTGCCCAGTGCACGTCCTTTACTCATCCTTTCGGTGTATCCGCTGGAAGTGGTCGACAAACTAATTTATCTTGGGAGTTGTCTTAGTATTGGCGGTTTGACGGATGAGATCTCCCTGTGTGTCCCAGGCTAGAGTCGCTTTCGCTAACCTTCGTCCCCTGTGGCCTCATCGTGACTTCAGCCTCACTCTCAAGGGACGAGTCTACAGTGCTACGGTACGAGCGATTCAGCTGGGCGGCTGAGACTTGGCCCGTTCGCAAAAGCGAGGTTCAACGGCAGCATCACATCCGTAATGAGAAAGTCCGTCGGCGAGTCTTCAGATCTAACAAACACCGCCGATCGACTGATAGCATCATGTCACTGCGGAGTCTTCGCTGACTTGGACATGTGCTTCGCATGCCTACCCAGCGGCTGGCGACCTACGCGAGCAAGAATGTTGAGAGGGGTAGGGGTTCTGGGAAAGTTCAAGCTGAACCCAATTATGCAAATGTCCCTTCATTCGGGAAGTTAGGGTGTTATCAGTTCTGCCTATGCAATTGATTCCGTAGTTACATATGAATTGTTATACATAATGAGAGTGGGCCCCAATAGGCTGAGATTCCTTCGTTGGAGGGAAAGGTAAACATTGGGTTCGGTCGATCACAACGGGTTGCTCAGCGTAGTAACTTCCCTGCGTAGTCGAGAGGATGCGCCTAGTTGTCTTCAGCGCGTTGAAATCACCTTTGAAAAGTAGCTCAATATAAACCTTCTTAGTTGACATGTGCACCAAGTCCTTCGGCCCTCGCAGATGGCTGTGCAGTTCGATAAATCATCGAGGAGAGTCATTCTCCATAAATGTTGTAATCAGAGTAAGCTCATCGGTCAAACAGTCGGCTAAACTGATTCGTTTGGTACGACTAAATAAGGTAGTTAAGAGTATCTACTTTTATCGCACTGATGTGAAATTGGTGAAGTGCAAATTAACGTTCGGCAAACAGAACGCCCAGTAAATCCATCCTCTCTACGATTGGTGAAGTCTAGATATGGCAGACAATTTGCTTGTACTTATTCGCAGGTGACTCGTAAGTTGGTATGTGTTTCATTAAGGTGCTAACTGAGTGTCTGAGTTGCTGCTCTGAGGCAAAGAAGCGCACTAGCTTCGCATATTGTAATTGGTCATCCAGTGAACTTGGGTATTATTATTATTATTATTAATAATCTCAGCAGTCCATCAACTAGACACAGAGCCAACATGAAACCATGGAGATCAGCGGATAAGAGAACGTCATCGCGTCATAACCATCGTGGCATGGTAGTTGAAGGTGGGCAACACACTTCAACTAATATGCCGCAGGAAGAATGGAACATTTCGACAAAAAGTAGAACAAAGCATTTTTAGTTTGTTTTTGACACGCCGATTTTTCTCTTTTTTGTCACTTTCAATGTTTGTAGTAGTAAACATGTGAATCAATACAACACTGTACACAACTCTCCCACTAATTCCGGTTGTGGGCCATGTCTCCAAGAGTGCTAAGCCATTGGCACTCCTCATCTTTGGGTCCCCATTCTGGAAAACGTACGGATCCAACAGCGGTCAAGCACGATGATAAAGGCTTCTTGACAGTAGTCAAAAAAGTACCAGCAATAAGTCGTACCGACTAACCGTTGTCAAGCAACCACCGTGGGCCGTAGATTACAAGCCAGTTGCTCAGTCATTGACCATTAAGCGCGTTAAATCGGATTCGACAAAAGTAGGAGTCTAAACGACGAGAACCTACCGGTAGTTTTTATCATAATCAGAGTGACCAAGGCATGCAAAGTGAACTGCAACAGGTGCAAGTGACCACAAGTGCTTCTGTGCGGATGAAGCTAAATAGTTTACTGCACGATACTGTCGAGATGTCTACTCACTGTGTGGTTGTTAGCAAGCAGGTGGTGTGTTGGATCATTATCGATCTTGAGTTGAGATCCGCCATCTGGATGTGTTCTCAATCCCTGCGGAAAACGAGCAAAGTCCACTCTATCGGTTGCGTCTGTAAGATCAAAATCCCTCGTTTGTGAAGCCGTAGTTACTACGGACGGGCTACAAACCTCGAAACTGGCATCAACGCTACTAGACTTCTGGTTGAAAAGCACGGAAGTTGTGGTGGATAAATCCATAGTATCCTGTTTGTATCCAATTGAAATATCGGGAATGTGTTCATCACTATTATCCGCCTGAGCCATGGTGGTCAATGGCGATCGAAAAGGTACGTACTCCTCACAAGCCAGCTTAGCATCTCGCGAAGAATCGGGTAGCGCTGGATCGAGTACCCCGACGTCACTGGCACATGAGTCGCCGACATCGTCCCACGGAAACTCCTCAGCGAACACACCCACTGGTTCATGAGTATCAGCTTCACTGGAACTGGAATACAACGGGACCTAAAAAAATACGATGAAGATGTTAAGGCGATACACCACAAAATATAGCACATGAATCTAGTAACTATGCTCTGATAGGAACAACTAAAAGTCGTCAAAGATTCTTCCGAAAGTAACGTCAATGACACCGAAATGATGATGAATAAAACTCGACAATTGAATGAGATGAATTCAAAGCTTGGATAGCAGGGGTTGACAGGTTGCAAAGGGGTTTAAAATAGCATTTTGCGCAACGTAACCGATGGAATCACTGCAGTGTGTAAACTAAAGGTATCCAACCTCCTAAATGTGTTCGAATCCATGATGAAGAGAGCGGTGATATGTCGTTACTCTGAGTCTGCAACCAGGAAGGTAATCACTCGCTTACAAACAATCACAACCTATAATGCATCTTTAATACTGAGTGGAGTGTGTCCAGCCGTACAGCGGCAAACGATGCGTGACCGCGAGTGATACAAAGTGGCCCGAGTTGAAGGGGACTGATCATCGACACTGGTCCTTTTAGCAGCTAGTTCGGTGGACTGCCAGTGTCCAACTGGGAAAGTGACGACGCAATGCAACCAGGATGCCTATTCTAATTAGTGCAGGTAAAAAAGTGCGCCTATGGCAGATCACTCGTAGATTAACTACACAGTAGGAATACAGCAGCGAGGCAAGGACCATATGGTGGTCGCACATAAAAGAACGGAGTCATAGCTCATCCGCGATTATGAGACAATAAGAAATCGTGAGCGCTTTATCAGACGAAGGTGGAAACCATGACTATAAGAAATCAACAGGAGAGAAAGAATAGCTGTACATCTGTACGCACCTGATAATCATCCCAATAGCTCATTAAATGTTCCTGGCTTGCTTCACGTTTCAGAGTATCGAGGCTAATAGGATTTGGAGCTGCAGACCCACCGGGGGCGTGTGATATGACAGATAAATCTTGATCCTCTGAATTCTGTCGGACTAATACTTCTCTTTCATGGGCTGCAATGCTACTTTTCCGAATGTGCGGCGAAGTTCTAGCAAATAGTGTGGGCCCCAGTGTGTTTAACCATGCTCTCAAATCAGTGGAGAGCTGCTGACGTCGGACAAGTTCCTCGGCGTGGGTAGCGGCATCCAGATAATATCTCACTCGCGTCGTCCATCTTCTTCGCTCCAGGTCACTAGCGTCGCCGTCGACAGACGATTCACTGGAAGAGTTCAGGCTGGTGTGTTTCCATACCGAAAGGTGAGCGCAGCGGCCTCGCTTGTGCCTACTATGGCTACCTGAATGGCGCACTGTCTCTGTGCTCTTGTTTTTACGCGTAGGCATCCGTAGTCTTGTTGCTAGTCGAGACGACAACAGACTCGGTTGCGAACTACTATGGTAGGTTTCGCGGAAAAAATTACGCTGCTGTCCTGTGGGCACATTAATTTCAGTGGAAATTTGTTCCGTAGCATATATATCTGTGGGGGTGAATGAGCAAAATAGTCAAAAACGATAGTCAGTTCAACAGAAACAGCTCTTAAGGGACGAGGAAAAGACCAAATTGACTGAAAGCATGAGGAAGCAGACATCGTGTAAGTTAAGGAATTTAGAAGGTAGTTTTTCCTCGCTCCGAAAGCAAAAAATAGGAAAAAGTGCGCAGTAGTAACCGGATGGACTCAGAGACTTCGAACAGTAAGTAACTCAGGGAGATAAAACGGTTATACTAACCTACTGCATCACTCCAGAAGACAAGCAATTAAGCGTCACAACTGGCCTTAACAGGATTGGAACAAGGCCTGCAGTTAGAACAAGCGCAACGATGCATAAAATTTAAAGGAGGAACAAGTGGAATTTGAATAACAGCCTTGCAGACAAGGTGATACCAGGCATGCATGAAAGGCACAAAACCTGTAACATTTAAGGAGATAAGAAAATGTTCACTTAGTTCTGATTCAGTTTGTAACCATCCACAGATTGGTAAGCTACCGATAGTAAAAATAAAGTCACCAGTGTCATCGTGCACAAAAGGTGCACCCTTGCTACATGCTGGACCGGTGTTGTCAGACAACCATAGATTGGAAGGAATCGGTGATTCGACTAACACAGACGATCAGCCAACTCAATGTAATCGAAACCAACACGGATACACGGACACTTTTAGCGATGATCCACTGCTATACAAGCACAAAAAAGATAGGCGATGTACAAGTTAGGGAATCGGAAGAGGCAAATCACAGCCAATGTAGGACGTGAAACATTAGGCAAGGACTCAGCGTGAAGGCGACCACAGCTTGTAAGGACTACATCGTTAAAATGGTTGGCTATCGTGTGGAGATAAGACGGCACAGGTGAAACAGCTTCCTTGCGGCTTGCACAGGTTCAGGGAAATCGCACCCTCACACAAACATTGCAAAAAGGCTAGAAAAGGATGGAAAACATGGGACCAGTACCGAACACGTTCTATGACATGTATTGCCAGGAATCAAATAGAGAGTGAACCGCAAGGAATCCAGTCCGAAACCGGGTAGCAATATCCCGTTTGAAGTTAGAGACCCCAATACCCGTTGCGGCACTTTGTGCCACTAAGTTACGGCTCAAAAGAATACGTTATCTAGGTACATGATGGCGCATAGGAAGTACGCAGATGAAACGAAGTAAGTCCTTAATTCTTATGATTTAACGAAGAAGACATGTCATAACTTGGCGTTCAACTGTGTTACCTGATTTCTGAAGATGTAGCGGAACTCATTGTTACATGAGACTTCGACTGTGAACAACCATAGCTCCGCCGATGAAGTTGATTTCTCGCCACCCCTAAACGCAACCACACAGTCCTCGATAAGGAGCTGTCAGCCCCGAAGTCTGCTATCTTCGCTACCGAAACCTGGAGTGCAGTTCAAACTAGCAGGACTTAGCTTGCGCACATTACTTCAGATCGGACAGTAAGCTGGACTTGCACGCACACTGGAGGCCCTTGTAATCTGTCTGACTAAAACCAGACTCCAGGATCCCAAAGCAGTCTACCAGCAGTTGTTGCCCGTCCAATCGCACACCAGCTTTTATCTTCGTCTTTCTGGTGACGCTGAGCACGCCGAATCTGGGTAAGTTGGTGTTGTATTGAACTCATTGCTACAGCGGAGGCCGCCGTCCTTGATTGGAATGCGGTCAACAGTCGTCTATGCGCCATGAGGCGCTGTGGTTATTGTAAAGTTAGCAGACATCGAGCAAACAAGCGTGCTCTACTAGTGGTCTCTGCCTACGCGCCCACCGATTACACCTCGGAAACAGTCAAGGACAAGTTCTATCAATGTCTTCATGAGCCGTTACTAAGGGCGCCTAAAACAGACTTTAACTCACGCACTGGGCGGCTGCTGCCATGTGAACACCACATCGGTGGACCGCGTGGGTATGATGATGTTCACTCTGACAATGAAGAGAGATTGCTCAGTCTAAGTACCGACCATCAACTTTTCCTCTCTATTCTGGAAGTCACTATGGCACCAGGCGTCCTCTATGACCAAACCAGCGCAGGTCACAAATTGATCACATAGCCATAAGTCGCAGGTGGCGCGGCAGCATACGCGATTGCGGATCATTTTGGTCAATTTGCGTTGACACCGATCATGCAGTGTTGCATGCGACAGTTTGCATGCGTTTCGATGGCTCCTCTAGAGCCAAGCAAACCCGGCGGAACACTTACAAGCTGGAGGACCCAACGGTGAAAACGCAGTATCAACAGAGGCTTCGTGAAATTCTCACTAAATCCCTTGCTCTGGAGGCTGATCAACACTAGTTAATTTTGCAAGCAAAAATGTTGTCCGCCAGCTTGTCAAGCTGAGGACTCATCCGCAGCACAACCAATAGCTGGATTCCGGTAAAACCCTCGGAACTGCTAGAACGTCGCCGGGCTGTGCCCGCCGGTGCGGAACATAATGAGGGAGTGTTCAAAAAGAGATCGAAGTTTTTAAATAGCGACGCAACCGGCAGAGAGAGAGCGTGATGCCGCTAATGAGCGCAGGTGGAGGCTTGCCTAGACGATAAAGTGCCTTTTGCCGCATTTCGCTGACCGTTGTTTGGGGAGCTACAGCCGCTGAAGTAAGCACGTGAACAAAGTATTCGTCGGATTAGTGCCAAAGAGACAATGAAGGAGCTTAAATAAAAACAAGTGTGTGAAATTTCGGTGCAAACTTGACGAAACGTTTACGGACATTTCAATTGCCAAACCAAGCATATAGGGAGGACTGTAGGAGTCGCACGCAATGCTATTAGTGGTTTGAACACGACAGAGAATGTCGGTCGGTGACGATCCCAAGCCTGGGCGACTTTCCACATCAACAGACCGAAAAAGAGATCAGAAACCCAATCCAACCTTTGAAACATCATAAAGCTCCTCGCTTTGATAGAGTACCTCCGGGCTCTATTCAACGATGGCAGAAATGCACTTGTAAGCGAAATCCTATCACTGTCCAAGAGGATTTAGATTGACGAGAAAGTCCCGATTGCATTGGGAGAATCGGTCCTTGTCCCGATGCACAAGGAAGGTTCTTGCGAAGATTGCGCCAATTACCGCGGAATTTCGTCGATATCTGTTGAGTCCAAAATGCTCGTGTCTGTACTACTCCACAGGCTTCAAGTAACTAGAGGGGAAGCTTCTCGAGAGGAACAAGTGAGTCTGCGTCCACTAACTAGTTGCACTCCGTCACGTCCACCGACGGCTTACAATCGTAGTGTTCCTGGGTATCCAAGCGGCATCTGCTCAGTAGATAGGTCTGCACTGTGGAACTGTCTACTAATGAAAAGTGTGCGGCCGCACTTTAACTCGCCTTTCGCCTTGCCCTCTGTGGCCAATCTAATTCTCCCCACACAATATTGTGTGTGCGCTCGGTCGAACCAGTTCGACGAGCTATACTCAGTGCTTCCCAGCTCTTGAATATAACCTGTGTGGATTATACTCTTGCTCCAGTTCCCATTTTTCGGCATACTCTTCGCCGAGTTCTACGTGAGTAACTACATCAAACCGGAGATTTTCGGGTAAGATTTTGGTCTCATTAGGAATAAGAAGCTGAGGACTCCCAAACTACGCCGCAACGATGCCTGATAATTGCAGCATAACAAAGTAACAGTCATTTTGCTCCACTCGGCAACTGAACAGCTCTATGGACGCTTATCAGCGCTTCACCTGCATCGTTGCTTAAGGCATGTCGATCAACACACGCTGCCGCTTTGTGTGGGTGTGGGTTCTCAACTGCGAGTCGATGGATCGCTGAACCCGACAGTCTGCGCGTTACGACCTCTATCTGTCTCGACCGCCTGACCTTGGTGCGGTTGAACAACTCTATATTCTTGCACGTGTTTTCACGGGTTTGTGCGTCACGCCTGGCGCAAAGAATAACCAAGCTGAGCGCTCAGATAGGTCTTGCTGCAAACGATAGGAAGACGACTAGCATTCCAATGGTTAAACGTCGCCTATGTTGCGCAGACAATTGCAGTAAAATCATTAAGATCGGAGTAACCTGTTCTAGCTGCATTAGATCGTACTGTCCGCAATGTGTAGGCAAATCCGTTCAAGAAGTGAGACAGACAAACAAACTTTCTGACACAATTTAATTTTGCCCAACATGTCAAGTCATTCCAGTTGTCAACTGTAGCTTCGCTCATGAAAAAGTGCGATAGGATGACTGAAATAAGTGCACATTTTCTAAATACAAAGATCGATCCCACGGAGGTAAATACGGCCACGATAAGACCTCAATCAGCCAAAGTAAACTCTGAATCTAAGCCGAAGAAGAGAGCTAGACGCTCCAACCGCACTGCAGCGTCTGTGACTGGGTCACCTCACTCCCATAAGTGGACAAGCCTCGAACATTCCCGCTTCCACTTCTCTAACCATATACGGCTTCACCGGGAGTTTCAGCCATGACATCGACAGCTCAGAGCCGAAGGCAATCCGGTGCAGATAACAAGCAGGTAACGTACGCATGGATTGCCTCGACAAACACACTGGGAGCGACACACGTAGGTCCATATTCGGACCGAGCACACGTGGAGCAACGCAGCTTTCACCGTCAACTTCAGTGATGCCTTCTAAACAGCCCAAATTGCCGGCAAAAACGTCGAAGCCGAAACTCGCTAGACAAAACCATGCTGCGTTAACCCTCGTGCGCACCAATGTTCTCGCGTCCAAATCTGGCATAATAAAAGGCAAATTGCAAGACGATCACAACAAGTGGAGTTCCATCTGCAATGCGACTGGTTTTCGGGTTGAGTCTGCAATGCTGCAACGTGTAGCGCGATATCCGACCTTGGCGCACTCTGGTGAACCTCGAATTCTTCGAGGCTGCCCTGCTCTCAGCAGTTCGTCTTCGTAACTCACCGAGCGGAGTGCGCATATTACCCGATCTACTTTGAGGAAATCGCCCAAAAGAACCCGGTGACCAACGCGGAATTCCTAATAGTGATAGCAAGAAAACAATATTTGTTCATGGTGTTCCTGAGCTTCTGCATTCTTCTGATTACGATGCGCAAACACATGACCAAGAGCAGTGGTGCTACCTCCGCGAAGCACGCTCTGTTGACAATGTTATTGCTAAATCCTTGACAAGAGTTCCGTCATCATCTAACCAGAAAGGTTGCGGTCCAAGATTAATGAAAGTAATATTACACTCCGAGGGAATGAGGCAAGTTCTGTTGGATAAGTGGTTAAATTTTCGAGCCAGGTTGCCAAAAGAGATCCGGCTAAATGCAGCAGGCGAACGGCCAAACGTGGTAAGCAAATCAATGGAACTTGCAAACGCTGCAAATTCCTTATCTGCACAGTCCTGCGAAGAGACTGACACAACAGCACCCACGGCACACAACAGGACAGTGCACAGCACGAGTGAAACGTCTGTTCAGGAACGCTCAATAATGCCATGCAACTTGACTGAAACTCATAAGCTAATACAAGATTAATGACTGGCGACCTAACAGTCTGCATAAAAACTAACACAAAGTTGATATCCATCAACGCAATCCTAACAACAAAATCTAAGTTAGTTGGCCGAAGTTAGAGAACTTCAGACCTCACAACCGCGGGACCTCGTCATGTTTACAGAGACCTGGAGACTTTAACGTGCACGACATAGAAACGCCAGCAACCAACGGCACGCAGTTTAAAGCCTGCTTACAAGAGCCAATTGCTAGCAACTCTCTGTACAACCACGTAACTTCTCCTACCAGACTTCGAACTGCTAACGAGCCATCGATACTGGATCTTGTTCTCACTAACGAAGAACTTATGGTTGACGGGATAGCTAGAAGCACAACACTGGGTCGTAGTGATCATGTTACTCTACTCTTTGACTATGTATGCTATGCGGAGTGCCTTGAAAAGAAGGATGATAAAGTGCATACTTTCACGCACTACAATGTGTTTTCTACGCTTGTTAAGGATACATCTTGGACTTCTTTAACCGATGACCCCTGATGTTGCCTGGGAAAGCTTTACAAGGACGTTTAGCACACTGGTAGCGCACGTATCGGAACAGAAGTTCTTCCAACTCAAAAGCTAGCATAAGTCCTTTCTGAGGAGCAGAACACCTAAATGTATGTTCCGGAGGGATTTGGCATGGCGAGATCATCAAGACTGCTCGAATGCCGGACTGCATACGTGATACATCGTAACTTCTGTGTGAAACTGATCCGCAAGGACAAGGTCACGCATCAGCAGGAGTTAAAGAAACGATTCTGCACTAACCGCAAACTCCTGTGCAGGCGCGTTAGCCGCCTTCGAAAGGTGAAGTGAAAGATTCCAGCACTAGTCACGGCTGATGGATGCACGTGATCAGCAATGGAAGCAGCTGATCTCCTACAGCTTCATTACTCGCAAAGTTTGAAGCAGGTAACGAACCCAAGTATTCTCCTCGTTTCTAATACTCCACCGTCGGGTCTAGACAGTAGTACATTCACTGCGGAAGCTGTGTTGCAGAAGTTGTTATCCTTGCGTATCCACAGTTCTCGTAGAGTGTCGACGTAGTTACTTTTCCCTTCGGGTTTTCCAACCCTGGAACGCACTCCCAGACTCTGTTGTATCCTTCCATACCCTGAAGGTTTTCAAAGAAAAACGATTATAGGTTGCTCTTAGCCACCAACACTTTGTTACCTAAACTACTCAATTGTGGATTACGCCAAGCATGCTTTTCTACAGAATTTATGTGTCAAATGGACCCAAGTGAGCGACCATATGCTGCTTTTCTCACTTCTTATATCTAAGACCATTGCACCTCAGTGTATTTCTGAACGTTTACGCCCGACTTTTTAAAGTTTACACTGATGTTTTTTTATCAAACTATTCATTTCGGTAGACGTTCGGTAGATGACCCACAAATATTTTGATTTCAGAATATTCACTCCAGCGATCCTGCAGGACGTGTCAAGCACTTGCTTTTATCCCGTGATAAGTCATTGTTCAGTGTACAGTCACATGTCCAGTAAAGTCAGGGCTATAGCAGAGTTTTCTCTCCGTTTATTGTCCCCAGTGGCGTACGCCAAGATTGTCCTATTTCACCTTTCTTTTGAATTTTGACATTGAAGATGTCGTCCAACGAGAATAGCAATGCGTCCAAAACTGAGTTATTGAAGTAGTCGCAGGTGATAGAATCGCGGACTTAGACTACGCTGATCGTATTGCTTTTCCTGAGGACGATCCACAAGCCCTCCATAGCGCTTTGGAACGCTTGAGGATGGAGACGTCTAGGTATGGCCTGTATTTCATCCCACGCAAGTGCAAAATACTACTCATAGATTGGGAAACGCGGGGGTCTGCCCGCACAATCGCTGGTGATGTCCTGTAATAAGTCCAGTGTTTCACAATACACGCGAGAGCGTGTTTGGAAGCCTGGTACTCTACAACGCATTCAATCAATCGACACATCGAACTAGACGCAGTATACGCCACACTACTGATGAACGACCGCCAACTCGATCGATTGAATCCCGTGGAATGTGTGGCTAGACAACTGACGGCAGACTCGCTCGCAAGAGCAAGCAGACAAAGGCCACGAAACACAAGAAGGCGAGGTCAAAGGTCATCTGCCCATCAACCGAGCTGAACGCGGATCGAAGTCCCAACCAATAAGATTGCTCGGCTCCACGGCCAACCACGGCGGTATAAAAGCGCACGCACACCACGCTCAGCGCACTCTCACCGAGGCTCCTCTACGCTATTGCACGCCACTCAAATACGCACTGATGATGTTACTGCGATTGGTGACGAAACGTTTGTAACAAAATTGCCAAGCTCAGCGAATAGCTCAACAGCCACTTATCTAGGGTGTTGCGGCGGTGTTAGAGATGAGTTCTCACAACAGATCGAAAAGGCCGGCCTTGCTTTCATCAGACTGAGACACTTAAGGCGCCGTGCGGATGTTAGTCTTAAACTCAAGAGGGTATACATTGCTTGCGTCCGTGTGGTCCTCTTGTACGGATGTGAGACCTGGCCTATTCGCTCGGAAGACATTAAGCGACTGTCAGATTTTGTTAATTGTCCGTGTGAAATTGCTTGCGTGTGGTAGCAAGATTACGTAAGCAACACAGAAATCCGAGAGCAAGTGTTTGGCGCAACCAGCCCATGCCTCCTAACCGTTATTCTCCGACACCGCATGCGTTGGTTCGGCCACGTATTGGCATGCAAATCTATCGCCTTCCTTGTCGAGCCTTATTGGCGCTCCTCGGAAGCGAATGGAAGGAGTGTCGCGGTGGACAACCAATGACGTGGAGAAGGAGCATAGAGAAAACCTCAAGCTTAGCATCTATTGGACCGGTCCGCCTTCCAGGATGGGGACCAGGCGAACGGGACTGTCAGTGGTTAGAAACGCTGGAGGTTATGGCGCGCAACAGGCATCAGTAACAACAGTGTTGTTCAACGGAAAATAAAAACTCCAAAACAAAAAGAAGACTCAAAAGAGTGTGTGTAAAACCCAAAATTCGTTTTCTTTTCATGTCGAATTTCGTTTCCTCATTCTGCCATGATTCTGATGACAAGTTTTCTGCAATCAGTTTGTGAATATATGTACGGCCAAAGCAGTTTAAGGCTATCACTCAATGGACCGACAAAAGGTGGCCCCCATGGACAGGTTCACGCAGAGCAGACACCACTCAGCAGCGTCAGATAGTTATTGCGTAGGGGCGCAAAATATCAAAAGCACCCTGTGCATCTGTGAAGGTATACGTTGACAGAAAATTGTATAATCTTGTTCCTGCTCGTCGTATGAATAACTATTCACATCCTCAGCTGCTAAAATTAAAGTGGCTGGAATGTTTCAGTGTTAAAACTTTGAGATTAGAATCGGCCATGGAACTGTCAGTCAGTTGGCATCCAAACAACTCCTTTGAAAGATTATCCAGTGCAGTAGAGGTTGCGAGATGCACAATTTGCTCGTCTGCCTCAGGGCCAGTTTGCCCTGGTATCTCAGAATCTATGCCTGCAGGACAAGAGAACCATGAACCTACAAAAGCAGTTGAATATTGTTGAGTTCGCCATTTTCTTCCATGCGGCAGCGATCCAGAACACGTCCAATAAATTTACTCGTTTCATGAGTTCGGTTCCGTACATGCCTGTATGATTACATGATTGTACTAAGATGTAAAAGCTGGTTTTTATTAAGCTTTTATTTAAATGTCTGAATGACACTTAGATCGAGGCTTTGAATTAAGGCATTGGTGATTAGGTGGCAGGAACCGCAGTTTGACATTATGTGACTGGATTATAGGATGGCAAATGCCACCGTCAACAGACAAATGATGTTGCGCTTTCTCTGGTGCATTTTTCTGTTAGGGTTTTTAAGTCAATTTTCAAAATAACTGCAGTCATCCATACATTTTATTGTCCGCGTAAATTATCGGTATTTCTTTCATGCATATGTTTTTAAAAAATCGAGGGCTAGCTGATGAGCACATAATGCTATAGTTTCTCCCGTACTTTAGATAGACCGAATACTCGTATGGTCAGACAATGACACACAGTTTCCTCATGGCATCAAGGAATTACTGATAATGCGTACTTTTGTGGACAAACCACAGGCACCCATTTACACGCGAGAAAAGGTAATTCACCAATGAAACGCTGGTGTCGAGTCTTGCTACTCAGACAAGATAAGCAGTAGGAGCGGCCAATTATGACACATCGAGATGAAATCTAAGCCATCTGTGAGATACGGTGACAGACTTCATGAGACCTCAAGCCGAAATCTCAGCCAGACGTGCCATTGGCGGTCGCCGTTTACAGGTGCTAGAATGCCTGGGCACAACAAAAACGTGGTCGCATTTGAATTAGACAGGTGTATGAGATACACAGGTTTAGACCAATTAGAAAATATAGGACAAAGGTTAGAGGTGTTTCTGATTGGTCTCTATAGCAGGTTGGACTGCCTTTCATTGTTCTGGAAAAACGGTCGCCCTCAAAGTGAACACGGCAGCTACAGCTGTCTTGATTGGCCTTGGAGACAATTAAACAGCAAAATGGGATTTCTTTTGATTATGAAAGCCTTATATATATATATATATGTATATACTTCAGACAGTGGCATTGGAAGTTGTATAAAACCATATATGAACGACGCAGACGGAAAAAGTTCCGTCGCCAAGTTCAATGTCTTCGGTAGTTCTACGTTTTGGGTGTTTTCTTTTTCCTTAGAAAACTCTCACCCAGCATCGTGCAGGACATGTTAAATCTGAGCCTTTTCTCCGCCTTATATCATGGACCACTGACCGCGGTCAGTCAAATGGTGTGCACTTAACGTTACAGACAAAAGTTCCACATTTTGCAATATTCACCATGACCCTCTTACAGCTCCTGTCAAGCTTTAGATTTTTACCTTTTAAAACCAGTATTTAATTCTTCCACTGACTGCTTGCAGGCCATGGTCTCCAAGACTGTATAAGAGTGATGACGAATGTGAACCACCTTACATTTATACGAACAAAGGTGGAGTAAATTGTGTATGGACCACTCATATGCCCTGTCCAGGTCTCGGCGAAGTGTATCGTGATCCTCTTGGTCGGCGATCGTCCGCTAAATCTTAACATTGTCGGCGAAAAACAACAAATCCGAGACAAGCACATGAGTAAGCTAGTTAGTGAACACGAGATGCGTCTTCAATACTGGTCCTTGTGAAACCCCACATAGGAAATGAACCGGATCGGACAGCGCACTTCGAACTCCAACCTACAGTTGCCGATGCTGCAGGAAATCCCTAATCCATCCAAGGACAGGATCCCGAACTCTGTAGTTGTCGAGCCTGTGAAGCTGAATGCGGGTGGCAAAGTTTTCGAAAACTCTGGAGAAGTCGAGGTAAGTGATATCGGTCTCTGACCGTTTGTCGACCGTTTCCGTCCAAATAACGCGTGCAATCAGTAGGTTGATTGTGCATGATTGGTGCTGGCGGAAACTGTACTGCTCGGTGCTATGATGTTGCAGCGTTCCAAATGGTCGACTAAAGCCTCAGTGGTGATTACTTCCATCGCACTTGAGAGTCTAGGGAGGACCACTAGGTGACAGATTGTGGATTCCGAGAAACTGCGAGTTTAAAAAATTGGCGCGATTAAATCATGTTTCCACATACAGTCGAAGCCACTAAATTGCCCACTCGGTTTATAGCCCACCCCGTTTTATTGCCCAGCTGCGTGGGTTGTGCTCTTGCCGCTCTGTCAATTTTACGCCCTCGCTCAGACTAACTTTTATTACGATTACCCCACAGTTAATCAGTCGGATCGAGTCAAGAACAACAAAGATGTCGGCGGTGTGTGTTATTGACAGATCAGAATATGTTACCTAAGTCATTCAATTCACGATCAAGCTAAATGTACAAACGGATGTACACAAGCCCTCGGTCCCATCAAAAACTAGCGAACTGAGCAAAGTCGGGTGATGTTTCCGCTCCACATTTGTCAGTACTCTATTGGTTATACAAAAGTATGGCCAGTAACAGAAAGGAGTTGTCTTTGACAGGAAAGTTGGACGTTTTGGAACATCATCACTGTCATCATTACAGGTTAGCTGGAGGTGGAAAACACCTCAGCTTTTGTGCCGCAATACAAAAGACAAGAAAAGGAAAACAGTGGCACGCACGCTAAATCTCCAGTAACCGATGGACATCGGTCCGGAGAGCTAACAGCTGGCTGCCGTAAAAGAGAGTCATATTACGCCTAACAAGTGAGATCATGATTGGAGGTGGATGCTAAGCAGGAGGGGAATGGACAGAGGAACTCACACCACAAACGCCATTGGGGTCGGCTCCTAGCCATATCAGTAATTGTGTCCAACCAAATGTGGTCACCGTCCTTAGGATCCCAGCCAGGCAGTCGAGATGCACCAACTGACGCCAACTTCGAAGGGAGGGTTTTCATTTCTCTCGACCAAGTCATAACTTGGCCTCCCCTCCTCCTCTTCCAACCGCACCCACAACGCACAAACAATGCACGTCGCGGGAATCGGTGTGCTGGCATGCGCAACACGTGGCCCAGCCATCGGAGCCTGGTGCGTGATATAATGGTGCTGAGCGGTTCACTCGCTCTTCCTGCACCAGATACATGACATCGAACACGTTAATTGCTCACGCGGTGTTCCCACCAGACATGAGCTAAGCTGCGAAGGCAGCGATGATCGAACGTGACGAGCCTCTTCATGTCTGTCGACCTGATGGGCCAGGTTTCACAGCCATATAGGAGAGTTGAACGGACGGCTGCGTTGTAAACTCTGCCCTTCAAGGCGAGAGTAATGTCGCGTCTGCGCCAAAGGTGGAAGAGATTGGTAAAAGCACCTCGAGCTTTTGCTATACGGTTCGTAACCTCATCTTCAATCCCACATGTGCTAATATAGCTGCCCAGGTACTTGAATTCCTGAACGACTTCTAGCAGATCACCACCAAGCGTTAGCGCAGGGTTGGGTCGCTGCCAATCTTGGAGAAGTACTTTGCATTTCGATGGAGCAATGCATAGCCAAAACGATTGACAGCCAGAGCTAATCGGTCTAGTGCTCTTTGGCATGTTTGGGAGCTGTCACAAATTAGGGCAATATCGTCCGCATACTTCAAGTCAAGAAGTCGCTCACCAAGAAGTAGCTCCACACCTTCTAGGTCGTGTCTAGCGAACGCTGTTTCCATGACTTCATCAGTAGCGAAGTTGAAGAGGAAAGGTGACAGTGGGCATCCTTGTCTCACACCGCTGGTGATACTGAAGGGTGGCGACAGTTTGCCATAAACCCTTACTCTGCCCGAACTATGCGCGTACAGCGCTTTGATAATGTTTACATATTTATCAGGCACACCTTTTCACAACAGACAATCCCAAACGGCACATCGATCGACTGAGTCAAAGGCATCTTTTATGTCAAGAAACACGACAACGGTGGGTTGCCAATAAACATGGCGATGCTCCAACACTTGACGCAATGTGAAGATGTGGTCGATGCAGCCCCGACCTCGACGAAATCCGGCTTGCTCTTCACGAATCTGGCTTTCACGAGTGCCAGTCAGTCTGTGGAGAATGACAGAGGCAAGCAATTTAGAGGCAATCGAAATCAGACTGATTCCCATATGATTGCCACATTCTAAACGGGAGCCTCCCTTGAAAATTGGGACAATGACGGAGCGGTTCCAGTCTGTCGGGACTGTCTCCTGCTCCCAAAGTTTTACTAGCAACTCGTGTAAATCATCTACTAGAGCAGGTCCCCCGAATTTGAAGAGGGATGGGGGAATTCTATCTGCCCCTGCGATCTTATGCGATTTCAACAGCCTGATCTCACGTTCGACTTCTGCGGGTGAGGGCGGATCCAAGGAGACGGTCCAGGGAGAAGGGCGCTCAATGCCCGAAGAAGAAAGCGATAACTCAGGTTTGTTAAATTGCCTTGCAAAGTGTTCAGCCCAACGCTCCAAGCGTTTTGACAGGCTGTGGATCGGCTGCCCACTCTCGTCGCGTATGGTCTCGCTAACACCAGGTCTCCTGCTGCCTGTTTCCCGTATCAGATGGAATAACTTACGATGATTACCAACGGCAGCGGCTGTTTCCATCTCAGAGGCAGGATGAGACCACCAGGTCACGCGGTCCTTCTACAGACTAGCACGTAGTTTTTCCCTGAGATTTTTGCGAGCCACATTGTATTCGCTTTCAGCCGGAATACGTCGGTGAGCATCCCTAAGTTCCAGAGACTGTGTAGAGACCCAATGTCCGGTTTGGCAATTTGCTTTGCCACATAAAGACATGCCTGCTAACAGCAACGCTTGACGAATATGCGACCAGTGATCTTCAACGGTGTTTAGTGGGCGCTTACTCAGCCCAGATGTCAGCGCACTTTGATACACATTCAGAACACCTGGCTTCGCCAGCTGGCTGGTGTCAATCCGTTCACATCGACGTTGCGGACGTCCACCGAAACGCAACCGGAGATCGGTACAGACAAGTGCGTGGTCAGAGCCCACGCTCGTGTTCCAAATTGAGCGACAGTTTTGGACACAGCCTCCAGCGGTAACTGATCGTGATATGATCGATTTGCGTCCATGGTTGACCCGAGGCTGGTGGCCGCCAAGTCACGTTTCTGCGGGTACCGTGTCCAAAGTTTGTGCTCGCGAGAAGGAGGCGAGCATCTTCACACAGTTGTAGCAATCGCTCACGGTTATCAGTACAGGAGCCTACACCATGTTGGCCACCCAGATGAAGCTCATTAAAGGACAATATTCCGACTTGGGCATTTATATCACCAGCCAACACCACAGTATCCGTGCTTCTTCTGTAACGAAGGAGCTCGTGAAGTTGCTGATAGAAATCATCTTTCACCGAATCAGTGCTACAGTTTGTAGGGGCGTAGGCCGCAATGACAAGCATGCACCGTTTGTCCCCGCGCGACTTCGTAGCACGGAACGAACCAACTAATCTAACGGCGCACATTCTACTGTTTACTGGGATGCAATCAATCAGGGCAGCTTTAGCCCGGGGACTCAAAACAATGCCGACGCCAGCTTGACCGGCATTTGAAGCCGCATCATCGCCAGACAGGCGCAATGAAAATGTGCCGCCAGTGTCGCATGTGGGGGATCGCAGGGTAAACACGGAGCTCGAATCTTGCAAGCGGGTTTCTGATAAACAGCAAATATCGATTGATAGGGTCTCTAGTGTGCGGGAAAGTGCTGCCTGTTGAGGCATGCCAGTCTTAGCGAGACACGAGGACTCCAAAGGGAAACGGATGAACTGACGTTGTCCGCTTGGTGGAACATGGACTTGTCGACTGGATTGGAGCGACGCAGTGCAATTGTGTGTGATTTGAAATTAGAAGACAAGCGACTATTGAATTAAGCAGGGGGAGGGCCAAGAATTGGGGTATTGAAAGTTGGGGGGATATAAGTAAAGTTGGAGCGGGATGATAAGGATGAAGAAGCGCAAGAAGGGGTATAAGAAGACGGAAAGGCCTGAGCAGTAGCATCCATACCCCTATCCACCCTGCCTGATGCAGCAGAAAGGGCGCCGTTGATTATCCTCTGCTACGGCCAGAGCATAAAGAAATTATTGTGGGAAAGGTTCATTGTACTGCGTTGGCAGAATACTGTCAGGTTACCCAGGTCTAGACAGGAGAACGATTAGGGTTCTCAACCAAAGCCTTTGGTTCAAAAACCTTACCGCAAAGCAGTGGGTTTTGGTACTGGACTACAGAGCCCGTTTTATGAAATAAGGAGCCACCCTCATTCCAACCTCCAACCTGGAGGACCAGGAGGCTGAGTTTGTCTGGCCTCTAACCATTGACTAATCTGGTATGAGTGGCTCTGAAGGTGCAAAAAAGCACCACCCAACGTAGCTCAATGGATCACTGAGGCACGCAAACCATCGTACCACGGTAAGGTCCAGCCTCATTGCGTTTTGGACCAACAAAAATTTATTCACCAGAAACTTCGCAGGACGAGTTGTCGAGTGATTTACACATTTCTCGTCGTACCCTGGCCAGGTTGATAGCCAGCGCAAAGGAACTCCGACAGAACTTGCGGCATAAAAATGCAAACTCTCAGAAAAGGAAGCGATGTGAAAAGGATGAAGAAGTTGAAATCGCATTGAAAGACTGAATAATATCGGTTCCTGAGCACAGCCAAACAGTTATAAGCCTGTTGTTGAAATGAAAGGCAGAAGAATTTGGAGAGACTTGGGAAAAACTTTGTTGCCACATAAGAAGGGTTGCAAAGAGGGGTGAAGTAGAAACCGAATTGTGTATAAAAGTGCGCATGTCGAAAAGAGCTCCGCGGACAGGACCGTCTGTGAAAATTAGCTAAAAGATCGACTACCTGAATGCGTTTGATGATGACGTGTACAATGCAGAAGAAGCACGTCCTTTTTACCGAGAAACTCTAGAAGGCTCTTTCCTGCCGACAAGTTCAGCGGATCGGAAAAAGCCATGGATGGGATCATTCTTCTGTGCTGCACGAATATGTCAGGCACGAATTAAAAAATGCTTTTGATTGGAAAACGTAAGAAACCACGATGTTTTGATAGCGTGAACGTGGATCCGCTTCCAGTGTATTACAGAGTTAACAAAAGTGAGTGGATGACGAAAGAACTCCCCTGTTGATCGTTTTTCCGAGCTTGGTAAAGAGATCGCATACGTTTCACCACCATGCGAGGTGGCATCTTCAGTGCGGTAATAGGCAGTGTATAATGCTGCTTATTGAATTGTCAGTCCGTCATCCACGGGCAGGTGACTTTCGAAGGCGGCAATTTCGATTTGCGCCACGTGATCCCTGCCCATTTGCTTCCAAGGCTGAAGCACATCTTGCGATTCGCCGGAGATCTTTCTTTCTGAGTTGATGGTAGACGGGGTCGATGTCGATGCGCACATTGGTCGAATTATTAGAGGAGTACCATGCTTCTAAAAATTCTCTTCCTTTCTGCGTTGATGTTTGAGCTGAAATCACTGTTTGGTTCCAATTGAAGCTATGTCCCTCCTCATCCACATGCGCTGAGACAAGAGACGATGCATAATGCTTTTTACAAGCCCTCTGATGTTCTTGTATTCTTATGGACAATTTCCTTCCTGTCTGCCCCACATAGTTCATTTCACAATTATTGTAATTTATTTTATACACGACGTTTGTTCGTTCTTGTGCATTCCTAATGTCCTTTGGATTTGACAGTATTCTTCTCAAAGAAGCGGTTGGCTTATGAGCGACCACGATGTTGTATTGTTTGAGCAATCTGCTGTCATTTAAGATATGTACTTCATATACGGTAAAACGACCCTCTTGCTTGCATTTGGTATCGGCTCGGTGTTCATAAGTTTATGGTTTAGACATCTGCAGATGAAGCTGCGTGGGTATCCATTGCGCTCGAACGAATCGAATAGGTGTTTCTCTTCTTCCCGTTTGGCTTCCACTGTACTGCAGTGTGTTTTAATCCTGCGAAATAGTGTCCGCACGCAACTTATTTTGTGGCACTTTGGGGGGTTGCTATAGAAGTTTAAAATTTGATCCGTATGTGTCCCTTTCCTGTGAACGGATGTTTGAAATTCACCATCGTCTGTTCTGGTCCCCAACACGTCCAAGAATAGGAGCATGTTTTCTGCCTCTAACTCCAATGTAAACTGAATCCAATCCATTGCATTGTTGAGCAGTTGGCGTGCGATTGCTACTTCACTGCTTTCAGTACTACAAATGTGTCGTCGACATAGCGTACCCACAACATCGGGTTAATAGCTGGTAGTAAATCTTCTTCCAACTTTTGCATGACGATCTCAGCGATCAGACCTGATACTGGTGATCCCATCGGTGCCCCCTTCACTTGCTCGTAGATCTCTCCGTTGAACGAGAAGTAAGTTGTGAGGCATAGTTGGAGAAGCTTGCAAATGCTTCCAGTCGTCATACTCCCAATTTTCCCATTTCTCTTGTTCAGGCGTTCTATGATGTCTTCTTTTGCCAGTTGCAAATTGACAGATGTAAATAAAGCGGTGACGTCGAAGGAGACCATCGTTTCGTCATGATCTATATGCAGGTTCTTGAGCTTCTCTAGAAATTGATTGGCGTTTACGGAGTGCTGCGAACCGTTGAGTAGATGTTTAAGACGCCTGCACAATTCCTTCACCAGATTGTAGGTGGGTATACCTGGAAGTGAAACAATTGGCCGCAACGGAGCACCCTCTTTGTGTACTTTTGGGAGCCCGTAGAATTGGGCGATGTTCGAGTCACGGGCTCTCATTTTATTCTTTTCGATTTCTGTAATTTCTTTCAACTGTTGTAGTTTAGGCAATGTTTTGTTTATTTGGCTTGTTAGCTGCGATGTTGGATCGTAATTAACGCGCCTGTATGTGTTTGTGTAGTTCAGAATTCGTTTTGCTTTCTCAATATAGTCAGCCATATCCATTATGACTGTCATACGTCCTTTGTCTGCAGGAAGGATAACAATTGACTCGTCGGATCTCAGGACTTTCATTGCTTCGTGCTCTTGTCGAGATAGGGCATTGTATGGCCTGACGTGTGTCATGGCAGGGACGATTGTGTGTCGGATTTGCTCCTGTATCTCTTCTCCAAGTCCATTTGACCGTAGAGCAATTTCCAATTCCGCTAAAAACTCCGTAGTTGCCGCGTCTTTGATATTGTAGTTCAATCCTTTGGTGAGTATCTGCTGCTCTGTCTCACTGAGCGGTCGTTTAGAAAAGTTCCTGATCCAGCGATCGTTGTCAACACTGTATTGACAGGTGGTCAATTTTGACATCTTTTCATGAAGCGCGGCCTGTTTCTTCATTCCGGCGTTGTTTGCTCTGCGTTCGGTTACCAACTGTCATTGTTCTGTCAGTTGTTGTCCCACGGTTTGCAAACAAGTTGCTCGCACTACATCCAGACATCTTTCATATTTCTTGATACGATTATGAGCGTCCGTGATCAGTATTCGTACCATGCGTTTTCCGAACTGACGCGCAACATCCCAAGCTCTGGGATGGCTTAGCGGCGGTCTGTAGTTGACACTGCGAAAGAACTTTTCACCGAGTGGGTCTCGGAATGGGACAAGAAGATGGACCAACCTGTTAGGTTGAGTTTGGATGACTGCACAGCGCATCCACAAATAGAAAGCCTGCAAAATATACGGATGGAATTTTTGCTGACAAACATGACCAGCATTCTTTAACCCATGGACCAAAGTGTGATTAGGAATCTGAAAATCAGTTTCGGAAAGATATTGTAGACAGGATTCCTCATCACATCGAAAACAACGTGCCATTTGGTTCATCGTTGGCGGTGAATGTCAGCGCCAAGATTTCTTTACTCGATGCAAATCAGTACGTTTTAAAAGGTTGGAGACATGTTACCGGTGCAACAATAAAAGCATGCCTTCGGCATGCTGGCTTCAGTCGACTGGTTTCCGATGCACGATCCGATGACGTCGTCATCGCTGAGGACCAGATCAGCGATGGCACAATCCCAGTCGTCACCATTGACAATGATGTGGAATGTACCTCAGATCTAACAATCGTTGTAGATGAAATCGTCAGTAAAAGGTTAGAAAATTGACTAGAATTGAGAGAAGGCAGCGACAGAGGATGACGTACCGGATGCCTCCGTGAGTAACAGCAATCTGCGCATGCCGCATTTAAGAGCAAAGAACTAAGTGAATGATCTGTACAGCAACAGAGTTTCGCATGAGCTAAGTAACGATTTACTGTCCAATTTGGACTTCCTCAATGCAATAGTGACTGGAGTATCAGCTCAAAATAATATACAACTGAGGCCGGATTGTTTTCTCAGCAGAAATCTACAGTAGCACCCGCTTTTATAGCAATCCAGGTAAGATGTTTTGTCGTAATTTTTAAATTATAGGCCATGCTCTTCCGAACAAAGGTCTTTTGTTTTAAGCAAGTATTTTACACTTCTTAGCACGTTACACTTCAAGTGATATATTGTACAATAATTAAATGGTTGTTTCCCATTTGGAAAAATGGCAATATAGGTTAAGTGTCCGTTCTGCTTCATTGCCCACCTTTGAAATATCCTGATGGTTAGCAATAAAGCGGGTTCGACCGTAGTAGGCAAAATCTGTTTAGCAAAGCACCGTTGGAAGAAATACGATAATAGCTCGGTCAACTTAGTCAATGGTACGTTCAGCGAAGTCAGATGTATGTCATCGATTTCAAGAAAACTGTAGATGCGCATTGAGAGCAATTGTAGTGTTAAACATAATGAAATTTCTTAACTTAAGGCGATGGATATGGGTAGGTAGTACTGACAAATGTCACGCTGACGGAAGGAGCCATGGCGCACTGAGGCTTTTTGCGGTGATATCCAGGAAAAAGTAAGAAAAAAGTCATCAGCAGTATGCCGGCACACTGTGCCGAAACATCGCTGTCACGCGACCACCACCGGTAGCGCGTGAATTGTGTATACCGCGAGGACGCCCGCCCCTACGCGGATTCGAACCTGCTAAGGATTGCAAGGCAGGCGTGCAATCCTTTCGGCCACCGCCCGGCGTGAGATCCTGGAAGACCGTTGACCCGCTGCTGCTACGGTTGTGCCGTGGTCACATGTCCAGGACACCTCTTCGTCCCGACCGCCGGGTGTGAGTTGGGTTACATCCTTCTCCCTGCTAAGAACCAGGACACAATTCAGTGTGAGTCAGTTCACTGACACATGACGCACGGTCCGCTGAATTTCGGGTGTGCATTTCACTGAAAGTTTCGGTTAAGGACCCGAGTCGTCCACTTATCAGGTGTGCACGCCCTAGCAGTACCTTAGTCCAAATCCCAAACGTGATTCATGCCGATAATAATAATCCCATGCTGCATCGGTCGCCGCGCAGTTGCCTTAGGTAACGGGTAGACTTATCTGCTGCATACAGCAAGGTGGATAAGCGGAAACACACTACCTCTGACGTTCTCCTTTATTTTTCCCCTGCACATAATCTCCCCGTACGCGTTTCAGCTAACCCACTACTTCCTCCAATCCAGGTCACCACCCGTATGACTGCCCACCGACGCAGTCGTATGCTTCCGCGCAGAGCGCTCAATATCGGGTGCTGGAATGTGTGCATACTACTCGACCGGGAAACAAGTGAGTGTCCCGATGGACCCACTTCACTTTTCGCGGTGGAACTCACGTGTAACGGAATACACATATCTTCACTCAGCGAGACACCGCTCACTGACCATTAGTTTCAATGTTACCAGTATCGTCTTCAGGTTCTTGTAGTTGGAACAAAGCT
The DNA here is from genome assembly GCA_944474145.2 of Dicrocoelium dendriticum. Classification (NCBI taxonomy): domain Eukaryota; kingdom Metazoa; phylum Platyhelminthes; class Trematoda; order Plagiorchiida; family Dicrocoeliidae; genus Dicrocoelium; species Dicrocoelium dendriticum. The sequence goes on along the minus strand of OX104067.1, from coordinate 72,534,208 downwards.
TTCGATCACTTACATGAAAAACCACTATAATCGAGGTGTCCTGGATGTCTACGATTGATGACTACGAAATGTTTCAAATCGTGTCATTCAATTGCATAAAAATCAACCTTATTTCTCGCATAGCAGTCATGAAAAAAGGAACATCAGAGAGTGAGATGAAAGTGAAGTAACGACACTCCGACTCCCTATATCAGATAGAGTCTAGGTTGACCAGTAGTACACCACTGAAATATCACTGAAACACAACGCAGAAAAAAATGCAGAAGGCTCCAAGTACCGGTGCCAAAAGCGCTCCGACAATGTCCCTGATTTTTATCAACAAGTGATCTACAGCAAACAGTCGCGTGGTCCGTTAACAGAGGATGTGGTAGGTGCCAACAGCGCATGCCCTCTACGTTGTGTGAACCAGGTCAACCATTTCTACTAGTAGATCGCAAAGTCTCATTCAGAACACGCATCATCACTAAACAGATCGCACCTAGACTGGCTCAACAAAAAACCTCTTCATGTATCGCCGAAAGTTTACCAACTATTCCCATATCCAGCGTGTGGTATAGTAACGACCGATAGTGTTGCAAGCATAGCCTTCTGCGTTATGCACTGAGACACGATATCCGCAAAATCACACAAATATAGCTTGGTGTGTAGGATCTTCTGATCGGATGTAAAAGACTCTCGGCTGAAATCCGACGAAAACGCCTTCAGTGTTTCCAAAAAACAAGTTCGGGGATAATCGGGAGCGGACCAGAACCTCATGGAAGCCGTTGTGGACGTTGCAAAACTACGGACAGTCAATGATGGAACATCGCCGTATGAAGGTGAAGAGTTGAGTGATCCATTTGGATCTATCGCTGATCATCATCCAAATGAGGCCAAACGACACGTAGACATCGGTTGCGCATGATGGCAGTGTTGCATGGATATATCCGACGTCCGACACGCAGTTACAAGAAACATGCGTCATCTACTGTGTACCCGCAAACAAATCTAAATATCTCAACTAACTGAATCGCGGATGAGCTCAGATCACCTACCTTTCCAGCCAAAGCTACAGTAACCGCAACCACATTCCAGATGGTCGTACTACGCAGTTGAGTGCTGAGTTAGTGGTGTCAGCACCTTCGGCAGTATCAGTGATGCAGTCTGCTGGACTAGAGGCAGTAACCATGAACAAGCAATGTGTAACACTGTTCGGTGAACAGAAATCCGGTGATGCTGACCAACGGGATGAAGCCAGAGGTCTGTTCATGGAAAGCAATCCAATCAGTTGTGTATGGATATAAGCGCGAAACCCACTTCAACGTAAGCTGGGCTGCTGTATGCAGCATCATCATTAGCCTGCACGATTGTGCATGGATGCGATGGCAGTAAAATAAACTAGGTGCATCGCGTAACAGGGTAACACACCATCATATCCAGTGTGCGTGAAAGTGTAGCCTGCTGTACCCCTTGTGGTGAGATACGTGGGCTAATCGTAATCAAGGACAATGTGCAGAATGGTTAAATATAACTGATTTAAAGCCAAGAGCTCACCGACAAGTGCGGTGACATGGATGCATAGGGAAAATGGTATCAGCAGTAACAACTTTGCGTTTATCTGTTCTGATGACTATACGATTGGGAGGTTCGTAGATACTGCACTGAAGAACAGATGGAACGATTTCGTTCAGGAGATGAAAAGATGTTACTTAATCTGGTTGCACAAAAACAGGAGAAACTCCTAAGAGGAAAAGCAAAAACACCAATAAATAAACTTCAAAAGAAGTGAAAAATCGCGGCCACAGTCAACTTGTGCTTCCCTACTGATGATTACTATGGGGAGAATGGATATGCGTGATAGAATCAGGGAAATGATGGATCACCAAGGGTGCCGTGCGCACAGTGCACACCGAGCCACCACTGATACGCGGTGGAAGAATACGCACAGGAGAACAGATAGACACAGCAGCACCATGGATGAAGTGTGCAAATGAGCACGACTGTAATATATCCGCACACATGTAGAACGTAGACTCGTGCTATTGTGATAAACGATACGTCTGCGCAGCTTTAAGTCCTCAGTAGGCTTAATCGCGTTGCTATAGTTTTGCGGGTAGGTGGGGGAATAAACCAAAATTGGCGTTGGAATGGCACCAGGATTTCAGCGTGAACCAATCGCTATAAGTTTACGAGGGAGCGTAGCTCGTTATTAGGAAAAAAGGCCTTTTACGAAGCACAAGCGAAGATATGGAACGCATTCATACCGGCACGTTCCTGAAAGCCGAGACAAGTTAGACTGCCACTGTTGCTAAATAGTGGCGTCTGTGCTCTGTGAATGAGGCCTACGTCCGTTTTTACGGTCTGTAAACACAGCAAGATAACTGATTGCTTAGTCAAGTAAAAGCATATCCCTTTACTGAGAGAAAAGCACATAAGACCCCGGCAACGGAGGCAGATCAATGTACATTTCAGTGTGTGCTGTCACATAGAGCCCGCGATGGATTACAGAAAGCGAGCGTGGAATAACTACAAGCCCGTCCGGGAAATGTTTACCGATTTTCATTGCCACACATTGCGTGTCCTGAGAAAAGGCCGAGGAGTTCTAACGGCAGTCCGGAGATCCAATCGAATCGCACACAATGCACTACGTACACGAGTGCAGCGTCTGCGTACCCCAAGTTGCACAGCGCTTCATGCGATGAAGCACAGGCTAGGGATACTTGAACCATCGATACATTCTGGTCAGTGTTCGAGGACAGAATGTTTCGCGGAAAACTGGATGCTTGTGGGCACTGTACTGACTTTTAGCCGTAGCACTGAAGTAACCGTTACGTACACGGTCTACTGCAATAAAAATTGTACATTACGTTGTCGGACGAACGTACACGAAACGCACAACTGCCGCACACCTGAGCAATAAGTTTTCAATGTGCCTGTATTTTTAGCAAAGATAAAGTTAAATCACAGTTATGGCGGGCACTCCGGTAAACTGAAAACAAGCTTCCAAAGAACCATTGTAGGAAAAATGGCACCACTTTCAACTAGGTCTTTCACATTAGGAATAATAACCACTTGTAGAGGAGTATTTGTTCGCTTTTAGTATTTTGCTTTCCTGTTAAGCGAACCAAGTTCTATCTGGAATTTCTCTTTCCTAAATAACCTACGATACTTAAAGAGGACCCGGTTGTTTCAGTTCAGTTCAGTGCAGTTGGTAAACCATGATCCGGACACCAAAGTGTCGTGGATGCAGTTGCCACGATTCGCATTTCCAGAATGGCTATAAAGAGCAATGATAAGTAAACGTGGTTAGACTTACATATGCTATTAGCAGGATGGAAGCAAGAACAAAGTGCATGAAGGTAATCGCATTGAAGTATGAACAGTTAAACGCAAGAGAACGAATGCAGGGGACGCATTGACCCCGACAATGCGCCACGTCCGACAGAGTCTCTAAGCATTGGTGTCGATTAGCACGACGGATAAGATATGTTAAATAATTTTATTCTGCTCCACTTCGAGCGGAAGGCGTACACTGAAACAGCACACAGGCACATCGTCCCCTGGCACTGCCGTGGACTACGATAAAGCTTTAAAGTTGAACCACACACGTGATTACGCACCGGGATACATTTCATAAAAATTGCCTTCAGTCTATCCGCTGTGTGCCGCAACAATATCGTTAATAGCCCGGAACATCGACTCGGCAGAAACAGTAGCACGAAAAATATAACCAACATCCCTGCAATCCTAGCCGTGAAGTTTGGGGCGATTTACCGGACCCTCCCGAGACGCCGATGAGCAGGATTCTAAGGTTCAGTTTATTCGATAACCAGTTCCTGACTAGTCAATCCCCAAAGTGAGCTACATAGGCGTAGGAAAATTAGGATGTCAAACATGAGCCATCTCACGAAGAAACAACAATCATGGAGTACAACTAAAGACGCGATTTGCGACGAAAGTACCCAATAAAACGCGGGTCAATTTCGTGCTGAACAAATTCCTTAGTAAAACTCAGCTTAACGTTTGGCAGTACTGGAGAGCTACACTAAACAGGTGACGCTGTTTGCAAATGGCGTAATACACTTTCGTACAAGTGGTGTGGTTTGTCTTGAGCGTCTCCTGAGGCATCAATCGTGATTATTCGGTTGGAACGCACCAAAAACTTATGTGGAATTTGATAACACAGCAGACTGCCATACTGTTGTGAAATAGGATGGAGAGTGAACTGGTTAAAAAGTATTATTATAGTGCGACTCAGGTTGAACAAACCAAAGCGTCCTTATTGATATCCGGAAAGAGTGTATGTAGGTTGATTTACGGCTCAGCAGTCCCACAGCGCATGTGTCCACGTAGGCATGCGACGATGAGCTGCGATGTTGCGCAAAGTCTGGTTAGAGACTTTGTAAACTATACTCATACTCGTTTAAACGAGACCACCCTGAATGAATTGACAGGGTCAGGTGCAGCATCATCTCGTACAAATGAGATCTACTAACCTTGGGTTTGTGTGACACATCGGTAGGAAAGATCGTACCTATGCGGTGGCTCTTCACAATTGGCACCACACCGTTGGTAACCAAGAACGATTAGTCTAGACCAACATTAGTCGCGTATAACATGAAGTCAGTCCCATCGCGCGGTCCGCATTTCAGCACAAAGCCACTGTACAAAAAATTCGTACACCGGTTTTTGAGTAAGTAAGTAGGGAAACCCAGTGGTTGGTCTCAAGTGTTTGAAAATTCCCACAGGAAAGTCAGTACCTGATACTGTTCTTGTGAAGACACAGTACACAGTGAAATCTACTGAAGTCCGTATACAGTACAGCGTTAAACCGAAGAGATGCGAGTTTAAACCAAAGGTTGGGAACCAACCTAATGACCATTTGTATATTGTGCTCCACAGTGGCCATTATTTGGGGTAGTGGTGTGACCAAAGGTTAAACACGCGATTAACTGAAAAATGGGTAACTCACGGGAACGGTGGATATCACTGTTTAGCTGCATGTGACCACGTAAATGCAGATGGTTCACAAATGCATGCGAAGGCGCGAGAAAAGGACAGGATGCTGTAGGATTATTCGCTTTCTTGTGGCGTTCCATGGAAGTGGTGTCGAAGGAGTTGAAAAAGCACGGGGAAGAGGAACAGGTACGGAGGGGCATATCGATTGCGAGATGATCTAAGCTCCGAGTGGATCTAAACAAAGGAGATAGGCAGCGGACAGATTAGAAAACAGAGCAAGATTGGAACGAAAAAAAAACTGGGAGTACTCTAACAAAGACCCGATAGAAGCGTGTGTAATGAAGTGGATTTAGCTACAGTTAGATCTCAAACAGATATGCACAATAGAATGTAGGCTGATGATGTGTTTTGTCTGCATTTGATGTCAGTTCGTGTAGAGCCAATAGAGTGCACCGAAATTACACTAGGGCGCCGTATCTATTGTGAACGTTGTTACGCCACAAATACTAGTTGTGCGATTTGAACACACCAATCTAGACACAGATGCAGAGAAAACAAACACTAGTGAGGCAAATACACAGCGAAACAACGGACCGGTACGATGCCATAACAACTAATCCAGATACCGGCAAGCACGCCACGCAAACTGTGCGTCACACCGGTGACGCGCATTCGTGCTAGGATAGCACAACAGGGCAACTGTCACATGATATGAAGCGTACGATTGCAACCGCTGTTCCGGATTCTCGTGACCACGGTAACGTGTTATTGAGTATGGTCCATAAAGGAGGTACCCACATGACCACCCACGGTTTCTCGGTACACTGCTCTTCAAAACAAAAGGAAGTGTTTAGTACTTTAGATCAATAATCGCACTAACCGAAACGGATTGATTAATTCGAAAAGCAACATAGGCATTCGAGTCCCTCGAGCTGGTGGCTAAATATTCTCATAATGAAGTCCTCGACGGAGAACAAGAGAGTTTACTCAAGATAACGAGATAGGATAGCAACGAGTGATGCGTGGTAGGAACCAGCGGCAACAAGAAGCTGAGTGCAAACCAACAATTTCCAAGAGTTTAATCTATTGGAAGTATAAGAACTCTCCTATAACTCCTGATAACCAGTCAGTGTGAACTAGTGTGAAATGCATACCTTTGCATCGGAAGGTAATAGGAGTGTTTAGGCCTTCAGCCAACCTGGAGAGGAAGCAGGTGACACTGAGTCATATCCAGTTAGCTCCGCGTTACTCTATTCAGCGGAATGTATCTGCGCATAACCCCTGAATTGCATGATATTTAACTGCGTTTGTTACTGAATAGTCTAAGTGCACAAATGTGGGGTTGATCTCTTGAAGTTCGAATGAGTCTGCTACACCCTAATATCGATTTTGACAACAGTAGCTGATGAGACAACCAGTGTGCACTAATCAAATGGGCCACCGACAGAGGCTGTTAGACGGAACAGGTCACCAGGGTAGGGAATACAAGATCAATCTTAGAATGAAATGATTGAACACACATTCATGCATTATACACGTTAGCTAGAGGGGGAAAATATAGGCGATTGTGCCCAAAACATGAGAAGAGAAAAGAAACGCGACAGAGGCACGACAGCTGGGCCACCAGTACTGGTTGGATATATATATATATATATATATATATATATATATATATATACGCCCAAAATGAGGCCGTGGTATGGGGGGAGGGATAAAGAAACCCTCAACACAAACGCCACTGTGGTACGCTCCTAGCCATGTCAACTACCTTGTCCAAGCAAATATGTTGTTCCAATTTCGGGCCACAATCGAGGCCAACTTCGAACAAACTGCCTTCATTCATACTAACCAGATCCAGACATCGGAGCCTGGTGCGTGAAATAACGGTGCTGAGTGGCTCATTCCCTCTTCCTATGCTATAGAAAAGGCGCTGAACACGCTCATTGCTCAGGCGGTCTTCCCACCAGATATGATCCAGAATGCGAAGGCAAAGGTCGTCCAACGTAATTAGCCTCTTTACGTCTGACGACCTAATACGACAGCTTTCAGGACTGTGTAGTAGGGTCAAACGCACAGCTGCATTGTAAACTCTACCCGTCGCCACCCATGGCGCCGTTGCGACAGTGATGCCGCGCAATATGGTTAGCATACTGTAAGTCAAGAAGTCGTTCGCCTAAGAGCAGCTCCACACCTAAGTCGTGTCCTGGGAACGCAACAGGGACAGCTTGCCGTAAACCCTCACTTTGCTAGAGCTACGCGCGAAAAGCGCTAGGATGATGTTTGTATATTTCTCCGGCACACTTTTCCTAAGTAGACAGTCCCAAAGGGCACATCGATCAACCGAATCGAAGGCAGCGTTGATGTCAAGGAACACGACAACAGTGGGTCGCCAATATGTGACAGTGCGCGAACGGTTGACGTAAAGTGAAGATGTGGTCGATGCAGCCCCGGGGTCTACGAAACTCGGCTTACACCTCACGGATGTGGCTTTCGGGAGAGTCGGTCAGTATGTGAAGGAGGATAGAGGCAAGCAATGTGGAGGCGACGGAGATCAAAATGATCCCTCTATGGTTGCCGCATTCCCAACGGGAGCCTCCCTTAAAGACTGGGATTATGACGGTGCGGCTCCAGTCTGCTGAGACAGTTTCATTAGTAATTCGTGTAAGTCAGTAACAAGAGCAGGTCCCTCGAGTTTGAAAAGGGTTGGATGAGGATCATCTGGTCCCGCTGCGTTATGCGACTGCAGCAGTCCTGTATCACGTTCGACTTCTGAGCGAGAAAGTGGATCCAAAGAGACAGCCTAGACAGTAGGGTGATCCCTGGCCGGCGAGAAACCTGACAATTCCGGTCGATAAAAATTGCCGTTCAAAGTGCACAGCCTATGCTCCACACGTTTTGACAAGTTGTGGATAGACTGTTCATCCTTGTCACATACAGTTTCAATAACGTCAGATCTTCTGCTGCCCATTTCCCGTATCAGACAGAATACATAAAGACCTTTACCAAGGGCAGCGGCCCCTTCCATCTCCGACGAATGATGAGAAAAACAGGATTCGCGGTCTCTCCTCAGCCTAGCATGTGGTTTTGCCCCGATGTATTCGCTTCCAACGAGAATGTGTTGGCGAACATCGATAAGTTTCAGAGACTGCGTAGAGACCCAATGTTCAGAGTGGCTATCAGATTCATCACATGAGGAATTATCTGATGCTAGTAAGGTCCAATAAGCATGCGAGTAGTAACCTTCAACTGTACTCAGCAAACGCTTACACAATCCCAATACGCATTCAGTACATCTGTTACAACAGAGCGGTCGCAGTTTTTAGAAACCAAAAACAGAAGAGGAGAGTTGGTCAACGGTTACCCAACTGTCGTGTAGACTATCATGCGACAAAGGACTACTAACTGCTTCACACATTTGCTGGGATTCAAAAGGAGGTCAACCAGAGTACATAGACTACAGACGGAGGTAGGCTGCGGGGCCTGATGGCATGCGGAAAAACTGGTAATAACGATTGAAGGTAGAGGAATTCATGCTGCTAAATTAATGCATCATCCTAGAAACTGCGTCACGATAGCAGCGAATAACTGTACCTGTGCACAATTCGATGGGAAACTTAAGCAAACTAATGCCAAAGGAGACGAGTACAAAAGTAAAGCGTTAGTTGTAATTCATAAAACTCAGTAGCTGCTGAAGGTGATGTAAGATTGAGGTCACTGTGAACCACATAACATAAACAATGGATTCGGATGACACCAAACCCAAGGAAAACATGTAGAGCATGGTTAGCACCGGACCAGAGAATCGATATCAATCCACTACACCACACAGTTGAGACAACACACCATAGGCCCCACCTCATTAATAACAGATTAAAATAAGTGCCCTTGATCAGAGAATAAATAAAAAATAAATAATTGAGGGATCGTCGCAGCCACTTCCAAGTCAGATAGTTTTCCACATGCCCGGAAAAGCACTAGACTGAAGTTTCAGCCACTTGGGCATCATCAGTAGTGCGCATCTATCGGATCTATCAGGATTGGAACACATGACCACTGGCGGTTTGCACCGCCAGTCAGCAGCTTATGTCGCTGGGCCAAGGGGGACAGCCTCGGACCGCCATGATTTGCAAGCTAACTGCGATATAGCGCGTCTTATCCTCCACTGTCATGCCAACCCTGTTTTCTGCAACGTTCGTAACTTGCATGACAGGCTGAAACTGCCGTCTAGTGCTTTTCCGGGCATATAGACGACTATTTGATTTGGAACTGGCTGCGACGAATCCTCAATTATTTAAATCAAAATCCCCTACTCACTATTACATCAAAAAATAAATAAATTTTTTATTCTCGAATGCATTGAGGCATAGTAAATAAGGCATGATCAAACTTTTACAGGCAAATAGGTGTCTCAACAGGCACGCTGCGTCACATATAATGGGAGGATGGCTGAAATCTATAGAATGTGCATAAATGGGAAAAAGTACGGGTGAGGACAAGATCGTTAATGATGTGACAATAGACTGGGTTTATGTGCGTGTAATGCATAGATCTTACATACATCCATACAAACAAGTGTCGTAGAATGCGTACAAACCGGAAGAAGCATACAGTAAAATATATAGGTTTACTGTGGAGATAAGGCGGCATCAGCCAGACAGCCTCACTATATCAGGTAGAGTTTAGATTAACCGGTAGTACACCACTGAAACACAACGCAGAAGGCTCCAAGCACTGGTGCCAAAAGAGCGCCGACAATGTCCATGGATTTCATCAATAAGTGATCTACAGCAAACAGTCGCGTGGTCCGTTAACAGAGGATGTGGTAGGTGCCAACAGCGCATGCCCTCTACATTAGGTGAACCAGGTCAACCATTTCTACCTAGTAGATAGCAAAGTCTCATTCAGAACACGCATCATCACTAAACAGATCGCACCTAGACTGGCTCAACAAGGAACCTCTTCATGTATCGCCGCAAGTTTACCAACTATTCCCATATCCAGCGTATGGTGTAGTAACGACCGATAGTGTTGCAAGCATAGCCTTCTGCGTTATGCACTGAGACACGATATCCGCAAAATCACACAACTATAGCTTGGTGTATAGGATCTCCCGATCGGATGTAAAAGACTCTCGGCTGAAATCGGACGAAAACACCTTCCGTGTTTCCAAAAAACAAATTCTGGGATAATCGGGAGCGGACCAGAACCTCATGGAAGCCGGTGTGGACGTTGCAAAACTACGGACGGTCAATGATGGAACATCGCCGTATGAAGGTGAAGAGTTGAGTGATCCATTTGGATCTATCGCTGATCATCAAGCAAATGAGGCCAAACGACACGTAGACATCGGTTGCGCATGATGGCAGTGTTGCATGGATATATCCGACGTCCGACACGCAGTTACAAGAAATATGCGTCATCCACTGTGTACCCGCAAACAAGTGCAAATATCTCAACTAACTGAATCGCGGATGAGCTCAGACCACCTACCTGTCCAGCCAAAGCTACAGTAACCACAATCACATTCCAGATGATCGTACTACGCAGTTGAGTGCTGAGTTAGTGGTGTTGGCACCTTCGGCAGTATCAGTGATGCAGTCAGCTGGACTAGAGGCAGCAACCGTGAACAAGCAATGTGTAACACTGTTCGGTGAACAGGAATCCGATGATGCTGACCAACGGGATGAAGCCAGAGGTCTGTTCATGGCAATCCAACCAATCCAATCAGTAGTGTATGGATTAGAGCACGACATCTACTTGAACTTCACTTGTGGCTACTGTAGCGGCAACGCTAGGCTTAAGTATCTAATTGTGTGGTAGTAGCAATGCACATATAACTCGGCACTACCATGATAGTCGCAGCATGTGGTCTAGCAGATGCAGCACACCTCAATATCTGACATAAAGTAGCCGGCTGCTTTGTTTGTAAATCGAAAGTAAGTATGGAAATTGGACAAGATGACCTGATGTTTGTGCCTACTTATTTCACAAGATAACTGGCAACTAGTATCAGCTGAGGGAACCACGAGTGGATTTATTTGGACGGGCAACACGCTTGAAAAACCACTGGACGATCGCTTCATTCCAACGGGAATCGTAAGCAGTGCGCATTTTATTTCATTACCGTTGAGTGCACTTGTCGCATATCACTTAGCATTCCATGCCTGAGACTACTGGACCAAGGGTGACGGTAACGATCGAGGTGACAGCTTGAAAAGGGCAATATGACGCGGCCCTCTACCTATTAAGTAAGCGAGTACTAGGCAGCGATAACCAGGCTATTTCCTTAGGACAACAGATAGTACTGAATAAGTTGTGTTGTCTTGGGCATGCACAACGTATGTCTGAGCACCGATTATCGAGGAGGGCCTTGTTTTGTTAACCAGATGTAGCGTAGCGCAAGCCCTGTGACTCGCCTTGTGCTTGGCTCGAGACTTTACAGGACATGGCTCGCAACCGACACCAGTGGTGCGTCTGCTACCGTCTAGTCGGATAGCATGTTTAAAATGTGTTTGGCGCTGAGTTATCTATGGGGTAATGGCTGATTGTGACGCGGAGCATTGAAAGCCGCAAGGAAGCTGTCTCGCCGATGCTGCCTTATCTCTGTACGATAGCCAGCTGTTCGTGATGCTATGTTGTAGACAAGATGTAGGCTCCTTGACCCTGAATGTTTGTTTATCCCAGTAAGTTTTTTTTAGCGCAGATCCTTCTTCTCTCCTTGTCATTATTCTTCGTTCCGTAGGTCACCGTGGTTGTACAGCAGCGAAGCATCAGTTCAAGTGACTGATGTACTGCTGTTGTTGGTGATGATCCCTAAACACTGAATATTATTGCAGTGTAGCAACGTGTGGAAAATGAATTAGGTTTCAACAGTAAGTGGTTTTCATTTATTTGTGTAGTTGCGTGTAGCAGATAGGTTATACCTCGAAACCATCTGAGGGCCATTGTATTAAAAGTAGGACAATTGACAAGATAGTCAAGACTGTATGTACAATTGGATTCTATCGGGTATCCCGCATCTGGGTAATTATACGGCTCGAATCCTCGACTAAAGCGTTATATTTAAAAGCCGGACAATGACGCATGTGGAATAGGTCAGTAGTCAACAACAGTGATCAGTTTCGGAGGAATGAGTGCCACATCTGCTCCAACTCCCCACAGAAAGGACTTCTGGACAGTGAGTGATTCAACAGGAATGAGGTTAAGGTGGTTGGATCGCCATACGCAACCCCAGATCGAGTAGTCAATTATCTTGAAATAAATACTGCTAGATAATACCCATGGAAAAGTAAGACACAGCGTTGCAAAAAGATCTCTCTTCGGTAGTTCACATCAGGCAATTACAACCACAGCACTAATAAATGAAACAGTAAACTGGTGAAGGCAAAAAATGAGGACGGATGGGACGGTTTGAACAGATTTAGCATGTTCGTTCGATGCTCAATTCGATTTAGTCAACAGTGCGCATCCCTCAATGAAGTTCACTAGTGAAATGGAAAATGAAGGTAAGCTGGCTGTGTTTTAAATACTGATAGGCTCGGAGTGGATGACTCTGGTCTGTCTACTGCCATCACTGAACTCTAACAGTGATAACATCGGAGTTTGAAACCAACAGCTAGTGAGAGCAAAAAGTGGAGCTTGAAACCAAAAAGTAGAGGTCAACGAGAGACGCTCGTAACACTAGACCAGCAAGTGCAGTGGTTAGAAAGTCGTGGTTTTTGTGGATATTGAAGCTCAATCTGGGTATTTATGTTCGCTGTGAGAAGCAGCTTCATCAGAAAGGAGCAGTCTATCGGCAACTGCTTGTGTCCGTAATCAGACATTTTTCTTCTGAGCTCCCGCTTCAGGTATCTCATCCTGTAAAGCCCAATAAAAGTAGAAACAGTTGGAGGTGTAGCGCATAAGGTGAGGAAACAGTGTAAGAAATATCCGGGGCTGGCGTCAAACTAATCCGCGGTCCGTTCTGTGGATGTATATCGCGATCAATTGCATGATAATAGCCTTTCTAGTTGAGAAACAGTGTATTTCATAACAAGCCGGTTAATCCAGTCTCACAATTCAGACTGGGTAGTACTGACATATTCTTCGTACAGACGTGCCTTGAAAATTACCCAAACATGGACGCAATCAGTAGGCTAAGCGTATGGTTAGCAACGGTAGTGAGGAAGAACAGTGGTTCATACATTAGTTGACATGTACTTTGATACAATAATCATAAAGGATCCGCGCCGATAAAATTTCCGATGGAGATTAAAGACCATTTTGATCACTACACTCGTCAGTTGGCTAAACTTTTCTGATGTAGCCCCCCGGAATATGGATACACAAGGAGCAAACGGAACTCTGATGTGTCAGATGTGCCACAAATTTGAGTCGGTAGTATGAAAATCATCCTAATGCAGGAGATCTGTATTTTGCTGTGTCTGGGAAATATACAGATTTAAAGGCATAGAAAAATAAATAGGCAATTGAGAGTATTCCGGTGACCTGTAGCCAAAAAGGGTGTGTCAATGCTCCGATGTGGGCAACAGAGGTTCATGTGAGATGAAGAGCAAGTGCCACATATGTATGTGGACAGTTTAGTTCAACAAGCATTCATGGCTGAAAATATGGCAAGCAGGGCGTGGCTTTGGAGTGAAGCATTGCTATGCAGTTCGATCCAGAAAGAAGGAATGAGGCGAGTACACTTTGCATACAAACAAAGAGTTGTGCCAAGTAGCTGTGAAGCACGGTCGAAGTCCACCCAGTTGGTGCTAGCCCCCAAAGACAGGGTGTTGTAGAAAATGGATCGGGAACCTTGTTGATGCAAAGTGTGTACAAAAAAAGGGACGGACCACAAAACTCTTACAGTCATGAACCCGGTGGTTTCAGTGCAAACTGGAAAAATGATTAAATTGAACTAGTTTACTGAAAGGAGCACAGGACAACTAATGATATGCAAATACTTTCTAAGGTTTAATACTGTTCAATACGAAATATTACATGCACGGCAGGTATGAAAACAAAGGGTAAATAGCTGCAAATACATCACAATGGCCTGAGTGCTAATTACGAAATTAACGCATGAAGTAAAGAGACGCATGAGCTACAGCCTACAAAGTGTGTCTAGAATCACCAATCAGAACAGTCGAGTATTCCATGAAGCATTTGAAGAGAAGGTCCATAAAGAATCGAAGGAGTAGAAAAGTTGGATAAGGAGAGAGGGTGATAACTTTTATAACCGATTAAAAAACGGCGTTTTTAAATTGACTCCGTCAGTAATACGGTTCACATACGTAGCTCGGTGGCGCACAGGCAGCAGTATAACAGGATATAATGTGAAATCGAAAGTCAACCAGTTCATTAACCTGAAGATTTCGTTCACACCCGGAACAACTGGTGCAATCACGTTGCAAAGCAAGGGTCTGGATCTTTAGGGAGTTCTAAGCATCGAAATAGTCGTAGAATTCAGAAATTATGAATATTTTGATAAGGAGAAATGATGGTTACGAAATTCAAACTAGAAGCTTACTTATTAGCACAGCAGTTCTGACTACATGCACAAGAGGAGTGATGAAAGGGTGCTTTTCCCCAATTGGCCAGTGACATAACCGGAGTCACTGTACTTGAGAAGGTAGATTTCAACTGCTGTTCCGGCTCACTCTCGTAATGACTATCATTTGATCTGTTCGAAAAACCAAGAACTTTGTCTCGTGATAAATCAGGGAAGATGGCCAGACTGGACGGCAGATAATTCTCGCCCGAAACCGCTGCAACGGATGATTGTAAGAATGCAGATGGTCGCATGGTCGATTGATCGGGGACAGAAGCATGAGAAGAAGGTGGAATCGCAGTAATATTGGCGCTCATTTTGCAAGTGTGTACATTTGGGTTTAAAATAAATCCACTGACCGAGACTGTTATAGAGAAAACGCACTAAATATTTGCCACGAATGATACAAAAGATTGCTGTAGGGGAAGGCCTCTGAAATAGTCACGTGCACCTTCAAACAAAACATCCGTTGCGGCGAAAGCTGAGATCTGATTGAATCTAATCCGCGGTTCGGAATGCACACTTTTAAGTACGCGTGAAGAAGTCCGGATAGAGTTGATGCGTTGTGAGCTTTGTGTGCGTGGCTCGTCTGAATGTGAACACTGCACAAACGAAATTCGACTACTCAGTCTGCTGTCCAACCAGATTGAGTCTCGTAACTGAGGTTAGCTGTGTTACCCAATGACAGAAAGGCATGGGCGTCAACCTACCAGTAAGCCGAGTCGTGGACACAATTGCACATGAAAGTAGATGCGGACATATAGAAGCCACAGTGCCTGGGAAACACGATTCTTCTCATTAGACTACAATGGTACAACAGAGTGCAGTTATAAACGAAATAAAGTCCACTTTGGTGGAGGACCATTTGTAGTATTCGTTGTGTGATTGGATTGCGACACGATCTCAATGTTGACCGTGCTTCGCATCGAAGTGAAGCTCGGTTAGTTCGATCACTAAGACCTTAGCTGAAACGTATGCAAGTGAGTGTTGCCCATTCGAAAACAGTGCACTCCACAAAGCGTTTCGTACGCATCGAAACCCGAACCACCGGGTCACGGTGGGCAACGCTTGGTACAATGAAATAAAATAGACCTAAGACAGATGAGAGACACAAGGTAAATATACCGAAAGGTGAAACTACTTTGGGACAGCAATAGATTGAAAGAGTAATTTGCTGATTCTCCGTACCGCAAATAAAAATTCCTTTGACGCGTCAAATTACGAACAGCACAAACGACTCGCTATTGCAACTGGTAAAGACTCCAACCGACATAGTGAACCAGTGGAGTTAACGGCATAGTCCATTTGGTTTTATACTACGCTGTTAGCACTTTCATCAAGCTCACTCTCAGCGATCTATAATTCGAATTTGTTAATATACATGAATCTGGTTTAATTTACTCCAGATAGTAGATTTCGCAGTTGTGTAGTGGCACGAATCGGGGTAAATGGATCTACTGAGCTCCAGTGCTTGGATTATACTTGAACAACTGAAGTGAACCAGGACAGTAGCAAATTAACAAAGGACAGTTTATAGTGAATGGAAAAGTCGTTTTTTAAGTCCAGTAATAGAGTAGTGCACGGTATGGACATTGACAACTGAAAGCATTCGACTGAACAACTTGCGCCTATTGTAGGCAATTTGATTGCTGTCATAAAGCGACTATAAACAACCGGTTCATGAATAATGGGTAAGACCCATCATACGGTTCCCGTTAAATTCGTATCATGAAAGCGAGTAGAGTAGGTAAGACGCGGTAGTACGAGGAACAAACATAAGTAATCAATTTGGAAGTAAGCAACAATCCCTGTAAACTCATTCAATAAAGTAAAGGTAAACCTGAAAGTTTGTCAACGGGTTGCCGGAGTCGAATGTGAAGGAAGCGTTGCACAAGAGCACTGGTGAGTAGGAAATTATGTGTAACAATGAACTACTTGAATTTGTAAGTAGAGTTAGAATATTCTTCATTCTAAAAATCGCAGCAAGCGTTTGACCGTCGGAAATAAGTAGTAACTGCAGTAAAATTTCCGCAATTTGACCACCTTAGGGACTGGATCGAAGTAGTCCACAGATGTGGTCAACATACGGTTCTCTACCAGAACTTAGCGAAACCTACTTGCCCTTTGAGAGTAGTATAGTTTGAAATTTATTTTCACATAAACCCGTTTCGAACACATTAGTCGAAGTCTCAAGTAACGGCAAACAAAGCTCAACCATAGAGCATGACGACAAATCAAGACACATTACATTTCGCGTCAACTCATTTTTTGAAGCAACAGTTAATCTTCGTTTCCATCTCTTATCACAAGGTAACTGAATAAGCGCTCTAAGCACAAGCCACACTACTCAGCCTGCTTAGACATTTTTCCCGAAGCAAATGATCTGTTGCGTTAAAAGATATCAAACCATCTTCTTGTGGAGCCACAGTGACTTCAAAAGCGCCACTCATTTTACTTCATCTGCACCAGCAGGTGTTGATTCTTTGTTTCCGTAGGGGAGATGCCAAGTCAGTATCACTTGGAAAGTAGCACCTGGGTATGGTTCAGTACAAGCTACCAACTCATCATCCATTTCAACAAACTCTAAAATGTATTCCGTCGAATTCTGCCCATGGAGGTAAAATGTCGAATAAGGCAACAGTATCGTGCTCGAGAGATTTAAGAAATCCGGCTTTTCTGAAACACTTCTGTATTAGTACTAGTTGAACTTTGAACCAAGCGGTACTGAATCATAGCACAGCATCCAAGGCATTAACTGGAGCAGCAGATTAATTTGTTTCCGCATGAGCATCATTAGTATGCACTTTTGTCATAGCTCATTGCGTGAGGTGGGTTCAGTAGTGCATTTGAATATTTTGATGATCGCTTGGTCCACAGCTTGAATTTGTGAAGTCATGTTTGGAGGTAGAAACTTAAGTGTAATAGTCGTGATATATTTTACATGGGTGCGCCTATGACAGTTGTCCACCATTAGGATAATGAAGCGTTTATTCTCGATGATTTATTTGTCAATACTTCCGATTCACTCCACAAATATGTCAGCAGTCATGCACACAGATCGGTTTGATCTCCAGGTGACAGGAAGGTTTCCAGGATATAGTTTTTGAACGCTCGTGGTCTAGCTGATTTACCATTGACCAGGGGCTTTAGTTTCTCCACACTTGAGCTAGTGCACAACAGAACTGTGAAACAGTCTTTGGGATGTTTTCCACTCTTACATTTGTCACCTTTTAGAACAAGGCTTCTGTTACGCATCATCTTAAAAAAGACCGCACTTGTCAGTCCTAAAAATGTCGGCCTTGTTAAAGACCTTGTTGAAATTGGAAAATATTTCGAGGAAGTCTTGAACAAACTCTTCAGGCACTTCATTGGATTCACCATACAAAAGTCTGGGAGATTTCATGTCAGAGTTTCTCTAGGCAACCAATGATTGTCTGGAAATCTGCAACCCCAAAATCTTGAATTATGCGCCCAAAAATATGAAGGTGAGCTGCCTTCATTTGCTTGAACTAGCGCAGCGTAGCCCATTGATTTCATCGTGTGAAGTTTTCCACCTCTTTCGCTGTAGATCTCCTCTTTCATTCTCGTATCTCTTAAAGGGCTCGTGTTTATGTCTTTGGATGTTGCTAACTGTTGCCTTGTTAACACCAAAATGCTCTGCCTCCTTTATTTGGCTAATGCTTTCCAAAAAATGCAGCAGAAGAGGAGGGAAGGCCAATCGATGACTTGGTCGAGAGAAATGAAGACCATCACTTCGAAGTTGTTGTAGCTTGATGTATCCCGACTGACTGGATAGAGTCTCAAGGACGATGAACACGTTTAATTGGATACAGTTGCGATATGGCGAAAAGTCGACATCAGTGGCGTTTGTGTTGTGAATTTATTTGTTCATCATTCTCCCTTTTAGATTCCGCCTCCAATTACGATCTCATACCCAATGCAAAACATGATGTTTAACATTATATTAGTTGCTTATTGAACACTTTTGTAGCTTGTAACTTTTAGTATCATTTTTTGTATTGCGGCACATTAGCTGAGTTGTGTTTCTCACCCTTAGCTAACGTGTATTGATTGAATGATTCATTGAGATGTCACAACCCAGTAGCACATATGGTGTGTGGTTTATTAATATAAGAACACATTAGGTTATGCATTTTCTCAGTGATTACGAGAAAGGCAAGTCAAAACAAAGTAAGCTTTATCTACTCATGTGGGCACATTTTCAGCATCTCACACTAACGCTACGGATGATAATACAACAGCTTCAATGAGAAATTAAAATTGACAGCAATAAAACAAAAAAGGTGCTTCTTCAATCAAACATAGGTTCACAAAGGCGGTATCACATTCCTGACGGTTGATTAGTAGGCCTGACAGATATGGCAGGGTGGAACTTCGACACAAGAATATAAAATCTTTAAATTTCAACCTTGTGGAGGTAGATATTGTAATGGTTAGGATAATATGTGAACAGTGAGAGGGGTCGTGCAGAGTCATTGATGAAAAGTTGATGCAGGCATCTAAACATTTGGTAACGATAAAATCAATGAGCGGTTCTCTGCTTAGTCCAGAGTAACGATAAATAGTTTCTAGCGATCGGACAAGTTGGACATAACTCTTTTTTAAGATGTCCGGGGAAAATAACGAGGTAACAGGAAAACCAGTGGGGGCGAAGACATGCAGTTACAAACCTAAGAATTAAAGCATGAAGAACGGAAGCACTTTGAGCCTAAGTGCGTAAAATCAGAGTCTTCTAACTTGTTGAAAAGTTTCAAAAATTTGCGCAGACCAAGATAAAGTATGAGATGAGAAAGCTCCGAAATATCTTACGGTAGAGGAAACTGGTATACCTTGATTCACCACAATCGTGGGAAGGGAGATATGTACAAGGGACTGCAGTCTGTTGGAATGAAGAAAACAGGTTACGTCACAATATTTTAAAGGTTTCAGACAGAGGAACCGGGAGCTCAATCAAGTCCCTATTTCATCTAATCCTCATTGGAGTTTCAAAGAGTCTTCGATGATTGGAGGTATGCGACGCAGGACGACGTCATCAGCATAGTTACGATCTATGAAATTCTATGGAATGTGGAGACTTTCGAACAGAAAGGGGGAAGGGATGGCTGACTTCAAAAAGTGTTGGTTGGACCGGAGTGCAGAATACTCTCTGTTACATAGCTGCGTGCAGCGGGCGCAATTTATGAAGTAATTATACATCACACAACATACATATGGGGGAACCATTTTCAAGCAGTGATCTTTGAGTGCCTCTCCCAAAAGCGTCGGTATAATCGAGAAATAGGAGCTGTACGCAATCGCAACTATTATCCAACGTTAACGCGATGGAATGCATCAGATAAGATACAACACCCAGTGCAGGGTGCACTGGTTTATAGGCAAACTGTTTGACGTCAACAGTATGATTTCCAGTGAAAATGCGGGGATCAATAGTTTTCCAGCACCTTTAACAGCACAAATGTGTATTCGATTCGCTGACATTTCCGAGATCCTTTCTGTGCATTGGTGTTATTCTGGCTGATTTCCAAATGTCGGGGATGGTACCACTCTTTAAGCATCGATTTAAGATCTTTGGCAGAAATGTGTCTAAAACAACTGTGCATCATTTCAGGGACTGCTGACAGAGCATCTGGTCCACCAACCTTGTTTAATTTGCGTCTTGTGAGCTCCTTATAATCATGTAGAGTGGACGGCTCTGTGGTGGTTGGGTAAAGTAGGGAGACGCTGTTAGGTGACGAGGAGCTGAACTCAGCGCCGTTTATTCACATCTTCGGTTATGTGTGTTGTGACAAAATTCGTTCCGGAGAGTTTTCCTAGAAGTATCCACAATTCACGGCAATTATGGTTGCCTAAAACGGTCTGAATGGCTTTTATAGCCACAGACAAACGTTGAACAGGGGCAGTAAGTTTGTGTTTATAAGCCTGCTCTTTCCTCCACAGCTGCTTGAACAATGGAGATGAAAATCTGTCATTCCGCAAATAAATTGTCTGAATAGGGTAATTCGGATCAAAAGGGAAGTTAATATAATGTGTGAGGTGCTGGCATTGAGCTAACAAGTCTTCATTGGTAAAAAAATGAAAAATCAGTTGAAAAAGCGTTGTTCAGTTTCGCGTTGTTATCTTCTGAGTAGCTCCGTCGTTTAACAGTCTCGGATGGTGTTTTTTCAGTGCAGCATAGTTGGCCTTACTGCACAACTTGCGACATGTCTTTAATATGCAATGTTTGGAATTACCAAGGGGAGCAAGCTTTTGTGTAGAAAACAAGATGAGTTTGTTAGTAAACATTAAATTTAGGTGTTTCAGCTAAATCATCATCGGTTCGAAGACTCCTTGCGATGCGCCATTTCAGAGTTACGGACACGCTGAGACAACGCCCGTCGGAACCACTTTTCGTTCTTCGATCGGTGCATCAGAGGTCCATTCACAGTTACGACGTCTCAAGTTGGGTGTATTGCAGGCGTCAAAGGCATTCTTCGCGGCGCACTTGAGACGACCCCAATCAGTGTTCAACTCACCAACTTTATTCGTTACCGACAATTAGTCAGCCAGTTCGTCATGATACTGATGAACTGCAGAATGCGAGTTCAAGCTACGGGTAAGAATAGATAAGCGCTTCTTTGAAGCGGGAACAGTGAACGTCAGGCGTGCGCGCACTAGAGCATGGTCGGAATCCAGGCATGTGCTCCAAACTGACCGACAGTCTTGGACTGATTTATTCCATCTGTAGTTGATGGCGGTAGGGTCAGTTTGGGTCCAGATCATTGAGGAATTCAGTGAGCACCAGATGACGCGGTGTGAACGTCTGTGTTGGGAAGCAGTGTTGCTAAGATAAAGGTTGTGGTCGGTGTACAATTGAATGGATCGATCACCATTGTCTGTTCGGCGCGTATTGACTCCGAAACGGCCTCCCAGGCGTTCAGAGTCTGAAAAAGGACCCACCAGGGCATTCATGTCACCCGCAACAATGACAGAATGTTGTTAGAAATCGTCGCTGATACCCTCTGAACTGAATTCAGTAGGGGTATAAACTGATGCGATGAAAAGGTACCTTGTCTTCAGATGCTGCTTAGCAACTCCAGTAGAAGGTCAAAGTTGAACCGCACATATGTGGCTGTTCACCATCATCCAGTTGAGCAGATTGCTTTCAGCGTGTTTGCTGGGTGCAATACCAACCCCGTAAAACCTTGAAACATTGACTCGATATTGCCAGAAACGCGAAGAGTGTAGTCATTTCCGTCAGATTCAGAACCAGGGGGTCGAAGATCCGTCACAACGTGGTTATCTTGTATGCGTGCTTCTTAGACACAGTGCACATCAATACCAAGAGAGTGAAGAGTGGGAATTATTGCTGCTTGCTGGCCTGTTTGACTTAGGGTGCGGAAGTTAAAAAAAGTGAAATGATACCCTAGGTTTGTTGGAATACCTACATGTATCGAGGGCAGCAGCTGAGTAGTCAGCGAGTCTCTTGCTCAAAAAGCAGGGAGGAAGGGAGTTGAGGTGGATAAACAAGAAGAAGAGGGAGTATGGAAGGGGTTTGTTCGAGGTGAACTGCCTCTAGCCTCTGACTCAACAGTAAGACACAAAAGGCAATGGGTACATGGAGTTTCTATTGAGGGACTCCCCCTGGGAACCTTTGACTCAATAGCCTGACCTACAAAGCAGTGGAGAGCAAGTCTAGCTCAGTAGTGTGATAGCGGAGACCCAATGGGATATGCTTGAGGCCTTTGAAGGTTTAGAACAAGAAATTACGGTCGAGTTTAGCGCAGCGGCGAGAAAAATGACGAGCCACAACAGATGGCGCCAACGACACCAATGAACACAGAGTAACGTAAATCCACACATTGTTCAACAAAAATCTAGGTTCCGAACAGCAGCCATGTTCATAGTTGTACATCTTTGGTGGACGGTAGATACGCCGGCGCGGGTAGACCGATTAGGGAACACTGGAAACGCCGGTCCACTTTGATCACAACAAAAGGGTGGAAGATCCACAAATAAGAACAAATTGTGAGCAGCACCGAAGTCGAACTTTCTTGGTGAGATATTGCTTTCCTTACCAACTGCGTAATGATCCTACATGCTGACAAGTAAGCCTGGTGGACCAGTAGGGCTCAAGAAATGGAGGAGGCAGGAGCAGTAGGCAATCCCCGAAAGCTATTCCATATGATCCGCACCACTGGTCCCAAAAAATCAGGCGTCAGTGAGACAATCAGAGACAGCACGGGTGAACTGATACACAATAAGGACGGCCGTATAGCTCGTTGGGTGAAACACTTTCAAAATCAGTTCAGCCGCCTCCCTGCTCTCGGACCTCTTCTTACTAAAGTGATGCAGGACGAGCCATGGACGGTTAGTTTAGAGCCTCCGTCGGATGCCGAGGTCCGAAACGCAATCACAGCCTTCAATCGCTTTCGTGCTGCTGGCTCGGATTCCCTCCCACCTGCACTCTTTAAAGATGGAGGTGAGGTCCTCTGCAAAGCACTGACCTCCCTATTCAAATATATCTGGAAGGAAAAGAGTGTCCCGGCTAACTGGAGCGAATTGATTATGTCGGCAATATACAAGAAGAGCCGTCGCACAGACTGTGCTAACCACAAGGGTATTAGCCTAACGCCAGTTGTGACAAAATTACTGACCTCCATTCTCGTTCGTCGCGTCACTGTGAAACGGGAATATCGGATTAGAGAAGAGCAGGCCGATTTCCGCCCAGGACGTGGCTGTATAGACCATATATTCACTCTGCGGCAGGTGCTAGAGCAGGGTCACGCATACCGCAGACCGACAATAGCTGTGTTCCTCGATTTCAAGACTGCATTCCATTCAGTCGATCGATGCATTCTGTTCGGAATACTTACGCGGAAAGGTGTTTTGCGTGCTCTATACTCGAATACTACAGCCCGCGTCAGGGTCTATGGTGTCCTATCGGATAGCTTTCCGACCACAAGTGGCTTTCGTCACGGTTGTCCGATTTCCCCATTTTTGTTCAATTTCGTCGTGGATTCTATCATAGAATGTTCCCTTGCGGAATCGCACGATGTAGGCGTTGAGATTCTGGCTGGTGAAAAGTAAGTTGATCTTGATTATGCGGATGATATCGTCTTGCTTTACGACATTGTTGGGGCGGCACAATCAACCCTGAATAGCCTATCTAAAATGATCCCATTATTTGGTATGCGCTTCGCACCCTCAAAGTGCAAAGTGTTGCTGCAGAACTACCAGCCACTTTATGACCTCCTGACTCTTGTTAATGGGGAATTCGAGGTTGTTGATCGATTCGCTTAAGTTGGCAGCTGCATCAGCAACGACGGGCACATAGAAACTGAAGTCAGTTCACGCATTGCAAAAGCCAGAACTGTCTTCTTAAACCTAAGGCATCTTTGGAGACAGAAGGGAGTTGTCCTCCATCTGAAAGGCCGTGTATACAAGGCCACAGTGAGGGCCGTTCTGCTTTATGGTAGTGAGGCTTGGCCCCTTCGGTCTGAAGATCTGAGACGCCTTCAAGTCTTTGATCATCGTTGTCTAAAGAGCATTGCTGGTGTCCGGTAGCACCAACGTGTCCGCAACGATGATGTGCGTAGGTGAGTACTAGGTGGTGATAATCATGCTAGCTCCCTAGAACAACAGATAGCACTGAATAAGTTGCGTTGGCTTGGGCACGTGCTACGCATGCCTGGTCACCGCTTACCTAGGAGGGCCTTGTTTAGTCTGCCAGGTGTAGGGTGGCACAAATGCTCGCGGTGGACAATAGTTGGCAGCTGGAAATGAAGTCACTGACAACCAAACTGGATGCCATTGGTCCGTCTCGCCTTCCGGGCTGGAGTCCACGTGACTCGCCTTGTGCTTGGCTCGAGACTTTACAGGACATGGCTCGCAACCGACACCAGTGGCGCGTCTGCTACCGTCTCCTAGTCGAATTGCCTGTTTAAAGTATGTTTGGTGCTGAGTTATCTGCATGGTAATGGCTGATTATGATGCGGAGCAGTGAAAGCCGCAAGGAAGCTGTCTCGCCGATGCCGCCTTATCTTTGCACGATAGCCAGCTGTTTGTGACGGTATGTTGTCTACACAAGGTGTAGGCGCCTTGATTCTGAATGTTTGATTACGGCATAAAGGTTTTCAGGTAAGTCCCTCTTATTACTCTTTATTCCATAGGTCATCATGATTGTATGGCAGCGAAGCATCAGTTCAAATGTCTGATGCAGTGCTGTTGTTGTTGATGATGCATAATGAGCCGAACTGCAGTATTGCTGATGCAAGGCGAAGTTAATATCGGTAAACTAAGGTTAAAAATAAGCGAGTGAAAACAAAGATTCCTCAAGCGTTAACAAACAGCTGGATATCAGTAGAAAATTTATTTGACAACTGGAGCTCAGTATACGAAATGATCGTTAACAAGAGTCCCGTTCGGCCCTGAGAAATGAACGGCAATAAGTGGCTAGCACTTTGCAGACGAATCAAGCCATAACAAAAAAACATTAGGCAGTAGGAGAAAGAGGTGTCGGAGGATTCTAGTTGCCTTTGAGAAATGAGTGATTTGTGCGAAACCAACGGCTACGAACACAATTATTTCGGAGTTGTTTAGAGATACAGCGAAACGGTGGTAAGGAAAGCAAATACTTTTTCATGTTCAATCTACGAGATAGTAGGAAGACAATACCGGTAGCCAAAGTCATGCAATGAAGCATAACGGTTGCAAAAGAGCAAATATCATCATTGCTTGACCACGCGGATAGAACAGTGAGTTGGCCGATCGCGAGATGAGAAGAAGAACAAAGGCGAAGTCAGAAGTGCACTGGTGTGTACGCGTTTTTGAAGAAGCCACAGCACACCCCACTTGCGAGAGTGGCCAGGCCGCTACATGTGAGATTATAGGAACTTGCCTGAATCCGACTTTCTGATAGCACTTGCTGGATTCACACCAATGTGCTGACGGTGCAAAGGAAAATAAAATGCAATTAGTCGCGCTCTATCAGCATGATCTCAATACAGTTAGCTAGCGTCCCTTGAAAAGCCGCAAATTAGGTTTGAATGTTTTGTGCGCATTCGGTAGAGAGTTTAAAAACAGCCACCCTGGTTACGATTAGATGCTTTTCAATTTCCGTGCCGCTGTCAGACAATAGTCAAGCTGCGTGTAGCCGAAGAGCTACCAGAATGTGTCACTGTGGATGAACTACACACAAGCACACAGAGTCGGGGCAAAGATAGCAACAGCAAGGGGTATTGGCTTACAATTTAAGCTCACCTGCGCCTGACATCTGTGTTTTTGAGACAGGAACAGATCCACTTGTTGGAAACCGCATCTCATGTTCAGGATGTACATTCAGCGAGGAATGAACAAAGAGGAGGGGTGGACCTGAGCCTGAACTATATGCGCTTCCCGGTCCACACTCAAAGGATAGGAGGGTGTGAGACAGAGAGAAAAATAAGAGTAGCAGCAGCAAAACAGTAATAAAACTACAGAAAAGAGACAATTTCCAAAAATAATGGGCAGAAAATTATCGGAAATAAGAGTGAAAAAAACAAATGAAATCAGTGCAAGTATTGGGACGGTAACAAAACTTACTGTTAATGACGACCAGGGACGCGGACCCGCGACAACACTATCTGACAAAGGTAAATCAGGTATGTCCTCATCGAAGGGGTTAAAAACTATGTTGAATGGATTATACGTGAGTTTGTTACTGGGCTTTGCATCACTGTGGAGAGGAGAGGAATCCATGGAGGGGGATGATCGCGCGCAGTTTGCCTGGCCATTTTCGTTAACTGAATGGAATAACTGAGCAGGTAAGTTGAGACTTGGGAAATAAGTCCGATCGATGCACATGGTTAGTTCGAGCAAATGCAGCCATCGTAAGTGGCAAGCTGACTCCAGTTCAAGCACCAATCCTTCCATCTGGGTCACTCGCATAAAGATAGCGGTATCCAAATCAGGTGCACTCTTCAGCGTGCGCACTGCACGTATAACGTCCGAAAGAGTTTTGGCGTGCTTTTCCACCTCCATCAGGCTGGCCTACGAAAGGAAAGGGGGGAGGTGGTCAATCAGGGTGAGGAGTGTGATATTACTGTCTACAAAAATTGTAGTAGCAAAAACTCAAAAATAGATTCGTCACACTCAGACTCGGATAGGATTAGTCGATATTGCTGTTTTACTCGGAGCATTAATTGCCGGGGACCAGCAACACAACTACGGCATAAGTGTGGGTGGTTAGCCGCATTCTCTTATAGAAAATGTTGCGAGTCTGGTGGCATAGCAGGTGGTGGACAGCATATGAAAGGAATTACGTGTAGAAACGATCGATGAAGATATAGAAAACGTCTCACATTTTACGGAGTAGAATAAAGCGGTACCAAACTTGGGCTCGTAGTCAAGTTCGTTTATGTACTGTTTGGTTAAATCACAGGCATAAAAAAGCGATTGACATGGTTGGTAATGTAGCACGAATCCAAGGAAAAAATCTGTGATGACAACGTTATAACGAATTCTTCAGAAAATATATGTACAATGTGAGAAGGGAGGAAATCGATTTGTGGACGGTTACACACAAACATACAACAAAATAAACGCGGCAAATCACCTGTGATAGGGTGGCAATTGAGCATTGCACACGAAGCGGGTGGAATGAAACTGGCCAGAATTCGCAACATGGGTGTTAAAAACAAATGCGAATCCGCTTCCTAACCATCATTTATCCAGACAGAGGATAATACTACCCAGATATCAAACATGTGACAGAAGAAAGGGCATGAGCGTGAGCATAGAATGAAGAAGACAAGCACGTGGCACGTTGAAAGGGCGACCAGTGTCATTGGGTTGACAATGAGAGTCATGTACGGAAAGAGGAAAGAAAACATAAACGAATTCGGTCAACACAGTGGCTAACAATGAACCTAGGATGCCGTATCAGTAGTGCGTGACGGCGGATTGGTGAAAAGTACCAACGACGAAGGAAGGCAAACAAGGCAGGTTAACTCAAGCGAAAAGAGAATTAAGTTGCAATATCTTCTGGTTGCAGCATTCAATGTCCAGAGAAAATAAAATTCCTCACACATGAGAAGGGAGAAACCACCTGAATCGGAACATTCTCAAAAGCCTAGAATCAGAGGAACGCGTCTGGAGGAAACCGCACAGATTCACTAAGTACACCATTACTTCTCACAAGGTTCACGCCCCTTACCACCTATCCTCGTATATCGGGTATTCCCAAACCGGTGTGCAAAACGCTCCGTCCACTCCTTATCCAGCTTTTGAAGATATTTCAACACAGGGAATTTCGTAAAAGTAGGTGAACATCTCGGCCTTGTTAGCGCATACCACTTGATGAGTGAGATCCAACTTGTTCCCAAACAGAACCATGAGCGCCTCGACTGCATCCTACACTCATCTGATCAGTTAGGGACATTGGTTAATATACACAATATTCTTATGATTCGAACTCGAAGATAATGCGGCTGCAAAGAGCTCCCTTTTCCGCAAATCACATCAGTGGAATACATTTACAAGGCTGATTGAGATAAGTGCAAGCTAATGAAAGCTGAAGTAAAAGTCGTTGAGCCAGTGAACTACCTCACTTTATTCGATCGGAGGTCAAATTGATTGGCTGAGGTGGTGCAAGCCTGTGTTATCGATGAGAGCTGATCTGGTATTACTTCAACTAACAGAGCTCGCTGACTTCCTCTTGAAACAAATTGTGTCAGTCGAGAGGTGAAGCCAATCTCGGCTAACATCAGTGTCCCATGCGAATGGATCATCGTTATGGCCAATGCAAAGCGAGGATTGAAACAGCATCTAATGTTTGCAAAGTCCTGGTTGCATTAAGTTGATTACAATCGCTTCGGCTATCTTTCGACGGCGTTTCCTAAGCCCGAAGGAAGCTCTTACCAGCTCTCATATATCGATCACCACGACAATGAATTTCTCTTAATCCGCTGTGTTCAGAATAGCAAGGAATCATATTTCACCATCAGTTACACTGTGTTTATGGTAAGAAACCTCGACTGCCGTGTCTTATTTTTCCAAGAAGAGGTTAGGAACCAGTTGTACAGGTGGAGCGCTCCTTCCAACTCCGCCAGCTCAAACGACCACCAAATTGTGCTTTGTCGTGTTTGGCACCGAAAGACAAGGGAAGTAAGATCCGCACAGTGAAGTCGAAACGCAAACATGCTGGAAGTGACAATACATGAGGCAGTAAACTCTATAAACCAAGCTTTACGCACGATTTGATTCCAAGGACAAAAAAAGTTAAACTCTATGTAGTGGTTCTACAACAGCAATTTTAAATGCACAGACATCACTTATGACCAGATTTGTAGACGTAATCTAAATGTCGCTCAGTAGTGAGCCAAAACATTTCCAGTCATCCGTACTTCGGGTCAACAAAGAAACAGACAGCCCGCCAACAATGAAGTGCGTCATAATATTTCGCTATCATCATCATCATACACGTTAGCTAGAGGTGGGGAACACCACAGCTACTGTGCCGCCACGGTAAGGTCCATCGCCATGAGGCTGGACCTTACCGTGATGCGATGGTTTGCGTGCTTCAGAGATCCATTGAGCTATGCCGGGTGGTGTTTTCTGGCACCTTCAGAGCCACACATACCAGATTGGTCAATGGTTAGAGGCCAGACAAACTCAGCCTCCTGGTCCTCCAGGTTGGAGGTAAGAATGAGGGTGGCTACTTATTCTATAAAAGGGAATCTTAGTAGCTCAACCCCAAACCTGCTGCCTTTCAGTCAGGTTTTTGAACCAAAGGCTTTGGTTGAGAACCCTAATCGTTCTCCTGTCTAGGCCTGGGCAACCTGACAGTATCCTGCCCACGCAATACAGTGAATATCACTTCAAACAAATATTTCGTTAAGGCGGTACTTCGGTTAACCACAGTGATGCGGATAACCAGTGATACGTTCGTGTTTTATAACCTGAGTGGTTGGGCACAAAGGGAATAGTGAATGCGAAATCAGAAAACATCCATATACAGAGGAGTAAGAAAGGAAGGATGAAAAAAAGGCACTATTGTAATTTGTGATCCGCACACGCGCTAGTATATACAGCGGAAAAGGGTTTCCGAGTCGATTGCGAAGCAAGAAGCATTTCGAATTGACGCTCATAGTTATAAGAAGAGAAAAATGATGGATGGAAACACGGCTAAAAGGCTTCCCGTGGATAAACTCATAAACGTCAGAGTTATTTCGAATCTGTTAGTCGGAACGGACGAAACTCACTTAACCGACAGTACCTCACATGCAGAGTAGGCAATCAAATTCAAATTGATACGGCCTAAGGGAGCTGGTCACCAGAGGTTTGTGCATGCGAAATGAGAATGGAGACGAAACGCGTAATTCCGCACCACCGCACTCGAGATGCAGAAAAGAAAGTGGCCGATAGAAACATTTTCTTCAATGACTCGACCAGATGCGCAGTTGTAGCTCAATAGCGTAGCAGTGTAAGACAAACTATAGCGGAAGGGAAACGTCAGTAAGGCGCATGAGTTGTCACGTAGAGGTAATGTCCTGAGGAAAGCCCAGTTAGGTTACTGCTGGTTGAGACGATTGATATAGCAGCGTCTTTGAAGAGAGTTTGGGTGGAGACGGTGCACTTTGCTTTGGCACATAATAAAAGATTCAATGAGGAGGACACAGCTATTGCCTGTGCGGTTGGAATCCTCGCATGCCCGAGAAGAGTTTTGCACAAGTCTCTCGAAGTTATGCGAGCTCCGCAACAGATGGACGGACTGTGGATGTGAGAAACTCGTGACTACCAGAAACCATAGATGGGAAAGGTTAAGTGAAACACACGAAAGTAAAGAGCTAAATATAGATCACACGCAGTTTGAACGATCGATTCAAGCTGTAGCTAATGCGCTCAGTCAACAAATGGAGTAGTAGACAATAATCACTGGAAAAGAAATAAGACAGCCTGCTAGAATGATAATCAAATAGTAACAAAACAGGCCGCACACAATTGTTCTGAACACAGAACTCAGGTCCCAAATGGCGAAGGTATATGGCCTCGGCGATAGATAGCAATTGTTTGTGGAAGCATGATGAATAGCGTTCAGGAAATAAGTAGATCACTTTGAATTCGTTCTCTAATGCTGCATGGCCGTATTCAAGGTGTGACAAAATCAAGCTGTTAGAAGACTTCATTTCACCTCTGTGGAACGACAGTGGTATATGCTCGCGGATCCTCTGGAATAAATGACTCGAAGTGCGACCGACGTATCGTGCACACAGGAACACTAATATTGAGACACAAACATAGATCGAGCCAAAGAGGGTAGTTTATCTTTCAAGGGCCTGGCAAGCAGTGGCTTATTGGAATGAACTATCCTTAAACGGGGTGCGGAATGTCTTCTCAACAGCGCCTTTTAGGCGTCGAGATAACGCATCAGCGGATGCATAGCCCTTACATAGTAAATGCATGAGAAGTTCTTTCTTCGGAGCAATGTTACTAGGTAGCTTACGTTCATGTACTCTGATGGTTCCGGATAAATTTGCCCGGGCATCCATATTCTCTAAGAGCGTCGCTGATTTGCTGCAGTTTCTCATTGACGGTATCTGGTGTGCAGATAGTGTGCGCCGAGAGATTGTTTCAAGCTCCGTTTGTACTGCAAAGGTACCGCGCTGTGAAAGTTAACATACTGTCCAGTCCATGTAATTTTCTTGTGTATTCCTCTGCCGTTAGATACGTCGGTATTTCGGATAGCGTTTATATGCAGAAACGAAAGCTGACCTCTGGACTTTTGTTCGCAGGTGAAGCGAAAATTCGCATGTGTTTCCTTAAAGACTTACAGCACCTGCACTGCTTGCTTTTCGAACATGTCATCGACATATCGTACATATATTTCAATTCAATGGATATATGCTCTTCGTGGGCCATCTTCTAGCTTTGGCATAAAGAGATCAGCCAATCTGGTGGTACATTTCGCCAATGAATGTGAACTGAACGTTTAAAGTGCAATGCAAGCACACCACTTTGAGTAAAATTTCCGGAAAAGCCATTTGTATGTACCGTTGAGCCAATTCACACACATAGTCCACTGTTTCGCGTAATGAAAGGTTGGTAAAAAGCGACTGCACATCAAACAATACCATCATTTTATCTGTAAGGTTGAGGTTACTTATCTCCTCAACGAATTCGTAGGAATCTCTCACACAGCAAGTACAAATCATTTTCCGCAACGGCTGTAATTTGTTCCACCATCCAGTGGGCCAGCAGATGCTGTGGAGAACCGAGCATGTCCAAGATTGGACGCATTGCAGCAGCTTCCTAATGAACTTTCGGTAGACCGGATAGTCTTGGAAGATGACAGCCAGACGGCTTCAACGTTTCCAATTCATTCTTTGCGATGAGAGTTGCCCATATGTTTAGCCTGAGGCAGCCAGTTATCTGCGTTGCTAATCCTCCTGTGTTATCTCTTCCTGATTTTATCTTGAGAATCACGTTTGTCACTAAGTATATTGTGAATCTTATGGATGTAATCAGCCCTATCCATTAGAACTAGACAAGAAGCTTTGTCTGGCTTGGAGGTGATTGTTTTTTGTTTAGCCATAACACTTTATGTGACTGCTTCTGTTCCCTAGTGACGATACCGTTGTTGGTGGGTTTAACCTTAGCATACTCGTGACAACTACACACTAGATTAGACATCAAATTCTCAACATTACTAGGCCAAATTGGAACTAAGTCTCTCGTTTGGACCATTAGGCTCACAAGTGTTGACGTGCAATGCGTTTAGTATCGGAGCGCGGTTTCTCGAAAGTGAGGAAGAAATGAGTGCCACGCGAAACTCTAAACCGAAACCTTGACCAGTATAGTGCTAATTACTGAACGCAAGTTGTTTATGTTATGATGCCAATCAAGGAAACACGGACCACATGATGGAACAGCTGAGTTACCAGGGCAGATTGTTTGACCACAATGGACGTGTTGGTAGTGCGTTGGGTATGTGTAGTTTCACGTGGTGCCACCACGCGGAAGAGGCCGAATGAGGTCAACACCGATGTGTAGTAATGCAAAAGTAACGGGAATTTTATGACAGCCAAGCGAAAGCGAAGAATAGAATGATCGATGGGAACAGAGGATGTACCGTAAGTTAAAGCGTTTCATGGAGCTCAGCAGATAGTTCGAAGAAAAAGATGCCCACCTGGTAAAATTTAGACGCGGATCGGAGTTCAGAGTTCGACATATTGTTCACACTTGACATCCAGGCAGCCGTGTCAGGAAGGTCTATTGAATGGAGATTGAGTGAGGCGGACATCTATGAAAGTGTGCCACGCAATAACGAAACCGATGAGGACAATTGGTTGGTGAAGCAAAGCAACCAAGTGGAACACGTAAATGTAGGTGATAACACAGGATTTCATAGTGTCCAGTCACCTAACTAGGCCCGATTATAATCGCGTCAGAGACCACAAAATATTAACTCATTTAAATTCAACACGATAGATGAGCACAGAGACTTGTGTTCGTGAAAGGTACGTGCCAAAAGTTTATCAATAATTAGTGCGTGTGTCAAGCAATGTGAAACGAAATTTGTTATACACAAGTGGTAAAGTGAAGCCATAGTAGCCAGGGATGAAACAAGCTGTCCATCAAATCATCGGTTACTCAGGCGAAGTGAGAATCGATTTAAAGCTGTTGTGCGATTGGACTAGCTAAGAGCTGCAGCAAGGGAGACAAAACCCTTAGAAAGGTATTAGCTGAATTGGTGCAGCTGAAGATAAAACGCTAGACACAATGGAAGTTTAAGATCAAGAGAAGATGCGCTACAATCGAAAAGCGACCAAAAACGTGAAACAGAACGGCAGGGAAAGTCACATACAGGAAAGCCACAATGTAAATCCCAAGCCTATGTAAACAGAAAAGCGAGTAGAGTGGTCATTTGTCTGCTTACCTCAAGGAACCAAATGGAATATTAGTCGACATAAGCCTCTAGAAGTGGAACGAGTATGCATGTAAAAATGAACGCTTGCTGATGTGTTTCCGGTTCAAGTTGTTATGCTATAATAGACATGGGACTTAAATGTAGTGCATCAATTTATCACGATAGATGTCACTGCGATAATGAAAAGCGGCGATGACAAGGCTAAAAGAGAACGTGCAAAAAGTGATGGCAAAAGAGAAAAAGGACAATGAGATAGCGCCTGAAAAATGAGGTGTGACTACGAGGAAGAAATACAGGTATTTGGGATTAAGAAAAGTAAGGATAGCATCATTAGCCAAGCAGTCAGTGAGTTCAATGTGAAGTGATCGTCTCTACTCCATACAGTAACACCGGACGAATAGCAACGTTGTAAACCATGGCTTCATACGATGAGCTGATTTTCACGTATGTATGTAACTAACAGGTCACAAACACCTTGCGGATACACAAAGTAATCACTCCAGTGATTCGATCACTGAATAAGATGAAACAGTATAGGCAGCAAAGCTAAAAAAAACCACCTCCCGTGGTTGCTCAGTAGTGTATCCACCCAGTTCTGTAACAGTACTACGAACCTTGAGAAAGTAAAGGACCTACTAAAGCGCGTAGTGCCCTACGTCAACCCGCCCACAATTTGTGCATAACAGTCTAGGGTAATGGCAAGCTATTCCAATTGGGCAACACAAGAACGGAAGCATAGTACTACCCAGGACCATCGTAAGAAGGACTGTTTCCTGGTTATAATACTAAAGTGCAGAACAGACATGCAATTCAAACACCTTCTAATCAGACATGTTGTTCTGTGGAATCACAGTCAGGTCGTGTGAGAATGGAACAACAATTTGTAATGCGCTCGGAAGCTGCCTCGACCTAAACTGGATTATGACCTTATTCTCGTGGGAAAGATGTCTTGATGGACGTTTAAAGAAAGCCCAGGTAACATCTAGTGGGTGAAGCGAGGGAAATTTTCGTAATATAAGAAATCCCTAATATTTGCACTATCATCGAAGTGCACTAGTACCCTCTATTTTACAGTGAAACAAATATGTAGCCCATATGCATTGCCAGTATCACACAAACAAAGACAATCACACTGCTGCATACTGCCCAAGTTCACAAACAGGATCTGCACAAACTTTGGATGCAGCTTCAGGCAAACTGACAAATGCTTCAGAAATCCGTCTACGATCTGAAAGTTTCAATTTGGACGGATACTTAATTACTATGGTGTGTGGCATGCGATTGCAATTGAAATTGGTTCCATTCCTCTTGTTCGTCAGTGATGGCTGATTAAAAAAACTTCTCACACTGGAATCGCGGATTGCAGGCTCAAGAGAAGGGTGAGAAACCCAATTTTGGGCTGAGTGCTGGGGCTAGAAGAGTGAGCCCCACGGTAGTGAAAGATAAAACGTGCGAGTCACTCGGACCGAACTGGCAACCAATTGCCAAAATGTTTCATTTCTGGCCGTGGATAGAAAAGGTGCTTTTGTCCAGGAGAGAGTGTGTATCAGTGGGCGTTATGTGAAGCGATGTCCGGAGTAGTGATGCTGATGCTAAGATTGCAGACGGTACGTAAGTGATGAAACCGATGATGTTGTTAGCTCGGTAGACAGAAACGAGAGAGCGGAATTCTAAATGTAACGACCATAGGGATGAGGGAGGTGCATAAGATTCAGCACATTGGGTTTTTCGAACCGAGGGATCAAGGGGGTGCACATATGAAATATTATGTTAAAATAGCGCATTAGTTTCAAGTTGTACTGAAAAACTTCGAGGAGATTCCGTGTTGAGCTGCACATAAGCGGTTATTGACTGGGACTGATAGCAAATAGACTGTCCTCAGCAGTTATGCTGAGAACGACGCGAACACTGTAATTGACTATCCGTAAAATTGGGATCATCAAGAAAGTGGAGGATACTCCAGCCAGGCTGAAATCCGAGAAATGTGTAAGATAAATTATGATGCACTAAGTTGCATGCTTGTTAGCTGGGTGCAGAGCAACTTCGTTCCGAACGCAGAGTTGTTACTGATTATGCCTGTTGACCGGCGAAAGACAACAAACGGTTGGACTAAAAGTTGAAAGGACCCACGGTCTGATCACAGTAGAACATAGCTAGTAGCACAGTTACCGAGATCAGGAGTGCTTTCGCTCGTCTACACGTGACAATACAACAGGGAAAAGAATGAAAAGCAAAATGTCTGGCTAAAATTGTAGGCACATAATGATCTATAACTCCAAATACCCAAGGGGGTTATGTCCAGAATAACGTGGCTCCAGCTTTTGACTAATTAGCTCGATCGGTAAGATGGCGAGTAAAGGATTAACTCAGTAAACTGACTCACAAGATAACATGCAGTTAATTTGATTAAGAAGTGTAACTGTCACTCACCGTGAGGTTTTGCCTGTAGCCAATTACATGTAGTCTCATTACGTTCACAGTAGTTAGCATGATGTCGACCGCAACAGAAAATATAGCTGCGATCAATGTCAGCCTCAACTGGTTTCCGGCGTAATACACGTGATCGTAAAGCAGTTAGAACCCCACAAATTGAAAAATACCTCGGAACGACTGTGCCCTACGACAGCCGGGTTGGGAATATTACCCGTGAAACTAAGTAGCAGAGAACTACTTCGCAGGGTTAAACTGGTTGAGTTCCAACGAAGCAAAGGAGCGTGATAAATATAATATTCACCGAGACGTCGAGCACCCCAACAAGGAACAGTGAAGTGTGCGTCTAAGTAGCAGCTATCGAGAAAGAGATCGTCAATTTACAAATACGCCCAAATGATTACGACAGTGCTATCCATGATCCCTTACGGTGCCGTATCGGAGAGCTCAAGTTAGACACAGAGGTCAAGAATGTGCTTTACGCGCTCTAGAGCGATTGTGGCAGCGACCAACGAAGAACCGTTCTGCAAGAAAGTAGGGACCGTAAAACCACTTGAAGACGGAGCAAACAGTTAGGGAGAGGCGTTGAACGGCGTCATGGAATGTGTCAAAAAAAGTGATACCAGGAAACAGAGATCACCGGCGTGCTGGAGTCTAATGGTTTATTCGGTAAGAAGTAGATCGTGATGAGTGAAAGAACAATAATCTGATATGTTTTTAGTAATGAATGCTTCAGTGGCCGCAATGAGAAACACAAACGAACAACCTCATCAAGGAGGTGTGTGCAGAGAACGCAAGAAAAAGACAAGGTGTCATCAAAGAAATTTAAAGAGGTTGCGGTCCAGAGCTAAGTTTAACCTAGATAATGGCACTGCAGATTAGGGGGAATAGTGAAACTATGTTAACGCCAGATGGACCGCATCATTGACCAAAATGCAGTAGCTGGGGAAGAGAAGGTACAAAAGTTGAAGGCACTTGAGTTCCAACTAGCTGGTGTTCCTGACAGAATGCAAGGGATGGGCAAGCGTTTCACTGAAAACCCCTTAAGATGATTGCAGGAGTGAAGTGTCTACCCAAGGTTTGTTATCGATCACTAACCGCAAACATATCGTGGAAGACGAAGGGTGAGTAGTTGTACCGGAAATTGCACTGTCACTCACGCCTAGTGACCGTGCTAAGAGTCAAAATAAAAAATATAAAAAGGGAGACTGAAGAATACTCTGAATGAAATAAAACAGTGTGAAACCCACACATGAAACGAGAGTTGCTAAATGAAAAAGGTTCACTGAGTAAGAGATTTTGCTGCGTATACATCAAGAGGATTATGGATAGGAGGGAGAAATCATTAACAGCCAAGAATGCGCGGAAGAAAAGCGAGGAAAGCTGTAAAAGTTGATTAAGTGGTTTCCGAAAATATCCATTCACTTACAAGGCTGAAGCATGAGAAGCCAGGTCTTAACATTTTCCAGATCCCAACGAAAATCTGAAGAGGAAACGAATGCGCAAAAGTAAGTGGAACAGAAGGGCGAGGTAGCATCGACAAGCTTAAAAACATATCATGCTATTCTACAAGCTTTCAGCTGATAATACCAAAAAATTGCTGAGAAAAATGCATAACTAAGAATCCCCGCCACATTCCTGATGTCATAAAGGCAAACAAAAAGGCCTCATCGGAGAATTTCGCTTATTTAGCTGAACATGATCGGGCCTCTTGGTGCTGCCGCACACCATGATGCATACTGGAAAGCGTTTGTCAATGTCATCACATGATTATGAGTAATGAGGAATCTATATTGAAATGACGATTCTACGAAGCGTACGCAACATACATGTGCGATGGGTTCGGGTGCACAGACGCATTTAACAGGTCAATATCAGTACTATCACACGAGTGCACGTATCGTGGTGCCAGTAGGCGAGATAGGTCTGGTTAAGGACTACGTGAACAACGCAACTCTGTCATCGGACATTGATGACGGGGTGAAACACACCACGACAGAACCATCGAAGGTGGGTACCAACTCGGGCTTGCGCTATGCATCAACAAAATGTGCACCACTGAACCCAGACATACAAACAGACGGCCAATTTGCTTGCTATGCGTAAGAATGTAGGAGTAGCCACAGATAGGATATATGTTAAGACACAATAACTGTACAAACTTAATCAGTGGAGTAGTCCTCATCAGCAAATTACTAGTAGATGGACTCAGTGATTTTGCATATATGAAGCACATTCATATCTATCGTCTTCAAGTACATGATTCCAAAAGGACAATCGCAGCGATCATTGCTCGCAGCACCTCATTTCTACTTTTGAAACCCATACAGACTACTCTCAAGGGGTGCACTTACAACAATAGAAACGGTTTCGGTTGTGTTGTCATAACGTCAGTGGAAATCAATGGTGTTGACTAAGTACTTAAGTCACGTGGCATTCAGCCAGCGCAGGCGCCATCGATGCGTACAGCATCACTACACAATACGAAATGTTCGTCGTCGGGCGGCAGTGTTAAAGTGCGAGTCATGTAGAACCAATAATACGGAGATCGGCACGCATCACCCAATTTGCAGAGGAAAGTGATTCAGCCACGACGGCTCAGATGTTTGCCAAGTGTCACGCATTAGCTGTCGAGGAAAGTTCTGTCCCAGTGGCATCGGACGATGAAAGCGATCAGCGGGCCACCCGCCACCGTTTGGTGCTGACCCGATGAAGTTGCATCGCCTGACAGATCAGCAGTGTGTGCACAAGCGTGGAAAAACATTGATGGCAGTCCCAAGCTGCGGGTTTTGCTCAGTGGCACTTCCATAGTCGAATCAACTTGAAGCCAGTCGCGCGGAGCCAAGCAAGGTGTAGTCTGACTAACTCCTAACGGTAACGATAGGGGGATGAAACGTACCATGGCTTTGACTATGATAATAAATAGTCATTGCAATTCTAAAAAGGACGTACCGAATACAGTAGTGCTCATAAGGAACATCATTGGAGCGGGAAGTGTGAAATCAACCAGGAATGGAGGCAATATCGACCAAAAGGAATGGGGAAACACAATGCATCGGTAAATAGGCCTTGTAAAACGAACTGGACTAAGCTAATAATGCGCCTGACTTACAATGATAAATCAGGTATAAAAAGAAAATCTGTGGCCCTTGGGTTGCTAACCAAGTCAAATTTAGGCGTAAATCCAAATTGAAAGCATTTGAGCTTCCGGTAGCGATAAGGAAATGAGTTTAATAAGTGACGCTTTGAGAAAAATAGTAAACGTTTTATATATCAAGATCGGCACGCAGGTATCGGTGACTAGGAAGTGTTCAGATTTTCAACGAATGGATCATTTGCGTAGAGACTTGAAACACGCACAGCACCTTCTGATCAATCAAAATGTGCAAAAACATTGAAACTAGCCCGATGGGGTAAAAGGGAACGCCACACCTGCGTAGGAATTGAAAAACTTCGCAGGGACCAACGAGTTTGGTCATTTCAAACCTAGATTTTTCACTTGGAACTCTTGGTCAGACAGCTAAGTAGTTGCAATCAAATACATAGCCCCGGTGTTAAACCGAACCACCAAACAAATCGATCACCCCAGCCTATTTCTGTAGTAGTTAACATGGAAGCACTCTTAGCACATGAATTAAGCTAAAGGTTTAAGTTCCTTTGCAATAGATAGAGATTACAAAATACACCAAAGACTCTGTACGGTCTGGTTTATTTAATGGTATGCTTTGTTTACTAATCCCTGTGATCACTTCCAAGAGCCAGGCTATATTACATGTAGTAACTTAGTGATGTTGGCCCAGTGATCGTAAACACGAACTGGAGACGGCGGGATTGCGGATCCCAGTGTAACTCAGTGGTCCGTGTGATGCACACTTCGGACGATTCACTGGGGAACAAGACGGCCATCTAGTGCACTTCCGGAAGTGTGACGATCATCTGAGTGAGTTTAGCTGAGACGAATTTCAACTTCGAAGTCTGTTACTGATTCATCCCTGCAGGTTACAGGCTAGATAATCCAATCTGAAAAGGCACCAGACGGCATTTTCACTCTGCTGGTGATCATTCTCCGGACCTATCAGGATCCAAAACCGTGATCACTAGCAGCTTTCGCTGACCAGCCAGCATATTATGTCACTGAGCCATGGGGGACGGTAACAGACCATAAAAACTTGTAAGGTAACTGGGATACAGCCCGACCTATCCTCCGCTGCCATGCAGTTAGCTACTATTGCAGAAGACAGTGGTTGGCCTCTAGAGGTTACGACTTCCACTACGATAGCAGCTATGTTCGCATAGCGTTTAAAAGCTGTGAGAGCAAGTGAAGAGGCGGAGCTGCTCTCTCTCAACACCGCACGCCAAAATTCGCCCTCACAGCTTTTAATTGCTATGCGAACATAGCTGCTGTGTAGTGGAAATTGTGACCTTTAGGGACCAACCACTGTCCTCTTCAATATTGGCAAACTGAAAGGCAGGGGAGGCTGGATGGCATTATGTCACAGTTAGCTTGCAAGTTATGATGATCTGCTACCGTCCCCCATGGCTCAGTGACAAACTGTTGGCTGGTCGGCGCAAGCTGCTAGTGATCACGGCTTTGGATCCTGTTAGAGCAGAGGCAGAGTATACAGACGCACTATTGATTAAATAAAATTAAACTTACAGTTCTCGTAATGTGCGTCGGATGGTCAGGTGATTGACGTACGCGGGATTGATGGGCGGCAGTAAATTCCGCTCGTATAATTAACGGCCAGAGAAGTTGCAATGCTTGAATGAGCTCCGTTTGGATGCAGAGATTAGGGTTCATCAGTCTTATGCTTACTGCTTCAACAGTAACAAGCAGTAGTGCTGCTGCTAACTCATCATCAACAGCAGTACATC
The DNA here is from genome assembly GCA_944474145.2 of Dicrocoelium dendriticum. Taxonomy (NCBI): domain Eukaryota; kingdom Metazoa; phylum Platyhelminthes; class Trematoda; order Plagiorchiida; family Dicrocoeliidae; genus Dicrocoelium; species Dicrocoelium dendriticum. Next base: position 72,493,529 of record OX104067.1, on the reverse strand, counting down.
AGCCATTTGAACTGATGCTTCGCTGCCATACAACCATGAGGACCTATGAAATAAAGAATAAGAAGAGGGAGAGAAGGGGGACTTACCTGAAAACCTTAAGGCCCTAAGCAAACATTCAGGGTCAAGGCGCCTACACCTTGTGTAGACAACATACCGTCACAAACAGCTGGCTATCGTGCAAAGATAATGCGGCATCGGCGAGACAGCTTCCTTGCGGCTTTCACTGCCACGCGTCATAATCAGCCATTACCCCGCAGATAACTCAGCACCAAACGCACTTTAAACAGACAATCCGATTAGGAGACGGCAGCAGACGCGCCACTGGTGTCGGTTGCGAGCCATGTCCTGTAAAGTCTCGAGCCAAGCACAAGGTGAGTCACGTGGACTCCAACCCGGAAGGCGAGACGGACCAACGGCACCCAATTTGGTCGTCAGTGACTTCATTTCCCGCTGCCAAGTCAACTTCTGTCCACCTCGAGCCTTGCGCCATCCGACACCTGGTAGACTGAACAAGGCCCTCCTAGGTAAGCGGTGACCAGGCATGCGTAGCACGTGCCCGAGCCAACGTAACTTATTCAGTGCTATCTGTTGTTCTAGGGAGCTAGCATGATCATCACCACCTAGTACTCACCTACGCACATCATCGTTGCGGACACGCTGGTGCCATCCGACACCAGCAATGCTTCGCAAACAACGATGATCAAAGACTTGAAGGCGCCTCAGATCTTCAGACCGAAGGGGCCAAGTTTCACTACCATAGAGCAGAACGGCCCTCACGGTGGCCTTGTATACACGGCCTTTCAGACGGAGGGAAACTCCCTTCTGTCGCCAAAGATGACGCAGGTTCAAGAAGGCAGCTCTAGCCTTTGCAATGCGTGAGCTCACGTCAGTTTCCATGCGCAAATCATTGCTGATGCAGCTGCCAAGATAAGTGAATTGATCAACCACCTCGAGTTCCTCGTTAGCAAGCGTCAAGGGGTCATCGAGTGGCTGGTGGTCCTGCAGCAACACTTTGCACTTTGAAGGTGCGAAGTGCATACCAAATAATGGGACCACTCTGGATATGCTATTCAAGGTTGATTGTGCCGCCTCAACATTGTCGAAAAGCAAGACGATATCGTCCGCATAATCTAGATCAACTAACCGTTCACCAGGCAGCACTTCAACACCTACATCGTGAGACTCCGCAAGGGAACACTCCATGATAGAATCCACTACGAAATTGAACAAAAACGGGGAAATCGGGCAACGCTGACGAACGCCACTTGTAGTCGAAAAGCTATCCGATAGGGCACCATAGACCCTGACGCGGCCTCTAGTGTTCGAGTATAGAGCACGAAGGATGTTCACATATTTCGTGGGAACACCTTTCCGCGCAAGTATTTCGAATAGAATCGATCGATCGACTGAATCGAACGCACTCATGAAATCGAGGAACACAGCTATTGTCGGTCTGCGGTATGCGTGACCCTGCTCTAGCACCTGCCGCAAAGTAAATATATGGTCTATACAGCCACGTCCTGGGCGAAAACCGGCCTGCTCTTCTCTAATCCGAGATTCCCGTTCTGCAGTGAGGCGACGAACGATAATCGAGGCCAGTACTTTTGTCACAACTGGCGTTAGGCTAATACCCCTGTGGTTCGCACAGTCTGTGCGACTGCCCTTCTTGTATATTGCCATTATAATCGATTCGCTCCAATTAGCCGGCACACACTCTTCGTTTCAGATACGTTCGAATAGGGAGGTCAGTGCTTTGCAGAGGACCACACCTCCATCCTTAAATAGTGCAGGTGGTAGGGAATCCGGGCCAGCGGCACGAAAACGATTGAGGGCTGTGATCGCGTTTCGGACCTCGGCCTCCGACGGAGGCTCTAAACTAACCGTCCATGGCTCGTCCTGCATCACCTGAGTAGGAAGAGGTCCGGGAGCAGGGGGCCAGCTGACCTGATGTTCAAAGTGCTCAGCCCAACGAGCCATACGGCGCTCCTTATTGTGTATCAGCGCACCCGCGCTGTCCCTGATTGTCTCACTGACGCCTGGTATTCTCGGACCAGTGGTGCGTATTAGCTGGAAGAGCTTCCGGTAATTGCCTACTGCTCCTGCCTCCTCCATTTCTTGAGCCCGACTGGTACACCAGGCTTCCTTGTCAGCACGTAGGCTCCGCTTTAGTTCACGCCTAATAGCCCGTCTGGTCACATTGTGTTCAGAACCAGCCGGGAGGTGTCTTCTAGCTTCCAAAAGGTTCACGGACTTCTCGGATATCCAGTGACTGGTGCGATGACGACTGATAGTGCCACAAACAGATGCTCCTGCGTTGTGCATAGTGGCCGAGATCCTATTCCACTGAAGTTCAGTATCATTAGGACAAGACAGCGAGAGTTCACTATGCAGTGCTTCCTGATAAGCTTGCCTGACAGAGGGCTGGGACAATTTCTCCGTTGCCAATCGGGGGAGACGCTTTGTGCGCCTTCCAGTAAAGTTCATGGAGAAACGACAGCGCACTAAGGCATGGTCAGAGTCGACACAGGTACTCCAATACGAGCGGCAATCCAGAATGGAACCGCGCCACCTGTAACTTATGGCTATGTGGTCAATTTGGGTCCATCGCTGACCAGCTACAGGTGGACGCCAAGTGGCACTTTGGCGCCCACTGTGTCTAAAAGCAGTGCTAGTAAGAAACAACTGGTGCTCCGCACACAGTTGCAGCAGACGCTCGCCGTTGTCAGTCCGTTCGGCGTTAAGTCCATACTTACCACCCAGCTGAGCTTCTGAAGAGCTCAGACGCCCTACTTGTGCGTTCAAATCCCCTGCAAGTACTATAATATCTGAACTAGTAGCACTGCGTAGCAGGGCATTCAGTTCGTGATAGAAAGTGTCCTTGACTGCATTAGAACTGCAGTCCGTGGGAGCATAAGCAGAAATCACAAACAAACAGCGTTTTGTGTTACTTCGCGAATTCACCTTAGCTGATGTCGTCAAACGGGCTGCACATAAACGGCTGTTCACCGGAATCCAATCAACCAACGATGACTCAGCCTTGGAGCTGAGAATGATACCTACACCAGCTTGACCCGTGAGTGCCGCATCGGCGTCTTCGGATGCGTGCAACCAATAACGAGAGGATAAGCCGGGTGCAGTCAATTCAATAACCCCGTTAGGGTCATTAATCCTAGTTTCGGACACACAACACACCTCAACACCCAGTGTGTCCAAGGTGCGTGCGAGTGCAGCCTGCTGACCTGTTTGTCTTAGAGTGCAGACGTTGAATGTCGCCATGGAAACGGGACAGCGTGGCCTTATAAGGAACTTTTGCCGATAGGCGTCCGATAGGTGCTGTGGGATGGTGGCTGCAGATGGTTCTACTCCAGTAGCACTACGGTTGCTGTCAATTAAGCTGGGAATAGAAGGAGAGTTAGTAATGGGGGCCGGGATGGGAGTAAGAGAAAAAGGTGGAAAAGAAAGAAGGGAGGCGCCAGCAGTAGCATGCTTTCGCTTATCCGCCCTGCTGTATGCAGCAGATAAGGCGACCCTTGATAATCTGCGCGACGGCCGATGCAGGATGAAGTTTATGTTTGAAGAAAATGTCATGGTTGTATGTGGGCTGGGATACTGCCAGGGCGCCCAGACCTAGACAGGAGAACGATTAGGGTCCTCATCCAAAGCCTTTGGCTCAAAAGCCTGTCCGCAAGGCAGCGGGGTGGCAGCGATTTAGTTTTACAGAAATGGACGCCATCCCATTTCAAACCCCCAACCTGGAGGACCAGGAGACTGAGTTTGTCTGACCTCTCACCATTGACCAACCTGGTAGGAGTAGCTCTCAAGATGCACGGAGGCATCACCCAGTATAGCTCAATGGGTCAATGAGGTACGCAAACCGTCGCACCATGTTAAGGTCCAGTCTCGTTGCGACGGCTGCTGCTAACTGATGGGTCAGGTGTGGGTGTACTTTATACTGGATTTCGATGGCACTACTTTTGTTAGTGTTCTGCCAAATAGCAATCAGATGGTTAGTAATTGCACTTAAATTAGATCGGTCTCTGTGGTTGGTGAGCGAATTCGGTAGGTGCTCCTTGATTAGATTTTCTAACTGCCTGGTTGTGCGTCCAATATACCTGACTCCACAGGAGCAGGTAAATCGGTATATTACCTTTGATTGGAGGCGATCAGGCACTTTGTCTTTGAACCTAGGCATAAGCAACAATTCTCTCGTATAGATCATATCGAACTGAGCTGCATTGAAGGTATACCTGCAGGATCGCATCAATCTTCGCGTACAGATCGCAGACGCTTTGTCACACTTAAAGGGGATCTTAATAAACAGTTGTTCCTTGTCAACCATTTGCACTGTTGGCTTCGGGTCTTTAGGTCTCATACGTGTGTCAATAAAGAGTTCTGGATAACGACTGTCAAGTAATATGGACTTGATTCTTTCCAGTTCATTTACAATCATGTCTACGCCATAGATCGTGTGCGCACGGCCGGTCAACGTATGGATCAGTGTTCTTTTGCGGCTGAGAAGTACAAAGCTCTGGAAATGTATATATTGAAAACGATGATAACAATGTTTCAAGGCAAATGGGAAAGAAAGAAAGTTAGTAGACGAAAGAGCCTACAAATAATTCAGCGAACGAATACACCAGTGCCAATGATTTGACCGGTGCTGGAGACAGCTTCTGGGAAAGCCACAAGAACCAACCCGACTAAGATATTCTGTGAGTTTCTTCATGATTTTCGTGACGTGAACCGTTGGTCACCCCAACGGGTGTGAAGTTAACTGTAGGGCTCCATGGGGGATTGCTTAATATCAGTGCCACGCAGCACCGAAAGATTAAGAACAATGTGCATGTGTCTCCCGCAGTTTCCGGTACTATGACTGTAATGTCATTCAAGAGAAGGCGAGTTTGCGCCTCCCTTCTCGGAGACCAACCGACATTTCATGAGGTGGCAGAGAAATAAGCAACAATAGTAGCTTCTTAATGTTATGAACAACCCACGTTACTTTTTTTTCACCAATAGAAGCAAACTTAGAAACCCACCGACTATATTTTACTATAGTCGGGCTTGTACGGAAGAAGGCATTGCTTACCTACTAGCATCAAAGAGTGTTAAAGCATTGTGAGACCCCAAACCACTAGGCAGCATGCGGGTCTCTAGCGCTACCGGAAAAGGGTCGTAAGCATATTCCAATGGACACGTAAGCAAGCGAATCCTGGTCATTCATTAGGGCCCAATTTTTTCACAACGAATAGGTTCAATCCAGAAGGTCGAACGGGTCCAATATGTCGCTATCAGGCTTATTACAGGCATACGAAAAGTATCGTTCGAAGATAGATGCGAGAAACTGAGATTCCACACAATGTCTTACCGTCAGGTGCGAGTCGATCTCATTATGACATACCGCATATTACAGCTCGGTGACTTCCCCATGTTGAAACCGGTGCGTCATTTGTGAACGCCATGCAACACACGTGGTCACCGGTACAAGCTTATGGTGCCCGATATAAAACGATTACCCCACCCCTTGTACTTCGAACGGAGAGTGATTAATGTTTGGAACAGTCTGCCAGCACAAATCGTGGAGGCTAAATCTGTACTACAGTTCAAAACATTATTGGATTTACATTGTAGCCCCATTCGATTCAGAGAACGACTGCACACTAGCAATGGCATCTTACATTTGTGAGCCCAGAGTCAGATACTCCAAAATGCTACATAATAACCTGTCGAACAATCGGATTAGCACGGAGTGAAAACTTTCTATAAGATTTTTGACTATATTACGAGGGAGTTGTGCAGATTTATATTTCTACTTGCTCCTAAATACAATATTCAGTATACAGCGGTGGTGGTGTAGTGGAGCGGATCATAAAAGCGGTAGGCAATAGAAGGCATTTGGATGGACAACATGGCAACAACCGACGGTGCATCCACACTAGTGTCCAGTGACTGTACGAAGCATAACTTAAATGTAAAGTGACCATTTTTTATTCAGTAAATAAGTCCAATTACCTGCGAAGCAAGGCCCCGCTGAGTCCACACACCTTCGCACATGTTCCTTTCACTGCCAAAAACACATCCACATAACGTTTTTCGACAGCTTGCAACAGTGCCGCTGGTTCTCCCTGCACGTCCTCCACCGTTGCAAAATGAGCAATTGCAAACGCCAAGATAATTTATGCCAAAAAATAGACCGAACATGGTTAGACTAAGAGAACACGGTGAAATTCCAGGGATTGCGATGTTCTCACTTATCAAAAACCCTTTATGGTAACGAGTTGTACGAAGGTGCATTGTTCTGATGCAAGATTCACGCGTTTCTCAAGCAATTGGGACAGTTCTTTCTAACGTGTTCAGGCAATCCTTTCAATACTTGTTCACAATAGTGTTATTAAGTTCTGTCAGACTGGCTATCATACTGGCATGACAGTTCCATGAATGCCGGAGCAAAAGCATAAGTGCTACCGTAGACTGAGACATACGTGCTTTTTTTATTACAGAAGTTAGCGATTTCTAGAGAGACAAACGCTGCTGGGTTTCTGGATCAGATGCAAATATTTCCACTTCAGCGATCGTGACATTATTGTTCAGACAATTGGTTTTTTCACCAGTATGTTCCAAATGGCTAAAACAGATTTCCAACCTTTTCTCATCAGATCATTTAACAAAACCTTCCGTTCGATGTTTGCATATACTTTCCTTATGTTCGGCTAAAACGCGTCGAGCACTGTTTGCTGTCCAACACAAGCAAGTACACGGATATTAAAGATTCAGTCTTTCCCTGTCATATCATGTTGACGCGGAGTCCCTGCCTACTAAAATGCTTTCGCACAATACGAAGATACGTGCCCATGAAAAACATTTATCTCACGCTTCTGACAATGCCTGGTAAGTCGTCGTCGCAAAAACTGTGTCAACGCGATGATGACATTTTTTTACCTGACATTCCTAAATGAAACTGAGCAAAATAACTGCATTCAACTGCTCTCGCACAACAACTGAGTTGACCGAACGAGTTGTAAGTTACGAATGAGTGACACGTGACCTACGCGCAGCACGACATGAAAATGGTTTACAAATAGTGTGCATAACCTTGTTAGCTGTGGATTCAACCGCGTAAGAGATCACAATATGAAATCAAACCAATGACATTACGCCATTTATAGGGTATTGCTTGGTTACTGATCCTCATGCACATGCCCCCCATCGATACCGCAATCGCTTACTTGTTTCCTAGCGCAGCATGCATCTGCGGAATGGTTTCAAATCAGGAGGTCAATGCTATATGAGCTCCATGTTTCGTCGTACTAGGCTTCGTGTCTTGAAAAGCAAACTACCAATCAACCAAAGTTGTCTTAGAGCAACACAGCCACAAAGTGCCGTAATGAGACAACGGGTTACTATGGTGCGGCACGTTGCATGCTGGCGATACAAAAGAAATCCCGTTAATGGCGGTATTCAACCGCTCGTCCGAGAGTGATCCATGATCAGAAACTCAAGAAGAACATTCCGGTTGTCCGGAGGGAATAAAGACAACTGATATTTTCTCATTCCGACTCAGAGGATGGAAGTGACAATTTAGTGGGTACACGACTAATTCCGTTACCAGGAAACGCAAACATTATAAGGTATAGACACAGAAGTAAGCAGTACGGGTGGCTCACTGATCGACCAACGTCCATGTCAAACAAGACTGTTCTGGCCGATAAGGCACTAACTGTAAGAAAGCAAACGTGACTATTCGCGGTCGCATACATCGCATTGAGCAGGATGGGAAAACATTATGGAACATAAACGTAAAAAGCTGTGTGTAGCCGGTTACAAGCCGCCGCTCGCGTGGCTGCGGGGAACCAGAAATCCTGGGAATTCTCTTGTGCAGCACACCATTATATCCTACTGTTAAATCTTAACAGAGTCCCTGGATAAACTCCACTTAACCCAGCACACAGTAGATCAAACGGCTGACACATAAAACGATTGAAACAATAACCCTCAAGTACGGAAGATCGGGAAGCGTTATCTTCCAGTAGAACCCAGACGTCAATCTGCAAACGTTTCAGTATCAAATTATCCTGCAATACGTAGCCCTTGAATTTGTAGTTTAGGTCTCCAGCTGGAAAACTCGAGGATTTTTTCACCCATAAGCTTTCGACATCGGTATAATATGCCACATCGACCGAAAGTTGGGCTCGACGTCGAAGTATACGTGCTCGACACGTTTCAGAAGGCAGACGATGCGGAGGGTTCAAAGTTTACCTCGGGTGAAACGCAGGAGCATAACGGACGGAGGTGCACACTTTGTAAGAAGCAAAGGTGCTAAACAGGAATTGCACATATAAATCTCGGTGAAGAGCCGTGTGTGCCGATCGACTGCAAATCCAAATAAACGTAACCATGCAATAACCCAAGGTGGTATTTTCAGTCGCAGCTAGGGTGCAGTAAAATGCTGTGTCGTCACTGGTTGTCCCGCATAAAGGCGAGGAACGTGCGACGCTGGTGCGTGTGAGCAAAATTCAACGAGGTTGATTAGCAAGGGACCCGTGAGGCTAGCAAGATTAGGAAGGTCAGATCGGCAAGGAGTCAAACAAAACGCCGCCACATGTATTGGTCAACGGCGTAAGAAAGAAACAAGGATTACTATAAATATGGTTGGGAGCATCCAGGTCCGGATTTGCCTGTCATTGTTGCCAGCCACAGGACGCTTGCGCCTGCAGAGGGACCATGGGTGGCTTGCGCTGCACCACCCACAGCTCCATCCACATACCCCATATCCAGTGTAAACCCGAAGGAATAAGACCGGGAGGCATGCGGATGGGAACCACGTTTCATCAACGGAGCCGGCCCACACTCCTTCACAGGCAAACACAAGCACGCTGTATTTGGGGAATCAACCGCACACAAGGCGGTGGCTGGACCGTAGTCCACTCCATACTGAGTGCATGGAACCACTCTTCGAGCCTAACACGGCCACAAGGACAGGGCACCCCGTCCCCTCCAGCAACGACCAACTGTCTCCTGGAGCCAGTATGAACGATGTAGTGGGTAATAGACAGGTAGGCACCTTGTCAACATGCACATCAAGCGCAGCCACACCGGGGATATCAAACAACAGCCAATCATTTGAGAGAGAGAGAGACAAGAAAATAAGTCGATTAATGCATAAGGAAACGGTGACATAAACCTTACGTTAATGAGCATATGAAATAAGTTGCTTACAAACGAATCCTAGATAAGTTCGCGAGGTCAGAAAGTATACTTTACGGAATACCACGAACACAAAAATGTTATGGAAATCGAATACATTTGGCTTAGGCGAAGTGTGCAAGTTAATGGAATAGAGTACAGGTAGACATTTATATGAGAAAGAAAAGCATTAAGGCAAAATTGAAAACCCACCACCTGAAATAAAGAGACTTAGCATGCAAGCACGCGGTTAGTAAATCGAATGCAGCGTGCCTACAAACGCTGCGCCGGTGCTCTCTACCTTCTCTGCAGGACCCGTCATCGCTTCTGTAGTGGTCCCGAGTGGCCTCGCTCATGGCTCACTAGGAAAGGGTGACATATATCTTAAAGTAATGAGCATCTGAAGTAAGTTGTTTACAGAAGAATGCGAGATAAGTTCACGAGATCAGAAGGCAAACTTTACGGAAATGCCACCAACACAAAAATGTTTTCGGAATGGACTAGAATTGGCTTAAGTGACGTGTGCAAGTTTATAGAAGAAAGTACGGGTAAACATTTATACGAGAAAGCAAAGCATTTGGACAAAATAGAAAACCCACCACCTGAAATAAACAGAGTTAGCACGCAAGCAAACGGTGACATAAATATGAAATTAGTGAGCATATGAAATAAGTTGTTTACAAAAGAATACGTTTACAAAAGAATACGAGGTAAGTTCACGAGGTCAGAAGATATATTTTACGGAAATGCTACAAACACGAAAATGTTATCGAAATAACTACAAGTGGCTTAAGCGACGTGTGCAAGTGTATAGAAGAGAGTATAACTAGGCATTTATATGGGAAAGAAAAGCATTAGGGCAAAATTGAAAACCCACCAACTGAAATAAAGAGACTTAGCATGCAAGCACGCGGTTAGTAAATCGAATGCAGCGTACCTACAAACGCTGCGCCGGTTCTGCCTACGTTCTCTGCAGAACCCGTCGGCGCTTCGGTAGCAGTCCCGAGTGGCCTCGCTCATGGCTTACTAGGCCTGCCTGACTCAGGCACTCGCGACCGCATGTGCTACAGCACCATGCACTCGATGTCGATGAACTACAATCCATCGGTGTTTGCCGCTTCCGCACTTGCCGCTTTTTCTCTGCATGCATGAGGTCTTTCTCCCGCACTTCAGCAACTGCCTTCGTGATGAGATCGCGCCATAGGCGCCGATCAAACGCTTTCGATTCCCATGACCTGCAATCAAGATTAGAACGTGTGAGGCTCACTTTAATCATGCCCTGGTAAAGTAACTTTGGTTTCCCCACGTGCCGCTTCCCAATACTCAGCTGACCGTATAAGAGTTGTTTCGGTATCCGAGTCGAATCCATGCGCCACACATGACCGAGCCATCTCAGATGTCTCAGTAAAAGTATGTAGTCCAGTGCATACATCCCACTTCGGCGCAACAGTTCCGTGTCTGCAACTCTGGAGCCCCAACTGATGCGCAAAATTCATCGCAGACACTGCTGATGGAACCGCTCGAGATATCGCACATCCCGAAGGTACATCGTCCACCTTTCACTGCCGTATAGAAGAACGGACAGTACCATGGATTTGTAGACCATCAGCTTTGTGCCAATGCTAAGCTGATGGTTGTTCTACACCCGGTACTCAAGCTTCCCGAATGCCGCAGCTGCCTTCGACACGCGATTACGCAAGTCAACGTGTAGCTGCTGGTCAGCCGACATCACACTCCCAAGGTAGCTGAAGCGGGAGGTAGTTTCCAATACTTCAGCACCAATGTTGATTCGCGGCTATATATATATATATATATATATATATATATATATATATATATATATATATATATATATATATATATATATATATATATATATATATATATATATATATATATATATATAACGTAGCACGGGATTAGAACGTGAGGGGAGTGAACAAAACAAAACGCATGGATAGTAATCAGCCAACGGTTACGGAAAAGACGCGACAAAGCAAACTTAAATGGTCCGAGTTTGATAGATAATCTAGTGCCACATAGCAGGGCTTATGACGCAACACGAAGAGGCGAACATCACCAACACTCACATATACACACAGGATAGACGAAGTTTGGCATTTGATTGTGGGTGAAAAGCATAAATACTTGTACCAACGACGCCGGAAAACTTTGCGTTATGGAGAATAGGATTTTAGTGAGCGAAGCACAGCTAGGGTTGCCAACCTCTATGGGAAGAACAAAGGAGGCATCAGAAATTGCATAGAGAAGTGGGAAAATTGGTAAACGAAATGCTGTGTAACTGTCGATGCTGCCGCGAACTCCAGGTTCGCATGCATCTTTAATCGGAACTATTGGTGTGAACATAGTGCACCGATAGCTAACGGCCGTGTGCACAGGTTGTCCGGCGCGATAATGCGGATATCTGTACGGGATGAGTCATCGTCGAACTGGGCAGTGGCACAACAGTGGTCGAATTTGACATTTTGGAGATCGATGTGGCCACAGCACCAGAAACAGCACATACACAAACCGGGTGATGCGCTATGGTTAAATTGAGTGAGTGAATGAAATAGACAGGTACTCGCCTTCAAATAAGCGTTCCATGTCCATAGGCGCGAACTTGTTAGCGGTGCCAACAGTTCGATCAATTTGGCCTCAGTGTTACACAAGGTAACGGATAAATATGGTGAGGAAGCCAGTGAGAGGTTGTTAGTCTCACACGACGAATTGAAAGCCAAATGGAACAGGGAGCGGCGAATCGAATCATCCGATCGAAGGTGACTGAAACTCTTGAAAAAAATGACAAAACGATACGCGAGTCACATCCGTTCTTCAAGGAGTAAAACAGGACACATCACAGTTTTGATATTAATAAGTGATGCGCAGATTACTTCGTTATGGTTATGCAAATGAGACAGGCACACCGAAGGGAGCTAGATTAAATGGTCACAAATCACATCAAAAAGAGGGTAATTAATAGATGACAAACGCGGGAAAATGACGGAAAACTGGTTAGAGTTCAATCCAACTATATTGTAAAAGTGGATCACTCAAATTATCGGTTAAAGCGATTCTAATTCAAAGGCAACAGATACATGAGCGCCGTTGGCCTTATGGCTGAGTCACACCTAGTAAGGTGTGTAACCGCCTATGTAGCCGAAGATGAACGACGAACACCTGCTCGGTTCCGTGCTGAGATCAGCTTCTTCATACTTCCCTGTCATACAATCGAATGGTCTCCTCGAGGTTTCGCATAACATATTGACAAACAACGCACACCAAGGTTTTCGGTTGAAAGCCATACGGGGAGGTCTACGATGAACAGACACTCCAGTGCCATACTCGAAGATATGACAACAGGCAGTTATCAATGATTAAAAGTGACTCGTCACTTAATGAATCAAGTGCACATTGGTCAACTTTTTGATTCACACTCTAACGACGTCATCACTTTTCCGATTGATATCTCGCTTCGCAAATAGGTGGCTAAAAGTTTGAGCACCAAAGGAAAGATAGTGATGGCCAACACTAATTGCATAGGCACGCAGCCACCTAAATGGATTGCCCATACTGAGTAGATGTTTGATGAAGACGAGAACTGATCGCGTACCCGCAACCAGCCCTGGTAATGTGAAAGTGAGAAGCGAAATTACACGATTTCTGTGTTATGGATGAACCCTAGATTTGTCAATGTTTCTTGTAGATTCACCTTACAGTACTGTGAACTGCCCTGTTTAAGGTTGTAAAGTAAGCATCGATAACAAAAGTTGAATATAATCGATAGTACAGGGGTACACATCCGAAGATGCTGCAACGGGATGCCACAGCTGTCAGGCCATAGCAGCGAAAGTCCACGCAACACATCAAGTAGTCAGGTGGGGATCAGACGCAATCGAAAACGAGCTTAGGATGAACAGAGGAAAAACAAGAGTACACGTTCCGTTAAATCTCTGTAAAGGGTGAATATGCCAGATAAAACGCTCCTCCTGGTCACCATAGTTCACCCATTTTATCGTTCCCTTATAAAAAATAAATGAATAAAACTCAACAGTCTAATAACTAGTATTGTTCCCTTACGAGTTTCCGTATGTACGGTAATCAATTATCCCAATTGGAGCATAGGTCAGTCAAAATATCATCACATTTGGGTGTAGTTGTACTACAAATGCCCATCAGAGCCAATGTAAAGCGACGGGAAACCAATGACAAGAATCTGACAAATTCTATTTTATTGTAAGCATCATTCAAAGTACCTATGCTTAGTTCGCTTTTAACATTCAGTTTAATAAAAGGGTGTTTCTGAAGTGTTGCGCAGCACATTAAAAGGAACGTTTAAATGAAACATACAAGGGCATTCCTAAATAATTCGCTCGCAATCTTACTTATTTTACTGAACCATCGACAAGAGTCCGAAACCTACTGCTTGGGGACGTCGCACAAGTTCCGCTTAATAAATAGTTAAATAAAGCTTGTTCTCGAAAACATGCTTCGCCGCAAATGTCACAGACGGGGCAGCGAGTAAGGGATAATTGAACACCTAGAAAAGAGAGGCTAAGGGGCGGTTGTGTGCTGACCAGATAAGTTTGGTGACCATAAGAGGGCTAAGAAAGGTTTCATGATGAAAGGACGGCAACCGGGCGGAATGCAAGTAAATATTTAGGTTGTTAAATACGTCAGAGCATTAGAGGCTAAAGCGCGGCGGCGCGCAGATACTCAAGTCATGCTAGGGTGCTAAGAGAATAATGATAAATTGAGCCGGCAAAAGCCATTAGGATAGCTAGACTCCTACATGAACTTGTGTCAGATGTTGCAGCGAGTAAGGGACAACAGTACCAAAAAAGCAGAGGCTAAGGAGCGGCTGGGTGCTAACCAGATGAGTTAAGATTGCTGGCTAGAACAGAGCTAAGAACGGCTAATTGAAGAAAGGGCAGCGAGCAGGTGGAATGCAAGCATACTTTAAGGTTAGTGAGGACGTCACAGCATATAAGGCGAATGCGCAGCGGTGCGCTGATACTCAGGTCATTGTAAGATGCTAAGAGATTAGTTATAAGGTAGACTGAAACAGGAAAGCCAGTGAGAGAGCTAGACTCCTACATGAGCATGTGACGAATATGTTGTGGCAAGAGAAAACTGAACAGCTGGAAAGGAGAGGCTACGTTGCGACATTGCGTTAACAAATAAGATTGACCACTAGAAGAGAGTTAAGGCTTTTTAACGGATGGGTGGACAACGTAAAGGCGGAATGTAGGCATATGTTAAAGTTGAGGGAGAAAGCAGCAGATGATATTGCATGTCTCAGTGTTGGTGTCGAGGGCCATATGCTGCGCAGAGGCCAGCGTTTTCGTAAAAGCTTAGAAAAGCTAGTCAGATTAAGCAATATGACAGGAAAGCTGTTATGAGAGGCTGATACGGTAGAGTAGGTTCGCAGTGGCATGATGACAGCCAAAAGGTGAGAAGCAGCGATCCGAGGGGAAAACATTTGTAACGAAGAGTTGAAGACAAGCATACATTTTTCCTTGGGGTTGAGTGGGATCTGGTAGGGAAGACGCTTATATGTGGTCAGGTCCATTTTCCCACAGCTCGTCTTTAAGTAACTTAATGTTTAAACGAATAGGAACATGACTGACTGTGGGATACCTTTTGAGTTATGAACGGCATTGGATTGCGTTAGTGGTTGCCCGTACAGCGTGTGGAAGCCTGTTCCACACAAGCTCCTATCTGTAGAGATAGAAATTTGCACGCGTACTACTGTAAGCTTTCGGCAGGATAATGGAGTGTGGCCGATTACGAAGAGGATACGAAATGTTACCTGAAGATAAGAAGGATGTCACTGAACTCGCAAGAGTATTCCTGATAAGCAGACATAAGAAGGTGATGTTAATTTTCAGTCTTCGCACCCATAGTTCTAGCGCAAGTTCGATACACCGACCACGATAGTTGAGAGGGGAGTGGCCCAGAAGAAGTTTGGTGAACGATCGTTGGACCTCTTCAGTGGCAACGCTGTCGCAGTTTCTGATGTTGGTAGATACACTGGAGCAGTATTCTAGCAGAGGTCCGGCGCAGGTTTTGTATAGAGCCAGCCTAGATTCTTGTAGGGCTACGGACTTGAATATGTAACTTTTGAGGGAGCGCGCTTTTGCTGAACAATGACTCACTTGTTCTGCGAAGTTCAAAGAACTGGAGTAATGTACATCTAGGTCCCGAACTGCGAAGCTATTACCAAGCGGTGTGCCTTGAAGCGCTAATGCCTTAGGCGAAACAATGCATCGGTATGAGAGGACGTTGCATTTCGCCGGTGAGAATAACAGATTCCAAGTGTTGCACCAAATATCCAGAGCCCTGAGATCGCTTTGAATCTGAATAAGACCGGCTTGCATGTTTGATGGGTGAATGGAGAACACCATTTTGATGTCATCGGCAAAGAGGTAGGTTTTGCCATATTGTATTACCTGGAAAACGTCATTGATATTTAGCAAGAATAGTAGCGGACCTAGTACGCTGCCCTGAAAAACCACTTGTGACTGGTTTGGGGAGTGACACAGACTCGCCCACATTTACTGATTGCGTGCAAGATGAGAGATATGATTGGAACCATGTGAACAGTCGGTCTGAGACTCCGTATGATTCAAGCTTTACTAATAGTTTTGCGTGTGTTACTCTGTCAAAAGCTTTTCTCATGTCAAGGAAGATGACGACTAATGCTTGTTTAGCATCAATCTGTGCAGTCACATGATTAAGAAACTCAACTTGAAGAGTCTGACAAGATTGGGACGGTAGAACTCCGTGTTGTTTTCTATTGCTAAGGTTGCGACTAAATAGAAAGTCCATCAATTTTTCTTTAACTTTTCATGTTATCACCCTTGAAACAATAGGCGTATGGCTGATGATGCAGTAGTCTTATGCTTTAACAATTACAACGTGTATGTCTGGGGATAACTATGGAATGCTTCCACGTGACTGGACATATGCCGTATTCCGTTGCGAGTGTAAATATGTTAAGAAATAGAACAGGAATATCTTGGCCGCCTAGTGTCGTCAGTGCAGATGGGAGACCATCAGGGCCAGGGTGTAGTGACAGCTTGAGTGATCGAATTACTCGGGTTACAGAACGTAGGTCGAAGGTAATTACGTCTAGCGAGTCGTGGGTAAGTTTGGGCACAACAGTTGGTAAGATCCTGTTGATGTCAGTGAAATAATCGCAGAAGTGGCAATTAAGAATCTCAGATATTTCCATTGGATCACTAACTACGGACTCATCGGAGAGTCTCAGAGAGGTGATGGACGTTGCTGTACGATTGTTTCTATATTTCAGTAGCCGAGTGAGGGACCTGATTTTGTTGTTGGTGTTATGGGCAGCGCGCTCCTCAGTTAGCTTAACCATCACCTGGGAGTGTTGCCAGTTGTTTATGATTTTGTTCATGCGAACAAGAATGTGGAAATCATGAATCTTAGAGTACTGGTGACGCATTTTTCGGAGCTCATCAACACCCTGTTTTTATAAGATGACCGCTTAGTCGGGTTCGAGCTGTGACTGTACATTCGCGGAGCGATCACGTCTGAACGGTTGTTGATGTTGTTGTATAGATCATGAGTGGCGGTGTCCACATCCTTGGACAAGAAAAAGGTATCCCAGTTGGCTGATGGCACAAGCAGAGAAAAGCTGTCCCAGTTAATGTTTCTGAACGTCCGAGACTCACCACCTGGACTAATTGAAACATGGGGTGAGGTAGAAAGCGTAAATGATAGATGAACTACCTTGTGGTCGTTTCCTGGGATGTTATCTTTTACGCTAGTCAGAGCATCCGTGATGCCAAGTGTAAAAATTAAGTCGAGTGTTACACATCCTAGTCAGAACATGTGTTGGATCCAGTCGTTCGTTTATATGGTGTCAGCAAAGCCCCTGTATCTGAGAGGTGCACTCTGGCCATTCCAAAAGATATGTGGCATAGTAAAGTCACCTCCCACTATCTGGTAGCGTGGGGACATTGTGAAAACATCAGTGAAGTGGTTTATTAGTTCGTTGACCTTGGCATTTGATGCATGTGGGGGTTGTATGTGCAACTAATTAGGAGGTCAAGTGTACCCCTATTCGTCTGGATCCAAATTGAATCCGCAGGGTCTCCAATTGGTAACAGCTCAAAGCCGAACGCACCGAAGTCATCCCGCACATAAATAAGGCATCTACCACCGCGTTGGCTGGAGCGTCCATTGCAGAACGTGGTGTACCCGGGGATATTTAGAGAGCTGTCGGGGGTGCTTGAGGATTGCCAAGGTTCGTGATCAGAACAATTTGTGGATAAGAGAGAAAAACAAATGGACCGATGTAGCGCATCTTATGATTGATGGATCATGCATTGAAAAGGAGCATATTGTAGGTTCGACTGCATGCGTCTTTAGAGGAAGTATGTGCCACAACGGTGGAGTCAGTAAAGTGTGCAACAGATGTTTCACGTGCAGGGAATACACATGTTGCGGTTGTTGCCTCACAGCGGTCTGGGGAAATGCACTGAAGTGCCTGACCATATAGGTTAGTGGGAGCCCATAGGTCTTCCGCTGGCGAGCTGTTAGACGAATGTAAGCTAGGAGTTTGTTAAGATAACGGGTAAAACGGCTCATTCCTATGCGCAGAAACGTTTAGACTGCCACAGAAGGAGGTTGCTGTAGTAGGAGCAGTAACATCATCGTAAGCATGCAGGTCATGCAGTAGGTTATTGTCAGCTCCTGTGCAAGGTTGGTCTGGTGGCGGTAAGGCGTAGGTGTGGGGTTAATGAGGTCCCTAAGATGGACCGAGTGTAGATAGATGGACCAATGCAAAGGGGGAAAGACTGGTTCGTCAATGCACTTTGATTGCGAACGCCCATCGCTATATGGGGGCGTCAACTATGGGCTAACGTGAGCAACTTGCACTTTCGTAAGAGGAGGGGGCACCGAGGGGTTAGGGGGGAATAAAATTGCGTTTCACAGGTGAAGGCTTCGCATGTGTGTTCATGGGATGGCAAGGTCTGATACTGCTGAATATGTGCCATCGACATGCCAGGAGTATAAATGGGGATTGTTGGAGCTACCCGAAAGGCTGAAACCAGCCGTTAGGGGTGGGCTCTAGTGAACACAAGAGATTTCGAAGAAGTAGAGCAGGTGCTAGATCTTGGTAGATTGGACGTGCTGGACCATACCCATGAAAATGGGACGGTGGTGTAGGGGGCCGTATTGCGTGTAGTTATGTTATGCAGATTCAAGAACTGTGGCTGTCCAAATTTTCGGAAGTGATTGTTTAGAGAGTAGTCTGCGTCTTCGGTACTCCTTGTTCGATGGGTAGTAGCTTAAGAACTTTGTCCAGGTATCTAACCTCCTGTGTTGGGTGAACGTTGGTAGGTTGGGGCGCAGGCTGCAAACTTGGGAGCTTTGAGTAGGTACTGGTTAGCTTGTGGCTGGCGTAGCCTAGCCGTGACCACAGACCCCGTCGACGACTGATATCTTGGGGTAGATGGTTTGCTGTTTACCGGCTACCTCGTTTGAGTCCAAGCGTTGGCGTTTACCATCCGGTACTCAGGTAATTTCTTAACCACGTTTTTGTAAGTCCGGGTTTCGTGGATCCGGCAGAGCTTTGCTGGGTTCGTTGTAGGTGTGGGTAGCAGACACTTTTGGCGTGCGTTACAGGGTATTTGTGGATTTCCGCAGGATGCGTTCGCAGTGTTGCGTTCATTCATGGTGATGGGAGTAGCAGCTGAAGCGATAGACAGGACTGCTGGTTCAGCATCAGAATCGCACATATCGGAATCACCATACAATAACGCTCTAGATATTTCATTTTAAATAAATAAAGCTTTTATTCTCGACAAGGCGAGGCACGCCTTGACATAACAATGCGTGAGCAAGCATGTGCAAAAATTCGATATGTTTGCCATAACAATGTATGTTTGTGTATGGGGTTATGTAGGTATGTAATGGTGTGTGTGCGTGTGTGTATGTAGTTGTGTAGTTTGTGCTACTCCATTTTTGAATATATGATATCGTCAGCAATATGCGAGTAGAAGATTGGTGTCCTTGGGTTGGAAAGGATTATTTGGATATCCACGGGGCAGTGAGTTTATTTTATGGCAAATCACGACCGCCACGTCACAGAGTTGTTAAGAAGACTTTATGGGGAGAACGCTTGCCAGGCGGAAACCCACCACATCCTGGAACACTGCCGCGGAACTAGTTGCTAGAACGGATTAAGCCCAAACCACCCAGCTGGCACCAGGAGGAGGTTGTTCGGCTAGCCAGTAGTGGCCTAGTTGCAGTACCTCGGTCTTTGCCGGATTCGGGTGAAAACTATTTGGGAGAGACACCTTATTGTTGTGACGTATCTAAATCAACGGTGTACAGTGATTTAAAGCAAGTGACGGACGTTGTGTGTTGGATGATGATGTAGAGGTGCGCTCCATCGACCTTTCTAGGGGGGTCATATCATCTCTGATCAATATATTCCCGAAGATAGCCTGTTGTTCGAGGAGAAAGCTGGCGGTCATGAAGCGTGTCACAAACTCAGGATCTGCAAATCTAAGCATGATGGGACATGTTCGGCCGCGAATCCCTCTTAGGCGGTTAGCTGTGGAGCAGTCTAGCGGCAATTTGCAGACGTGTAGAAGCTTACGTAGCAAATTTGCAAATGAAGACCGATCTGAAAAGTATGGCGTTATTAGCGTGGCGCAAGCACTCTTTGACTTCTTGAGCAATTACGTTAAGGAGCATGTGAGCCTGGCTCAGGTCAGAGGACTTTGTAGGTTTTTGGATGCCTGACGGGTCTACTAGGGGCATCACCTGCTTCAAAGTCTCATTGATATTCAGTATGTCGCTTTGTAGCGAATTCACTTGATTTACAAGAGCGTAAGTTTTTAGCATCGCTTCAGTGATGGGGTCAATAAGCATGACGCTGCATTCTTGACAAGGAGTGGAATCGAAGGCACCTTTGATGTCGAGGAACACAACTACGGTAAGTGGCCAATAAATATGGTCGTGTTCCAACAAGTGACGTAAATGAAGATGTGGTCAATACATCCTTGATTTCGACGAAAGCTGGATTGCTCCACGCACATTTGGCCTTTATGGGTGCCAGTCTATGCAGAAAGACAGAGAAGAGCAGAAAAAGGAAAGGCATCAGCAGTAGGCAGCGGTAAGCAGTACCGAGGCTTCGCTGCCGTGCAACCACGACTGGTCACACGTGGGCTAAGGATACTGCGAGGGTCGCCCGATCCCCTACGCAGGTTCGAACCCGAGCCGTCAGATTACATGGCAGGCTTGTACTCTTTAAGGCAACGGGTTGGCGAACGACAGACATGATGCAGTTTTGACTGCTAACCTTTGATTGCCGCACTCCGAAGGTAAGCTTTTATTAACATTTGGATCATAACAGAGCGACTCCAATCTGCAAAACAAATGACCCAATCATTCGAGCATAGTGCGAGAAATAACGGGCCTGAGCGGTTCACTTGCTCTTCCTGCGTCCTAAACAGCGAGACGAATGGGCTCATTGCTCACGCCGTGTTCCCACCAAATATGAATCATTGTGCTCAGACAGCAGTTGTGGGGCGCAGTTGGCCTTTTTAATTAGGTCGATCTAACGGGTCAGTTTCACGAATGTGTAGAAGGGTTGAACGGACTAATGTATGCTAGACTCTACTATTCACCGCAAGAGTGATATCGCGCCGGTGCTGTAGCTCGCGAAGATTATCAAAAGAGGATTGAATCTTTGAGTTGCGATCTGTGACTTCATCTCCCATTCCAAAAGCTCCGCTATAGCTGCCCAAACAATTGAATTTGTGGACGATGCCTAGTCGATCTCCACCAAGAGTCAGGCAAGGGAGTGGAGCTTGCCAAACCTAGTGGAAAGCTTTGAAGTTAGAGAGTGCAAAGCACAGCCCAAAACGACTGACTGTCAGTGCTAATCTATGAAGTGCTGTCAGACACCTCTGCGAGCTGTCACATATTAAAGCAATATCTTCAACATACCAAAGTCCATAAGTCGATCACTTCGAAGCAACTCCACACCTTATAAGCAGTGACCAGTAGATGTAATTTCCGCAACTTAACCAACATCGAAAATAAAAAGCAAAGGTGACAAGAGACATAACTGTTTCACATCTCTGAGGGTTTTGAAAGGCGGTGAAAGTCTGTCTAAAGCAATCATTATACCAGTTGCGTTCCTAAAGCGCTTTGTAATATTTATATACTTCCAGGGCAAATGTTTGCTAAACATACATTACCAAATAGCACATCGATACACTGAATCGAAGCCACTTTCATGGCGAGGAACGTCACTAGGTGTTAGGTATGTTAGGAAATTACTGTACCCGGGGAAGTCAGTTTTATAAAAGGCAAAATAGTGTGGCAAATTTATTGTTACCCACTTTTTACCGGTTTCATTTACTTTTGTTTCGGAAAGACTTGATTCTTTTCGATTCCGGTTGAGTAATTAATTGTGGGCCACTTACGCTACCGACCATTGTCTCTTCCTTCGTAACCACAGTATTCTGCAAAAAGTTCAATCAATAATGCTTCCGGTTGACCGGCTGTCAGTCACCGATTTGTGCGCAATTAAACTCCCGACAGAAAGTCCGGCTATTACTTTAGGCTTTCAGAGCAAACAGGACCCGAGCGATTACTTGATACCATTCCATCCATAGCACTGAGATGGTCGTGCAACCCGAGCGATTATTTGAGGTGATTCCGACCTACATTGCCTAACGACAGAGGTGTTAGTTTTCTCTGTCCGACCATACCTTTCGGTGATGAGCTGAAGCAAAAGTTGAACATTTAGATCAAACTTATGGAAATTCTAGTATAGAAATTTGCTAACATAAAGTCACGTCCTTTCCTTGGAGACTTAACATCAGTAGATAAACAAGTACATCGCTAATTTCCCGCACAACCTGTAAGTCAGTGTGACGTTCGAGTTCCGGTACAAGCGGTAGGAGGATATCCTCTTTGTTGAATTGGCCAAACAAAGTAATGTGCTGAAAGTCCGTCTGTTCTGCGAAAATTGGATACAGCGGAACATGATGGTTACCCCAATTTCATAACCTGAGACGAATCGCAGTTATTCAGTTTTAACGATAGTATAGCGATATGGAACTTTCTCCGTACCATTCCGTATGAAATGCAAAATATTACATTATAGTTTAATTTTGTACCCAGAGAAATAAGGTAGTTCCATTGTCGCGCGTTGATCATATCCGGAACGCAACCCGAACGCTGTCTCCTTCGCGCTCGGAACATTCTTTCCTCTCCTTGACTAGCTTTTCTTGGGCGTCCTTCAGCTTAGCGAGACTAAACGTTTCGGCAATAAATGTATACCACGCCTATTTTATCCGGCATTTTGCTTTTTCACATGGTTGGTTGATTGTGCGAATATAACATCCGTCCATCGATTGCACTATAATACAGTGTAGCCGTTAACTTCGACTTTCGATAATGTCTCATCCTTGTTCAACAATTGCTTCCAGTGTCACCAGGTAGTCAAGCGAGAATCAAACGACTTTGTCACTTATGCTAGCCTCGTCAATCGTGGGTTTGGTTGTAGCAAACCTCATTTACCAAGGATCAGTTGTGGTAGTTGGTTTTCGTCTACGGCCTCCAGTTACCATGCGATACAGATCAAAGAACCAGATTATTGGCCAATATCGTTTCGGAAGCCGACATCACACTGGCGCAGTTGCTTCAAAAATGTGAGCGGTTACACAATCTAAAGCATGCTTCTGTAATGACGCAACAGAAGTACCGGATAACCCGTTCTGTTTCTATCGTCACCGCCTCCCAATCCAAGCAGAATGCACCAACGCCGTCAGCCACAACCAGTCATGCCAGTCCTAAGAAGTCCCCAATTACATGTCACTACTGCGGTTCGTAGAACTACCACAATTTCTGCCTGTACATACATCACCGTTGCCCGTGCTGTTGCACAATCAGACATAAAGAGGGTTTCTGCCAGTCTCCATCAGCTAATAAGAATAAGTCAAATGCAGTTACATGGCATCGCAAACATCTGATTTTCAAGATGATCGGTGGATCATCACGACTGCTCGCCGGCTTTCAAACCAATGATGCCCACAAGCCGAGTTGTGCCGTGGTTCCCACCAACAGGTACCCAGCTCGACACACTGTATGAAATCACCCCCGTCTCGAGGAAACTCTAATGCTCGTTTTGTAGCCCTATGATTCAACCGTGCAGCCGGACAACCACCAGTGCATGCATTTGCTCGGTGTAGTTAACTGGATGATTAGACTATTCGCAGTGACACCATTGATGTTACCTGTTACGTTTCCAGTTCTGATCTCGACCTAAACGAACTTGACTGGCCCGGAACACTTAGTCTCATGGAGTTGCTGATTCCTCCCATCTTCAACTTAGTGCAGCTCAACGCCGTGCCCTCGAACTTGATGGAACAGGTCACCATCAATTCTATAATGTTTTCGAAGACACTCTCAGTCTGTGCACCCGCATTCGGGCCAAGCTTCAACTATGACCCGATAGAGCACCCGTCTTCCGTCCGCGAAACGACCAGTACTATACGATGTGTTGCCGAGCATCCATCAAGAGCTCAAGTGGTTAGAGAATATCGAAATTCTGTAGCCTGCTTCGTATTTTGGTTGGATCACTAATCGTTGTGGTCAATATGTCTAGTGGATACGTCCACACATGTGCCGATGTTTCAACTGGGTCTCAACTCCGTCCTATGACTCAATTGCTACCCGTTTTCAGTCGCAGAGGATTTAATCACAATTCGTAATGGTGACATTTGAGTTACAAAGTTAGCGTATCTGCAAACCGAAGTGGCAGCTGAATTTCGAGAATTGCTTACGATCCACACCCACCAAGATCTCTTTCAATACACCATTCCATTTAGTGTCAAAACCGACTCAGCCATCCTCCAACAAGTGGCCGATAGCATGGTGGTCATTCCACCAGGTACAGCGGTGTACCTGGACGATAATGTCACAAAGAAGAGCGATGTACGAACTAAGGTCATCGGCTCCCAATGGGCGCGATTCCCTGAATTCGCTCCGGTGCGTTGCGGGTCGGCTATTTAGCCAAAAGCTAGGGGTGGCGTTCCCAAAGACAACACCTTACCTCGGCTTGGGCAACCGAGTAGTATCTCTCCCGCTGACAAAACCATGGATTCCGCAAGTACTAATACTATTTCGTCCACTCCCCCTCCTACAATCCCAAGTAATCACGCACCCCCATCACACACCAATCCTCGTCAATAATTCCTTTAAATCTATCTCTGATGACAGTCTCGACCGTTACCAAACAGTGGCTTTCATTCGGCCCCGTTCTTCGTTTTGGCTGGCAGCCTTCAACGGTAGAATCCCTAGGCAGATCGGACAACAAGCAGGCCTTGCGCGCACCTTGGATTCCCTCGCTACTGATGTATGTCATATTTCTGAGACTCGGTTACAGGACTCCAGTACCGCAGTAAAATTGACGTCCCTGCATTTATCTGGTGACACAGAGGCTGCTGCAGCTGGCTTGGCTGGCAATGGCATTGAATCGAGGTACAAAGCTGAGGACTCGCTACTCGATTGGATCCCGATCGACAGCCGATTGGGTGCGGTTCGACTTCAAGACTGAGGTAGGATAAATAGACATCGTATAGAGAGACGCAATCTGTTCGTCGCTTCGGCCCACGGTCCAATCAACTGCAATTGTGGATCCGTTAAGGACGACGTTTATCGTAAGCTCCAACAGCCTTTGAGTAAATCCTAAAAAATCCCATGTCGTCGTCCGTGCCAAGGACTTGAATGCAAGGGTTGGTCGGCTGCAGCAATGCGAACGTCATGCACTTGATGAGAGTCGCTCTGACAACGGAGAGAGGCTTCTCACGTTATGTGAGGACAACGGACACTTTCTCGCGAGCACGAACACACGGCATTCGAGAAGACGCGTCGAAACTTGGCGTCTCTCTTCGCCAACGTAAACGTGGGCAAAAATTGATCACATGGCAAGCAGTTTCAAAAGGCGGGGTAGTGTACAGGAGTGCGAATCGATTTGGTCCACTTACCTCAACTCAGATCAGGCTCTGGGCTTTGTGGTCATTTGTGTGCGCTCTGGTGATTCCGCGAAACCAAAGTACAGTACGTTGGATACCAACAGGCTAGCTAACCCCTCTATTCAACTGGCCCACCAATCCTCCTTCTCGGATGCGCTCGCTTGAGTTCCACCAACAGAGGTCATCCATCACTCGAATTTATTGCAGAAGTCGCTGCATTCCTCTGGTCAATTATACGGTGGAATCGTTGGACGTCGTCTAAGAGGCTGGATCTCTGCTCGTTCTTTGGGATTGTTTGACAGTAGCCGAGCTATCCCAGCTGATTCAAGTTGAGATGAATTTCGCCGCAACCTCAACCGACAACTAAAGCAAATCCCAAGTAATGATCGCGAAACTTGGTGGACTCAGCGCGCTTCGGAGATGGAGACAGCATCTCTCTGTGGAAATTTAAGCAAGCTTTTCCAAATCATTCGGACCACTGGCCATAGAAGAAGTGGCGTCGGTGAGGCAATTTGCGAGGCTTATGAAGCACCAATCAATAAGTTGTGTAGGCGCAAGGACCGCTGGGCTCAACACTTCCACTCTCAGTTCAGTTGGCCTTTGCTATTTGGTTGCCCAACAAGTGTGCCTAATTCCTTGCCTTGGAACGCTTCGCTGAAACCGCCTACCGAAGTGAAGTTCTGTCGTGAGCTCCGTCACTAGAAGCGAGTGAAAGTTGCTGCCTCAGAAGGACTTGCTCCGGAGCTGTTCAAGTACAATGGCAAAGCAATCGTCAACCAGTTTAACGACTTTGTTCTCCAGAATCTGGTGTAAAGAAAAGGTTCCATCCTCATGGAGCGGGTCGATAATCAAACCCATGCTCAAAAATGACGCACGTACCAAAAGCGCAGACCACAGAGAAATCAGTCTAATCTCCGTCGAATCCGAAATGCAAACATCTATTCTAGTGCGCACTTACACGGATACAATAACTACACTCAGTGACGAACAAGCTGGTTTCCGCCCCGATCGTGGGAATGAGGACCACATGCTTACTGTTGTGCCGTGTACTGCTGGAGTAGAGCGTAGGCCAATCCCCAGCAATGAAGAACGAGCAAGGCGAGTACGCGAAACCCCGGGGCTTATTCTGAGAACAGAACGTGAACCAACGCGGCTGAAAGGATTCACACTGTACAGCCTGCACTAGCCGAATGCGCGTTCGATTATGAGTCCTGACCCAAATCAACATTGGTCTGCTGATCGATATATTTCCGGTGCGTTAGACGTCAGCCGGATTGACCTTTGGCTCAGCTCGTTCGGGTTTTGGGGGCAGCTGGTTGAGTGAACGCAATTCACGTGCTCCTCTGGCTTGCGCTCGAGAAACTGTACACTCCGCTAACTCCACGAGCAGCACCACCTTTATCGCCAGCCTACCATTGTCGTGGTTTTGGACATCGGAGCTGTGTTCAACTCGGTCAATCGACCGGCGTTGTGAAGTTGTCTGTAAAGAAATGGGGTAACGAAAATTATATCGCAATACCTCGCGCTTTATACAATCATGTCTCTGGCAATGAGAGCTTATGTCCAGCTCCCTTCACCTTCCACCATCACCATCGGTGTGCGACAAGGATGACGTACGTTCCCGTTTCTCTTCAACTTTGCGATTGAGCATATCGTAGTAAGCGCCCTGGAAGGTCTCCAGAGTTCTGGCGTAAAACTACTTCCAGGCAACCACGCGACTGACTTGTATTGTGCTGATGATACTGCCTTGCTTGGTGATGACCAATAGACCATGCTGGCCGTTCGAAACAGCTTGATGATTGAAGCTACCAAATTTGGCATGAGCATTGTCCCATCGACAAGTAAGGTCCTACTCCAAGGTTGGCATCCAGCTGCCACCGTGGTGACTCTCGAAGGCGTGCATCCTAAACAAGTATATGGCTTTATCTACCTTGGAAGCTGCATCACTTCTGATGGCACCATTGGTAAAGATATCTGGCCCCGAATTGCCAAAGCCCGATCAGTTTTCACTGATCTAAGATATCTGTGCGTGGTCACGACGGTTCACTGTCGGTGTTCGCGCGCTCCTGTTGTACGGAAGCGAGTCTTTAGACGATTTACGTCGGGTTTCGGCCTTTGACAACGGTTGTCTGCGCAGGATAACTCGTAGGTGGTGAGAAGGCCGAGTGTGAAACGACGATGTTAGAAGTCGTGTCCTGGGTAATACAAATCTCCATTGCGACAAGCTAATATCGCTGCGCCAGCTGAAGTGGATAGGCCACGTCCTACAAATGCCGTGCGAGCATTTATCACGGCGCACTCTATTCGCACGCGCAGTGCAGCACTATAGGAATTCACGCGGTGGCCAACCTACAACATGTCGACAAAAAGGTCAAGGCGCTAACACGAAATCCAGCTGTTGTCGGCCCCGTACATCTTCGGGACTGGGGAGTGAGAGATGAAGAACATCACAGGTTGAAGACTATTGAGGATATGGTAGGCAATCGGGACCAATGGAAGGTTTGCATAAGTATATGCACTGATTCTACTGATAAAAAACCGTAATCACCAAACTGACAAAAAAGACAAAAAAAAGCTTTTCTTCATACATTTCCCATTTATGAGGTCATTGCATATAACACATTCATTTCATGATTTAAGATGGCTCCATGTCTATCCTATAGACACCTGAGTATGATTGGCGGCATCCGGTTTCGGATTTGCCTGTCACTGTGGCCAGTCACAGGACGCTTGCGCCTACAAAAGGACCATGGATGGCTTGCGTTGCACCACCCACAACTCCATCCATACCCCCCATATCCAGTGTAAACCCGAAGCAATAAGAACGGGAGGCATGCGGATGGGAGCCACGTTTCATCAACGGAGCCGGTCCACACTCCTTCCCAGGCAAACACAAGCACACTGTGTTTGGAGAATCAAGTACACACAAGGCGGTGGCTGGATCGTAGTCCGCTCCACACCGAGCGCATGGAACCACTGTTCGAGCTTAGCACCACCACAAAGACCGTGCACCCCGTCCCTTCCAGCAACGACCAACTGTCTCCTGGAGCCAGATGGACGATGTAGTGGGTAATAGACAGGTAGGCAACTTGTCAATATATATATATATATATATATATATATATATATATATATATATATATTGCGGCAGAGCTTATAGTGCGCTGAGGCTGGTGGTGGCTAGATCCTGACAGATGGTCTACCCACTGCTGCTACTGTTGTGCCATGCGCTCATGTCCTGGAAGCCTCCTCGTAGCGACCGCAGGGTTAGAGTTAGATTACGCCCTTCTCCTTGCTAAGTTCCAGGACACCAATGCGCATGAGTCAGTGAACTGACCATAGGCTTGACCCGCTGCCTTTCGGGTGTACATTTAATCGAAGGCTTTGGCTGATGACCCGAGTCGTTTTCTCTTCAGGTGTGGGCGACCTACCAGGATCCTAGTCCATCCTCTTCGGAGGTTAGGAAGTGGTCGATGGCCCTCTTCCAGTAAAAGCTAGCCATGGGAGACTACCGGTCTACGGGTTATATGCTCACAGCTCGATTGGCGTAGAGCACGACGGCCACGCATTGTGTCTGACGGTGAGAGGGCACCTCCTGGTTCTTAGTGGTTTGCCACTGACCGCCTCCAGCCGGACAGACCCTGGTCGAATAAGTGCAAACTCGCGAAAACACACCTGCGTCTGACGGTAGTCGCAGATGTATCCTACTACTGTCGCAAAACATATAGGAATCGTTCCAGAACCTCAAAGGCTGCATGTGATAGCCATTAAGCAGATCCCAACCTGTCTCTGCAATCACATTCCCGAGCTGGATCCGCTTCTCACTGCCGTGCGCGTCAGGCTATTGAGATAAAGGCTCCAGGCGGAGTCCTTCAAACAAGCCTCCAAACCACCCACTGCTTTGTGGGTTAGGCTACTGAGTCAAAGGCTCGGGGCGAAGTCCCTCAAACAAACCTGCAAATCACTCACTGGCTTGTGGGTCAGGCTATTGAGCCAAAGCACCGGGTCGGGTCCCTTAAACAAACCACCGAAGCACAACTGCCGCCTCGCGTGCGGTTGCCAACCAATGCAATCGTATGTCTGCGCGCAAAGCACTCAACATCGGGTATTTGAACGTGCACACATTATTGGACCGAAACTCCAGTGAGAGCCCCGAGCGACGCACTGCACTCGTCGCGATGGAATGGGCGTGCTACAACATCGATATTGCGGCGCCCAGTGAAACCTGTCTCGCTGAGCAAAGCCAGTTGCATGAAGCAGGTGCTGGCTACACGTTCTACTGGGTGGGCAACACCGCCTCAACACCACATGATGATGGGGTCGGATTGGCAATATCCGATCGCCTCCATGGCCAGCTGGTGGGTGACTCAACTGGCATCAGTGCGCGACTGATGACTGTTCGCCTACAAATCGAAAGAGGTAAATTTGCTACCTTTATAAACACGTACGGTCCGACCATGTGTTATCCTAATGACACACGTGATCAATTCTACATGCAGTCATCCTGCGTTATACGTTGGTGCCGAGGAGCGACCGACTATTTCTACTGGGTGATTTCAACGCGTGCGCTGGGCGTGATGCATCAGTGTGGACAGATGTCATCGGTCCGCATGGCAATAATTCAGCGAATGCGAACTGTGACAGGCTGCTTTCATTGTGTGCAACTCACGGCCTGACGAGCACGAACACACGGATTGCACTGAGTGCAACTTGGACGCACCCACGGAGTTGTCACGCTCCGCTGCTCGACTATGTCATCGTACGACAGCGTGATATGCGTGAAGTGCACATGACAAGTGCAATGCGTGAAGCTGAGCGTAGCACTGATCATAAAGTGGTGCGGATCAAACTGTACATACAGTTTCGTAAATCTATCCATTGCAATCCCGTCGTGAATCGGTGTAAATTTAACATTCTCTAGCTCCGTACTGTGGAGAAACGTATTGAGCTGGAGAAGGAGATGGTTGCACCCCTGTGTGATGTGGACTGCATAGTCACAGTACACGACCTCTGAGTGGCCCGAATGGTTTGATGAGAACCATACGACCATTGGCGTATTGGTGTCGGAGAAGAATGCAACATTTGTTGTACATGTCGCAGACCCCAGTGATTTGGGAAAGAACGGAAAGTTTGGCAGAATTAGACGGCGACTGACCCGAGAGTTCCGTCGCATCAAGAATGCACGGTGGACGTAGAAGGCGAAGCAGATTGAATGCTAGGCCAAACGCTGTCAACACGGGAAATTCTTTGACTCCTTGAGAGCAGAGTATGGACCCAAGGTTGGAACTGCACAGGACGCTACTCGATGTTAGTTAAGGCGCTAAATGTACCCAGAGTGCAGACATTACGTAGATCTGGCGAAATCACTTTGACCGAATCTTGAATAATCAATCGGACATCGTATGGCCTACATTGAACGGCCTGAAGCAGCACAACGTGACGGTGAGTCTGGCGGACACGCCGCGATGGATAAGACGCAGAGCGCACTTGCTCAGCTGCGGAACGGCGAGTGTGCCGGTGCCGACGGAATCTCGCCTGAAGTATTGAAACACGGCGGACCTGCGTTGGTGAATGCGCTGCACCACTTGGTACAACCCGTGTGGATTGAGGAGGAGGTACCGCCTGAGCTGAAGGATGCTCTTGTACAAACACTGTACAAGGGCACAGAAAGAAAGCAATGTGTACGAATTATCGTGGCATCAACTTGCTGAGTTGTGTGGGCAAGGTGATTGCACGAATCCGGCCCAATTGCCTCGTCAGTCAGGTTGTAGAACCGAACGTAATGGAAGAGCAATGTGAATTCCATTCGCGGCACAGCACTACAGGTATGGTGTTTGCGGCTCGTCAGTTGCAGGAGAAGTGCAGAGAATGACACCAGCCGTTGTACTCGCTTTTTGTCAATTCCACCAGGGCATTTAATACGGTGAACGACGAGGCATGGTGGCTAGTGTTGGGTACGTTTGGCTGTCCGAGTAAGGTTGTAAGTTTAATTGAATGTCTGCACAGTGGTATGCGGACGAGGGTGCAGCTGAGTGGAGAGACCTCGGATGACTTTGAAGTTGTTACTGGTGTGAACCAACGCTGTGCCTTAGCTCCTGCGCTGTTTACTATATATCTTCATGCAATGATGTCTTGTGCTTTTGATGCCGCTTGTGCTTACGGTGTTCGTGTGGAGCACCGTATTGATGGTGGGTTGCTGAACGTCCGTCGTTTCGGGGCGAGAAACCTAGTCTGTGAGACAACTATCCGTATGTTGCTGTTCGTTGACGACTATGCGTTTCTTGCGCACAGCGCGTATGAGTTGCAGCACATGACTAGTGTCCTGGCTTCAACAGCGGCCACGTTTGGGTTCATCATCAACACAAGCAAAACTGTCGGTCTTTTTCGGCTTTTAGCGGAGGTACAGTCTTCGATGTTGCCGCAAATCAGCAGTAGTGATGAAGTATTGGAAACCACCTCCCGCTTCTGCTACATTGAGGGTGTGGTTTCGACTGACTAGCAGCTACACAGTGAGCTTTGCATCCGCGTATCGAAGGCAGCGGCGGAAATCAGGAAGCTAGAATACCGAGTGTGGAACAACCTCCAGCCTACCTTTGGCACGAAGCTGGTGGTGTACAAATTCATGGTGCCGTCCGTTCTTCTATACCGCAGCGAAAAGTGGATGATGTATCGACGAGACCACAGATCTCTCAAGCGGTTTCAACAACAGGTTGGGGCGACAGAGTTGCGGATACGGAGGTGTTGCGCCGAAGTGGAATGTATGCAGTGGTCTTCATACTTTTGTTGAGACACCTGAGGTGGATGGGTCATGTGAGTCGAATGGATTCGACGCGGATACGGAAACAAGTATTATATGGTCAGTTGAGTACTGGGAAGCGGCATGTGGGGAAACCGAAGGTTCGTTACTAGGACATGATGAAGGTGAGCCTCTCACGTTCTAATCTTGATTGCAGGTCATGGGAATCGAAAGCGGTTGGCCGGCGTGTATGGCGCGATCTGATCACGAAGGCAGTTGCCGAGGTGCAAGAGAAATCCCTCGTGCATGCAGAGAAGAAGCGGCAGTTGCGGAAGCAACAGGCGCCGATGGGCATGTATGTATGTAATTTCAACAGTTTAGCAACTAGACACAGAGCCAGCCAAAACCATGGATGAAAGCAAATAAGGGAAAGTCATCGCGTCATAATCATTGTGGCATAGTATTTGAAGGTGAGCAACACACTTCAGCTAATATGCCGCAGGAAGAATGGAACATTTTGACAAATAGTAGAACAAGACATTTTTAGTTTTTCACACGCCGATTTTGCTCTTTTTTGTCACTTTCTATTGCAGTAGAATTAAACATGTGAGTCAATACAATTCTGTACACAATTATTCCACTGATTCCGGTTGCGGACCATGTCTCCAAGAGTGCTAAGCCACTGGCACTCCCCATCTTTGGGTCCCCATCTTGGAACACGTACGAATCAGACAGCGGCTAGACACGATGTCAGCGATTTTATGTGCGGTCGCCAAGTGGAAGGCTGACCACCACGCGGTCGCCTCCATTCAGCTCCTTGACGAGCGAATAGAACGCGACGCGGTAGGCGCTCAGGTGCAATGCGTAGGACGTAACCGAGCCATCTCAATTGGCGCAGCAAAACTAGTTTGTTGTAGGGAATACACACATTTCCCAAGATGCGACGTCGAACGTCAATACTGTTAACTTGATGTTGCAATCCTCCTTAAGCAACCGTTATCGAACGCAGGAAGGCGACCCATGTCTTCCATGCGAATCGGCCAGGACTTGTTTCCATACAACAACACTTTTGTTGATAGTGCCGTCAGCAGAAACATATCGCCCAAAGTAGACGGAACTAATTACCTGTTCAAGATGTGCACCTTCGAGAGTGAGCACTGGAGCAGGTGAGAGGCAATGCTTTAGCAGTACTTTACACTTCGATGGGGAGAAGCTCATGCCATACTTAGGCGCTTCAACGGCCAAACGATCCAGAATGAGTTGCATACCCTGAGGATCATCACCAAGTAAGGCGATATCATCAGCATAATCTAAGTCAGTCGCGCGCTCACACGAGAGAAGATCTAGGCCAAAATGGTGGAAACCAAGAGCACTCGACAGAACGTCTTTAATTGCAAAGTTGAAGAGGAATGTGGACATAGGGCAGCCCTGTCGCACATCGCTATTGACAGCGAATTGCGAGGAAAGCTTGCCATAGACTCTCATTCTGCCAGATGTATGGAGGTAAAGTGCCCGTAATATGGCGGTATATTCTCTGGCACCCCGTCCTTCAGCAAGCAACGCCATAAAGCAGGTCGATCAACAGAGTCAAAAGCGGCAAGTATGTCTAGAAATGCAACGATAGTGGGCCTGTGATAAATGTGGCGATGTTCGAGGAGCTGGCGGAGCGTGAAGATTTGATCTACGCATCCGCAGTCGGGTAGAAAACCAGCTTGTTCTTCACAGTAGGATGATTCACCTATTGGGAATGGTCTATGGAGCAGAATGGATACCAATGGCTTGAAGGCAACCGAAATAAAGACTAATCCTGCGATAATTTACACATGAAGTTCGAGCGCCTTTCTTGAAAATCGGGACAATAATTGATTTGCTTCAAGAGGAAGGCACTTTCTCTGAATGCCAGATTTTTGCGGACAGCGTGGTCAACTGGTCAATGATCGCTACACCGCCGTACTTGAACAGCTCCGGAGGAAGTCCGTCTGAGCCGACCACCTTGAAGCGCTTCGAGGGTCAAATCTCTAGGCAGACTTCCGCTTCTCTGGGTGGATTCAGTGGGACGAGAAAGGGTGGACAACAAGGTGTAGTGCATATGCTGATGGACGGTGAAGGCCAGTTGAACTGCAAGTGAACGTGTTCAGTCCAGCGGTCCATGCGCCTTTGTTAGTTGGTGATCGGAGACTCATCCACCTCATAAATGACCTCACTGACACCAGGCTTCCTGAGGCTAGTGGACCGAATGAGTTGGAAAAACTTGCGAGTGTTGCCAGAGAGGGCAGCGGTCCCCATCTCTAAGCACGCTCAGACCACCATGCCTTGATATTCTCGCGTAGGCTTTGCTTGAGCAGCCGGTTGGTAGAAAGGCGCCGCTTGTTGCAATCTGATTCCGCCGGGATATCTTTGCGGCGGTCACAGTTCCAGAGAACCAGCGGAGATCCAAGTCTTAAGGGAGCGTCGAGCTAGGCTGCAGCTTGACTGTCCTGAAATGGTCATCGCATTCTGTATACAAGTCCAGTGTAGCTCCACGTATTGCGGTGGAATGCAACTGAGTGCGTATACCAGTGAAGACTGATAGCTCGCCTGGACAGAGGAATCAGTTAATCTGTTTACATCAATCTTGCGGTGTTTCGTGTTTTGGGACCGCCCAAAACACATACAGATTTTCGCGCAGACCAATGCATGATCTGAGTCAACGAAGGTGGACTAAAAGGACCTGCAGTCCAGTACGCTGCCACGCTATCTGAAGCTAATTGCAATGTGATCAATTTGAGACCACGGTTGTGTTGGCGAAGGGGGACGCCACGTTGCGGAACGCATCTTCGTACGCCTGAAGTTAGTGCTCGAGAGAAACAGATGGTTATCTCCGCACAATGTAAGAAAACTCTCTCCGTTATCAGAGCGGTTCTCATCGAGCGCGTGGTGACCACCAACGTGGCGTTCGTATGGTAATAAGCGGCCAACGCGTGCATTAAAATCCCCAGCAAGGACAACGACATCCGACATCTTAGCATTAGTCAAGAGCTGAGGTAGATCCCGGTAGAATTCGTCCTTGACAGAGCCGCCGCTGCAGTCAGTTGGAGCGTACACGGAGACCACAAATAAGTTGCGTCTCTCTTTCCGGTGCTTGTTGATTCTACATGAACCGCAAAGCCAAACTGCACATAGGCGGCTGTTAATCGGGAACTAGGCAAGTAGTACCGTCTCGGCCTAGCCACGTAGTGCTATAGTTACACCAGCCAAAGCCGCCGAGGCTGCTTCTGGATCTCCATAAGGACGCATGTAATATCTGGCTTCGTGTTCAGTGAAGGATGTCAGTGTAAGCACAGTGCTGCGATCTTGTAATCGGGTTTCTGAAAGGCAGCGGACATCAATGTCTAGGGACTCTAGGGTGCGCGCTAGATCGACTTGCTGTCCCATCTGCATAATGTCCGAACGTTGAAGCAGGCCAGACGGAATGAGGATCGGAGACGAAGAAGAGCCATAGGTTGAATTCCGTGGTTCGCGGCGCAACCGGAATTGCAGCCAGAATGTCGAACACATTAATAGGGTAACGGAAAGTAAGGATTGTTAGTTAACAATTGGCGTACGATGAAGTCGCGTGAATGTGAGAAGCAGAAACGGTAGCTGATGAGCATGTTGTAGTAGAGTCCATGGTTTTGTGAGAGGGCATGATACCATCCGGTTGCACAAGCCAAAGTAAGGAGTTGACTTAGGGAACCCCACCCCGAGCCTTTGGCTACGTAACCTACCCGCAAGGCAGCAGGCGAATTCAGGGAATTGCGCCTACTGGGAGGCGCTGAATGTTCAGTTCATACGTCTTTCGTTTGGTAGATCACCAAACAGAGGTCTAGTACTCCCCATGAAATCAGCACAATTGCTGGACTACGATGCCCCACCGAGGTAGGTTGTACTCCATCGACATCGAGCGTATAGTGCTGTAACACGTGCGGTCGCGAGTGCCTGAGTCAGGAAGGCCTAGCGAGCCATGAGCGAGGCCAGTCTGTGTCAACAGCTAAACGACGACGAGTCTACTACGGCTTACGCTTCTTTAACTCATTTTAACTTACATCTTAATATTGCTTACGATATTCGATTAGCTTGTCTTCTCCTCTGTTTTCCTTTCTTTACTGACACTACTGTTTTCTTTTATTCTTCGCGTGGCCGGCACAGCGGGGACTGCTAGTGCAGGGCACGTGGGCATTGTTTGGTTGACCATATAAATCGTGTGTGTTGATTTGGCTCTCCTTTGGCACATCAAGGCACCGGTTTTCCTGTTGGATCAACGATGTTTTCGAAGGTGGAACATTCGCGGGATTTTTCTACTGTTCCGGTCCCAATTGAACTTGAACTTGAGAGCGTTGGCAGAACCGGAGCACCGTTTGTAAATACGCTGCATTCGATTTACTAACCGCGTGCTTGCATGCTGAGTCGCTTTAGTTCACGTGGTGGGTCTGCTATATTGTCCTAATGCTTTTCTTTCTCATATTAATGTCTACCTGTTATAATCTTCTCACTAGACGCGATTCCGAAATTGACACTTTACCGCTCCACAAAAATTTTAGCCCAACCGAAGGAAAAAGCAGAACGCCAATGACCTTGAAAAAATAACATATTAATCGCCACCAACAAACACTGTACAACTACTGCGGACCTTGGCTGTATTTATAGGTCTCTTACTGACCTTCGACTTCTAGAATTGGAAGGTCAGCCACCAAGGTTAGTGGTTCCCCATATCTTTTGCCAAGGTTTCAGGTGGTTTTTAATCACGTGCAGAAGTAGAACATTCCGGAACGTTCGAAATCGACGCAATTATCGTTAATAATCGATTAATCACTAAAATAGTGGATTTCCTAGACAATTCTTACTTTCTCCCGGACACCTCCCTCCTGAGATATCGTCCTAGGTGTGAGCGGCTCTGAAGGTGTAATGGATCATCCTAACACAAATCGCCGCACCTTGGTAAAGTATGGCCTCGTTGCGACTGTCGTGGAAACTGTGGTTATTTCAACACCAACCTCCCTATGCATCAGTAGTTTAAACAGCGCTACGCGTTTTGTAGATTTACTCTGATCGTCTCTCTTGACGCAGGTGTCTTACCATTAGGTGATCTGATGTGCACCATGGCACCTCCGACTAGAAAAGTTATACCCGATAAATATGTACAGATTATGGGAGCGCTTTATGCGCGGACTTCGGACAAAGAGTCATGGCCCTTTAGCGTCCCCAGTTATGCGAGAAAAAGATGCTTGCTATCATCTTGATTTTTCACCTTCGTATTTGTCGTGGCTAAGGAAACTGCGTCCATCGGACTGGAAAGATTACTAACCTTCCTTCTTCCTTCCTTAATGGACAGCAGCTGTAATATCACTGTTGTTCTACTACCTGCAGCTATCCTCCCGCATCACGCACTGGACTCCTACCGGAAACAACTCCTTATAAGGCCACGATGTCCACTTTAAATGGCGGCGTTCGACGTTCGCACTCCAAAACGAACAGGTCAGGACACTGCACTCACGGACTTTGGACACCATGGGTAGCGATTTGTAGTCCGTGTCCGAAACTGGGATCAATGATTCTCACGTCGTTGTCGAACAAAATGAACCTGTTTGCCCTCTTTCTATTGGCTATACGCATTTGGAGATTCAGGCGTGATCAGGCTGGGCTAGATATCGTTCTAAACTTCCAAGCTAAAGCATAGATGGTTGATTAGATTCCCGTGAATAGCCATTTGTGTGAAGCTCGTTCGACGAACTTAACTAAATTTTGTTTGTGGATGCCGCTTACGCCTCCACCAGCTACAGCCAAGGGCACCTTTCACCACGTACTGAACACGCTGATTCACAGGGTTACAAGTTTGGGTATCGTTGTTGTTGCACGGGATAAGTATGCGCAAGTAGGTCAACTGGACTCTTCAGAATCTCAGAAAGGTGGTAAGTGTTGAGTTAACTCCGAGCGGACGGATAGCGGCGAACGTCTGTTGCCGCTGTTTGTGGAGCACAGACAGTTTCCTAGTAGTATCGCTTTTAGGAACTATAAGTACCGAAGTGTCCCCCTATAGATGGCCAGTGATAGGCCCAAATGGACCTCATTGTCATAAGCTACAAGGCACGTGCTTTCTTCCTGGACTGTCGCTCGTTCTGTACTATGTGCCTGTTTTGATACGCTGTTATTATTAACGCGTCCTTCTCCAATATCAGCTGAGAAATTACCTCATTCTTCGATTTGACAAGTTTGTTGGGATGCCCTACGTACCGAACTTCGATCTCTAGCTTTAAGCATACCGAGTTTCAGTGGAACAGAATATGAGCCACCATGCTCGACGCAGAAGTCCGTTTGCAGTACCATCAATCGTCACCACACCAGTCACAAGATAGACGAAAAAGCAACGAGCCTGTTAAAACACAAAAGTTAAGTCCCGGCTGTCGCTGAACACAATGCAACCAGACGAATTGTTAGGCATGAAACAAAGCGGGGGCTGATGGGTGGATGAATTCAAGAAATGGAGAGGGTGCGAGCACTAGGAAATTACCGCAAGCACTTCCAAATGACCTGTACCACTAATACCAGGGACCCAGGCAAGCAGCACTGGCACTCTCGTTCATAACAAGGACCGCTGGCTGGCTCGCTGTGCAGAGCAGTTTAGAGTGCAGTTAATGTGGCCCTCACCTTCTGGGTCTCTTTCTGCTAAGGCGGTGCAGGCTGAATCTTAGTCCTTTAGTTGAGAGTCGCCGCCGTAGAAGGAGGTACGAAACACGATCACATTCATCAATTGTTTTCGAGATGCTGATTCAGGTACTCTTGATCCCGCACCATGTAAGAATGGATGACTCACTTGTTTGAACAAATCTAGAAAAAAGAGACCATCCCGACTAACAAATGAACCTCCGGGCAACACCCCGTGCTAGCCTGAAAAGAGAACGTGAATATTAGTGATCTCATCGTGCGAGAGAGATAGAAATGACCGCAGTCCTTGGTAATCATCGGCAGTTATTCCATCGGATACAAAAAACGGGCAGCAGAGGACCTGATGTTTGTGAAACTATCCGTGAGGAGAGTGGACAGCTTATATACAACTTGTCAAAACGCTTGGAGCGTTGGACTGAGCACTTTGAAAGGAAATTTAATCAACTGGAATTGTCAGATTTCTCCACGGCCAGTGATCCCCTGCTCCCTGGGCTGTCCCTTTAGATTCACCCTCTAGCTCAGAAGTTTAACGTGAGGCCAGACTGATGGAGTTGAAGAAAGCCGCAGGACCAGACGATCCCCTCCAGACCATTTTAAATTCAGATGACCAGCTCTTGTGGATGGTTTACACGCGTCACTAGTGTAACTGTAAAAGCAGGATTCTGTACTTATTGACTGGAGTCGCTCCGTTATAGTCCCAATTGTCAGGTGTAACTCACATTTTGAAAGCGGCAACCATAGATGATACAGCCTGACCTTAATCGTCTCCATACTGCTTGCCTCTCTTACCTTTCAGAGACTGACTGGCACTCGCAAAAGTCAGATAAATAAAGATCATGCCTGGTTTCGTTGTGGTTGTGGGTGCAACGACTACAACATTACTTCGCGTCAGCTGTTGGAGCGACGTCGGATCAATTGGCTGCCACCGTTGTCTTGGTCCTCTATATCAGAAGTGCATTCGACGAGGTGGATTTAAGTGCCTCTGAGAATGTATAATGAGGAATGAGTGTCCTTACTTTAAAGATGGCCTCAGTTAAAAAGTCACGGCTCCCTGTTTGGGGTCCGAAAAACAATGAACACTTTTGACTGGATGCACTTGTTGATTCGGCTTGGAGTCGACCTCAGTGATTTTCGTGCTGTGCGTTTTTTTTGTCTTTTCCCATCCACCTTAACTTCCCAGGATCCCACTTTATAGCCTAATATAATTTTGCATAATTAAGTTCTTTTGCTGCATAGTAGCCTGATGGTAGCTTTCTGGAACTATGCCTATCCGTTGCTGGCAACTCAGCTGGCATGCATCGGTTGCACTTTTCCTTATTTCTATTATGTATTGCGGCGCAGTTGCTGAGATGTTTCCCACCTCTAGCCAACGTATACTAAATGAATGAATAAACGAGTGAATAGACCATAGTGGCACTTGCTTAGACAAACAGTCACTGATTATGCTAACCAAGAGTACAGCGACGGTGGTGACAATATTGCTGGCCTTAACCTTCGTTCGTCTCACTACGGAAAGGAAATCTCGGTTTAGTAAAGAGCAGAGAGGTTTCCGTTTTGGGTGGGGCTGTACAGAGGAAATAGAGAGCACAATGGTCTCTATACTTTTGGCTTACGTGACATGCGCTTAAAAGACTCATGAGGTCGGGAGAAAGATCGAGAAAATTACGACTATTAACATATATATGTTCAGGGAGCTGTTGCACGTTTCTTCCTATTGACATAATACGAAGTGAGGTAACAGACTATGAAAGGTAATTTTTGTGCCCATCCCTTAAAAAGATCTGAGAATCCACATACAACTGATTTGCTGTTAAACTCAGTAGTAGCGCTTATCGAGCCGCAAGGAAGCTGTCTAGCTGACGCCGCCTTATCTTTGCACGATAGCCACCTTATAGCGCATCGACCATGCGTTATATATCATATTCGCGGCTGTACGGCCAACCGAGTGCGCATGAGGAAACACAGGAAAATATGCTAGAAATGATTTATTGAACAGTCACTTAAGTGGCTAAAGCTGAAAATGGGGCACCAGAGAACAGCTAGCTAGGGAACATGTAGCTGGGCGTAGAGTGCGCGAATGCGTATCGTTCACGGTCAGCGTCGCGCACTTCCAAGGCGGATGTTGTATTTGTGTTTCAAACAAACGGGAACAACCTTCCGACAAGCAAACCACCTAATTCCCAACAACATAAGAAAATTACAATTATAATATACTTAGAAGCCTTAACGCAGTCAAACAGTGAATCTCTAGTCACTACAAACTGCTTCCGAGAATATGTTGTTAATATAAGGTGTAGGCATTTTGACCCTAAAAGCCTGCTTAGGGCACAAAGGTTTTCAGGTAAATCTCCTTCCCCTCCTTTATTATTTTGTATTCCATAGATCATTCTGACTGAATGGCAGTGAAATATCGGTTCAAGTGGCTGACGTACTGCTGTTGTCGACTGATGTTGATCGAGTGAACTGCGACATTGCATACAAAGTGTATGACGAGGTGGCGTATAGCATTTTACAGATCAATTTGGACCTGAAATGCATAAAAGATTAAACGAAACAATCTTTGAGAAAGTTATTTTAAGTGCAGCTAGTTCGATCTTCATAATGTAACACGGCTGGGAAAAATGGGTCACAATCATTAGACGATACTAGCCGACCATCCGCGTTTCAAAGTACAGATACGTCAGCTTCACCCAGTTATAAACAGCGTGCATACGAAAATGAAGCTATAGAAGAGTGCACTATTTCATCATCATTATCACCATCTTCACCAATACACATTGGTTGAGGGTGAGAAACACATATCGGCTAATGTGCCGCAATACAACGAGATAAGACTAAAAAATTACACTTCAAAAAAGATTCTAAGCAAGTAATATGAGGTTAAATATTATTGTATGGGCTTTGTTTGAGGTCGAGATTGGAGGGGAATCTAATGGGTAGCGGGAGGGACAAAGAAACTCACAACATACGCCATATTAGCAAGTGTGTCAAAGCAAACGTGTTCATCGTCCTTAGGATCCTAGCTAGGGGGTAGAGATGCACCAACCGACGCCAGCTTCGAAGTGAGCGTTTGAATTTCTCTCCACTAAGTCATCGCTTGGCCTCCCCTCCTCCTCTTCCAACCACACCCACGGCGCGCACACAATGAACATCGCGGGAGTCGGGGTGCTGGCATGTGCAACACGTAGCCAAGCCATCAGAGCCTGGTGCGTGATATAATGGCGCTGAGCGGATCACTCGCTCTGCCTGCATCAAGTACGTGAGGCCGAACATGCTCGTTGCTCACAAGGTGCTCCCACCAGACATGAGCTAAGCTGTGAAGGCAACGATGAACGAAAGTGACGAGCCTATTTATGTCTCTCGACCTAATGGGCTAGGTTTTACAACCGTATAAGAGAGTTGAACGGACAGCTGCATTAGAAACTCGGCCCTTCAGGGCGAGAGTGATGTCGCGGCTGCGCCACAGGTGGCGGAGGTTGGCAAACGCACTTCGAGATGTTGTTATGGGGTTCGTAAGCTTAGCTTCGATCCCACGGGCGCTAATGTAGCCGCTCAGGTACATGAATTTCTGAATGACTGCTAGCTGATTACTACCAAGCGTCAGCGCATGGGTGGGCCCCTGCCCATCTAGGAGGACTTTGCACTTCGATGGAGAAAAGCATAACCAAAAAGGATTGACAGCCAGTGCTAATCGGTCCAGTGCTGCTTGGCACGTTTGATGGCTGTCACAGATTAGGGCAATA
The DNA here is from genome assembly GCA_944474145.2 of Dicrocoelium dendriticum. Lineage (NCBI taxonomy): Eukaryota > Metazoa > Platyhelminthes > Trematoda > Plagiorchiida > Dicrocoeliidae > Dicrocoelium > Dicrocoelium dendriticum. The sequence goes on along the minus strand of OX104067.1, from coordinate 72,451,155 downwards.
TTCTCTGCATACTCCAATTCAAGAAGTCGCTCATCATGAAGCAGCTTTATACCTTCTAAGTCGTGTTCTACGAATGCTGTTTCCATGATCGTCAATTGCGAAGTTAAAGAGGAAAGGTGACAGAAGGCAACCTTGTCTCACAGTGCTGGTGCTACTGAAGGGCGACGACAGTTTACCATAAACCCTCACTCTGCCCGAACTAAGGGCGTACGGCGCTTTGATAATACTTACCATTTTTCAGGCACACCTTTCCTCAGCAGATAGTACAAAATGGCATATCGATCGACTAAATGCTAGGCAGATTTTATGTCAATAAACCTGACTACGTTGGGTCGCTAATAAATAGCGGTGCTCGCAACGAGACGAGCTCTTAACGCGGTACGACGGTTCGCGTACAACATTGACCCATTGAGCTATACTGGGTGTGCCTCCAGGCAACTTGAGAACTACTCCTACCAGGTTGGTCAATGGTGTGAGGTCATAAAAACTGTCTCCTGGGCCTCCATGTTGGGGTTTGAAATGGGATGGCGTCCATATCTGTAAAACTAAACATTTGCCACCTCTCCGCTGCCCCGTGGACAGGTTTTGAGCCAAAGGCTTTGGATGAGGACACTAATCGTCCTCCTGTTTAGGTCTGGTCCCAGGGAGTAGGGTAATCAATGCCCGAAAAAGCAAGCAACAACTCAGATTGATTAAATTACCTTGCAGAGGATTCGGCCCTAGGCTCCAAGCGTTTTGACAGGCTGTGGATCGGCTGCTTATTCTCGTCGCGCATGGTCCCGCTAACCCCAGGTTTCTTGCTGCCTGTTTACTATAAGAGACGGAATAACTTACGATGACTACCAACGGCAGCCGCTGTTTCCATTTCCGAGGCAAACAGACAAAATAATGTGTCAGCTGTACGCCTTAAAGGCGCCTCGCTGCCGTGCGACCACCACCAGTCGAAAGGGGATTTAGTATACCGCGAGAATGCTCACCCTTAAGCGGATTTGAACCCACTCCACAAGATTACGAGACTAGCTCGTTGTATCTAGGCTATGGGCCGAGTATTATAAGCCTACCAGACTTCTTAGTCGATCTTCAGACTATTATGCAGTTTTACCCTGAACATTTTACGAGTTTCATTGTATTCGCTTCTAGCCAGAATAAGTCGGCGAGCATCCATATATGCCAGAGACTGTGTAGAGACCTAGTGTCCAGCTTGGCGATTTGCTTTGCGACATGAAGACATGCTTGCTGATAAGGTTTGGTGAATACACATCCAGTAATCTTCGACGGTGTTCAGTAGGAGTTTACTCAGCCCGGATGCCAGTGTACTTTGGTACACATGCAGGACACCTGAATTCGCCAGCTGGTTGGTGTCAATGCGCTCGCATCCAAATTGCGGATGTCCGCCGAAACGCATCAGAAGGTTTACGCGCACGTGCGCGTGACAGAAGTTCACGCTCGTGCTCCATATCCAGCTACAGTTTGGACGCAGACTCTTCAGAGTTAACTGATCGTGATATGATCGATTTGCGTCCATAGCTGTTACGAGGCTGGTGAGCACCAAGTCACACTTCTGCGGGCGCTGTGTCGAAAGTTTGTGCTCGCGAGCAAGAGACGAGCATCTTCACACAGGTGTAGTAGTCGCACACCGTTATCCTTAAGGGAGTTTGCACCATGCTGACCGCCCAGATGAAGGTCATCCGAGGATAATTTTCCGACGTAGGCGTTTAGATCACCAGCCAACACTCACTTGCGTGCTACTTCTATAACGAAGGAGGTAGTTAAGTTGGTGATAGGAATCATCTTTCACTGGATCAGTGCTACCGTTTGTTAGGGCGTTGGCCGCAATGACAAACAAACGCCATTTGTCCCCACGCGACATCGAAGCATGGAACGAACCAGCTAATCTAGCGGCGCACGTCCGGCTGTTGACTGGGATGCAAACGATCAAAGCAGCTTCAGTCCGGTGGCTCAAAACTGTGCGACGCCAGCTTGACCGGCATTTGGAGCTGCATCATCGTCGAGGGGCGCAATGAGAATGCGCCGCTAGCGTCGCATAGGAGGGAAACCAAGGTAAGCACGGAGCTCGAATCTTGCAGGTGAGTTTCCGATACATAGCAAATATCGATCGATAGGGTCTCTAGTGTTCAGGCAAGTGCTGCCTGTTGGCCAATTTGCAGCAAAGTGCGCACGTTGAAGCGTGCCAGTTTAGTGAAGATCAAGGACTCCAAGGGGAAAGGTGTGAACGGATGTGGTCCGCTTGATTGAACATAAACTTGTCAACTGGATTGGAGCGATGGCCCGCGATTGCGTGAGCTGAAACTAGAAGACCAGCGACTATTGAAGCAAGGTGGGATGGAACAAGTATAGGAGGATTGAAAATGGGGGATAAAAGTAAAATTGGAGCGGGACGATATGGATAGTAAAGCGCAAAAAAGAATAAGACGGGAAGGCTTGAGCAGTAGCATTCAAACACCTATCCACCCTGCTCGATTCAGCTGATAGGGTGCCGTTAATTATCCTCTGCGACGGCCAAAGCATCAAGAAATTGTTGGAAGAAAGCTTCGTTGTATTGCTTGGGCAGAAAACTCTCAGGTTGCCCAGGCCCAGTGTTAGGTGGTGCACCTTCTAACGGACGGAGCAGTGAAACCAAAGAGCAAAAACGTCTATCCATTTTCCAGAAATCGAGCAAGAGAATTACATTGGTTAACCAATGGATGGTTCTCGCAAAATCTACTACTATTATCAGTAAGTAAAGACTAGAAGATAACAGAAGAGATACAGGAAGGTCGCTACGAGCAAATATCGGTGATCTGCGCTCTGTAAGCTTCCCGTGTCTGGCGGCCATTACACTGTGTCTACGACATTGCCTTTTGATCGGTGAATTGGGGGCGGGCAGCTTTTCAGCGAACAATCAATCGGAGCGGCAGGGGCAACCTTGGTAACCATAACAACTGGCGACAAGAGGCATACGAAAACGAAGCAGTGGAAGCATGCACAATTTAGGAATTCGTATCTCAAAGCTAAGCGTCAAACCCAGCAAGGGTTGATAGGAGTCGGTGTCACAAGAGGCTACCAACAGATTTCCAACTTATGATGGGCAGGAATACAGTAAAGTTTCATGAAATAACACGCAGAAGCAACGAATTGTGGTAGCATATAAATGACACTTTCTGCAGGGCATGAGCACCCTTTCAGATGGATTGTTTCAAAGCAACGTAAACAGCAAAACAAAAGTATTCAACGGCTATTACTAGGCGTGCATACAAACGTTTGCCGAAAATTCCGTTTGTCGTAAGTTAGCATAGAGGAAACTAGTATCAATCTGAGTGTGCAGATTTGCAAACATTTGGTAAAAGTATTAGAGAGGGTACATAACGATAGTCTCCGCACAAATGTAATGTCATTCCCAAACTAGGTATAATTAAGCTAATCATAATGGCAACCCGGTAACAGACAGCGAACTTGGATACCTTGCCAACACACTAAGATTGATCTAGTAAAGCATAAAATTGAATCGCAAGTAGAGGAACGCGAAACACATTTCTTCATGTACGCTGTCGAGAATTGAAAACTGAAAGGAGCTACTGATAACTAAAGGCCCAAACACAGTTGCGCCTACCGATGGTGTGTAGCTACACGCCTCGCAGATTCTGAAAACCTTTTTGAGTTACTTGAGCACTTGCATCCAAGGATTGGAGTCTCGCACTGGTAAATAACAATGCGTTGAACAGTGATCCTTAACAAAAGATCCCTTGGCCACATTCGTTGAAGCAATTTTCGAAAATATAACTCATGTACTCGCGATACAGCATCTCACAGCCCATGAAATAACCAACAATACTGTGGAAGAATAGTAGCAGTACCAATAACTTTTCGGAACAAAAGAATACATCACATGTCGGCCGCAAGAATTTGCACGCTAAGTTTCTGCACATTAGAAACATACCGTGTAGACGTTTCATTCACCGCAGCAGAAAAATTGTCAACGGTGATAGGTCGAGTGCCATGCAATTAGTAGGCACGGCTAATGCCTGAATGTTCAGGGTCGAAGTTAGTGAGAATGTGAGAGTAGCACAGCACACGTACATATCGGTTCGAGATTCAGAATGCCTCCGAGTCCATCACAAGAAGCTGATGAGGCTGGAAAGCAGATCAATAACTTATTGCTTGATTGAGTGGCATTATGTCAAGCCCCTAGTAACACACCAAGCTAGATGGAAAGTGTGGGACAGGAAAATATAGGATGAGATTTAGAGACGAAACAAGCCTTCGATTACCAATCGTTTCGTTTCGTGTGCCAGTAAAGGAATGGAGCTCCAGACAATTCGACTTGATAGTAAAAACATGCGTTTATGACGGAAAAGATGATAAGGAGCAAAACTACCACAACATTTTCACAAAGTTGCCTAAGTTACTAGCACGTGGTTAAGGGCTGCGATGTACTCCCATAGAAATTTGTGGAATATGGCCAACCAACTTGTATCTAGGCAACGCTTGAAATCCTGAACCGTCTTACATTCCAACAACGCACGGAGAAGTTTCTTTCAGCTGTGCAAAAGTCAATTTCATTGTTGTAGAAGGTTGAGGAAGGCTCCAAGACAGCCCCATCACCTCCAATTCAGCGCAGCAGCACGTCATTGCAACCAGCAGTCCTAGTGGGCTGAAACAGTTGCCACCCTGATGCCTAACACAAGTGGGAGTGTAACAGCCAATAGAAAGCTTCCTCAGACTGAGCACTGTTAACGCTCTCTAGAAGGCGGTTCTAGTGGTTCACCACTTAGTTTGTCCTCCATGCCTCTTTCGTGATAAAATGGAAGTTGAACAAGTCCTGCGGTCCAAGACGAAAATTGTGCACGGATTAAAGAAGCTGAGGTACCTGGAGAGGCTACGTATGTTGGATGTGAGTTCCGTGTATCACAGGCGGTTTCGTGGCGACTTGATCCTCACGAATCTATTCTGATGGGTCAGGGTCTTGGACACAAATTAAAGTTGTACAAACCCCGGTCTGACTGGGTTTGGGCAGATATTCGGTTATTGCGTAGGGTCATAACTTATTGGAAAGCACTGCCTGCAAACGTCGTGATCGCACCGACGGTGAAAGAGTTCGAGCATAAACTTGACGCTTTGGGTCTGCAGTTTAATGTCTTCCCCTTCATGCCTTAGGCTTTCTCGTCTAATACGGCATACGCCTCGTTAACTTATGTTATCTTATATCATAATATAGCGCACACAATTCAAAAAGCTTGTTTTGTCATCTGTTTTCTTTTATTCTTCACGTGGCCGGCACAGCGGTGACTGCACGTGGGCATTTTTTGGTTTACCATGTGAACCATGTGTTTTGATTTGTCTCCCCTTTGGCACGTCAAGGCACCGGTTTCCCTGATGGATCAACGTTTTCCAAGGTGGAACATTCGTGGGATTTTCCTACTGTTCCGGTCCCACTTGAACTTGTTTGGTTGACCATGTGAATCGTGTGTGTCGATTTGGCTCTCCTTCGGTACAGCAATGCGCCGGACTCCCTGTTGCATCAACGACGTTTTCGTAGGTAAAACATTCACGGGTTTTTCCTACTGTTCCTGTCCCACCTGAACTTGAATAACTCGGGTGGATGGGAAAAGAGAAGTTAACATGGAGCTCTTCGTTTTAAGGAGTTGCAAGTCGTGACCTCGTGTCTAACCTACCGTATTGATCTGCAAAGTCGTTGTAGTTCATTTCCAAGTTTCAACTTTAGCATGGGATTGGTGAAGACGACCATAGACCAGACGATAAATAGATAGGCGACGGTGGAATAGTGAGTAGGGTGTTCTGCGAACCTGTATCTTATATAGACAGTGTTGTAAACAGGAAAGGTGGAGAAAAAAGAAAAAAGAACGATAGATGTCTAAACAGGACGCAGCGACCTCTTACTTTTAGGAGAGATATGCAATAGGTGATAGTCATTTGGGGCACGTATATTTGGAGTCAGACTGCGAATAAGATGGCATGTAGGAGTGAGTAGGTAAACGTGATAATAATTGCCCTGAAAAATACTAAAACAGATATGTCAAACAAAACGTTGGAGGAACCTAGACCCGATTTAAAATGCTATTAGTTGCAGTCAGATGTCTCCGCAAAATTGACACCTTAGTTTATTTGCGTTCCATTTACTAAGCTAACGTTTGCCCAAGTCTTTGCTTCATAGTATTCTGTTGGTGTTAAAAAACCATAGCCATTTTGCATGCAACCTTTTTCAATGTTTCTCCACGAAGGTTTTCAGGGTACTTTTGCATTCTCGTAGTATTATTTTCCCGTGCTGGAACCGAAAAAATAACTAATTATTACGAATGCGCCTGTGGTAAGAAAGCACTTACACACCAAAAGCAATCATAAGTACTATTTGTACAACAAATCTATGTGTATTGGATGTATAGCGTAACATTCACAAATCTTTCGTTGCGCAGTTCCTATTGGCTTAACCCACCCGGAGTGCGTCAAGGTTGCGTTTAAACTCGCAGCAGAAGCGATATATCAAAGCTTATTCGAAAACGCACTCCGTATTTACTTTAACATACCTGCGCACTAAGTGCAAACACGGTCGCTGTAAGCTAATTTATAATACTGGCGGCAATTATTTGCACATTTCACCAACATTCGCATGGGAAGTTGTATCTTCAAATTTATCCATTCACTAATGTGTTTTACCATAAAACTTCCAATACCCGTGCTTCCGGTTGTATTCTATGCTATCATTTTTCATACAACGCTCATCATTTTGCAAAAGAGGTTAGGAAAAGCGAGTTTATGAAAGGTTTTCACCCACACCGGAAATTGAAATCGCTGCTTGCAAGGTAGATATCCATGGTTGTCTCTTTTTCAGTTTACTTCTCTTTTCATGCTTACCAGACTGAGCTGCTGGCTTTTCCATATAGCTCGGTCCCTCCATTGGTTGACTGTCCTAAATTACCCAACCACGGACGCAGTTTCTTCTTCGTTTTTCGGCCTCATCAGTTTATTTTAATGGACCATATGTAATACTTATTCTGCACATGCGTGTGACCTGCAATCCTCCCTGATTTCAATGTGTTCCTTCCTGATCAATTGGATCTTACCAGCTCCTTTTAGAATCATTACCCACTATATAGATCAAATTGTTTGTGCCAAAATTTAACCATTCTTTTACCGCGCACAAATGCGTTGCATTTCAAAAACGCATTAGAATATAAACTGCAGTGCTTCGAAAGATAATGATACTCGCGCCGTTAAAGAGCGCACTTGTAGAATACTGAAGTTTCTCCGGTTTGCCTGTGTAAAATTCTGACTAAAATTATTTCCTTGTACGCTTAGTCAACCGGTGTGGTTCATGGAACAGAGTGCTGCGTTCGATGCTAGACTTGCTGAGCGCCATTTTTACTTGGCACTCGTTTCGATTGAACCTCACAACTGCCCCCTGTGCTGTGTGTGTATTTCCTTCCAGTAGATACTGCTTCAAGTGTGTCGTTTCTTCACAGCCAGGTAACAGGAGATATTTTACTGTAACAAAAAAGTTTCCTTGCAACCCGATCTGCTTTTTTCTATTCGCTCTCCGTGCTCCCAGTACAGGCTACTCGCTAAATTGGTGAGCCCGAATCAGGAAGAAACTCTGAACCGGATATTTCTAACTTTTCTCCTTTGAGCTTGTTCCATTTATTTTCCATGCTTTTCGGTTTATTTTTGCTCACGGTATCCTATTATATGAGCCATTTTTAAAACATGGTATCTGTAGACCCCATGGTTGAGTCTCTCCTTAACGTTGTAAATCTCCCTGTGACAGGTTTTTGGGGCATGTATCCTCTTTTTTGGTTCGCGCATCTTGAGGTTTAGTTTTATAACCAGAGAATCACTTTCGACTACGCAAGTATAAAAAGCTACTTTCCTATCTCCCCAAGGAGATACCAAGGCAGGTACGAGAGGTTATCACTTAGACCGAAAACCGCTATGAGGCTCTAAAGTAGGCCACGATTAAACGTGCTATGCCCTCTGCGAACTTTCGCATGCAGCAGCTTTTCAGGGATCTGCAGTTGGGCGACAAACTGCCCTCAACCCTGCTACGAGAGATGCAGCAACTCTTTGGTTCCCCAACCCTGAAGGAACTTTACTTCGCGAACTATGGCTACGGCAGCTAGCAGAAAGCAAGCAAGCGATTTTTGCTATCGTGGGCCCCGTTTGGCTCACCCAACTAGTAGATTCAGCGGATCAAGTTATTAAACGATCACAGCCAAAAGCAGACGCCAGCAAGCGCAATGTCCTTTCGTCCAAGGACACTTCTAGAACTGACATTCAGTCAAATAAAGCAGCATGCAAACGCAACTCGCGGCATTTAGTCGCCAGGTTCACCAGCTTACTATGAACCGTCGTCGTCGTAGCCAATCAAAATCGCCCTACAAACGCTACAAGTCCAACAACAGGCAGACTTGCTGTCGGTACCTTCAGCGCTTTGGCACCGCAGCTCGTAAGTGTATCAAGCCTAGCAACTTTGCCGGGCACCAGGGAAACTTCTCGACCGGTCCGTAACAGCGACGAACGCGACCGGGCAACACCAAAGTTACCTCATCCGCCTTAGGTATTTAATTTCCGGCCCCGAGTTTCTAGTCGACACTGGAGCCGAAGTTGGAGCTATACCTCGTATTTCAGATGAGGTCGTTTTAATTTGGCCGACTAAGCTGCCTGCCGCCAATGACATACCAACCGCACTTTTCGGCGAAAGGCTGCTAACAATCAATTTAGGCCTCCGGCGAACATTTCAAATTAGAAGTCGTACATTTCGCTATCCTAGGCATAGACTTTCTTCAAAGCTTCAACCTCATGTTCGAGGCTAAAAGAAAAATGATCATCGACGTCAGGACACAGCTCAGTGTTATTGGGACTAGCGCTAAGGTGGCTGCTATCACCCCATTCGTGTCCCACCTCAAGCTTCACAGCCTTTTACAGAACTTAGCAACAAGCATCCTAACCTCGTTCGCGTTCTGAACGACTTACCTCCTGTGACGTCAAACGTCATGCCTCAAGTTTGCAATAAGGGTCCAGCTGTTTCGGTTAGGCTCTTGCATACTAGCTCCGGACAAGCTCAAAGCTGCTAAGGCAGAATTCGAGCAAATGCACGAACTGGGAAAATTTCACCCGTCCAAATGTCCATGAGCCTCAACATTACACAAGTTGCCGAAAAAACTCGGTGGCCGGCGCACCTGTAGTGACTATAGGGCACTTAACATAGTTACCGTCCTGGCTAAATACCCCATTCCGCACATGCATGGTCTAACTTCAGCTAGAGTTGGTAGCAAATTCGACCTAGTTCCAGCCTACCATTAGATACCTGTCGCGCCCTACAATATTGCTAAAACAGTAGTCATCGCGCCATTCAACTTATTCGAGTACCTCAGCATGCCTTTCGGCCCCAGCAACGCTGCTCAGACATTTCAGCGTTTTATTCATGAGGTAACGCGAGATCTCAAAGGTGTTTATCCCTATCTATATGACAGTCCCACCGCCAGCAATTCCGACGGTGAACCGCTTCCTAACCTCGACGCTCTCTCTCAACGCTTGAAGCGTCATGGGGTTACCGTCAACCTGGATAAATGCTAGCTTGGTCGAAGCTCCACGGACTTTCTTCTCCACCGAATATCCGCCACTGGTATTGAAGCTCTGCCAGACAAAATTCAGGCACGGAAGAACTATCCTGTTCCTAGTTCCTTTAAACAGTTACGCCGATTCCTTTTCCCGCGCAACAAATTATAGACCCTTTTTCCTAACTGCGCGAGCATTGTTCAACAAAGAACTGTCTTGCTTCGCGTTAAACAACGCTATTTTCATTTACCAGACGACGCTAGAATGTCTTTTGAGAAGCTCAAAGAAGCTATCTCCAACACAGCGCTTCTCGCCCACCCAGACCCATCTGCACCGCTCTCCCTGACAACGGACGCATCCGACACCGCCATCGGTGCAGTTCTTCGAGAACTCATCGACCATCGATGGATACCTCTAGCTTTCTTTTGAAAAGCTTACAACCGGCCGAAACATGTTACAGCCCCCTCGGTAGGGAACTGTTGCTACCTACCTAGGTATCAGACATTTCCGTCACCATCACGAAGGTCGACATTTCACAGTCTTCACTGACCACAAGCCATTGATCTACGCAATCAATGGCGCACCGGACAAGTATTCCCCTCGGGTAACTAGACACTTAGACTACGTTTCTCAGTTTATGACAGACGTATGACATGTCTCAGTTGCTCTTAATCCCGTCGCGGATGGGCTTTCTCGCATTCATAAGATCAGCTCATCGATTGGCACTAACATTGATATAGCCGCTATGGCTGCTGCCCAACAAGCTGATCCCGACATAGACAAGCTGCGAAGCAACACATCATTGAAAGTAAGCGAAGTTTCACTAGCTTCATCTGAGGGGACCATTCTTTGTGACGCCTCCAAAACGTCTCCCCGACCTGCAGTTCCTACTTCGATGCGTCGACCAGTTTTCACCGCTTACGCAACCTGTTTTATCCCGGCATACGTGCTCCGCAGAAGCTCATAACCGAACGCATCATATGGCCTAACGTCCACCGCGTAGTCCAGCATTGGGCAAGCGCATGCTTAGAGTGTCAGCGCGCCAAGGTATACAGGCGCATCAAAAGCTTATTTGGCGTCTCTCCCGCTCCTGACTCTCGTTTGGCACACGTCCATATCGACGTGGTTGAACTTTTGCCCCGTGCAAATGCTACGTGTACCTCCTTACCTGTGCCGACCGATTCACCCGTTGGCCAGAAGCGATTCCGACAGCCAACGGCTCATCTGAGACAGTTGCACGAACCTTCCCAGAACTCTGGGTAGCTCAATTTGGTTGCCCAAGCGTAGTCATCACCGACAGCTGATCACACTTTAATTGCTTCTTCAGAAAACCGCGAAAAGTACTTGGTTGCCAACACAACCGAACCACCGCATATCTACCCGCAGCAAATGGGATGATAGAAAGCTTCCACCGGCAAGTCAAAGCATAACTCTGTACCCAATCTAGCACATCTTGGCACGAAACACTTCCGCTCGTAATCTTAGGTACAAGAAACCTGATTAAAGCGGATTTGCAGGCCACTCAAGCGTTGCTGGTCTTTGGATGCACACAATGCTTACCTGGTGAAGTTGCCTCACCAAACGCGTCAACAACCTTCGCTTATGGCGACTACTCAGCTTGCCTATCACGTTACACGCGACAACTTCAACCTGTGCAACCCGGCGCACAGAGCTTGTGTACCAAGGTGGATGGACGCTTAAATACTTGCACGCAAGTATTCGTTCGCAATGACAGCATAAGCAGGCCACTCCAACCCCCTTATTCTGGCCTGTACCGAGTCGTACGCAGAAGCGACAAGACGCTTCCCATTGACTACGAAGGTAAGGCTGAGACCATCAACTTCGATCGACTCAAGCCAGCATTCCTCGACAAGTCTGACTCTTCGGTGCAAGGAGCACCTTCACAGCCTGCGCCATCACAACAAGCACCGCAGTTTCAGACCAGTCAGTTCGCCCCAGCAGAACCGAAAACCTTAAGCGACAGCACTACTACTCGCCTTACTATCAATCGACGCGGTAGGAAGCGCAAACCTCCAGTTCATTTTTCGGACTTTGTTAGCACTTACTATTTTACATAGGACGGGCCTCTAGCATATTTTTGCCCTTACCAAACGTTTTCCAAAATCCACGAAAAGAGAGCAAAACGCACTGAAACTACAAAAAACGCTAAACATTTTTAAAACCCTAAAACAGCTTGGCACGTTGTTTGCACTCTTTTGTGTATTGCTATGCATTTATGCTGCTTTTTCATTTTGCTTTTCATATACACCGTCGGTTGAATGCACCTCGGTTGCACTTTTGTTGAATCCCCGCACGTCAACTGGAAGTGGAACGAACTACCTGCTCAACCACCTACGTGAACTTTACTAATTGTCCCCCACAAACAGTATTTTTACAGTTTCGACACCGTAGGGAGGACACAGGTGGGAGCCCGCTAGGGTCCAATTGTATGGTTCTCCCCCAGCATCTGCACTAGGTTTCACAACCTGGTCTCGCAGAAGGCTGGCCCGCGACGGACAGTCCTGACGTAGATTGAAGGTCTGCTTACACAGTCCCTTCTGGGGGAGGGCTATGTAGCAGTCTGGGGAATCCCCGGTTTGTCTGTGTAAAATTCTAACTAAAATTATTTCATTGTACACCTAGGCAACCGGTATGGTTTGTTGAAATGATTGCTGAGTTCGAATGCTTGACTTGTTCATTGCCATTTTCGCTCGGCGCTCGTTTCGGTTGCAACGCGTGACTTTCCTGTGTGCGGGCATCCTCCGTTCCCCTAGCTAGATCATAAACCGTGTCGCCGTTTATAGCTAAATAATAGGAAATCTTTTACTGAAACGAATAAAAGCTTTTCTGCCACGCAATGTGCCATTTCGTATCGCTCTCCGCGATCCCGCTACAGGCTACCTGCTAAAGGAGCAACCATGTCCGGTCGCGTTATCCATACTGGTTGTGAATGAGTTGAACAATCTCCTTGAGTGCGTGGTAAGTGCTCAGAGAGCGAAATCTTTTAAAGAACGGTTGGAAAAATATATGCTGAATATGCCTGGATTCCGCTGTTTTTGCTTCAGCTTTAACAATCTTTCGGGGAACACCGTTTAGAAACAACGCCTATCATTCAGCCAATGAACGAGAGGTGATGAAACTGACACGGGTTTTCTCTTCTGATCTCTACAACTCTATAAACGCTACGAACTATGAGTGACTAAAACGGGATGGTTGCCTCCCGCCGTGAGGACTACGGTTTAGCTGGCAATAATAAAATGTTCTGCACGGCACCTTCTAGTGCAATACCATGAAATCTGCGAAGTGCACTAAACAAATTTAAGTTTCCTAAAAACCTTTTTTGTTATTACCTTCTATCTTTTAAGCAATTGGATGAAATGCAGACTTAGATCTAAGCCTGCAACAGCAGGTGGCTTGCAGAAGAAAGTGTCCGTTCTCCGTATAAATAACTACAGGAGTAAAAATTATATGTACACGCTTTGTAGCAACATGCTCTCATACAAACGTCAGTAATAATGAGTACAATAGAACATTGTTTGCAAACGGCTAGGCCAGGGTCTATATGATTACTTATTGATACACCTATATATAAATGTTATTCATCATACCATAGAATAAATATACAAGAAGTTGCAGCTTCTTAGCGTGCTTTAAAGGATATTACTGCTAGTGAATTTTTTCTCCATATTTTTCAAGGAGTCCTCAACAGCTTTCAAGGTTGTCTCTAACTACAAAGAAAACTGCCAAACATTTTGTAACTTACCTCTGTATTAATACTCTCAAGTTCTTTTCGACATGTTTCCTCGGATTTTCGCTTCAAAAGCAGCTGACTTTCTGAGCTATTTTCTTGCAAACTCATTTAGTTTAGCGCAGCATCAGTTGACAGGTTTGGACACAGGTTAATAAGAAAAAACACTAGGTTTTATGTGACTGTAATAAGGTTATAGACATAAAGCAAGATTTTGGTGACAAAGTTATTTAATGCACAAACTTTTAAAAGCTATGGCTTATATATATTGGTAATTTGTAGTAAATATCAGATTCAGATGAGACTGGAACGATAGGAAAATACCTTGAGTGTTCCTACTTGAGCTGATCGTTTAGCCTGGACATGATAAGGTGTTACTTGGTTTTGAGGTATCTGAAACGAAACACCCGAACCACACCCTGGTCAACCAATTAGTGCCCACGTTCCCTTCACTAGCCGTCCCAGCTGTGCAGGTCACGTGAAGCGACGATGACGTAGAAATAAAATGAAAGATAAAGAGGTAGGAAGGTCAGTTAAATGAAGGATAACAACAACGAGTGAGGAGCATGACACAATATGATCTCACTGTTGGAAACTGGATGTAGTAAGGTGAAAGGAAGTGTTTCGTTTTGCCGCAAAAGTGCGTCTAGCTGATGCTTCGGGAATCGAGTTCCAGGGCTAGATAACACCAAGCGATAACCAAGTTTCCGCCCTAATCCGGTCGGAAAGCAGCTTGTGTAGCTTCCATTGGTGACCGCGAAGGCACGGCAACCTAGCCGCGGTAAATAGCCAGCTCAAGTCGGGTCCAAGCTTTCCTGTTAAAATGCATTAAATAAGGATTAGGTCTCCTCTAAGCCGACGGTAGTGCATTGAATATATACCCGAGCGGAGTAGACGCTCGTTGTAGGATTGCCCCCATAACCTCTAGTCCAATTTGGTACCTACTCCCAAAATCCTCTCGAGCTCCATTTTGTCCCGAACAAGGCAGGGCAGACAAGCCTGGACGCAGTATTCCAGATGGGGCCGAATGAAAACGGACAATAGCCTCACAAATATGTCGGCAGTTAAGATAACAACCTTCTGAACCCCCTACTCGCGGCCTTCATCGAGTCGTCACCAGAATGCAAAGCTGAGGAGTGGACGATGCCTTGTCCTAATTGAGTGGAGGCAAGGGGATTTTGACCCCAATGAGAACTTAGTTCGAAGGTGAGAAGTTGCTTCTATAAAGAGGATGGAACAATTGACCTGTTTACTGGGCAGTGGCCACAAAGTAGACAGGTCCCAGCGTCTGTCCAGTGCATGCCGAATGGCACCGGAACCCCAAGGGCATTTACAACATTCCATAGCTTAAGTTCATCAACAAACAATAGGGATGATACCCCAAGCTCTCTAGGGAGATCGTTTAGGTAGATAGAGAACAGCATTGGTCCAAGGACCGTGCCCTGTGGGACTTTGCTAAGGACGATGTGCATAAACGATAAGCTGCCACCTACACCTATACACGGCTCGATTTCCTTCAAGATTGCAGATACCCGTTGGAGGGTACTGCCAGATATTCCGTAGGAGCACAGCTTTTGTGGGGTACCTTACCAAATGCTTTCAGCAAGTCGAAGAAAAGCACATGCACTACATGGCCATTGTCCACTGCTTCGGCTCAAGCTTCACCAGCAACCAACAAATTCGCCAGACAAGAAAACCCCTTCCGGAATCCGCGTTGTACACTACTGAGTAGATGAGATCTATTCAGGGGACCTTCCAACAAATCTCTCACTAGCTTTTCAAGCAGTTTGACCACGACGCTAGTCAGACTGACTGGCCTATGCTTGGCTGACAGGCACAGTTCGTGATCTCCGAAAATAGGACAGATGACAGCCTCCTTCTATTCAGGAGGTAAAGTACAGCTGTAAAGTGACTTCCAAGACACCACCGGCAGTGGTCCACTTAGTTCCAACGCCAACTGTTGCAGAAGCTTCGGGTGAATTGGATCAGGTCTAGCTTCTTCGGAGAGGCTCAGTACTTGCGGCAGCCTAACGGCCTGCGTTTTCACCACAGTGAACGCAGCTAACTAAGAACCCTCAGGTACGCTTGGGAAAAGTTCAACGCTAGTCAACGTGGTGTCGCGTACGAAAGCCCCTGCGTACTGCTCACCATGTACAAAAGCGTTAGCTGAGTCCGCATAAGCATGAGTTCCAGCGGTCCGCATCCAAGTTAGAATTACCGAATTTGAACCATAGCTTCTCTTAACATAAGCCATAAACTTTGCTGATTGAGTGGGCAACGACATGTAGAGCGTATTGAAGTCTCCGCCGATTATTCGCAGATGGGCGGGATGGAATGAACCTTTATGAAAGACCTTAGCCAATTCGTCAGCTCCAGTACTAGTCGGATGCGGTGGGGCAGTAGATTTAGCCTATCAGAATGTCAACTTGGGCTCTTATGTCCTTAATCCAGACAGAAGCTTCAGGATTTCTAAGTAGTATGGTTTAGATAGATGACGAGTGGAATGCATTGCTGACTTATGTAAGACAGCCGCCGCCAGGTTGATTAATGCGTCCGCTACAGAAAATCGTGTACCTTAGCATGTGCAGCAGAGCACCAGACATATCAGCTGCTTGCCGCGTTTCTGTTAGCAGCACCACATGCGGACTGGACAGAAGACTGAGGGAGGCCAGGAGGTGCATTTTATTTTTTGAGGGATCGAGCATTGAAAAGTAGGATTGTATACGAGTCGGTCGGGTTGGTCTGAATGTGGGAGTCAGCTAACGGCGCACCTGGCGAACCCCGTTGATGTGAGAGGTTTGTTTGTAAGTATGCGTTGGGGTGAATGATGGGTGGACCTGGGGAAGATAAGATAAGAGGCAGGCGGTGGGCAGGAACAGTATGTTGAAGAGAAGGGTACGATATATTCGGGTGTGTAGAAGTTTGAGTTGAGAGCTCAGACACGTTGTCTGGTGTAGTGTAGTGGGTCCAAGACTTTGTCCAAGTGACTGGAACAGACTGGACGGCGTCAGTTGTATCATGTCCAGTTGTCGGAATAGGTGATATAGCGACGTACCTTGATCTAGGTATGCTTGGTTCGGGAGACTGCAACTTGCAGTGTTCCATAAAAAAAGGGATACGAGAGATGTTTGGGCGATTCGCGGTGTGATCGCATGTGGCAGTTGAGTTACCGATTCGCTGGGTTCATAAGGCCGGAGCGGTGCGGTGTTTGTGACATCCACAGTGTTAAAATATCTATGCGGTCGTTGTCGGTGTGACATTATGTCCCGACCAACAGCGAAATACGACTTGCTCGGAATTGACATACAAAGTAAGGCACTTGAAGTGGTGACTAGATACTTCTGGCGACTAGGCTGTTCCGGTTTGGTGGTCGCATAAGTAGGCTTCGGCCCATACTAGCCGATGGGAATTTCGATATGTCCGTGCGAATTGACTGGGTGTTTTCCTTATTCGGTAACCACAGGGTGTTTGCCTTGGCCATGTTGGAACTTTGGTGCGTTGTACATTTGCTGTACGGTTGTGGCTTTGATGGAAACCTAGGAGCCTTAGCAATCAAACAGCGTCTGTGTTGGTTGCTGGACATTGTAGTTGGACCAGTGGGAGATTGCGTGACGTCTGTAATGATGTTGGCAAGCGGAGTGCACGATGACAAGGAGTCAGTAATCTCAGTTTCTGTTTCCGTGGCACACATGTCAGAAGGTTAAATGAACGCTGACGGTGGGCTGTGTCCACGGTTGCGCTGTTTGTTGCTGTCACTGAAACAGTGCCCGTTTCGATGCTATTTATTATCTTTTGTTCTCACAGGGTTCTAGTACGGAGGAGTCTACTTGTCGCACTTGAGTTATATTTACATACACATTATAAACCATCGAAGAGCAGGCGGTAGGCGTTGCAATTAGTCGAGTATTAGGCAGTTGCGCTTCCGAAGTGGTGTGGTTTACGTCGTTCTTTTGTTTAATTTGAAAAAAGATAGTATAGACCTCTCCAGTGGTGTTCTATCGAGTTTTATCAAGATGGGATGGAGATTAGGCAGCTGTCTTAGGAAAAATCGGGTGTCAGTAAACCTGATAGCAAAGTCACGTTTGCAAGCGTTCATAACGATTGGGCAAGGTCGGAACGGCATCGTACGCAAGCGAGTGCTTGGCAACAACCATGTGGCACTTGGCAAGCATTTAAAAAATTTTGCAACACTTAATTGAGAGGCAATCTGTCTTGTACATTGGGTACCATAGCGCTGTTAGCGCTTCGCATGCGTTCACCGACTTCGTGCGCAATAGTGCTCAGTTGTTCACCAATTGCGAATATAACAGACAGATCTTCTAAACATGGATATTTGGTAAAGTGGTTAAAAGTCTGAACCTGTCGAAGGTCTACGTAATAGACAAAAGTTCACTTTCTAGCTAGTTCACTTTACTTTTGAGAGCAGAAAGCTTCTGCACAGCCGTGGCTAGCGGATCCATGATTATAACGTTTCACTCCAGTGGTTGGGTGGACTAGCCGTGGTCGTCGAAGACGCTGGGTATTTCCCCGGGTTTTTGAGGGCTATGAGAAGCACGCTACGTTTGCTAACCATGTTTTAAATAATAGATATAAAACAAGTAAAAACACGAGTTTATACGGCAAAAAAATGTAAAACGTTAACACAACAAATGACAGTGGAAAAAGTGTAAGACAACAGTCCAAAAATGGAATCCAAGAGTTCGTAGTAGGTATGTGTTACCTTAAACTAACACAAAAGCGGTCAGCACACTGCTGTGTGCAACTCCGGGTATAGAAAGATAGGATGTAACGCAAACGCACCGTTTCAACCTTCGTGGATAAGCGTGGCAGACCTGCATGTTCCGAGTCGTAAGCGAACAGTCGTCAGTCGCGCGCTGAGTCTAATCGGTTCAACCACCAGTTGGGCATATAGGCGATCGGATTGTGCAAATCCGACCACATGATTACTTAGTGTTGAGATGGCATTGCCCACCCAGCGGAACGTGTAGCCATCACATGCTTCATGCAACTTATTTTGCTTAACGAGCCGGGTCTCACTGAGCGCAGCAATATCGATGTCGCAGCGCACCAGTTCCATCGCGAACGCTACAGTGCGTCGCTCGTACACACGCTCGAGTTCCGTAGCGGTAGCACCCAAGGTCCAGCACTCGACGTTGATTGCTTTGCGTGCAGGCGTACGTTTGCCTTGGTGGGCAATCGCACGCGTGGTGGTGGTTGTGCTTTGGAGGTTTAGTTGTAAGACTCCACTTGCAGACTTTGGCTAAATAGCCTGACACACAAGGCAGTGGGGTGCAGATCCAGCTGGAGAATGTAATTGTATAGACAAACTACGACCTGCTTGAAGTCCGTCAAACACAGTGACCGTAGTAGGATAAGAACCTGCAACCACGGCCAGACGCAGGTGGCTTATGGTGAGACTGCGCCAAATTGACTAGGGCTGCCTGGCTTGAGACGGACGACAACAAACCACTTAGAAACCAGGGATGATCTCCCACCTTCGGAGACAATGCGTGGCGTACGTGCACTAGGCCTATGGGGATGTACACTTTTAACCTTTAGACATGTTGTCTCCCATGGCTAGGTTATACAAGAAGAGTGCCAACGATCACTTCCTAACCTCCGAACAGGATGGACTAGGATACTGACAGGGAACTACAACTGAAGGGCGAACGACTCGGGTACTCAGCCAAAGCCTTCGATTAAATATACACAGGAAAGGCAGCGGGTCTGCCACATACTCGGTTTACAGATTCAGGCGAATTGGTGTCTTGTATTTTTGCTAGGAGAAAAGCGTAACCCAACGCCCACTCAGCAGTCGCCACGTGGAGGCGTCTAGCACAAATGAGCACATTAGATTTTAAGCCAAAAATCAACAATTCAAATGTGGAGTAAGGCAACAAGGCGATGTTCAGACAATGTTAAAACCATGCAAGTGCACATGTTGCCTGGGGTGAAATTGTCCGAAAGGAAGTCCGATTCCGCAACCGGGAAACGCCAAATTTCGCCAGTACTGGTGACGGCTGTCACTGATCAAATCTTCAGTCGCCTGTACGTTTTTAGCTCCACGACTAAACTTCGTCTTTTGGTCAATACGAGCGCAGACTTCAGCGTCATACCACGGTATTTGGTCAAACGCCCTCCGCAATAAGCCCCACTTACGTTATAAGTGACTAACCAGACTAACGTTGAGACATTCGGACAGAAGCTGCTGCACCTAAGCTTTGTGTTATGAAGCGAATATCCCTTCAGCTTTACAAAAACAAATGTCCAAATACCCATAACTAACATTGACTTCCTTAGCAAATTCGGCTTCGTCGTCGGGTTACGTTGCAGGACGTTACGGGACGACAACACAGCTCACTGTTCCTTGCCACTTCGCCCCAGTCACTTTCGTCAGCCATCGACTATTCATGCCGGACGGTAGGCCGTATTCATCCGTGCTTCAGAACTTCCCGTTCGCCATAATATCGTCACAACGGGTCCACTCGTGTCCGCCAAACCGAGGCGTCTTCCACCTGACATGCTCCAAGCGGCTAAACGCGAATTCGGGCATATGAGCAACCTTGGCATCATTCGCCGATCCAACAGTTATTGGTATTCTCCACTTCATCTTGTACCCAATATGTCCGGTGATATGCGTCCACGCGCTGCTTAGCGGGCACTCAAAGCCATTACCATCCCTGACAAGTACCCTATCCCTCATTTCATGATTTTCCATTAGGATTGGCCGTAGAAATCCTTATCTTTCAAGATTCACCTTGTGCGAGCGTACCATCAAATTCCCGTGGCACCTGAATACCTTGCTTAAACAGTTATAATCACACTATTTGGTTTGTACGGGTTCATTCATATGACTTTTGGCCTTCGCAATGCAGTACAGTTATTTCAAGGATTCTTGTGCCAGTTCATCTGTGGCCTAGACTCCGTTCTTGTCTACCTCGACCATGGCCTAATATCTAGTGGCACGTCAGAAGAGCACTTGGAGCCGTTTTGACAAGTATTCCAAAGTTTCGATCCTTATGGGATAAACCTGAATCCGGATAAATGCTTATGTGGTCAAGCTAGCGTCGACTTTATTGCTCACAAAATGGATAGCAAAGGCCTTAATCCCATCCCTCAGGAAACCCAGGCAATCATAAATGAATAAATAAATAAACATTTATATTTCTAGACCGAACTAGCCACTGCCTCAACCCGTTAAAATCCTGCGCCGATTTCTTGCTATGGTTAATTGTTACAAAAGATTCATTGACAATTGTAGCGCCGTAATTCAGACTTTGCCTGCTTTACTAAGAGGTAGTCCAAATTATTTCACCATTACGCCAAAAGCCGAATCAGTGTTAGTTGGCATCAAGCGGAAGTTGAGCCAGGTAACTTTCCCGAGCTACTTGGACACGGACGAGAAAGCTACGCTTGTTCGCAAAATTGATGCCTCAGGATCCGCCGTCGGTGTTGTACTACAACAACTAATCGGCAATGAGATTCAACCGCTGTCGTTCATTTCTCTGAAGCTGCAGCCAGCACAAACAAAATATAGTACTTCCGGTCTCGAAATTCGCGCGAACTACTTAGCCATCAAACACTTTATCACGTTCTTGGAGGACGGTGTTTTGTAATCCTGACTGAGAACAAGCCATTGGTCTACGCTCTTCTTGCCTCTTCCGACCGCTATTCACCGAGAGAGACACGACGCTTGGATTACCTCGAACAATTCTGTATCCATATTCACTGCCTTAACCGTTTAAATAACGTGGTCGCTGATGCACTTTCGCGTGCTCACATATACCAACTTTCGTCTTCAATAGATCTTGTGGAAATTTCTGTTGCCCAAGATATCGAACCTGAACTCGCTCAGCTTCGATCGAATACCATGTTGAAATTCTTGCAATTGCCCGTGTTAAAATCAGACGCAATCATTCACTGCGATGTCTCTACTGGTAAGCCAAGTTCGTTTGTTCCCAGGATTCCCGGCGAACCTTTCCGACTATTTGCACGGACTATCGCATCACAGCATTCGATCCACTGGGAAGTTGATTACTTATCGTTTCATCTGGCCTAGTTTTTGCTCTGATATCGGTTAATGGGCTAAACACTGTCTCAGCTGCTAGAGCAGCAAGGAACGCATACACTCTATTTCTGCCCCCGGAACATTCTCCCCACCTGAAGCGCGTGTTAGACCTGTACACCAAAACATAGACAGACCGCTTCCTTCATCAAACCATTTCACTTTTACTTAGAATTGTATTGACCGTTTTACTCGTTGGCCGCATGACATTCCTTTAAGTGACACACCTTCAGCAACTGTTGCTCGTGCATTTTTCGATTCATGGATTTGTTTCTTCAGTGTGCCATCTACGCTCAGTACAGATCGAGGACCACCGTTTAGTTTCACTTTAGTCCGTGCCTTGAATCGTCTGTTGGGTTGTGCCCACATGGACACAACTGCTTATCATCTTGCATAAATGGCCTTTCGAGCATTTCCATTGACAGCTTAAAGCCGCCATCACGGCTAATTCACCTGACCCACATATGTCTGAACGTGTTCCAGCCATCCATCTTGGTATTCGTTATCCCTGCAGAGGATATTGGACGCAGCCCTGCCGAATTTGTTTATAGCACCACACTCAGGCTTCCAGGTGAGATTATATTGGTTTCCCGAGTGACTAATGAAATGGATCCTGTGTCCTACGCCAAACCACTTAAACAACGCTTCGAACAATTCGACCTACGTCTACCTGCTTCAATGCCAGCGAAAAACAAATTCATCCGGACTTGCACCCTTGCCCTATTGTTTTCACTTGCATTGACGCAGTTCGAAAGCCGTTGGCACACATTTATGAAGGTCATTTCAACCTGCTGTCCTGGAAGCCTAGGTATTTCATCCTGGAGTGGGATGGAGCGAAGGCAACTGTGAGTATTGACCGTTTTAAACCCGCTGTGCTTGAGAATATCGTTAGTTTGACTGATCTTAAGTTGTTACCATCTGTTGGTCAACCGACTGATTCCCATGCTCCAGAACCTACATGCGCCCGCTCAAGGAATGCTCCCATGCACACCCGTTAAGTACTTTCTGTGTCTTTTCACGCCAAACTAGCTGAGTTTGTTCCCTAAGCAGCTATATCGAGCGTTACCTCACCAGTTCACGCTTCACGGGGTTACTTAAATTGTGGTAATTTTGTCTTCCGTATCATCAATATTATCATGACATCTTCCTATATTATGTGTAATCCAGCGATTCCAATATACTGTTTCATGGTCCGCGCTCCACCGTGCTGAGCTTTGGTAGTGTCACCTCTGCTTGTATACGGTGCCGTTTAGTCTGCTTGCGAATCAGATATTAGACACTTAATTACTATCGAACTTCTATTTTCATCGTGTCGGTCGTGTGTCACAAGTATACAGCAATCTAGGGTTATAACACAACTGTGATTCGGCTGTGAGTTGACGCTTTCCTAGTTTTTGCGTTGTCTACGAGACTGAAAGCTTCTTAATATGCAATCGACCACTGAACTTTTAGCGCAAACGTCAAAGGGCCATGTAGTCTGAACCTAGGTTTAGCTGGGCTGTACCTGTACATAGCTGTTTAATTTTAATGTAAAGTTCATTATGTACCCTTTAGTCCAACTGGCTAACATTCCTTTCCCACTTTCCAAAACCGAGCAGTCATTTAACCATGAGTGTGCGGTGCTTCTCCTAAAACAAATCGAACTCTCTCTTTAATTATTTATAGGTAATTTCAAAAATATGGATAACCTCATTACCAGTGTAATGGTGTTAAATTCATCATAATCTTGCAATAATGCCATTACGAACGTAGATCTGTTTTTATAATCGGATAGCAATTAGCGGCGTACAACCGGGCGTTGCCTGATTGCAATGATCTGTCCGCAGTTGGGCTTTGTCCCGTCTGCTGTTTTGAGACAAGTCATTACTTGCTTATTTGTTGCAGCGATCCTAACCTCAGATGCATGCGCTTACCGCACATATTTCTGACGGGCTATCTGAAGCATTGTGATCCGCTGACATTTTTTACTTTGGGCGCTTGCGTTCCAAGTTTCTTGCTTTCAACCTAATGTCTAAACCTCGGTTCTGATAGCTGCCGTTCACACGGAATTCCCGTTTTCCTTTCAAACATTCTGGTTTTATCTAATTGATGTAGTTGCGTTAACACAGCAAAAGGTTTTAAATAAATCTTGCCCCACAGTGATAACGCTAACCATTTTTATAAAGGAAGGCTTATGCCTTCTTAACCATTCTTCCCTGAAGGTTGCGCTTGATAACGGTAGTCGTCATGGGGTATCCAGGGTCTTAAAGAGACAAGGTCGATTTAACTGAACTGCATCGAGTCTGGAATTAGGGGCAAGAATGGAATCATACTTTATACATATGCCACAATAACCCAGTCTCAAGCCCTGTTTAGGCACGAAATTTTGTTGGCCAGCGTAACAAACCCTGACTGCAGTAAAATTATTCAAAAGTACTAATGTGCCTCTCTTCAAGAACAAAGTTTTGTACGATAGCAAACTCAAGTTGTCGTCATTTATCGGCCACCTAACAAGCCACATAACAAGCCGTTATACCTGAAACTTTTATGCAGATATATAACCCCTAAAAGCAACAACGATTTATCATGGACAAAAGAATGTGAATGCCAAACCTAGGGGATGTTTGGAAGTTAATTTAAAATTGCGAGGTCTAGCGAATAAATAAAGCGTTATAGTGAGCACTAAGGTTTAAATGCACTACTTCATAGCGATAGTTCGAAGTGGGAATGGGATGTGCACACAGAAAATATTACAGAGAGCTGTCATATTTCAATAAATGCGTGAGACGGAAAGGGAAGACAACGCTCCCTCGTGTGTTGTTTCTTTTGACCGATGAGCTATGTTAATCGAGTTTAGGTACATTCAGGTTACACACATGGCACTACTGCCTCTATGCTCACCGCCAACTTGCGGAGAGGGCCGTTAAGCACATGGTTAGGCTTGCGTCATTTCGTCCTGCAAGCGGAAGGGGTTATATCAAGTGGCAGAAGTGGGAAAACTATTTAACAAGGTATCGATTCAATAGCTCGGTTTTGTGCAACCTGTCAGCTGGACTTCCTCAATTTGGTCACCGAGGCCATTGACTCTAATCAAGCGGTTGTAATTCTTTACCTTGATATGCAAAAGGCGTTTGACAGGGTACCACACATGCGCCTGATGCATAAGCTAAAGGCTTATGGGGTAGACGGTCCTCTATTAGACTGGCTGGGTTCCTATTTAATAGGACGTACGCAGTCTGTTAAGGTTGAACAAACTATATCCACCCCGACCGCCGTCCCCAGTGGCGTGGTGCAGGGGAGTGTCCTTGGCCCTACCCTATTTTTGCTTTACATCAATGACCTCTGCAAGATTTTGCAACACGGTCGCTCCTTTATCTTTGCTGACGATGTGAAAGTTGTCTACGACTTTCCCCGTGGTAATGAATTTTCCGCACTTAATAGTATCCGTGAGGATCTTAATGCACTTGAAAATTGGTGCGAACACTGGCAAATGACCTTCTCCGCTCAAAAATCTAACGTCATGACCCACAGATTCTCTATACCTGCTGGGTCCCTAACAATAAACGGTATCACTATCAAACAGAATATCATAACAACAGATCTGGGCTTGCGCTACTCTATGAGCCTCAACTTTGCAGAGCAAGTGCATTATCAAGTCGCAAGGGTAAGAGGATTATCGTTCCACATACGCCGTTGCATAGAAACCGCCGATGCAAGGCTAGAACTGTATAAGAGTCACCTCAGGCCACATCTAGAATATTACTCTTTTATATGCAGCAATCTACGTAAGTCGGACTGTGTTCTGCTTGAGAAAGCTCAGCGACGCTTTACGAAGATGTTGACTCCACCGCAGCAAGCGCTGAATTACCGACAAAGGTGTGAACACCATAAAATTCAGCCCCTATGGCAAAGGCGCATTATCCTTAACATGTGCTTCTTACACAAACTAATTCATAGAAAGTTGCACAGTACTATCACTTGTCTTAAACTAAGGAGCGCGTCTGAATCGAGACTCCGAAACAGGGGCCATTCCATTACTCCGCTAAAGGTAAAGAAGAGACTGCGGTCTCGTTTCTTCTTAGTTGTCTACGTGAACATATGGAACCGGTTGCCTCTCAGAATAATAGATATCCAACATTTGCAGGTCTTCAGGAAGGAGATACAAAAATTCCTATGTTTTGGTAATCTACAAAGCATATTCCATATCTGCGATTCGCAAGACCACTTCTTTGAAACTGGCCCTGATATAGCTTAAGGACGCCCACGATGTAGTGCAAGACATCTAAGCACCTTCAGCTCAAAATTCATCCACATTCATTGTGGTTACCGTTCTAGCACCTAAGAGACTTTAACGGTATCCGTCGCACCCATTTTCCAGGGTTTAAGAATAGCAAACTGAATACAAGATGATCCTCTTCTTCACCGACCTCTTCCTTCAATCCTTATTTCTTATCTACATCTTCATCCCTTCTCTTCAGACTTTTATCACATCCAACTTCTTGACCACTGGATCCGTGGAAAAAGTATTAGGCTTATGACCTCTATGGTACCCCTAGTAAAGGCATGCTACTAGACCTAAGCCTTGCATAGAATGTTGAAAACGTTTTCTGCTGCGGATGCACCTAAGCGTAGCATTAGAATTGTCCAAAATCGTCTAAATGCCGGCTTTAAATGAACCTTTATGTGTCTTCCTAGATGTCGGTTGCCAGCGGGCCCTAATAGAAGCTTTTTCATTAAGTCTGAGCACTAGTTACTATACTCAGCAGTTTCCAAACACTATCAGTAGGTAAACCGCAAAATAAAAAAATAATCTTTCTTATTGTTGACAAGGAGCGCACTTTAACAGTTCTAGGCTCAAGAATCGGACATTTTGCTCTCCACTTACTCTCTCTTGACCCCATATACTTAGCTTTATCTGGTATACATGTGCCTTTCGCTATTGGCAACACTAGTAGACAGGCATAATGAAAATCAGATCCTCTTCTTTAACTGCTTTTGCTCGTAAAACACTCGCATGTTCAGATTTCATTTCACTGGCACGAAAGCTAACCAATGACAGAGAGGCCCCTGTCACACTGGCTGGCTGGAGCACCAGAAACTTTCCATCACCACTTTTCTTATCTTGGCCGCCCGTGTGTCATTTATATTTTAGCTGGCTCCAAAGCCTACCATGCGTTATGCGTAATGGCGGGTGAACGACCAGCTCCCACTGGTTTTTGTTACTATTCTACTCCTGATTTACCTTATCGCTCTTTGCCTAGGGTGCTAGAACAGCTCTTGCCAGGAAAATCACAAAAGAAATAGTCGGTGTGACATTAGAGTGCCAGTTAACATTGCCATCTGGATGAACACCGCCGGCACTATCTTCGGAACTTAAAAATGGAGAGAAATAAATCGAAATTCATCAAAGAGCTGCACAATAGTGTGCATCTACACATGAGGCATAACAATACCTCAAGTATAAGCAAGCTCAACCACCAGAAGTAGAGTTGTTAAAGCCCAACCAATGTAGACCAAAACGGATTTCACGCCCAAATGCAATTAGCTAAATTTTACTAAATTTTCCCATGCTCATTTCTTTATTATTAGTGACAGGCTCCTATAGCTCACTGATGTTAGAGACAGAGCCTCATTAATATAGAAAATCGGCTCTAAGGGATAAATCTTGTGATGTTTAGCTAAGTAATGTGTGTATTTTGCAGGCCGAAATCTGTCAACGGATCTGAAAGATCCCCTGAGTTACTCAGGTAGATCTGGCTCATGCGGCCTTGCTGTAAGCTTTAGAAAAGCTTAGAGGCTTAAAAAATGCTAAACCCTATTTTACTGGTTGTTTATGTGACTCAGTATCCCCTGAAAACGGTATGCTGTGGCCTTCTAACCGTGAGTTAATTACAAGCTCCACTGAATTCCCTTGTAGATATAATATTCCTTGCTGGATTTCTAGCGTTTTCGCGCAAGCTCATCCCTTAATTGCATATATTTTTCATGCTTGCCTGCAAAGTTTACTTTTCGGCCACCTGCGCAGTCCGTAGTTGTCGCAGGGTATTACGGGCTAATTAGAGCATTTCTGGATAGCTATGCCTATCTAGAACATACACCGCTTCCCTACTTTTTATATTTTCTTTTCTTTTTTCTGCTATCTGCTTGCAAAGCAGAAAGCGATTTTTAGCGAAAAATAAAAATGGCCTTATTCGTAGACCATCATTTAATTGCGAATAACTCGCAAACTACTGCACGCATGGTGTTGCTTTTACATTCATCGTATTCAGGCGCTAAAGCTGGTCCAGACAAGTGTAATTTTGTGCTACTTTAAGCGGTATTCTAACTTTAGAAGGGCTTTTTCTTTTATCTGAGAATAACTCAGGTTGAAATTTTGCGCCGGAGAGCAATATCAGCGTAATAAAAGTAGGGCTATATTTTTTTGTTAATGGGTATTTTTCTACTGAAGCACGCAGATTTATTTTCTCTCTTAACAAATTGCTTCTATTTATGTCTGCATTTTTCGGAATTGTTTTTACTTTTCGTATGCCTTATAATTCCTTCATTCATTTCTTCCATGTGCGCAACAACAATTGGGGCAACTGAGTGGCCAATTATTGTGCGATCAATTTAAAGTGAACTTGTGGCAAATTGGATTCTGTTCAAGGAGAAAAGGCAAACTACACCTCCGCGAAGTATTCACAATAAAATACAAGGAGCTCAATATCGCCCGAAGGAACCAGAAAAATGTCAAGGTGGGCGCCTGCGACCCAGTAGCTGTATACTAAACAGTGCCAATGCATTTGCAATTGCTAACGATGAACATATATTTTGCCAACTTCCATGCAAGAGCATCGGATAAATGTAAGCATTGATCTGAACCCTTTAGGGTGCAGCCTCTAGCAGGTCTAGAAATATACCTATTTATTTATTTATTTATTTAAGTGGAAGGGCATTCCTGCCGGTGGACACAAGGAGGTAGAAGACCTATCATCCACCAACAGGTTGACCGTAGGGCGTACCCGATTTTGCTGATGGCTACTCAGGTTGATATTTTGGTTCCGCTGCAACAGGCTGCAACATTGGTGAGTTGGGTTCGTCAGTATGGTGTACCCCGTGAATAGGTCTCATCGCTGACGTTGATATTCACCACTGTGCTATCTCAAATACTGCAGGCCGAGCTGGTAGGAGCGGTGAAGCAATCCGCTAACGCCTTCTGTCGCTCTAGGTTGTGAAGCTATAAGTGTATTGATGTCGCGATAACGCCAGTGACCCCAGGCTTCGATCGTATATGCAACGTAGGCCGCAAGTAGGCGTCCAGTATTTGCGTACAGATTCATCATCATCATCATCATCATCATCATTATACATGTCAGCTAGAGATGGTAAGACACCTCCGCTATTGTACCGCAATACATAAACGACATACATACATACATACAATACATAAAGGAAAAATAAATACGACAGTTGAATGCCAGCTGAGCTACCAGCAACGGATACGCATCGTTCCGGTAAGCTACTAGCCGGCTACTAGGCAAAAACAAAAATTTAATTACGTTTTACCCTATGAGATAAGATCGTAGATGGAGGGAGAGGCTAAAAGGATGGGGAGGGACAAAGAAATTCACAGCACGAACGCCACTGAGGTCGGCTCCTAGCCATGTCAATAAGTGTATCCAGCCAAACGGGTTCATTGTCTTTTGGACTCCAACCAAGGAGCCGT
Source organism: Dicrocoelium dendriticum (assembly GCA_944474145.2). Classification (NCBI taxonomy): domain Eukaryota; kingdom Metazoa; phylum Platyhelminthes; class Trematoda; order Plagiorchiida; family Dicrocoeliidae; genus Dicrocoelium; species Dicrocoelium dendriticum. The sequence goes on along the minus strand of OX104067.1, from coordinate 72,422,088 downwards.
GAAGCTCCAACTGAGGCCAGCTCCGAACTGACGGCCTTCATCACTCTCGACCAAATCATCGGTTGTCCACCTCTCCTCTTCTTCCATCCACACTCCACTGAGCAAAAAACGCACGTCGCGGAAGTCGATGGCTTGACATGCGCAACACCTAGCCGTGCCATCGGAGCTGGTGCGTGAAATGACGGTGCTGAGCGGTTCATTCCCTTTTCCTAGGCCGTAAACAAGGCGTCGAACACGCTCGTTACTCACGCGGTGTCCCCACCAGATATGGCCAAAACTGCGAAGTCACCGATGGTCGAACGTAAGTAGCCCTCTCATGTCCGCCGATCGTAGGGGCCAGGATTCGCAACCGTACAGTAAGGTCGAACGTACCGCTGCATTGTACACTCTACCCTTCAGGGCGAGAGTAATGTCGCGCCGTCGCCATAGGTGGCGAAGGTTAGCAAAAGCACTTCGAGCTTTCGCTATGCGGTTCGTGAACTCGTCTTCGATTCCAAGGGCGCTGCTATAACTTCCCAGGTAATTGAATTTCTGAACGACTTCTAGCTGATCCCCACCAAGGGTCAGCACAGGGGGCGAACCCTGCCAAGCCTGGAGGAACGCTTTGCACTTCGGTGGTGCAAGGCAAAGCCAGAAGCGACTGACAGCCAGTGCTAATCTGTCCAGCGCGGCTTGACACGGCTGGGAACTGTCATAGATGAGGTCAATGTCGTCTGCATACTCCAAGTCAAGAAGTCGTTCTCCTGGGAGTAGCTCCACACCTTCCAAGTCATGTCCTGTAAATGCAATCTCCATGACTTCCTCAATAGCGAAGTTGAAGAGGAAAGGTGACAGCGGGCATCCTTGCCTCACACCGCTGGAGATATTGAAGGTTGGCGACAGCCTGCCGTAAGCCCTCACTCTGCCAGTGCTACGCGCATATAATGCCTGGATAATATTTACATATTTCTCGGGCACACATTTCCTGAGTAAACAATTCCAAATGGCACATCGATCAACCGAATCGAATGCACCTTTGATGTCGAGGAACACGACTACGGTGGGCCGCCAATATGTGTGGCCGGTGCTCCACCAACTGACGCAAGGTCAAGATGTGGTCAATGCAGCCACGACCCCGACGAAACCCGGCTTGCTCTTCACGAATCTGGCTTTCACGAGCGCCAGTCAGTCTGTGAAGAATTATGGATGCGAGTAATTTTGAGGCGATGGAGATCAGACTGATTCCTCTATGGATGCCGCATTCCGAGCGCGAGCCGCCTTTGAAGATGGGAACAATAACGGAGCGGCTCCAGTCGGTTGGGACAGTCTCCTGCTCCCACAGTTTCACTAGTAATTCATGCAAAGCATCAACAAGAGCTGAGCCGCGAAATTTGAAGAGGGCTGGAGGAGGATCATATGGTCCGCGGCTTTGTTCAACTTCAACAGCCCGATCTCACGTTCGACAGCTAAGCGAGAGGACGGATCCAAAGGGAGAGCCCAAGGAGCAGGGCGATCAGTGGCCGGCTAAGAATCGAACAATTCAGCCGCTTAAATTGCTTTTCAAAATGCTCAGCCCAGCGCTCCAAACGTTCTGACAAATTGTGGATAGGCTGTCCACTCGCATCACAAATTGTTTCACTAACACCAGGCCTCCTGCTGCCCGTTTCCCGTATCAGACGGAATAACTTACGATGGTTGCCAAGGGCAGCGGCCACTTCCATCTCTGACGCACGCTGAGACCACCAAGATTCGCGGTCTCTCTTCAGGCTAGCACGGAGTTTTGCCCGGAGCTCTTTGCGAGTTTCATTGTGCTCGCTTCCAGCCGGGATTTGCCGGCGAGCATCTATAAGTTCCAGAGCCCGCGAAGAGACCCCATGTCCATGTTGTCTATTAGACATACCACATGAGGATTTACCTGCTGCTAGTAAGGTCTGGCGAACATGTGACCAGTAACCATCAATTGGCTCGTGTGAGCGCTTGCTCAACTCGCATGTTAGCGTACTTCGATAAGCATTCAGAACAGCTGGTTTTGTCAGTTTGCTGGTGTCATTAAACTCACAGCGTCTTCGTCCGCCTCCGCCAAATCGCATCCGCATGTCAGCACATACAAGTACATGATCGGTGTCCACACATGTGCTCCAAATCGAGCGACAGTTCTGGATGCAGCCTCTCCAGCGTTAACTTATCGCAATGTGATCGATCTGCGTGCAAGGCTGGTTCGAAGTTGGTGGGCGCCAAGTCACCCTTCGGCGGTTGCTGTGTCGGAAATTAGTGCTCGCAAGAAATAAGCGAGCTTCTTCACACAAATGATGTAACCGCTCACCGTTATCATTACGGGAGCCTACATCGTGTTGACCGCCTAGATGCCGTTCATCAGTGGACAACTTTCCAACTTGTGCGCTCATATCCCCGCCAGCACAACAGTGTCCGTGGTTCTTCTGTGGCGAAGGAGCTGGGTCAGTTGGCGGTAGAAGTCGTTCTTTACCGAATCATCGCTACAGTTTGTTGGCGCATAAGCAGCAATGATGATTAGACATCTGTTAGTCCCGCACGACTTCGAAGCTTTAAACGAGCCAGCCTATCGGCCCGCACACATCCGGCTACTGATTGGAATCCAATCAACCAGAGCAGCTTCAGCTCAGGGACTCAAGGCAATACCAACACCAACTTGGCCGGTGCTCGAAGCTGCAACGTCAACGGATAGGCGCAAGGAGAAAATACTACTTGCGTCCCTTGAAGGGTATCTCAGATTGAGCACAGTGCTCGAGTCTTTCAGGCGAGTCTCTGATAAGCAGCAGATATCGATCAAGAGGGTCTCCAATGTTCGGGAAAGTGCTGCCTGTTGACCGATTTGTAGCAGTGTGTGCGTACATTGAGGCATGCCAATCTGAAGGAGGATCGAGGGCTCCAAATGGAAGCCGATTAACTGGATTAAACCGCTTGGTTGGACATGGGCTTGTCGACAGGAGAGGAGTGACGCTCCGCGTTCACGTGTGAGTTGAAAATAGAAGCTAAATGCCTAGCAAAGCATG
>OX104067.1:72401324-72418578 GCA_944474145.2 Dicrocoelium dendriticum | reverse complement strand
CAACATGTTCCATAGATACTATATGTGCAACTACCTGCTGTGTTGCTAGTTTGCCTCCCTTCTTGTATACTGAGGAGAACTGTAGAGCTAAGCGTTTGGCTTCAGCGTCCTCATCATAGTGTATTATACCTAAGCATTAGTAGACAACGCACGAATTCCACAGCAGGCCTTGAAAGATCTGTTAAGGTATGAAAGTAGTTTCTTTTGCCCTGAAAGCGATTGTTTAGCCAGGCTATGCATATATCGATGTCTCTTTTCACCTTACTGCAGGGAGCAGAACTTCCTGCCGGCTTGTATTTTGAGCAGCCTGAGTCTAAGCAGGAAAATTTGAATCTTTCGCATAGTCTTCGTCGTCGTTTCATATTGGCCCTGAGTTCTCAGTCGAGCCAAGGGACCCTTAGAGAGAGGCCTGTTATTTTGGAATGAGACTACCTCCGCAATGAGGAGCTTCAACTTGTAACAAAATAGGGATTCAAGTGATTGTGTAACATTCCAGTCCAGCGAACTTGCTGCCGCCCTTAACTTGGATGCGTCGATCCGCCAGAAATTTCGACGGGCTCGGAAAGCTAGACGTTTGGTACATAAGAAGGAGATTGTACAGCGGTCGCTTTTACCAACGGGCCGTTGAAGGATCAATTCTTGGACATCTGACAGAGCTCGAGTGAGCACAAGTTAAAGAGTGTGCCGAGCCCGGCGGGTAACAATCCCGTTGAGCGGTTATATGCTTGGAGCGGTTCGTTTTGAGGACAGTTTTAAGGAGGCTAGCAGTAAAGGATTCGGGTGGAAGGCGGCAGTTTAGTAGGTCCCAATTGACATCTAGGGCATCGAAGTCACTCACAATATGGCAACCTTAGGGCCTTCCATCCGATTTGAGAAAGTCTAGCACAGAGGCACCATGTCCCCACGGCGCCTTGTAGACAACGCAAACCATAAGAGTTTTGAAGCCGTCATCGATCCTGCATTGGTGCAGCTCTGAGCCACCATCAGCGTCGCTGACAGCTTCTACGAGATGAGCCTTAAAATCCTGTCGCTAGTGGAGTATTACGCCTCCACCAGCACTTGTTCCGGATCGGTCAGCATGGAAAGTTTGGTATTCTGAGATGTAGATGTTAGGGTCGGTGTTGTCTGAAGTGAGCCAGGACTCACTGAATGAAACCAGATCAGGAATCAGCTTTGCGGTAAAAGCGTGCACCTTGTTCAATTGGTTCCGGTGACTGCGAAAGTTTTGGAACCATCACATGTAGTCCATTCTTTGAGCTTTTTTAAGTCCCGGGGAGGACGAACAATGGCTTCCAGCGGGACCACTGTACTTTTGGCTCTGCTTAGAAATACACTAGGTGCAAGTGTGTCCCGCCACTTGCTCTACTGGTTCGTAGTTCGTTAACTGCGTTTCATATTTTGGTTCGATCTACCGGGGAGTGAGCTCTAAGAACATAGAAACTTTCGCCCTTGAGACGCGAGATCCGTCCGAGGATAGGGCGGAACTCTTCTTCATTCTGACGAACCACTTTGAAGGGACACGAGTTGTTGGGTCTTCGCGCTTTCTCCCAAGGCGAAATGCGGTGACATAGTTAATTTATTTGCTCCACTATCGAATAGAAGAGAGACGGTTTGCTTTAAGAATGCTTGCTCGCCCTGTATTCTTTTTGATTGTGTCTCCCTATTAGACCCGGGAGTATTTACGATGATCAGACACCGCTCCCAGGAGGGAAGCTTGTTCCTAACAGGTATAGGTGGTTTCGGTGTGCTGGAGTTACCCTTGAGCAGATCTTCCAGCTGTGGCATACTGTGCAAAACCAAAAGTATCTGAGATGAAGAAGGCTTCGGTGCTGTTTGGACTTCTGCATCTATTTAGCGGTCGTTTCGTGCACTGTTGTGTTTGAGGTGACCAAATTTGTTGATGCTCCATTTCTCTCTAGAGTTGCATAGGTCTACGGCTGATGAATGCTGACTCGTCCTTCAGTCTTTGGTGCTGTTGCAAGAGCATCGGAAATGTGCCTACTCCGCCGTCGCGAGGTGTCCGCATGTGAGAGGGTTGGATGGGATGGCGTAAGCTCGTCACCTGTGGAGACCCCAGCCTCAACTGAGCAGGAACGCAGCCGGAGAGCCTGGCGATCAAAGGATGGGCGGTTATTGCTCCCTGCATTTCGGCACGTGTTCAACTGAAAGCTGGAAACCGGGGAGCTACCCAGCTGAACTTCATGGTACCGTCCGGTGCTGATGCCACAACAAACGATGTGCAGCTATCCGTTACAAAAATAGCATTGAACAGCTCTGGAACAGGATATGACGCTCTTAATGCGAGTGAGGCATTTGGATGACATTATTCACGTTCTGCAATGGAATCCGGTTGCAACACGAGACGGCACAGACCTTGACCTTGTATCATTGCGGTTATACGTGACGGCTGTGGTTGGCTGTATCCTCTGAGTTCTCAAATGGCCGAGCTTCAACATTACGTGGTGAAGAGCGAAATGGTCTTCAACACAGTAGAACCTTTTACTGATAGACTAGTGGCCATAGCGCCTAGGATTCAGCCCAAGGACTGGATGGAGGTTAAGCAAGCGGAGTTGGCTGAGAGGTTGCTTAACACGTGTTGCACCAAAATGATGAATCGGCTAAAATGCCTTAGTGAGGTATTGGTGTATAATGTTCCAGATCGCCTTAAACTGCATACCATTCGCAAAATACTGATAAAAGTGTGAGGCCTGGAATACAACCTTCTGAGCTGTACAAGAGGGAGGAAATGTGTTGCGAAAACCAATGCGTCCTTTTAGTCAAGTTTGATAATGAGAGCTCGGCTCTCAAATTTCTCTCCTAGCAAAGGAATGTTAAAAATCCGCACGACGTTCGTTGACTTAAAGTTATTACCAGCAAGAACGGCTTTGCAACGTTGTTACGATAGTCTAAGCGAGCGTTTCGCACAGACCAGATGTGTTCAGGCGGATTGCAACAAATTTCCGACGCCTGTGAACCTAGGTGGCTCATCTACTTTGGACCTTGATATTTCGTCTGATGTGACTACTGGATTATTTGATTCCATGGAAGAATCCCCCAACACTGAGACGGTAAATATCCATAGAGCCAAAATATACATGGACCAAATCAGCCAATCTGAGAACAATGTAGGAAACGCCTCCGTTAATACTAAGCGTTCAGCTGCTGTTTCAACTTGCTCCGCTACACCGTAAGGGTCAATGGTTGACGAAACTCAAAGGAAACCTTCAAATAGCCCAGTTAACTCGGACATGTTAGGAAAATTCTACGACGATAGAAGCAGGCCCATCTTAATCTACACTCAGAGGACAGAGCCGCCGGCGCCTCGAGCCAAACTACTCGGTGTAAATACCACAACACCAAGTTTGCCTGAGCCGCTGGACCCAACGACACCAACTTTAAAAATTAGAAAAGCCGAGACCCCAGTGCCATATGACGCTGTGTGCGGGAATGGATTGTGTAGAGAACTAGGGTTCAAAGTTGCAAACAATATATCGGTGGACGCAATTAGGTTTGCAATCATTGCGGTTCATGGCATTGCAGAGAATGCACTGCAGGTTCATAGACTGACCAGGAGTGTAACCACCAAACTAAATGTAAAGGATGAGGCGGTACTGCGTACTTTTATAGCTAACCGTGAACAACTTCGCAATGCAACAATAATGAGCCAGCTTACGTTCGGGACGCTGAAAAGAAGCATAGTTTGGGCTGCGACAAATCCAAAAAGCAAAAATGCTAGTTAACGAGAGCCCAGCGCATCCATTAATAAACAACGAGCGACTTATAACCTCTTAGACCGCACCGTGTCTAGGGCTACGGAGGCTCACAGTGCTAAACGGGCTTGAGGTGGGAACACACCTGGACACTCACCTACAATGGTTATGCCGCCTGCATATGCATTAAATATATCAAGATCCGTAGACAAGCAGTCGCCTCAACCTGGTTGGCACAATGCGGAGTTCAGAGTAATTGCTTTTAATGTTCCGGATGGTATACTGACGGACAAGTTTAAGCACAAAATGGTTAAAGTTAACCGTATTGAGGAAAACTCGATACAAATTGAGAGGATGTCCAAAAGGATCGGTGAATTCCCAGCCACAGTCAAACTGAGAACAGACGATAGTAGAATCCTGAGCACTATAATATTGATTAGTGAACAACTCCGCAAGGATACCAAGTTAAGGCAATTGTATTTCGGCCAAACAAGACGGACTCTACCAAATCAAACCCCAGATGCTTGTGAGACGGCACCGCTTGTTACCAAGGCAACCAATTCACCTACGGCGACCACTATATTTTGCAATCTACACAGCTTCGCTCAACTTCATGCATATCCAGCTACCTGCGCACCTGCTACATCCCTCAGATTTATGCCGCTGGTCCAGGTACATGAGCCAAATAGTCCACTGCTTCCTACCCCGCACCCTGGGCATTTTTTAGACCAGGTGGGGACGAGCTGCAAAGGTTTTATCCCGGCACCAAACAAGTCGTTGCCCAACTACCCACTGCAATGTATTCGCACTCACTTCCTACAAATACTGCAGATAGCGAAGTAACTATCAACGGCATCATTTCGTCATCCGTAAGGCCAGTAGCCCCCGAGTGTTCTTTCTCACTTCTACTTCTAAATGCTAGGTCCCTAAGCAATAACATGCATACCCTGCGTCCTCTGCCTGTCTTCTCTGACCCTGAGGCCATATTTGTCACGGAAACCTGGTTTTCCCCTAATGCTTCAGAGGAGATTACACACGTCTTGACTATGAGCTGTTTATGCAATCTCCTGTGCATGAACGAGGGGGCGGGTGTGCCATGCACATTAAAATACTTACCCAGCAAAATGTCTGGTATTATGAACATGGCTAAGGTAATGGATTCAGTAGAGATAGCGGCTGATATTCTGGGATCGACAGTATTATTTGGATGTGTTTACAGACCACCCGATACTTCAACTAAGGGTGACAATCCACTTATGGTTACTTTTGCTAAGGCATCAATTATTTCATAGGAATACAACATGGTTGCAGGAGATTTAAACCAGCATGAGGTAAACTGGTTACCATCTGCTACGGCAACGAAGTACACAAGCCAATTAGCATGTATCAATTAAGGCGGCTGGACGCAACATGTACCTGCTCCAACCAGGGCGAAACATATTCTTGACCTAAAATTTACTCGCGGCATCCCATCAACGCGAGTGTCAGTCGGCCGGGAGTTTCTTGGTAGTTATCACAGATTAATGCTTCGCTCGGGTTAAGTAAAGCAAAATAATGCCTACCCAACAGAAACAGACGCAGTCGTAGTATAACGCTCGATGCACCTCGTTTACTGGACAACCTTTGCTGTATTCGTCAGATCAAGAAATTGGGATGAATTGTTTATCTTGAATTATGTGCGTCACTCAGCTGAGTCGTTTTATAAGGAAATACCTCACTATCTCGACTCGCTAGCTCTCATGTCACATTTAAGAATGCAATAATCTAAAGTGTGCCCCAAACCAGTGTGTACAACAGAATGCGTCAGCTTAGACGATCCTACAAAGAACTTCAAATGTAACACATCATGAGAGGGCATGTGATTGCACATCAGCTACCCGCCAGATCGAAACAACAGCAAACAGGTCAAGAAATAGCTGCACTTAAAATTGTGAACAAAGTTAAGAACCTCAGCTAGCTGTTGGGCTCTCGGACCTATAAATACGGAAGACAGATCTCTACCCTAAGGGTTAGTTCCAACGAAACTGCTATTGACGCAAGAATTTTATGTGAGGCCTTCAGCGCGCATTTTAAATAATCGCAATTGTTAGAAATAAGTTCAAGTTTTCAGCCCCTGCAAATGCCCGGTGAGCAGTCCCTGTCCTCTGTATATTTTACCTTAAGTAATGTCCGTTCTGCGATTGCAACCATCAAGCCATCAAGCCATCCTCGTACCCTGGTCCGGACGGATTACCGCCCAGTCTACTCAAGACTGGTGGTGAAAAATCCCTATGCCTCTTCTGAAACCCTACCTCATCAGTGCAGGAAGCCTAATGCCCGACTACTTGGTAACATTCCATCATTATGCTGAGGCATAAGGATGGAGGCCTACAGGAAGTTGGTAACTATCGCCCCATTCACTACACTTCTTTTAGTTCGCGAGTGATGGAGAAATTGATTAAACTCGACCTCAGGAGTCAACTTTATGCAGACCAGCACATAAATGAATCCCAGCATGTATTTCTAAGTGCTCTGTCTCTTGAAACCTGTCAGCTGGACTTCCTCAATTTAGTCAACGATGCCATTGGCTCTAATCTTTCAGCTGTCCTTCGTTACCTTGATATGCAAAAGGCGTTTGACGGGGCACCACACATGCGCCTGATGCATAAGGTGAAGGCTTACGGAGTAGACAGTCCTCTGTTAGACTGGCTGGGTTCCTATCTATTAGGAGGTACGCAGTCTGCTAAGGTAGAGCAAACAGTATCCAACCCGACCTCCTTCCCCAGTGGCGTAGTGCAAGGAAGCGTTCTTGGTCATACCCTATTTTTAATTTATTTCAAAGACTTCTGCAGGAGTTTGCAGCAAGATCGCTCCTTCCTCTTCGCTGACGACGTAAAGGTTGCATACGTCTTTCTTCCTGGTAATGAATTATCTGCAAGTAGTAGTATGGGTGAGGATCTTAAAGCACTTGAAAAGTGGAGCGAACACTGGCAAATGATGCTCTTGGCTCAAAAATCTAATGTCACGATCCACAAAGGTTCTATACCTACTGGGTCCTTAACAATAAACGGCATCATTATCAACCAGAATGCCATGACAATAGATCTCAGCTGCACTACGAAGTGAGTCTCCACTTTGCAGAGTAAGTTCATTAACAACCGACCAGCGTACTGGGAATATCTTTCCACCTACGCTGCCACATAAAGGCCAAAGAAGCATGGCTAGAGTTTCATAAGAGCCTAGTCCGTCTACAATTGGAATATTTCTCCTTCATATTCAGCAACCTACGAAAACCTGACTGTGTTATGCTTGAAAATGCTCAGCGGCGCTTTACGACGATGTTAGGACTATTACACCAAGCGCCGAGTTATCGACAAAGGTGCGAACACCTTAAAATTCAGCCACTTTGGCAAAGGCGCATTATCCTTAACTTTTTCTTCTTTCATAAGCTAATTCATAAAATGCTGCACAGTAGTAGCAATTGTCTTAAACGAAGCAGCGCATCTGAATCTAAACTCGGAAACAAGGTCATTCCATTGCTTTGCTAAGGGCAAGTAAAAGACTGCGATCTCGTTTCTTCTTAGTTGTGTACGCGAACATTTAAAACAGGTTGCCCTCCAGACTAAGAAATATCCAAAACTTGCTGGCATTCGGGAAGGAGATACAAAGATTCCTATGCGCTGACAATGTACAAAGCATCTATCATATCTGCGATTTGCAAGACCACTTCTTCGAAAATGGTACTGACGTAGCTTGAGGACGCCCACGATGTAAATAAAGAAATAGTTTATTCTCAAATTTGTCGACATAAACCAAAGCAGGCATGATCAACATGACATATAAGCACCTTGAGCTCACAACTCATGCACATTCATTGTCGTTACAGTCTTACCACCTAAGAGAATTCAGCAGTATTCCACGCACTCATTCTCTAGATCTTACGAATAAAAATCAGAGTACCAGACGACTTTAGTCTTCACTGATCTCTTCTTGACCTGCTTTAGTTCTCTTATAGGCAATTCTGCCCTACGCCTGCACTATTGGAGGAATAAACGACACAACAAGATCTACCTGTAGGGGATAATCGGTAGCCTAACCCCATGAATTGTTTGCATCAATGACCCCCATGTTTTCCTCTTATCCATTACCGCAATAACAATACCCGGGAGGTTGCAGTCGCATCAGTCACAAATCTCATACAGGTGCTAACATTAGCATTCTGAATGCAGACGGTAGTTAGCCATTACTGCTTAGATCCAGACTTGCTTCGTTCCCCCACTGACACTTTGGTCCAAAGGCTGTATGGACCAAACTGTATGGTTGCTTATTGTATAACAATATAGCAAATTCACCAGTTACCTACTGGATTTGTGTGTCTGTATATAGGTGCGTGTACATGTGAATGGGCATGGTTAATGAACTTATGAAGTGTGACTGTACGCATGAATTTGTTCGCCATCGTATGTAGGGATCAATGGTACCATCCGAACTGGATAACCGTCGCGAAATGGGTATCTTTCGGAAGGGGAAGAGGCAGCAACTTTATTTAGTGTCTATTCTTATCCGCCACGTCGCAGTTTCGTTAAACGGACCATTGTGGTTTTTTCTCAGGGAAGCTTGCCAGTCAAAAATTTACCTCCTCAAATTTTAACAATTTTAACAAACAGTAGTGCCTAGCCTACTGACTGGCAGGTTCGCAAACCCGTAGGTATTCCACACATAGGATATCGCAGAGCAATGACGAAGCCATCCGAGCAGACCAACGTCGTGTTACACCTTAGTTATATCTACATTCCTTGTCTTCAGCTTTACCTTTTATTACTTTCTAACTTCTTGGACCACTGGGTCCGTGTAAAATATATTGAGCTTATGAACCTTGAGGTACGCCTGGTAACGGCGTCCTACCAGACCTAATTCTTGTATACTATGTTTAAATCTATTGCTGCTGCCGATACAAATATGATTAGCATTAGAATTGTCCAAAACCGTCTAGATATCGAATTTAGATATAGCTTTATGTACTTTCGTAGATGTTAATTGCTAGCTGGCCTTAAGTGATGCGTTTGCATTAAGCCTGAGCACTAGCTACTTCACTCCGCCGTTTCCAACTACTAGCGGTATGTTTACAGCAAAATTATATACGTGTATATATATATATATATTTCCTGCCGTCTATAAAGAGAGCTCTTTAAAATTTACAGGCCCAAGGATCAAAAATGTTGCTCTCCACTTACCTTCTCTTAGCCCTATACCGTTAGCTTTATCTGGTATACATATGTCTACCACTAGTAGCAACACTAGTAGACAGAGCCTGGAAACCAGATCCTCTTCTTAAACCGCTTTTCTAGTAAACCATCGCAATTCCAAATCGTATTACACTGGCATGGAGGCTAACCAAGGACAGGGAGGCGCCTGTCACACTGGCTGGCTGAACATCCAGTAAATTTTGACGAGTACTTCAACTTACCTCGGCCGCTCGTGCGTTATTTATCTTTTAGCTGGTTCCAGCGCCTGACGTTCGTTAGGCGCAATGGGAGTGAACAACCAGCACCTAATAATTTTGCTACTATCCTACGCTTGATTTACCTTATCACTCTTCGCTTAAAGTGCTAGGACAGCTCTAGCTAGGAAAACCACCAAGGAAATAGCTGGTGCGACATTACAGTATTAGGTAACATTACCACTTGGAGGAGCACCGCTGGTACTTGCTTCATAAGTTAAAATTGAAGAGAAATAGCTTGAAATTAACCGAAGAGCTGCATAATAGTGTGCATCAACACAAGTGACATGATAATCCATCATGTTCCAGTAAGTTCAACCCCCATAAGGAGAGTAGGTAATGCCCCACCAACGCAGGCCAAACTTGATTTCCCGCCTCGAAGCGTTTTGCTAAACTTTGATAAATTTTCAGCTACTCATTTCTGTATTATTAGATACAGGCTCCTCTAGCTCACTGGCTTTGGAGACATTGCCCATGAATACAGAAAATTGGCATTAAGAGATAAAACTTCTTATGTTTATCTAAGCAATATATGCATTTTCCAGGCTAAAATGCGTCAAAGTATCCTAAAGTTCTCCTGTATTATTCAGGTAGGCCTAGCTCATGCAGCCTTAATATAAACTTCAGAACCACTTAGAGGCTTTTAAAAGATACTGAACTTTATATTCCTAGCGGTTTATGTGGCTCAGTATCCACTGAAAAGTGTTCACTGAGGCCATCTGACCGTGGGTTAAATAGAAGTTGTCTCGAAGTCCCTTGCAGGCTCAATATTCCTTACCGGATTTCTAGTGTTTTCGAACAACATTATCGCTTTTTCTAAAATTTGCTATGTATGCCTGAAAAGTTAGCTTTTTGGCCACCGACGTCGTACCTAGTTGTTGCGGAGTATTACGGGCTATTTAGAGCACTACTAGATAGCTATGCCTATTTAGAACATATACCGCTGCGCTGCATTTTACATTTTCTCTTTTCTGATATCTGCTTGTAAAGCAGAAAGACTGCCCGGTAGTCGCAGACCTAGCAGGATACTTTAAAGATGGTGACGTTTGTTGATTGGTCGGACGGAAGTGAAACAATTGACCTCTAGACTCTGACATTCTAATCTGGTGTAACCTTAAAACTGTGTTTTAGTGTGCTAAAAAGCTATCAACCGCTTGCCGCCGATTCGAATGCTTAGCAATACGGTTACCCAAATGCTGCAAATTTGGTAAATTAATTAGACAAAAAAATTTCCACACCCTTATGTCAAATATTGCACAGTGAGCGCATTGTAATGCTAAAAGTCAAAATTAGGTTGCCTGTTTTCATGGATGCTGCATTTAACTAATTCGCAGCCTTGGAAGTCCGTTAAAAACATTGGATTTCCGCAACATATACCGTAATAGCTTTCTTTGGTGACAGGCTTGTTGTCACGAGCGTTCTTTAATATTTCGTGAGGTATCTGTTATGCGTCTTCTCGGCGTCCTGTCTAGATGTTGTTAGAAGCAAAACAGAACACAGACGAGATGTACAGCAAAATGATTTTGAAATGAATGCAAACTGGCGTTCATTCAATCAGCTGAGCACGCGGTGTTGCAAAATTGCTAATATCCAACTGGCGTTACCATGCGTCTACGTATCGATTGGGAAACATGGAAGTGTGTAATACACGCAGCTATATTTGCCTTAAATATGCGTAACAGTAATGCAATTTTGGTAGCTAAAGTAAAATCATTCACTACAAGGTATAAATGTTAAGCATACCGGTTCGGAGCCCATTTATTAAAAATTCCTGCCATCTACTTTTAGTTTCGTTCTGGAATATTTAATTAGTCTCCTATTGTGCCGATATTTTTACCCTCGGAATTTTAATGTGAAACGCATTATTAATATAATGAAATGAGTAACACATGGGATTTTATGAGTCCGCTAGCAGTGGATACATCATGGCAGACATAATTAAGTAATTACTTTATCAGCGAAGATTTTGTAAAATCTTAGGAATCTTATGCAGCAGTATTGTGGCTATGAATTAGCATTTTATCCAAACATATGTACAGCAAACCCTCTCAATGAAGCGAGCTTTTGACCACTCGCGGAGAAGCAAAAGGAGATAAAAATAAATGTCTTTATATGTCCGTGGATCTGTTTAATCAATGTACTAAATAATTATCGGCGCTGTTTGGTGCGTTAAATCCTTCTTTTTAACCGTACTTTCGGTCAGCGCGTGACTTTTAGCGCACCATTGGTGACGAATAATTCATCGCTGTGTTAGTACGTACTTGCCAGCCTGTACTCCATTAGCGCGTAACGTTGACGGAATATACATCCCTTCAGCGCGCGCAGCGAAAGCGTGTGCCGTCGTGTGAGTGTTGTAACTCCCTAAATGACCAGACATTTGGCCCTCAGCAATGCAAATGTACACCTTGTGGACGACCTTTTGGTCACCCAGTATATCTTCCAACGCCCCTTGAACTTCAACAACAAAATTTTCATGGTAAAAATATCGTAAACACGAAGCGGAAAGCCACTTATCAATTATAATTACACAATGCGGTAGTTACAAACCCAAACCCTAAATTGATTTTGCATTACCAATTCTCGTCCAAACAAAACTTAATTAGGAGGACTTGCAACCAACAGTATGCATTATCTGATGCTACCACAGCATTATCGTGAGTGCGCTACTGTCGGAGCCTGTATACTACAAGCACAACCCTCGGATTCAAATGATATTGCAACGCACTTGTGTCCTGTTACATCTGCACCAAATGTGCCACTGATGGAGCGTATATACAACGACCACGAGACTTCGAGCGGTGTGCTATTACAACCCAACTGGGTCCTATTACGTTAACACCAAATGTGCCACTGATGGAGCAATATACAACGACCACGAGACTTCGAGCGGTGTGCTATTACAACCCAACTGGGTTCTATTACGTTGACACCAGATGTGCCACTGTTGGAGCTTGTATACAACGACCACGAGACTTCCAGCGGTGTGCTATGACAACCCACCTGGGTCCTATTACACAGACAGCAAACGTGCCGCTAGTCTAACTCATTGTTTAAAATGCTGTAACTCCAAATGAGCGCAGAAACCGATATAAAAACTGTGCATTGTATTTAACCATAGGCAGCGATAGAAGGTTCAGCGTTGTTCACTATATTTGTGCCTTGGACGCGCATGTTTCATGTAAGGTATCATTACACAAAGTCGTATTCATCGGCTAAAGTATAATAGTAGTGCGAACATCTAGCCTACTGCTGGGGAATGGAATGAGAGTTTTTATCTGAACAAGCTTTTTCTTTTGCGTTTTCTTTACTGGGCTGGCATCCATGTCGAAGCTGCAAGGAAGTGAAACTGGGAGTTTAAATTACACCAAATAGCTTACTCTGGCACTCTATTCTGCACAATACCTCTGTTTGAGGGGAAGTCCACTGCTCCCTTTCGACAAGCTATCGATGTAAGGTAGGGAAATAGATAACCATACCAAGTGCGCGTGCAATATGAGGTACGGTTTGTTGACTTGTACTGGGATCGGCGGTAATCTCATCCTGGCTGCCTGCGCAGGAAATACTTATACTAAGCTGTCGCTTACCTTCGTAAGCGGGGCAGGTTGATGGGGTAGAGGCAACTGTGAAATCCGGTGAGGGTGAACGGCCAACAGCTAAATATCGAAGTAGAAAGCTGCTTCCTTACCTGTAGTACAGCATTGCACTGCCATCATGAGCACAGATACCGTTTGTGAAGCGTTGACACAAATTGTAAAGCGGGCTCCTGGTTGCACACGCAAACACCTTCCATGGTAAAGTAAACGACCGTGTGCATAGCGAACTGCGTCAATCACAACAGGCTTGCTGCATGTGAAACACAAACCTGTGGGCGCCATAATTTTCGGCCAAAGCGGTTGTTGCTTTGCACGTTAAAATTCTGATGAATCGCCGAATACTTCGTTAGTCTTTTGCAATAACTCTTGATACAGTTCCGAAAATCCGGATGGATTAACCTCCTCAGCACTTCTCAGACGATGTACAGGATGTGCAATTTTAGACGTGGATGGTTTCGTAACGGGGACTTTCAACGTCCGTCCCATTCCAACTTCACTTATATCCACCCAGTTTTCAATCCCCGATTCTTGGCCCTCCCCCAACATGCTTTGCTAGGCATTTAGCTTCTATTTTCAACTCACACGTGAACGCGGAGCGTCACTCCTCTCCTGTCGACAAGCCCATGTCCAACCAAGCGGTTTAATCCAGTTAATCGGCTTCCATTTGGAGCCCTCGATCCTCCTTCAGATTGGCATGCCTCAATGTACGCACACTGCTACAAATCGGTCAACAGGCAGCACTTTCCCGAACATTGGAGACCCTCTCGATCGATATCTGCTGCTTATCAGAGACTCGCCTGAAAGACTCGAGCACTGTGCTCAATCTGAGATCCCCTTCAGGGGACGCAAGTAGTATTTTCTCCTTGCGCCTATCCGTTGACGTTGCAGCTTCGAGCACCGGCCAAGTTGGTGTTGGTATTGCCCTGAGTCCCCGGGCTGAAGCTGCTCTGGTTGATTGGATTCCAATCAGTAGCCGGATGTGTGCGGTCCGTTTGGCCGGCTCGTTTAAAGCTTCGAAGTCGCGCGGGACTAACAGATGTCTATTCATCATTGCTGCTTATGCGCCAACAAACTGTAGCGATGATTCGGTAAAGAACGACTTCTACCGCCAACTGACCCAGCTCCTTCGCCACAGAAGAAGCACGGACACTGTTGTGCTGGCGGGGATATGAACGCACAAGTTGGAAAGTTGTCCACTGATGAACGGCATCTAGGCGGTCAACACGATGTAGGCTCCCGTAATGATAACGGTGAGCGGTTACATCATTTGTGTGAAGATGCTCGCTTATTTCTTGCGAGCACTAATTTCCGACACAGCACCCGCCGAAGGGTGACTTGGCGCCCACCAACTTCGAACCAGCCTTGCACGCAGATCGATCACATTGCGATAAGTTACCGCTGGAGAGGCTGCATCCAGAATTGTCGCTCGATTTGGAGCACATGTGTGGACACCGATCATGTACTTGTATGTGCTGACATGCGGATGCGTTTTGGCGGAGGCCCACGAGGACGCTGTGAGTTTATTGACACCAGCAAACTGACAAAACCAGCTGTTCTGAATGCTTATCGAAGTACGCTAACATGCGAGTTGAGCAAGCGCTCACAGGAGACAATTGATGGTTACTGGTCACATGTTCGCCAGACCTTACTAGCAGCAGGAAAATCCTCATGTGGTATGTCTAATAGACAACATGGACATGGGGTCTCTTCTCGGTCTCTGGAACTTATAGATGCTCGCCGGCAAATCCCGGCTGGAAGCGAGCACAATGAAACTCGCAAAGAGCTCCGGGCAAAACTCCGTGCTAGCCTGAAGAGAGACCGCGAATCTTGGTGGTCTCATCGTGCGTCAGAGATGGAAGTGGCCGCTGCCCTTGGCAACCATCGTAAGTTATTCCGTCTGATACGGGAAACGGGCAGCAGGAGGCCTGGTGTTAGTGAAACAATTTGTGATGCGAGTGGACAGCCTATCCACAATTTGTCAAAACGTTTGGAGCGTTGGGCTGAGCATTTTGAAAAGCAATTTAATCGGCTGGAATTTTTCGATTCTTCGGTCACTGATCGCCCTGCTCCGTGGGCTGTCCCTTTGGATCCATCCTCTCGCTCAGAAGTCGAACGTGAGATCGGACTGTTGAAGTTGAACAAAGCCGCGGGACCAGATGATCTTTCTCCAGCCCTCTTCAAATTTGGTGGCTCAGCTCTTGTTGATGCTTTGCATGAATTACTAGTGAAACTATTGGAGCAGGAAACTGTCCCAACCGACTGGAGCTGCTCCGTTATTGTTCCCATCTTCAAAGGCGGCTCGCGCTCGGAATGCGGCATCCATAGAGGAATCAGTCTGATCTCCATCGCCTCCAAATTACTCGCGTCCATAATTCTCCACAGACTGACTGGCGCTCGTGAAAGCCAGATTCGTGAGGAGCAAGCCGGGTTTCGTCGGGGTCGTGGCTGCATCGACCACATCTTGACCTTGCGTCAGTTGTTGGAGCACCGGCACACATATTGGCGGCCCACCGTAGTGGTGTTCCTCGACATCAAAGGTTCATTCGATTCGGTTGATCGATGTGCCCTTTGGAATTGTCTACTCAGGAAATGTGTGCCCAAGAAATATGTAAATATTATCCAAGGATTATATGCGCGTAGCACGGGCAGAGTTAGGGCTTACAGCAGGCTGTCGCCACCCTTCAATATCTCCAGCGGTGTGAGGCAAGGATGCCCGCTGTCACTTTTCCTCTTCAACTTCGCTATTGAGGAAGTCATGGAGATTGCATTTACAGGACATGACTTGGAAGGTGTGGAGCTACTCCCAGGAGAACGACTTCTTGACTTGGAGTATGCAGACGACATTGACCTCATCTATGACAGTTCCCAGCCGTGTCAAGCCGCGCTGGACAGATTAGCACTGGCTGTCAGTCGCTTCGGGCTTTGCCTTGCACCACCGAAGTGCAAAGCGTTCCTCCAGGCTTGGCAGGGTTCGCCCCCTGTGCTGACCCTTGGTGGGGATCAGCTAGAAGTCGTTCAGAAATTCAATTACCTGGGAAGTTATAGCAGCGCCCTTGGGATCGAAGACGAGTTCACGAACCGCATAGCGAAAGCTCGAAGTGCTTTTGCTAACCTTCGCCACCTATGGCGACGGCGCGACATTACTCTCGCCCTGAAGGGTAGAGTGTACAATGCAGCGGTACGTTCGACCTTACTGTACGGTTGCGAATCCTGGCCCCTAAGATCGGCGGACATGAAGAGGCTACTTACGTTCGACCATCGGTGCCTTCGCAGTTTGGCTCATATCTGGTGGGAACACCGCGTGAGTAACGAGCGTGTTCGACGCCTTGTTTACGGCCTAGGAAAAGGGAATGAACCGCTCAGCACCGTCATTTCACTCACCAGGCTCCGATGGCTGGGCCACGTGTTGCGCATGCCAGCCCACCGACTCCCTCGACGTGCGTTGTTCACCGGGGATGTGGGTGGAAGAAGAGGAGAGGTGGCCAAGCGATGATTTGGTCCAGAGTAATGAAGGCCCTCACTTCGGAGCTGGCCTCAGTTGGAGCTTCACGGCTCCCTGGTTGGGGTCCAAAAGACGGTGAACACGTTTGGATGGAGACACCTGTTGATATGGCAAGGAGCCGACCTCAGTGGCGTTCCTGCTGTGAGTTTCTTTGTCCCTCCCCATCCTTTTAGCCTCTCCCTCCATCTACGATCTTATCTCATAGGGTAAAACGTAATTAAATTTTTGTTTTTGCCTAGTAGCCGGCTAGTAGCTTACCGGAACGATGCGTATCCGTTGCTGGTAGCTCAGCTGGCATTCAACTGTCGTATTTATTTTTCCTTTATGTATTGTATGTATGTACGTATTTCGTTTATGTATTGCGGTACAATAGCGGAGGTGTCTTACCATCTCTAGCTGACATGTATAATGATGATGATGATGATGATGATGATGAATCTGTACGCCAATACTGGACGCCTACTTGCGGCCTACGTTGCATATACGATCGAAGCCTGGGGTCACTGGCGTTATCGCGACATCAATACACTTATAGCTTCACAACCTAGAGCCACCGAAGGCGTTAGCGAATTGCTTCATCACTCCTACCAGCTCGGCCTGCAGTAGTTGAGATAGCACAGTGGCGAATATCAACTTCAGCGATGAGGCCTATTCACAGGTACACCATACTGACGAATCCAACTCACCCGTGTTGCAGCCTGTTGCAGCGGAACCAAAATACCAACCTGAGTAGCCACCAGCAACATCGGGTACTCCCTACGGTCAAACTGATGTTGGATGATAGGTCTTCTACCTCCTTGTGTCCACCGGCGGGAATGCCCTTCCACTTAAATAAATAAATAAATAAATAGGTATATTTCTAGACCTGCTAGAGGCTGCACCCTAAAGGGTTCAGATCAATGCTTACATTTATCCGATGCTCTTGCATGGAAGTTGGCAAAATATATGTTCATCGTTAGCAACTGCAAAT
>OX104067.1:72330953-72400825 GCA_944474145.2 Dicrocoelium dendriticum | reverse complement strand
GTCTGGATCAGGCTGTCCTTCACTTTCCCTTTTCTCTGAGGTCCGGGAATACTTGGAGATCTGGGATTGGCCTGAGGAACAGTTTTGGCCCAAGACGGACGCAACAACCCACATGGACTTACCTGGAGCATGGTAGAACTCCGAAAGGACCGAACTGCAATCACCATAACCCTTGTCCAGTATGGAGAAATGGACATATCCTCATACTCCCAAAAATTATACATCTGTAAAATCTGGACAGCGGAGAAGTTGAACTTTTGCTCACCTGGACATACAACAAGATGAATAATCACGAGGTCCCTCTCCTCCACCGATCTCAAAAATAATGGCGACCCCGATCAAATTACCTGTCCAACTAGCAGAGGAAATTGGGAGCCATTACTCTGCGAAAATCCGAAGGTAAAACCAGTCGTCAAGCGGCTTTGCCAGTTCAACATTAATTTTCAAAATGCTTTACGGCAGCGTTGCAGGACGTGGTGGGTTTTCGCCTGGCAAGCGTTCTCCCTATAAAAAGCCACACATGTCTGTTTAACAACACTGTGACGTGGCGGATGTGACTCGCCACTGAATAAAGTCACATCCCACAACGACATACGGGCAAGTCGACTAGACTCACATATCAACTCTTCCCGACACTGTTTCAACTACACACGCTTGAACCCAATGTATCGTCGTGATACACGTCTGTTTTTAAACCTTGATCATGCCTGCGTCGGCGTGTCTCTATGAAACTGAGAATAAATTATTTATTTATTTATTTATTACAAGTTACGGCAGCCGAGAATACTGCACACTTCCGATCATCCCTACATAGACACTTTGCTACCCTGCTTATCTGCGAGCTCCTTAACACCAATATACCGGAGGATGAACTTTGGGAACATGGCCCAGAGCACCTCTAAATACGAAAACCCAACTTATCGGACGCAGGCCCCACCAATTAACTCTCCTTTACTCACTGGGACTGTCTGCGTTACATACGTTTGCTGTTTGTTGACTTAGCAGGAGCCCTTCGTCGTAGGCTCCAACCGTCTCTGCGCATATCCGAAGCTTGCTAAGAGCCACTCTTTTATTTCTCTCTGGGACTGCGTGCGTCACATACATCCGCTGTCTGTAGACTCATTCTGGGACGCTTTTGGCATCCACTAGCAACTAGAAGACTTTATCCCAATGCTATTGCTAACCGTCGACACTCTTTCTCTTTTGGTTCCATCATCAGTTCATCGTATTACTTATGTCATCACTTTTTAGCTGGAGCGAATCATTGTAGGTAGCATACATCTTTGTGCTAGGAGCCACTCATTAACTCTCCAACACTCACTCCCTTGAATTGATTGCATCACATACCTACACTGGTTTGTTGTCTCTTCTGACACTAGCTATCCACTAATAACAAGAAGGTTTAATGCGAATTCTATTGCTGTCCACTGGTTTGCTCTTTTAGCACCATTATCCTTCCTCCCTCTTATCTTCATCACGTTTTCCTCAGTGAATCGTTGTATCCTCCATACATCTTGCGCATATCCAGAGCTACTAGGAGACATCCCTTGTTTCTCCTTCCTGTAATCTCTTAGAGTTTCTGTATTACTTACCTTCGCTGGCTTGCTGATGTATTCTGTGACACCGTAGGAATCCGCTAGTGACCAAACTGCCTAATGGAATGGCTCATCTGGCCACCGAAAGCTTTTCATAGCGCCATTATCTGTCGATCCTCTTAACCTCAGCACCTCTCTTTAGTAGCAACTAGTGGTCGTAGGTTCCAATCACCTCCGCGAATATCCAAAGCTTACTAAGAGCCACTCTCTTTTATCTCCAACTTCATCCTTTGTGACTGTCTGCGTCACATACATTTGCTGTCTGTTGACTTATTCTGGGACACTTTAGGCATCCACTAGCAACTAGAAGGCTCCACCCCAATGCCATTGCTAGCCGTCGATACGCACTCTCCTTTAGTACCATTATCAGTTCTTTGTACTACCTCTGGCACCTCTGTCTAGCAGGAGCCATGTTTCGTAGGCTCCAACCATCGCTGCGCATATCCAAAGCTTGCTAAGAACCACACTTTTATTCCCCTCTGGGACTGCGTGCGTGACATACATCTGCTGTCTGTCGACTCATTCTGGGACACTGCAGAACTTCACACCATTGCCACTGCTAGACGCCGATGCCTTCCCTTAGTACCACTATTAGTTCTTCGTATTACCTCGGCACCTCTGCCTAGCAGGAGCCATTCTTCGTAGGCTCCAACCATCTCTGCGCTTGTCCAGAGCCTGCTGAGAGGCGCTCTTCTACTCCTCTCTGGGACTGCGTGCGTCACATACATTTGCTGTCTGTTGACTTATTCTGGGACACTTTAGGTATCCACTAGCAACTTAAAGGCCTCACCATAGTGCCATGGCTAGCCACCGATACCCTGTCTCCCTTAGTACCGTTATCAATTCTTCGTATTACATATGTCACCACTCTTCAGTTGCATCGAGTCATTGTAGGTAGCAATGATCTTTGCGCCAGGACTCACTCCTTATCCCTCCAAACCTTACTCTCTTGAATTGTTTGCATCACACCTTCGCCGGTTGTTGACTGATAGCCTGATAATCTTGCCTGGCGCCACCATCTACCGGTCGACTTAAATTCGACACCTCTGTTTAGAAGTAGCTAGTGTCATCGGCTCCATGCATATGCGATTATCCAGTGCTTGTTAGGATCCACTCCTTATCGCAATAACCTGTATTCCTTTAGAATATCTGCATTCAATCTATTCGTTGCCCTACCCCCAACTGACCCTTAAATCTCTCTTGCGGCAGCCAATTTATTTTCCCTTATTCTGCTCTCCGTATCATATTACGCTAGCTAATACTGTTCATGCACCTTGCAATCACCACCAATATTCTAACTCTCTTTGCTCTCTCCACGCAATTTTTGGCTCATAAAAGCCGATACTTCGTAGTTTACTTACTGGTACAACGCACTTGTCTATACGCAGGCCTTAGCAAATCCACACATACGGCTAATGATTCTATGGGAAATTCAAAAGGCACTTTCAGAAAAATTATTGTTGCACAATGTACATGCTTTTGTCTCAACTTCAAACGTTATAACATAAGACTTTAACAATATTTAACTACGTGCCTGTTCTTGCGGTCTTCTCTCGGTTGTCCCTCACTTTCCTTTTTCTCCGAGTTCCTGAACTTCTTGGAGATCTGGGATTAGACTGAGGAAAGGTTTTTGCTCAATACGAACGTAACAACCAACAAGGATTTACCTGGTGTATGGTTGAAAACGAAATGGGCCAAACTACAGTCACCACAACCCTTGTCCAGTGTGGAGAACTGGACAAATCTTCATACTCCTATACACTATACATATGAAAACGCCAGGCAGCAGAAAATTTGAAGTTTAGCTCACCTGGACACACAACAAGACGACTAGTCGCGATGTCCCTGTCCTCAATCGACCTCAACAATCATGGCGACCCCGATCAAATTACCTGTCCAACTAACAGAGGAAATTAGGAGCCATTTGTGTGCGAATAACCGAATATGAAACCAGTCGTCAAGCGGCTTTGCCAGTTACACATTAAGGTTCAAAATGCTTTACGGCAGTGTTGCAGGACGTGGTGGGTTTTTGCCTGGCAGGCGTTCTCCAAATAATAAGCCATAAACATCTGTTTAACAATACTGCGACGTGGCGGATGTGCTCGCCACTGAATAAAGCCACTGCCCACAACTACATACTGGCAAGTCGACTAGACTCATATTGCAACTCTTCCCGACACATACAAGTACATGATACTCTCCGTCTAAATGCACCGTTTCACTGCACTTACAGTGCCTTGACCGTTGCAACTATGCACGATTTAACCCGAAGTATCGTCGTGATACACAACTGCTTTTAAACCTCGATCATGCCTGATTTGGTGCGTCTCTATTAATTTGAGAATAAACCATTTATTCATTTATTTATTCCTACCCGGACACAAAAGCCCGTGGAACCATCGACCGGAAGCACATTACATAGTTGGCGACCCTACCTAGCACACAACGCTAGTCCGTGAAACAGGACTACAGCCGTTACACCGATCCCTAAGATTCCCACACGCGGAATCGTACGAGCCTATCACAGCGCCCATCAGTCTGGGTGCATCAGCAAGCTGATACGGGTCAAGCTTCCTTTAGACGCTGAGGACAGCGCCTCATAAGAGGAGATACTGGAGCACATCAGCGTGTCACTGTAACCCGCCAACAGCTAAGTTGTTGTCGTGGGTAGCCCACATAGTACTTGTCGTTTCCTCTCACCTTTACCTTCCGATTTCATCTTTAGTAGGGTAAGAGTCAACCGCTTTCCTAAGTGCTTAATGCTATCCATCTGGTCGCCTCGCGCTTGCTGCTCTACGGGCAGCTGTGAATTGTCCACCCAGCTAGCCACGAGAAGTGACACAAGCACACCGTTCGTTCAGCTTTGCCACTTACTAGGTGATTTGCCAGCCACCTAGGAAGTAACTATGCTTTTCACCCCTTGATCTTATACGACCTAGGTACACCCCGGAAACGATAGCCCACGAAACCCACGAGCGGACGCAGATTACCATGACGGCCGATGATTGTCTACTGTAGGGCGTCGGAGTGTGGTTATAGCAAGTTAACATATAGGTTGTCGTTGAGCGTAGCCTATGTTGTGAGCACCGTTTCCTCTGCTTCGTATTTTCCATTTCTTCTTCGTTGTTGTACCGGCCAAACTTCATACCATTTCGCTCCATCCATCAACTTGCCTCGCTCTCGGTCCTCTGTTGGCAGCTGTGACAGTACCGCCCAGATAGCCATGAGATGTGACACAACCACACTGTTCCTCTAGTTCTGACACCTACTAAGCGGATTTCCAGCCGCCCATGGGTTATGAGTTTGCCTTTCCGCTCCTCGGCATAATACGATCCACGGACACGGAAGCCCTTGGAATCCTCTATCGGACGCATATGACAGTTATGCTTGATCATTTGGTGCCTTCGTTTTCCCCTAAATTTGTAAAAATAGTGGAGGATGTGAAGCAAAATCAACTGGAACCTGCGACATCACTTTAAAAGCGGCAATTAGTGCCTGCATTTGCCCTCAAAATGGACCACAAAGCACATTCCTTACAGGCCGTGTGAAAATTTTTATCGGCGCCAATAGTTACAGCATCGCTGTCAGCATGAAGAGCGTTTTTTGCTACCTGCAAGCAAACGCTTTATTTCCGTAATATATTTACGTGGTAAACGCATCGTTGGAACCTACTTTCGGCGAATTTTCCTGCGTACAGTAGAAGACCACAAACAAGAGTTGGACGAAATGTGGTTAGCCCACTTCCCCGAATTATTGTTAGTACTCATGTTAGCCACTAACGAAATGCACGGAACTTGCGCACATACATGAACGTGCTGCGACTTTTTGTTCCTACTTCTTTCTTTTTCTAGTGTAAACGCGAGAGTCTAGCATCACTTCGAAGCGCTGGGAGCGCTTATCGTTTACTAGCACATGAGGCTGGACGCTATTTGAACTAAAGCCTACTTCGGGCTTGGATCCGAGGCCACAAAGGCATTCTGTAAGCGATAATGAAGGATGACCCCATGCATTGTTTCCACCAATGACACTTGTTTTATCCTATACACTATTGCAATCACAACTCTCAGGATGTCTCAGTCGAATCAGTTGCACGCATCTTACAGGTGCTAAGGTTTGAATTCTAAATGCAATAGGCACTTAACCCTTTTTGACTAGTCCGTGAGTTGCTTCGTTTTCCTCACTGACACCTTGGGGCAAAGGCTGCATGGACCAATTGGTATCCACAGCCCTCCGACTACTCTTTTTTTAACCCTTAGTTTGTCAATGTTTAGACAGTTCAACAAACAGTACAGCCTAGCCTACTGACTGGCAGGTTCACAAACCCGTAGTTATTCCTCAAATGGGATGTTGCAGGACAATGACGAAGCCATCTGAGCAGGCGAACTTCAATCCTTACATCTTACCTAGAGCTTCATTCCTTGTCCTCAGCTTTACATTTATCCTTTCCAAACTTCGTAGACCACTGGGTCCGTGGCAAAAATATTAGGCTCATTACCTTTGAGGTACGCCTAGTAAAGGCATCCTACCGACCTAAGCCTTGCATAAGACGTTGAAAGCGCTTGTTGATGCCGATACACCTAAGTTTGGCAATAGAATTGTCCGGCTTTAGAAGAACCTTTATGTGCCTTCGTAGATGTCGGTTGCTAGCTGGCCTTAATTGATGCGTTTTCATTAAGCCTGCGCACTAGCTACTTTAATCCGCCATTTCCAACCACTATCAGTATGTATGCAGTAAAATAATCTATATATCTTTCATCTTGTCGGCAAGAAGAGCACTTTAAAAGTTATAGGCCCAGGAAGCAGACAACTTGCGCTTCACTTATCCTCTTGGGGCCATATACTTAGCTTTATCGGGTATACATATGCCTATCACTATTGGCAACACTAGTAGACAGAAATAATGAAGACCAGATAATTTTATTTAACTGCTTTTGCAAGTAACACATTCGCACATTCAGGTTCCAGTTCGCTGGCACGAAAGCTAACCCGTGACAGAGAGGCCGCTGTCACACTGGCTGGCTGGACCACCAGAAACCTCGACCACCACCTATCTTATCTTGGCCGCCCGTGCGTTATTTATCTTTTAGCTGGCACCAAAGCCTACCATGCGTTATGCGAAATGGTGGGTGAACAACCAGCTCCCACCTATTTTGTTACTATCCCACTCTTGATTTACTTTATCACTCTTTGCTTAGGGTGCAAGAACAACCCTTGCCAGGAAAGCCACCAAGGAAGTAGCCGGTGCGACAGTATATTACTAGCTAACATTACAGTCTGGATGAACAGCGTTGGCACTTGCCTCAGAACTTAATATTGGAGAGAAATAACTCGAAATCAAGGGGCTGCACAGCAGTACGCATTTTACTCATGAGACATAATAATCCTTCATATTCGAGCAAGCTCAACCCCTGAAGTATAGTTAGTACTGCCCAACAACGCAGACCCAAGTGGATTTTGTTCCCCAAAGCATTTTGCTAAAGTTTCCAATATTCATTTCTATATTATTAGTGCCAGGCCCCTCAAGCTCACTGGTGTTGGAGGCATAGCCGCAAGAATCTAGGAAACCTGCTCTAGGAGAGAAAACTCGCGAAGTCTAGCTAAGCATTGTGTGTATTTTTAATGCCAAAACATGTCAAATTATCCGAAAGATCTCCTGTGTTATTCAGATAGTCCTAGCTCATGCAGCCTTGATATAAATTTCAGAACCTCTTGGAGGCGTAAAAGCTATTAACCGCTATATTCCTAGTGGTTTATGTGGCTCAGAATCCAGTGATAATGGTATACGGAATACTTCTGCCTGTTGGTTAATTATTGGTGTTCTTGAATTCCCATGCACATATAATATTCCTTACTGGATTTCTGTTGTATTCGCGTAAAATTATCGCTTATTTGCCGACATTTTATAAGTATGCCTGAGAAGTGTGCTTTTCGGCCACCTACGACGTACCTAGAGGTGGAAGGGTATTAGGGGCTGTATAGAGCATTTTTAGATAGATATGGCTATTTAAACCCCCATACCGCATCGCTACCTTTTACATGTCCTTTGCTTTTTTCTGATAAAAGCCTGCAAATCAGTAAACCACTTCTAGCGAACAGGAGTAATGGCATTATTCATAGACCACCATACCATTGTAGATAACTCGTGAACTACAGCACTTATTGCATTCTTTTTACTTTTAACGTAATCAGCAGTTAACACGCCCTGAGCAGCTTACTTTTGTGCTACTTTATGCCGCGTTCTAGCCTTAGAAAAGGTTTTTCTTCTTTTCTAGTATTTGATCAGGTTGAAACTTGGCGCCAGAAAGCAATATCCGTGCAAGAGAATTTTGGCTATATTTTTTGGTTAATGTCTATTGTTCCAGTGAAGAGCGCCGCCTTAGTGGGCCTCTTAACAAATCCATTTTACTTTGTCTGCATTACCCGTAATTATTTTTAACCATTTCTTATCCCTTCTTTTTCAACCACTCTTGTTTATTCCATGTGCGCACTAATAGTTGTGGCGACTGAGCGGGCCAGAATCGTCCAATGAAGTTAAAGTAAAGTTGTGGCAAATTGGATCCTGTATCAAAGAAAACCGGTACAACTACGGCCCTGCGCCACTTTCACAACAAAGGAAATCAAGGAACTTAATATCGCCTGAAGGCACCAGAAGCATGTCAAGTTGTGCGCCTACGACCCCAACGGTTGTACACCAAACAATACCAATGCATTTGTACTTGCCAACGGGGAACACATACTCATATTTTACCTACTTCCATGCAAGGGCATAGGATTAATGTAAAGATTGATCTGAACCCTTAACGGTGTAGCCGCTTGTTAGTCCAAAAATATACCTACGTATTTATTTATTCATATTTAATACTTACTGCCCTTACGACGTTTACTTTAGGTACTAGCAGTTTCTTTTAATACTGCATCAGTACAAGTTAAATTTGGGCTGGTCCATAGAAGCCCAGATAGCGTTGCGAGTGGCCTAATTAAGGATATCCGTAAACCTTCGACAAATAAATGTTTAGTGATAAGGAAAGTTAACTACCCCGACCTGGACCGACAGGCTTTCCCCGACGACGTGGTTTTACAGGATTTTGCTATTGAGCTTCGACATCTAGCCTTAAGGGCTCCCTTGAATTAGTTCGTTAATCGGCCCACTATATTCAGGATGGCACAAAACAGTTCCCTTTTGAACGTCTGCTAACTTCCTTGACGTTGTCATTAACATTGTAGACAACTGATGTCAAACTACCGGGGATCTCGTTTGTTTACCGGAGGAAGAAAAAGGACGCAGTTTAAGCGGAGGCCTGTATCATTCTTGGAACCTGACATGACTTCTCGGTGTTAGCGACCAGACTTGTCAGTCGTTTAAGTGCTCTATTACTCGTACGACGAGTAACCCTCCTTGCGGGTATATATATAAATAAATATATGTATATAAATATTACCCACTACCTCGTCCATACTTGCACCAGGAGACAGTTGGTCGTTGCTGGAGGGGACGGGGTGCACAGTCCTTGTGGCCGTGCTAGGCTCGAAGAGTGGTTCCATGCACTCAGTGTGGAGCGGACTCCGGTCAAGCCACTGCCTTGTGTGCGCTTGATTTCCCAAATAAAGCATGCTTGTGTTTTCCTGTGAAGGAGTGTGGGCCGGCTCCGTTGATGAAACGTGGCTCCCATACACATGCCTCCCGGTCTTATTCCTTCGTGTTTACACTGGATATGGGATGTGTGGATGGAGATGTGAATGGTGCAGCGCAAGCCACCCGTGGTCCCTCTGTAGGGGCAGATGTCCTGTGGCTGGCAGCAATTACAGGCAAATCCGAAACCGGATGCCGCCAACCATATATAGCTCCACAAGAAGGAAGCTGGTAGGCCCCACCCGAGGCCAGTTTCAAAGTAAGGGACTTCATTCCTGAAGTTGTTTGGTTGCAGCTGGTAATGAGAGTCACCTACTGGCCCTACGTGGCTTCAAAACATTGAGGAATGCAGCCAGTCGGACCGCGCACATCAGTCTACTGAATATGCTTCAATCGGCCAGAGCGGTTGCCGACCAGGTACTCAGGGCCATGTTAACGTTTGCTTGGTCGGTGTTCAACTCTGCATCCTCTCCGGATAGGCGCAGTGAAGAAGCACTGCTGTTGTCACCCAAAGGGTATCGGTGCGTGAGAACACAGCTCAGGACTTGTAGGCAAATTTCCGATAGGCAGTACCTATCGATAGAGAGAAGCACTAATTTTCGGGAAAGTGTTGCCTTGGACAGATATGTAAATGGGCCGAGAAATTTTGGTTGGCTATTCTGTGTTGCCAAATCGCCCAAAGCAACGTTATCATACCATGAGTGCAATTTAATTACATCGCAACGTCATCCTATAATTGCCTATGGAGTTTTCTGGGCTTTCTGTCCAAGTCGTCTTTTGTGCCATTGTGGTATCGTGCTCCATTTTTATAATGGGGGCAACACATTTTGCAGCTATGAGACTTAATAAACGAAGAGGGAAACCGACGCCATTCTCCACTGTTGCACTCAACGGCTTTATCTGACGTGCGCAATGTCCAACTCACGGACCATATTAACACCATCGTGATAATCAATAATACCAGTTCAGAGTTTTGCGATAAATTGGTTGTAACTCCTACAGCAACACGTGACATATTTGCTCCCCTCCCATCTCAAGAATGCAGCGTTACGCTTAGTGACCCCTTCCCTGAAGCGATGATAATCATTCACGCACTTACAAGTCAGGCGAATTCGCTAAGCGACATAATAAATATTAATGTAACGTTGAAGCAGGTGATGCCCCTAGCACACCTAGCGAGCCTCCAAAACGCTACAAAGTCATCGGACTTGATCCAGGTTGGCAGGCTCCTGAACATAATTGCTGCCGCAGCCAAAGCGCGCTTACATCACGCTAATATCGCCATACCATTTAATGTCCCAGATCGGTCTTCAATTGGAACTTCGCTACTAAGCTACTACACGTCTGCAGGTTGCCGCTAGCCTGCTGCACAGTTAACCGTCTAGGAAAGATTCGCGGCCGAACATGTCTCATCATGCTTAGCTTTGCAATCCTGAGTTTGCAACACGAATTATGGCCGCTAGCCTTCTCGTCAAACAACAGGCTAAGTTCTGGGATAGACTGATCAAAGAGGACAGGACTCCTTACAATGCTCGATGAAGCACACCACTACATCAACAACCAACCCGAAAGCCATACCTGAACCAAAAGATACAACGTACGTCACCCGCTTTGCAACACTTATGCCGTTGACTTAAATTCATTACAACAATATGGTGTCTCCCAAAAGAGTTTTCACGAATCCGGTAAAGATCGAGGTACTTCAATTACGCCACTAAGTGCTAATGTAGAAAATGAAATATCCAGAGCTTTATTGTATTGTGACGCCGGTATGTGCGATTCTGATTTTGAACCAGCAATCCTGTGGGTCGCTTCACTCGCTACTCCCATTATATGAGTGAGCGCAACACTGAGGACACATCCTGGGAAACTCTACAAATACCCTGTAACGCAAGCCAAAACTCCTGCTACCCACAACTATAACAAACGCAGCAAAGATCCGTAGGACTCACGAAAACCGTATGCATAATTACGTTCACAAGAAATTACCTGAGCACCGGATGGCAAATGTCAAGGCTTGGACTCAGACGAGGCAGCCGGTAACCAGCAACCATCTACCCCAACATACCAGTCGTCGACGGGGTCTGTGTTCAAGGCTAGGCTACGCCAGCCACAAGCTAACAGTAACCTACTCGAAGCTCCCAAGTTTGCAGCCTGCGCCCCAACCTACGAACATGCACCCAACGCACGCGGATCGATACCTGGACAAAGTTCTTAAGATACTACCCATCGAAAAAGGAGCACCGAAGATGCAGACCTCTCAATAAACCATCACTTACGAAGATTTGGACAACCACAGTTCTTGAATCTGCATAACATAACTGCACGCAAAACGGCCCCTACACCACGGTCCCTTTTTCATGGAACACCACAGGGTTGGGTCCACCACGCCCACTCTACCAAGATATGGCACCAGCTCTACTTCTCCGAAATCTCTTGTGTTCATTACAGCCCTCCCCAAATGGCTGGTTTCAGCCTTACGGGCAGCTCCGGCAATCCTCATTTATACTCCTGGCATGTCGATTGCGCATATTCAACAGTACCGAACTCTGCCATCCCATGAACACACATATGCGAAGCCTTCATCTGTGAAACGCTACTCTACTCCATCCAACCCAACGTTGCCCTCTCTTCTCCTACGAAAGTGCAAGCTGCCCACGTTTACCCACATTTGACGCAGCAATATAAGGATACGCTTTCGCAGTCAAAATAAATTAACAAACCAGTCTTTCCCTTTTTGCCTTGGTCCATCTATCCACGTTCGGTCCATCTTAGTGACCTCAGTAACCCCACATCTACGCCTTACCGCCGCCAGACCAACCTTGCACAAGAGCTAAAAATAACCTACTGCATGACCTGCATGCTTACGATGATGATACGGCTTCTACTACAGCAACTCCTTAGGTATCAGTTTAAAGGTTGCTGCTAATAGCAGTGAGCAGTTATATCCTACTTTACACTCGGTTAACAGCTGGCCCACGGAAGATCTATGGGCTCCCAATAACGTAAATGGCCAGGCAGTTCAGTGCATCTCCCCATACCGCTGTGAGGCAACAACCGCAACGTCTGTATTACCTGCACTTGAAACATCTGTTACACAATTTACTGACTCCACTGTTGGGGCACGCAATCTCTATAAAGACGCATGCGGTTGAAGCCACAATATTCTAATAAATGCAAGAGCCATCGGCCGTAAAGTGCATTACAACGGTCCATTTGTTCTTCTCTCTTATGCAAAATTGTTCAGGTCATGGAAACTTGGCAATCATCATGCACCTCCGACAACTCATTTAATATCCCCGGGCACATCACGTTCTGCAATGGACGCTTCAGCCAACGCGTTAGTAGACGCCTTATGTACGTACGGGATGACTTCGGTGCGTCCGACTTTGAGCAGTCTTCAATTGGAGACTCTGAGGATTCAATCTGGATATGGACGAATGGCAGTACCGTTGACCTCCTAATTGTTTGCACCTACAACCTCACACATGCATCTAATCCCAAGAGTACAGAACTAATAAACCTCTTCACTGATGCTTTTACAATGTCCGTGCGCTACAAGGTAGTGGAAGTTGACGTTATTATGCCACATACCTTTTGGAATGGCCAGAATGCACCTCCCAGCTCAGGGATTTGCTGACATCATATAAGCGAACAACTGGATCCAACACTTCCATGTTCTGACTAGGCTCTATAGCGCACTTGACTTAATTTTTACTTTTGGCACCACGAATGCTGCCACTAGCGTAAAAGACAATCTTCCAGGCAGCGACCACAAGGTAGTTCAGCCATCATTTACACTTTCTACCTCATCACATGTTTCAACTAGTCCAGGTGGTGAGTTTTGGACATTCAGAAGCATTAACTGGGATAGATTTTCTATGCTTGTCCGACCAGCCAATTGGGATACGCTTTCTTTGTCCAGGGAAGTAGACATCCCCGCCCGTAATCTATACAACAACCTCAACCTCTGTTTAGACGTGATTGCTCCGCGAGTGAGCAGCCGCAGATCGAACTCCACAAAGTGTTCATCCCATAAAAATGGTGTGCAGATGAAGCTCCGAAAAATGCGTCACCAGTACTCTAAGACTCATGCTTCCATATTCTTGTTTGCTTGCACAAAAGCATAAACAACTGTCAACACGCTCGTGTGATGGTTAAGCTAGCTGAGGAGCGCGCTGTCCATAACACCAACCACAAAATCAGGTCCCTCACTCAGCTGCTGAAACATGGAAACAATCGTACAACAAGGTTCATCACCTCACTGAGAGGCTGTGATTAGTCCGTGGTTGGTGATCCAATGGAACTATCTGTGATTCTTAATAGCCAGTTCTATGATTCTTTCACCGATATAAACGGGATCTTACCAACTGTTGTGCCAAAACTTACCGACGATTCGCTAGACGTAATTACCTTCGGCCTACCTTCTGTCACCCGAGTAATTCGATCACTCAAGCTGGCACTACACCCCGGCCCTGATGGTCTCCCATCTGCACTGCTTACACGACAGCCTGTTCTACTTGCTGTTCTACTTCTTAACTTAGTTACACCCTCAATGATTTACGGCGTAAATCCAACTACGTGGAAGCATTCTACAGTTATCCCCAGACATAAACAAGGTAGCCGTCAAAACATAGAGAAGTACGATCCCATCATCCACACGCCTATTGCTTTCAGAGTGCTAGAAAGGATAGCCAGGAAACATTTGTTGAACTTTCTACTCAGTAGCTACCTTTTCAAGTGAAAAAACACGGATTTTTACCTTCCAAAGATTGTCAGTCGTGCCAATTTGAGTTTGTTAACCATGTGACAGCAGAGCTTGGTGCTGTAGTGGTTATTAACCTTGAACATTTTGTCTTTCCTATCAACCATTTTATCGTGACATTCTTTGTACAGTTTGCGTGAATTAATGACTACAATATACCTTTCGTGCCCCGTGTTCCTCAGTGCTGACTTCTGGCTGTGCAGCTTCTGCGTACGTAAGGTGCCGTCCAGTCTGTTTGCAAATCGGATAGTAAACTAGGAAATACTATCTAACCTCCACTGCTATTGTGCGCGACGTGTGCGAAAGTAATGCGCAATCTAGGACTCGGACTCAACTGTGATTAGACTGGGAGTTGACTGGTTTCAACTTTTGCCTTTACTAAGGGACTGAAACCTTCCTAATAATCGTTTGACCAAGGCATAAATTGGGGCCCTCACCAAATATTTTGTGAACACCTGCTTCTTCTTAGTCATGACTGATCAAACTCCAAGTGTTTTTCCTGACAATTCCGTCGAAATCTCGCTTCGTACCTTTGACTTTGCAAATCCACGTATGGTCTGTTCAGGTAGAAGCTTCTTTCCGGTGTCGTTAGATCACTTCACAATCTTCCATGTTCTCTTACGTCGTTTCGCGCTTACCTGTCGCCATTGTCTCTGAAGTCATGGATATACTTGATCCTATGCATATAGAAGTTCCGTATGATAAACATAAATCAGCTATCCTTAAACGCTCCACTGCGTCTACTGAGGCTCGTGTGCAACAGTTACGTTCCGGCATCCAGCTTAGCGATCGCATTCTATCTCAGCTTCTTAGACACCTGCGCTCCCTAGTTGGTCCGTCGAACCTCGACGGCTCCATACTCCGCCAAGTTTGGACAAAGTGTCATTCGGCAAAACTCGCAGTGATTTTGTCAGTTCTTAGCGACGACATCACTCTGGAAAGGCTAGCAGAAGCTGCGGACCGAACGCACGAAGGTATCTTTAAAAAACCTCTTAATCAGGTAGCTGTCCACAACAGTCAGCTCATCGCACAGCACTAGACTTGATTCGATCAATGATAGAACCTCCCGTCTAGGACTCAGCATGTCTGCTATTCGACTTGAACGCTTCACTAAACGAAGAAGTTCTAGTGGTCCGCGCAGCAGAAACTCACGCTCACGTCAGCGGCCATACTGCTACTTTCACCGTCGCTGCGGTAAAGCAGCATGTAACTGGCGCCCTGGATGCAATTATACGCAAGGAGCACCGACTTCTCAACCGGAAAAAACCAAAGCCAGCCAGTAATGGCGATGGCTGTCACTGGCCAAATCCTCAGTCGCCTTCTGTACGTGTTCGAATCCACGACTAAACTGCATTTTTTGGCCGATACGGGTGCAGTAATCAACGTTATACCGCAATGTTTGGAAAACCACGCTCCGCAATCTGCCGCTCTTACGTTACAGTCGGCTAACAGGACTAAAATCGCGACATAGGGCCTGAAGCTGTTGCAACTATGTCTTGATTTACGATGCAAATTTCCTTTTATCTTTAACATCGCAGCTGTCCAAAAACCCATAATTTGCATCGACTTCCTCAGCAAATTCGGTCTCCTCGTCGATCTACGTTGCAGGAAGTTACGAGACGACAGCACTTCGCTCACTGATGCTTGCCATCTCGCGTAGTCAATTCAGTCGGACTTGCGTACTCATGCCAGACACTACGCTTATTCATCACTGCTTCAGCAACTCCCGTCTTTGATCTGTTCTAACACCAACTTTACCGAGCCTAAAGATGAGGTTTGTCATCATGGCGTCACCAAAGGTCCACCCGTGTCAGCCACACTCAGACGTCTTCCACCTGACAAGCTCCAACCGGCTAAATGCGATTTTGAGCCTATGCTCAGCCTCGGCATCATTTGCTTATCCAAAAGTTGTCGAGCTTCCCCGCTTCATCTTGTACCCATAATGTCCAGTGATTAGCGTCCATGCGGTGATTACGGGACACTCAACGCCGGTACCATCCCCGACAAACACACTATCCCTCATATTCATGATTTTTCATTGGGATTGACCGCGAAATCCTTCTTTCATAAGGTTGACGTTGTGCGAGCGTACCATCAGATTCCAATAGCATTTGAATACATTGCTAAAACGACTGATAACACACCTTTTGTTTTTTACGAGTTCATTCGTCTGCGTTTTTCTCCGTAATGTAGCACAGTCCTTTCAGTGCTCCACGGACCAGGTCCTCTGTGGCCTAGACTCTATTTTTGCCTGAATCCACGATGTCCTAATAGCCATTGCCACGCTAGAGGAGCACTTGGAGCACGTTCAACAAGTATTCGAACGCTTCGAGCATCACGGGTTAACCATTAGTTCTGATAAATGTCTATTTGGTCAATCTAGCGTCGATTACCTTGGTCACAGAATTGACAGCCAAGGCATTAGTCTCATCTCTGAGAAAACGCAGGTACTCATGAACTATCCACCGCCTCAATCCGTTAAAAACCTGCGCCGATTACTTGGCATGATTAATTATTACGGTAGATTAATTGGCAACCGTGCCGCCGTCCTTCAGCCTTTGACTGATTTACTTAAAGATAATCCAAAGAAGCTCATCAGTAAGCCAGAAGCCGAAACAGCTTTTGTTGCTATCAAGCAGAAGTTGAGCCAGGTAACTTACCTGAGCTACTTGGACACTGACGAGGAAGCTACTCTCTTCCTCAAGACTGATGCCACACAATCCGCTGTCGGTGTTGTACTACCACAAATAATCGGCAATGAGGTTCATCCATTGTCTTCCTTTTTGGAAGCTACAGCCATTACAAAGGAAATATAGTACTCTCGGTAGCGAACTTCTTGCGATCTACTTGGACGTCAAACACTTTCGTCACGTCCTTGAAGGACGACGTTTTGTAAACCTGATGGACCGCAAGCATTTGTTCTACGCTTTTCGTGCTCCATCCGGCCGTTATTCTCCGAGTGCGACCCGACATCTTTGTCGAGGTTTGTTACCTCTACGGTCCAAGTATTGTTGTCGCTGATGCACTTTAACGTGCTCACATACATCAACCTTCGTCCTCTCCAATAGATTTTGAGAAAATGTCTGTTGCCCAGAACAACGATCTTGAACTCGCTCAGTTTCGATCGAGTACCACGTTGAAATTCTTGCAACTACCTAGGTTAAATTCGATCGTAAGGATTCATTGCGATGTCTCTACCGGTAAACCATGATCGTTTGTTCCCCGGTCTTTCCGGCGAACCGTCTCTGACCATTTGACCGCCTTACTCTTTGACTGCAGGCCATTCCTTTACGAGACACATCTTCAGAAACTGTTTCCCGTGCATTTTTCGACTCATGGATTTCTTTCTTTGGTGTACCATCTACTATCACTAATGGGGCTCTTTTCATCAACTTCTCAATCACTCACAACTTAACAGAAGAGTGGTTAATAAGGCGATGGTTACCAACTGCCTGTAGGCTTCCAACTTTATGCAGTGGAATAACGGTAGAATGTTTCAATCGGTCGGGTATTGTCCTTTCTGGGTGGAAAAGTAAAAAGGCGGATGTGGCTCGCCTCTAACTGAACTTAAGGCCCAAGCGTACCCAACCAACCAACCACATTCCAACCACGGACGTCACTCAACCCTTCACACACTATCCACCCGAGCAATGACGATGGTAGTGGGACGTATTCAAACTGGAATAACAGATAGCCACATGCACTTCTACATACATGTACGAAATCTTAGCTCCAACATTCCTGGCTAACTTGCACCAGCTTTTCTACATTCCCTGACAATTAGTTGCACCGGTAACATGATCGTGCCTAAATAGACGTGTCTCGCATTGCACAAGGATAAAGAATTTATTTATTTATAAAAGTTATGAATGAGTAAGCGTATCTTCGCCACCATTCTTAATTAGACTGGGCGATATTTCCTCTGGGCCACGGCTCAAGGATGACTTGCTGGTAGAAATCGCAGGACGGACACTACTTATGTCAAACTGTACAGAGGACCGTGGCTGGCTACCTGGCGCTTGCAGGGCCTAAAAGGTTGAACCTATTGCTATACACTGCTTTACTTTAAACTGGGAGCTGAGGAATTCACATAAACTTATTGCGTCACTGGAAGTGTCGCTGGGATTAACATCTAGGGTAGAGATTTGTCGTCCATAGGAGTACGAGAGCGCAGTGGTCAGCTGATGTTCTTAGCTTTGTTCGAACTATTTAGTAAGGTTATTTCTTGATTGGGTTGCTGCTGCTTATATCCAGCAGAAAGTTGCTCTGTAACCTAATCCACTCTCATGATGTGTGCAAAACTATAGGTTTTGTTGTAGGATCCTCTAAGCTGACGCTTTCCGTTGTGCATATTGGGTTGTGTTACACTTTTAGATGCTTGCTTTATTAAATGGAACACGGGAGCTAACGGCTCGAGACAGTAAAGTATTTCCTCATAAAACAACCCAGCCGGCCGATCCACTGAATAAGGTATAAAGAATTCATCCCAGTTTGCTGATCAAACGAGTACAGCAAAGGTTGTCCAGTTAACGATGTACATCGGGCAGTACACTATGACTGCGTCTGTTTCTGTTGGATAGCCATTATGTCGCTTTACGTAAACCAAGCAATGCACTCATCCGTGCTCACTATCCGGAAACGCCGGCCCGACTGACACCCGCGTTGATGGCATGCCGAGAGCAAATATTAAGTCAATAATATGTTTCGCCCTGGTTGGAGCAGATACACGTTGCGTCCAGCCGCCCAACTTGATACCTGCAGGTAGGCCGGCACACTGCGGTGTTGCAGCAGCTAGGAACCAGTTTAACTAAGGCTGGATGAAACCTCCTACGGCCATTTTGTATGTTCACGAATGATCTGTTGCTTGCGCAAAGTAATCATAGGTGGGTGGCCACCCTTACTTAAAATATCCAGTGGTCTATTTACATACCAAAATAGTACCGTCAACCCCAGAATATAAGCCGTTAGCCATACTGAATCCATCGTCCCAGCTGCGTTAATGCTTTTGAACATTTTTGCTAGGTAAGTAGTTTAAAATTAATGGCGCACCCACCCCCTCATTTATGCACAGGAGATTGCATAAACAGCTGGTAGTCATAACGTGAGTAAGCCTCCTCTGAAGCGTTTGAGGAAAACCATGTATGCATGACAAACATTGCATCAGGGTCGACGAAGGACAGACAGAGGACGCAGGGCATATATTTTATTGTATAAGGACCTAGCATTTGTAGGTTAGAATGATAAAGAACACAGGATCTAATAGCTTTACGGATGAGGAAAGGAAGCCGTTGATGGCTACTACGCTATTTGCAGTAGTTGTGGGAACTGAGAACACATTGCAGTGGGTAGTTGGTCGACGAGGTTTTTGGTGCCGGGATGAACCTGTCACGGCTCATCCTCACCAGGTCTAGAAATGCGCAGGTTGCGGGGTAGGGAGCAGTGGAATATTTGGGCTATATAGCTGGATCGGCGACATAAGTCTGAAGGATGTAATAGGTGCGCAGCAACCTGGATGCGCATGCAGTTGAGCGGAGCTGTGCAGAATGCTAAAATAGTGCTCGTCGTAGGTGAATTGTTTGCGGTGGGGGTATGCGGTGCAGTTTCACTAGCATATGGGCTATGATTCGGTAGAGTCCAGCTTGGTGGGCCGATATACTATTGCCTTGGTATCACTGCGAAGTTGTGCACAATTCCGTATCCTAGTGCGCAAGGTTCTACTATCGTCTGTTCTCAGTTTGGTTGTGGCTGGGAATATGCTGATACCTTTACCCGTCCTCTCAAGTTGTACTGAGTATTCCGCAATATCGTTAACCTCACCGATTGTGCTCTTAAACTTACCCGTCAATAAGCCATCCGAAACATTAACCGCAAATGCGTTGAACTCAACATCGTCCCAACCAGGTTGCGGCGACTGCTTGTCTATGGCTCTTGATATACTTAAGGCATATGTAGGCGACATAACCAACATGGGAAAGTGTTTATGTGTGTTCCCTCCGACAGACTGTTTAGCACCTGGAGTCAGCGCCGTTTTAGGCGCGGTGCTGTCTAAGAGGTTATATGCCGCTCGTCACTTTTGGTTGGTTGCGCTGAGCTCTCGTTGACTAAATCCTGTTGTGTTTTAGGTGTTGTCAAAGCCCAAATTATGTTTTTCTTTCATTGGCCAGAAAGTAAGCTGCCTCATCATTGTTGCATTGCGAATTTGTTCACGGTTAGCTACGCGAGTACGCAATACTGCCTTCTCCTTTACATACAGTTTGATGGGAGCCGCAAATTTGTTACAAGCTTGGTCAGTCGTTGAGCCAGCAGCGCCTTATCTGCAATGCCAATAACTGCAAGGATAGCACGCCTAAATGGGTCCTCCAATTTATCGTCTGGAACATTAAACACTAGTGCGCTACACAATCCATCCCCGCACGCAGCATTATATGGTGCTAGGGCCTCCGCTTTTCCTAGTTTCAAGGTTGATGGCGTTGGCCGCAGCGACTCAGATGAACGCAGTGGTGTGGTCCATACAGGTGTCTTTTGGCTCGAAGCACTGGCGGCTCGGTTCTCTGTGTGTGAATTATGCTGTGCTCGCTTCGAGCGTCGTAGAATTTTCCTACAATGTCCGCGTTTACCGAGCTATTTAAAGCTGGCCTTAGAGTATCGTTAACCATTGTCCATTCTGATATAGGGGTCGAGTTGTAGCAGCAGCTGAACACTTAATATTAACTGAGGCGTTTCCTACATTGTTCTCAGGTTGGCTGATTTGATCTATGTATGATGTGGCTTTGTGGTTAGTACCGGTCCCAGGGTTTGCAGCTTCTTCTAAGGAATCAAGCAACACAGTATCCATGTCAGCGGAAATGTCAAGGTCCACAGTAGTTGAGCCACTTAGGTTCTTAGGCGTCGGACAGTTGTCATACACCCGTCTGGTTTGTGCGGAACTCCCTTTTAGATAATCGGAACGGCGTTGCAAAGCCGTTCTTGCTGGTACTTACTTTAAATCAACGTACGTCGTGCAGGTTCATAATTCGCTATGATAAGAGAGAAACTCGAGAGCCGATCTCTCATTATGGAACTTACCTAAAAGAGGCATTGGCTTTACGTACCTCATTTTCTTAGCCTTGTACAACGCAGAAGCTTATGTTCTAAGACACACACTTTCATCAGTATTTTGCAAATGGTGTGCAGTTTCAGACGGTCTGGAACGTTGTACACCACTACTTAATTAAGACACTTCGGCCAATTCATCACTCCGGTGCAACTCGTGTTAAGGAACCTCCCAGCCAGCTCCGCTTGCCTAACCTCCTTACAGTCCTTGGGGTGAACCATAGTCGCTATGGCTGCCGCTCTATCAGTAAAACGTTCTATTAGGTTGAAGATAGTTTTGATCCTCATAACTTTATTTTGAAGCTCGGTCATTCGGGAACTCAGAAAAACGAGGTCCTTTAGGTTGACGGTGCATG
This sequence comes from Dicrocoelium dendriticum, assembly GCA_944474145.2. Taxonomy (NCBI): domain Eukaryota; kingdom Metazoa; phylum Platyhelminthes; class Trematoda; order Plagiorchiida; family Dicrocoeliidae; genus Dicrocoelium; species Dicrocoelium dendriticum. The sequence goes on along the minus strand of OX104067.1, from coordinate 72,379,387 downwards.
GTATAATTGTGGCAGATGGGTTCTTAATGAGCGTTTTAGACTTGGCCGTGATAAGCCTTAATGGTCTCACAGTTTTCGTTGGGGACGATAAAACGACGTTCAAGGACCCTGGCAAAGGAAGGGGTGATAGAAAAGTTTTCGCTGCCATTGTTCTCGGTAACATCCAAGTTCGTTTGAGTGGCTGCAGAGTATATTCTTTATTTTGGTGGTATCATGGTGTGAGAAATAGAAGATAATGCTATATGGCTTTGCTTCGTGAATAAGGGTGTGATAAATTGTAGTGATGACTATAGGTGTAGTTCACGTTCACAGCATAATCGAAAGCAGGCAAATGGTAAAGGTGAAGTGTGAGCGGCTGTTTTATGGAGCGAATAAGTGTTAATGCAATTGTTTCGTGTATGTAAAGTTTGTGCTTGCAGTAACTTACTTGCTTGGATAAGGGGGTATACATATCTCTTGTCTGATTATGGTATTTTTTGCACTTTTTGAAATCTCCATGAATGCAAGCAATATTTACAACTAAAAAATCTTACTAACTACCATATTTTGTACATACTTAAACACAAATCGACCTATACACATCTCTTTCAAATCCAGTTATGAACGCATCACCATTTAGCCTGGTGTACCGGAACACAAAGTCCCTCCAGGCCAATTTTTCATGTCAAAAGTTAGCTACTCTCGAGGCGACAATTATGTGGAATGGCGATGTAATAATGCATAAATATTCACCGTGAAATAAAGACGTATAACGGAAAACAGAGTGAAAATCACGCAAAATGTAAGTGTGTGGGGCAAAGGAGACCAAATAATAATGCAGCAAAAAGTTGGCGAAACTGTTAAGTCGGTAGAAATGCATACATAAAGGTGAAACAGCGGTTAAAAACGCTGCTGAATTGTAAATTGTGTGTATGGAATGCGTAAATGGGAGAGGTTGCTACAGTGACGTGACATAAGGGGAAAAATTGCAAGTGCATTGTCGGCAAGTGGTGCTAAATGAACGAAACGGAAAAATTTGAAGCGAAATAGCAAAATGAATTTAGATGTTAAGGGAAACGTAAATCAAAACCAAAGGCGTGTTCCTTTTGCAATTAACAACACGTAGTACACATGATCGCAGGGTATACGTCACTAACGATTGAATTCGCATGTGCGGTGTAACCCTGTACCTTGTATCGTCTTGTCAACGTATCACTTATGCAACGAACAATCCACGTAACACCAGGCAGGGTGGCGTCGCATATGCGGACATGCTGCCAATGCCGAAGAATACAAACACGTGTGTATGACAGCAAGCGAACAAGAAGGGGTGCAGCGGAGGACACATTCACGAGGGAACATAAGGTGGCATAGTATGCCTACCGATTTCCAGCGAAAGCTGCTGCAGTCACGCATTCACACGTTGCATAACGGCGGCGCATAGCAGTTTCAGTGATGACTTATCGCTGCGTTGTCTCTTCAACAGATTGTTCTCATTCTCCACCCGGTTAGTCGTCGCGCAGTCAACCATACAATTACAGCTTTGTTGGTGCGCAGCCATGTTCTGTGCAAGTATTCGTGCTATTCGGTGTTAAGGGACTGGATGGCATGCAAAATACTTACGGGCTGATTCGAGTCCCGCGTGTACACCGAATTCCGCAGCCACTAAATTAACCGACTTCTCAAAACCGCCATGGTTTCAAGTAGCGGGGAACAACGCCTATTCATGTTGCAAAGGATGTAAAAACAGCAAAACGCCACGGCCGCATCATGATAAACAGCTCTGAAAGCTACAACTTGCGCAAAGCAGTTATGGATTACCAGCGTCTGTACAAAGACAGTGCTTGGTACCATATCAAGCTCTGCTTGTATAGCCTCCCTGTAGCTAGCGGACGTCTCATTTGACAACAAGGCGTAAAAGAAAGAAAACGCAACCCCCGTTACAACCACAAACATTCAGTGAAGTAACACGTGGCCGCCGTAACTTAACTGACGCGTTGCATCCGACAAAAGACCTCTCCGTATCGTTTCACTATTGGCGATATGCTGCAGGGCACAAAATCAACGCACGAAGGTGATCCCCAACGAGCCGAATCCGACACTTCCCATTCTTTTCCAGTATCCCCGTCACTTTACAAACCTCAACGGATTTAGGTGTAAGAGATCGCTTCTTTATTGACAGCAAGTCATTGCGGTTCAGCAACCGACCGTAATGTCGGACAATATGCGCGCACCTCACGATTGCTTTTAAAACTACACATAAGGCTTGTACCCTCCAACTCCTGCGTCTCCGTCAATCGCCTTTTACACGCATACAGCCACGGATTCCCAATTTGAAAATGGTGGTCATGCACCAGGTTGCATTCTCCATGCTGGTAACACAGACCCTTCAAAATGAACGAATCCCTGTGGCTGCATGCAATATATATCAAAGCATGATCAAACATCACTCACCACTTGCCAATAACGTTTCTACGTGTGTTATACACACACCGGAATTCTACATAGCGGTTCTGATAGCCTTCCGGTAACCTCACTGTCTTCCTCGCTTGGTATTCCCGTGAAACCGTGTGTGTCTGTAGAACGAGGAGGCTGTTTTCAATTGGAATATTTTTAAATCATCCTCTAAATCTTGGTGTTTGCGAGAAGAGGGGCGAAAAATATGCACAAAAGGATCCAGAATCGTTCACCATTGCCTCGCTTATAATGTGCCTCAGAAGCACCGCTGTTTCACTGTAGCTCATTATAACCGTGCTTTCATGAAACTGAAGCCATCCATTATGCAGTACGTGTCCATGAATATTATTGTTATCAAAATGGTTGTACAACACTTTTAATATAACCCAGCAGCATGATGCGTAGCACTCTGGCGTACCTAACCACCAAGGCCTAATTACGTGCTTTCCTGAAATGCGGGGAGTGCAGTCCAAAAGCGCACAGTAGTACACACAAAAATAAGCTAGAATAGCTCTTTCTGGGTGGTCGCTAAGGTGGCTAAGGCAAAATATAGGGCACCAGAGGAGAGTTAGCTAGGCAGTTTCTGAAAGTGTGTCTATTGCGAGGATAAGCCTCCGAGCCATTTGAAAATTTAACATATCGGGGGGAGTTTGCTGCCAAACTCTAATCGTGAGAGACACAGCGTCACTGTGACTAGATCTAAAATCGCTTGTAGATACCTTGAGGAAAGTCGCTCCTGCCAACAGGTTATTTTCGGTCATACGACGATCCTCCTCCCGAGTGACTCCGGAGATCTTCAGTCTCATGTTCATTTCTCATGTGAGTCCCTATTCTTGAGCGTGGACTGACCGCTGTCTATTCTGTTTCTACGTATGCATTCAACTTAATCGATAAAGTTCAGCGGAGTGGATCTAAATTGATTTTGAGTTACGAAACCTGTCTTACTCACATCGTCTTCTGCTTCTTAACTTGTTCTCCCTAGTTTTTCCTCGAGGTCGCACGGATCTTACTTTCACATGACGTACCATTAGAAGTGAACTTGGAGCTGAACTGTAGGATACCTTTCCAAACAATTCCCTCACTTTGCTTCACTATCACCATTGGAATTTTTTTAAACAAAGAAGACTTCGGGTCCGTTGTGACGTCACTCTGTCAACTAGTAAGGAGCGGGTGGAAAAATCTACCTGTGTACGTCGTTGATGCGCAGCCGGCGGAATGTTTCAAAGCTCGGTTGGATTTGTACCTGTTGAGTAAAGTTGGATCTTGTTGCTCCTTGTGCTAATGCGGCGGTTCCATTGGTATCGAGTTGCAATGCCCACCTTGATCCCTGTGACGAACGGGAGGCGACGGAGCGGACAAAAGATTTTTCATTCTGCTCTCTGCATTCCAAGAATCCAATGATCAATGATCCTATGAGTAAGTTCCTTTCAGCAGATCACGCCCGATTTGTTGCAAAGTGAATGCCCACTGGTGTGACCCAAACAAAGGTGAGCAAATTTCAAACAAGCAAAACACCCGATACCCTAATACCTAAAATTAATTTTAAGATATTGGTTCATTGGTGTGTAGAGAGCAGGAGGAAAGACCCTTGTCAGTTCCATCACTTTCATTTCATTGCAGGGTTAGTGCATGTGTTTGCGAGTCGTCGCGCCTCTGGGGATCGCCGCCTTTGCAATAGAAGCAGCAGGAAGCCGCGGAACTCATCACGTGACAACCTAGCAGACGCTCAAAACGTTTATCAGTTTGTGCATCAACTACGTTCTTTGGCAAGCTGTTCCAGTCGTTCTCCAACAGCGTAGATAGCGCCGCATCAAACTGGACGAAAAGTACTCTTCGTTTATAAAAGTTTTACTTGTAACCCATAACGAAATTGCCCATTATGTCGAAATTGTCTTTGTATGTCTGTCCCAAGTTCTCCCCTTAGGATTCGCCTGGTGTAACTTAGATCCACACGACGGCGGTGATACTCCAGTGGGAACATATCAAGCTTCTGAAGTCGATGCGGGTAGCTGAGATTGTGAAGCTCCGAGACGGATTTCAAACCAGGCCGCTGAACCTTTTTAACAAGGCATATTTAAGTTTCTAGAGGGAGTAGACAGCTAGAAGACCGCACTACAGGATTGAGCGAACATGTGAAATGAACAAGGTTCTAAGGATATCCGGCGAGATTGGGCAGACCGATATTTGTAAGGCACCCAGCATTTTGCTTGCATCCGCGACTTTCTTTAGCGTGTGCATTGAGGTTTTGAGGTCACGCGAACAGATAACACCAAGATCCTTCTCTCGAGTGACTGTCTTAAGAAGATAAATGTAAATGTGTCAGCAGTACGCCGTAACGACGTTTCGCTGCCGCGCGACCACCACCGGTCGCGCGCGGGCTGAGTATATCGCGAGGACGCCCACCCCTACGCGAATTCGAACCGGTGACCTTATGGTTGAAAAGCAAACGTGCAGACCACTCGGCCACCGGCCGAACGGAACCAAGTCCCCAAGAGGGAGAAAGGCACATATGTCACGGTTAACAGAGAGTTTCCACTTGAAGAACCAATTATGCAGCAGGTCAAGGGATGCTTTCAGCCTGTCGGCGTTATCAAAGCTGGATGCCTCTGATCATAGCTTGGGGTCACCTGCATAAATTAGGCAGTCAGCTTGAAGTATCGCAGAGAGGACAACATAGTGTTTGAAGAGTTCAGGCCCGAGGACGGAGCCTTGGGGAACGCCGTTGGTCATAAGCAAATGGTCACCTTCACTCGAATGGTCCGAGCTAGGAAAAAGCATTCTAACCAAGCTAGAACATTTTCACCAACTCCAATCTCATAGAGTTAAAGCAACAGTCGATTGCGTAGAACTTTATCAAAAGCTTTGTTGAAGTCGAAGTAGACAACATATAGATGTCGCCTCGTCTACTGCTCTGGCCCATGGTTCTCTAGAAATAAGCAAATTATTTATGCAGGACCTTGCTCTGGGGAATGCATGCTGAGCGGAGGAGAGATAACGCGACTGCTTTCGCAGTGCGCGTGTAGGGCACGCTTCAGAATGCTTTGCGTGCTCTAGCAAACGACAGGCATTTCGGCCGATAAAGGGATATTCTTGTTTTACTAACTTGTTAACAGCTCGCGAACACCGGGCCGAAAGCGTTGATTGAGAGAAGGCAGTGAACGTGCTGTTCATTGACTTTCCCAAGGCTTATAACGCCGTTCCACATTTGCGCCTTTTGTACAAGCTGGAGCCCTACGGTATATCTGGACCAGTCTTACGATGGACTTCAGCTTTCCTAATCGGAAGGCGTGTATGTGTGCGGGTGTGTTTTATCTTGTTCTCCCGCCAATGTGTTCTCAGTGGCGTCCCGCAAGGTTCAGTCCTTGACCCTCTCCTCTTCACTTTATACATTAAGGACCTACCCGATGAGTTGGATGTGCCATCCCTAATGTTTGCGGATGACTTGAAACACTGATTCACAACAGAGGATCCGCTTGGTATATTGACCCTACAGGGGACTCTGGATAGAATTTGGCACTAGTTACTTTTGTGGTAGTTGCAAGTTAATTTAGCGGAATGTTCACTTTCATGTGTTGGTCTGAATGACCTGCCGACTCGTTATTTGCTTGGAGGCAAAATGGTTCAACATTAATCTGGTCTTTGAGTTTTACTGTCATCAGACTTTAAGTCCATTGAAGACTGAATGACAGCTGCTGGCAAAGGTTTCAACACGTTGTGGATGATCCGCAGGTCATTCGTAAAAATGACCACCGAAATGTTCATTAGACTATTTTGGCTTTTGTAAGGCTGCGCTTGGAATGCTGCGCCCAGGATTGTCCTTCATGCCTGGTTCGTGATAAGCTGGCAGCTGAACGAGTTCTGCGGCCCGGGACGAAAATGATGCACGGACTAAAGAAGCTGACGTAACCGGAGAGGCTACATAAGTTGGATATATTTTACATGTATTACAAACGGCTTCGAGGCGACTTGGTCCTCACTTATGGTATGGTTGGACTTTTTCGCCCAACTCGATCGCCAACCCTTCGTGGACACCCATTAAACTTGCACAAACCCCGGTCTGATTGTGGTTGGGTAGCTTTACGGTTATTGCGTAGGATCATATATTATTGGAACGCACTGCCTGCAGACGTCGTGATGGCCCCGACGGTGGAAGAGTTCGAGCATCGACATGAGACTCTCGGTCTGCAGGTCGAAGTCACCTGCTTTATGCCTTAAGCCTTACTCGTCTACTATAGCCTATGCTTCTTTAACTCAGTTTAACACATCCTAATATTGCCCACGAAATTCGATAAGCTTGTCTTCTCTTGGGGTTGCTTGTAGCAACCCAAACACACAGCGGATTTTCCAAGTCCAACTTTGAGCTTCGCTTTTCCTTTGTTTCCTTTCGTTTCCTTGCATTCTTCACGCGGTCGGCACAGCAAGGACTGTTAGTGGAAGACACTTGGGCATTGTTCGATTGACCATGTGAATCGTGCGTGTTAATTTAGCTCTCCTACGGCGCATCAATGCACCGGATTCACTATCAGATCAACGACGTTTACGAAGGTGGAACATTCACAGCATTTTCCTACTGTATCGGTCCCACTTGAACATAAACTTGAACTTGGTAGTCTGCAGCATCGTGCAGATTCCCTTCTTTATGTTTCGGCATTACTGGGCCTACTTTCCAGTCAGGTAGTAAATTGCTATCCGCAAGCGAGCGACGAAACACTTGGCACATTGGCTTTGCTATGTATGCAACTGCTATCTTGAGAAATAGTGAGAGAAGTTCTTTGGAACCTAAGCCGAATTCGGGTTCAATTGCAGTAGGAGTTTCGATACCATCTCAGAAGAACTTTTGACTTGCTCCAGCAGCGGACAATGCGCTGTCAGATCATCACTGGGAACTCTACTGAGTAGACCGAGGAGTACTGGATGTCTAGTGGGTGAATTTTTAACATCGTCATAGAGAATAGCGTCTATGTCGTGAGAAACTAGGGCGGGAATATCACTGCCTGCCTTAGTGTTTCACTTTAAATTTGAGAAGAATTTCTTCGGGCAGCTGTGGGATTGCACGACTAGGTTATGTTCGTATTGACCCCGTTGCTTGCGTTTCCTCAATGTACACTGGTTTTTGACTGCTTATATCTTAGAATAGTTTACGTAGCCAAACAGGTGTAATCAACAGGTCACTACACAGCCACCCTCTTAGAAGAGAAAGCGCGGGTGACCATCTGACCTACGTGAGGACGGTCCATCGTCAGCCAGCGTTCTGTGGACCAGGTGGTGAGACTTGATGTAGCTGACGGGGGAGCACCAGTGCGATCGGACCCTAGCGGGCTCCCACCCGTCTCATATCTTACAATGACAAAAATGAGGTGGGTGATCATAAAAGACAAGTGTACGCTTCAAACTCATCTTCGGTTCCATGAATACATGAGCTGTAACCGCTCCACCTATTACTTTGTATGCGCACATTCAAATCCCAATTCAAATTCTCATTACATAGCGGTGCAGGTCGTGGCTGCATTGACCACATCTTCACCCTGCATCAGTTGTTGGAGCACCGTCACATATATTGGCGGCCCACCGTTGTCGATATCAAAGGTGCATTCGATTCGGTGGATAGACATGCACTTTGGGACTGTCTACTCAGGAAAGGTGTACCTGAGAAATATGTGAATATTGTTCCAGCATTATATGCGCATAGCTCGGACAGAGTGAGGGCTTACGGCAAGTTGTCGCCGCCCTTTAATATCTCCAGCGGCGTGAGACAAGGTTGCCCGCTGTCACCTTTCCTTTTCAACTTCGCTGTTGACGAAGTCATGGAAATCGCGTTCGCAGGACACGACTTTGAAGGTGTGGATCTGCTCCCAGGAGAACGACTTCTTCACTTAGAGTATGCTGATGATATTGCCCTAATCTGTGACAGCTCACAAACGTGTCAGGCGGCACTGGACAGATTAGCACTAGCTGTCCGTCACTTCGGGCTCTGCTTCGCACCCTCAAAGTGCAAAGCGTTCCTCCAAGATTGACACGGACCGCCTCCTACGCTGACCGTTGGTAGGGATCAGCTAGAAGTCGTTCAAAAATTCAACTACCTGAGAAGTTGTATCGGGGCCCGTGGGATTGAAGATGAGATCACGAACCGTATAGCAAAAGCTCGGGGCGCTTTTGCTAACCTTCGCCACTTATGACGCCGGCGCGACATCACTCTTGCCCTGAAAGGTAGAGTGTACAATGCAGCAGTACGTTCGACCCTACTGTACGGTTGTGAAACCTGGTCGCTTAAAGCAGCGGACCTGAAGAGGCTAGTTACGTTCGACCACCGATGCCTTCGCAATTTAGCTCACATCTGGTGGGAACACCGCGTAAGCAACGAGCGTGTTCGACGCCTTGTTTACGGCACAGGAAAAGGAAATGGACCGCTCAGCACCGTCATTTCACGCACCAGGCTCCGATGGCTCGGCCACGTGTTACGCATGCCAGCCCACCGGCTCCCGTGACGTGCGTTGTTTGCGCGCCGGGTTTGGATGGAAGCAGAGGATGGGTGGCCAAGCGATGACTTGGTCCAGAGGAATGAAGGCCCTCACTTCTGAGTTGGCCTCGGTTGGAGCGTCTTGGCACCCTGGTTGGGGTCCGAAAGACGATGAACACGTTTGGTTGGACACACTTGCTGATATGGTTAGGAGCCGACCTCAGTGGCGTTCGTGCTGTGAGTTTCTTTGTCCCACCCCATCCCTCTTAGCCTCCCCCTCCAACCACGATCTCATTATTTAGCTTCATATAATTTCGCATAGTATTTTTTGATGCACAGTAGCCGGCTGGTAGCTTACCGGAATGACGCCCATCCGTTACTAGTAGCATTCTTTTTTTCTCCTTTTTTCTGTGTATTGCGGCACAGTAGCTGAGGTGTTCCCCACCTTTAGCTAACGTGTGTGATGATGATGATGATGACATAGCGGTGCGGTTGAGTTGGTAAACACTGAAACATATTTTTTGCAATGTTTTAGTTTTCAGTCATTTTTCGGAACTTGTCAAGCACCTGCTTTTTCATCCGTTATAAATTATTGTACGTTATTATTCGTTTTTAGTCCAACATGACTACAATCAAGTGTGTCCGAGTTTAGATGCCAACTGAGGTTCAAACCCGATTACGAGCGATGTCTCGGACTAGTATTCACTAGTTCTATGATTTCATCGACAATGAGCAAATAGCGAGCTAGAAATCTTCACCACTCTTTACTGAGAACGTCCTGATACACTCAAAATTTTTTAAGTAACTGAGGTGTGAGTATAATAAGAGCCCATGAAATTAGACCTCACTGAGACAACCGCAGGTAAACCGATTGGTCAGTTATCGGCAGTCCTGTAGTGGTCGAAAGAATACCAGGAAGGTTTCAGTCCCTTAGCAAACGCAATAACTTGGAAAAAGTAAACTCACAGTCTATTCAAAGTTGAATTCGAATCGGAGCTTGCACTATACCTATGATCCACGTCGAGCACGATGGAAATAAACCTTCAATACTAATTCCGAGTCTAATGTCCGATTCGCAAACAGACTGAACAACACCGTACACATGCAGAAGTATCACAGCCAAAAATCAGCACGACGAAGTGCGGGTCACGAAGAAGTGTATTGTAATCGTTAATTCAAACAAACTGTACAAAAGATGTCATGCTAAAATTGATGACAGGAAAGACAAAATGTAAAAGATTAATACCCACTACATAACTCTCCGCCGTAGAGCGTACACTGTTACGGTAACGCTCGATATAGCTATTTAGGGAACAAACTCAGCTAGTTTGGAGGGGAAAGACAGAACGTCCTGAACATGTGTGCTTGGGATCATTCGTTGCGCGAGCGCATGGAGGTTCTGGAGCATTGGAATCAGGCGGTTGGCCAACAGTGGTAACAACTTGCGATCACACAAAGTAATGATATGCTCAACATAAGCGGTTTAAGACGGACAGTATTCACATATCCTTTCGATCCATTCCTTTACTGGAGGAAGCGCTTAGGATTTGGTGACAACACTTTGAAAGGACCTTCAAAAGGGTGTCAACGGCTTGCGAACTGCATCAATGCGAATGAAAACAATGGACAAGTGTGTAAGTCCGGATGAATTCGTTGTTCGTGAGCAGTGAAGCGAGTAGACGTAGGTCGAATTGTTCGGAAGTGTTGTTTGGGTCGTTCGGCGTAAGCCACAGGATCCATGTTACCAGTGAATCTGGAATCCAAAATCATCTCACCTGGAAGTATGAGAATGGTGCCAAAGACGAGTTCGGCAGGGCTGCATCCAATATCCTCTATGACGGTATTTCGAATACCAAGGAGGACGGCTGAAACGCGTTCAGCCAAATGTGGGTCAGGTGAATTAGCTGTGCTGCCGGCTTTAAACTGTCGATGGAAACGCTCGACAAGGCCATTCGAAGCGGGAGGATAAGCAGTTGTCCGAATGAGGGTACAACCAACAGACGATTCAAGTCACGGAACAAGGTGGAACTAAACTGAGATCCTCGATCTGTAGTGATCGTAGATGGTACACCAAAGAAGGAAATCCATGAGTCGAAAAATGCATGGGAAACGGTTACTGAAGATGTGTCACGTAAAGGAATATGACCTGCGGTCAAAGAGTAAAACGATCAACACAAGTCAGAATGAAATTGAAATCGTTCGATGGAGGAAGCGGTCCGACTGTGTCTAGGTGGACATGTCTAAAAGGTGCCTCAGATAGTGAGAATGTTCCGGGAGCAGAGTTAGTGTACCCGTGTACTTTGCTGCTCTGGTAGCTGTGACAGTGTTTATCCCATTGACGGATACCGGAGCGCATACTAGGCCAGATGTGACGATCAGTAATCAACTTCACAGTGGATCAGATGTTAGGATGTGATATTCCATGAAAATGATCAAAGACGGTTCCCCGGAAAGACTGGGGAACAAAAGGTCTTGGTTTACCGGTAGAGACATCGCAGTGAATCCTTGCGTCTGAGTTTAACCTAGGTAATTGCAAGAATTTCAACGTGGTACTCGATCGAAACTGAGGGAGTTCAGAATCGTTGTTCTGGGCAGCAGACATTTACTCAAGATCTATTGGAGGGGACTAAAGTTGATGTATGTGAGCACGTAAAAGTGTATCAGCAACAACATTATTTGGACCGTCAAGGTAGCAAATCTCGACACAGATTTGTGAAAGGTAATCCAGGTGTCGTATCGCTCTCGGAGAACAGTGGTCGGAAACGGCACGAAAAGCGTAGACCAAATGCTTGTGGTCCATCAGGTTTACAAAACGTCGTCCTTCAAGGACGTGACGAAAGTGTTTGACGTCCAAGTAGATCGCGAGAAGTTCGTTACCGAGAGTACTATATTTCGTTTGTGCTGGCTGTAGTTTCCGAGAAAAGAAAGACAGCGGCTGAATCGCCTTTCCGATTAGTTGTGGTAGTACAGCACCGACAGCGGATTGTGTGGCATCAGTCTTGAGAAAGAGAGTAGCTTCCTCGTCAGTGTCCAAGTAGCTCACGTAAGTTACCTGGCTCAACTTTGCTTGATGGCAACAAAAGCTGTTTCGGCTTCTGGCGTACTGGTGAGCTTCTTTGGATTATCCTTAAGCAACTCAGTCAAAGGCTGATGAACGGCGGCACAGTTGCCAATTTCTCTTCCTTAATAATTAACCATGCCAAGGAATCGGCGCAGGTTTTTAACGGATTGAGGCAGTGGATATTTCTTCATTGCCTGCGTTTTCGCAGAGATGCGACTAATGCCTTTGCTGTCAATTCTGTGACCAAGATAATCGACGCTAGATTGACCAAATAGACAGTTATCAGAACTAATGGTTAACCCGTGATGCTTAAAGCGTTCGAATACTTGTTGAAGGTGCTCCAAGTGTTCTTCTAGCGTGGCACTGGCTATTAGGACATCGTCGATTCAGGCAAAAATAGAGTCTAGGCCACAAAGGACCTGGTCCGTGGAGCACTGAAAGGACTGTGCTACATTACGAAGAAAAACGCTGGCGAATGAACTCGTAAAAAACGAAAGGTGTGATATCAGTCGTTTTAGCAATGTATTCAAATGCTATCGGAATCTGATGGTACGCTCGCACAACGTCAACCTTATAAAAGAAGGATTTCGCGGTCAATCCCAATGAAGAATCATGAATGTGAGGGATAGGGTATTTGTCGGGGATGGTAACGGCGTTGAGTGTCCCGTAATCACCGCATGGACGCTAATCACTGGACATTTTGGGTACAAGATGAAGCGGGGAAGCTCAACAACTTTTGGATAAACGAATGATGCCGAGATTGAGCATAGGCTCGAAATCGCATTTAGCCGATTGGAGATTGTCAAGTGGAAGACGTCTGAGTTTGGCTGACACGGGTGGACCTTTGGTGACGCTATGATGACGAACCTCATGTTTAGGCTCGGTAGAGTCGGTGTTAGAACGGCCCAAAGATTGGAATTGCTGAAGCAATGTTGAATATGGGGTAATGTGCCGTGTACCGGAAAATACGCTCATTCAGTATTTCGCAACATTGGATTTTACGGTTGTTTTAACCTTCAAAACGTCCATTTGTTTTACTGACTGCACATCCGTTGACAAAAACCGTTTTGGTGAGTACCTTGATGCACCTTTCACGATCTGGCTGATTTGCTTTCTACTTTTGTAGTCTGCACAATATAAGTTGTGTTCAGTCGCCTCCGACTTCTACACTATCGTATTCGACACGTCTTACTTGTCATTGCCTACCGACTAGTATCCCAGGCTCCGCCCAACAGTTGGTGACCCTGACGTTACACGAACACGCAACCTTCGAGTGACTCGCCAACCGGCTCAACGCAACCCCCGAGTGACTTGCCAGCCGACCCAAGGCCCCCTTCCTCACCCAAGGAACAGACAGTCGCCCTCGACCGCAGACAGCCACGAACGGATTGGTCCCCAAACGCCGCCTAGGCGTTACCGACGAGGACGCCGGATTTCTTTGTGGGATGAGGACCGTGGACTAAAGTGCGGTGGCGGAAGTGACACCTTGCAAGCGCACCGTCAGGTTTGCAGCAAAGGGCAAGTCCTGTCGGCCTTTTTTCCGGACTAGCCAGTTTTTTTTGCAGTCCGACCAGCCCGCTCCGACGGCTCCCCAATGATGCACTGTGGTCCACACGATCATCGTGAATAATAACTAACAAAAGCCTGGACCCAGCGAACTCTGATACACACCCCAATTCGGATGCCCTTACTCAAGCCCATGTAACTATTCGCACCCATCCTCACCTTCCGCTTTCCCCACTAACAGCTCCATCGACCGCTTCCATCCTTCCGCCTTCTAGGGGGAGGCTCTTGTAGTGTACCGGAAAGCACGCTCTTTCATTACTTTACAACATTGGATTTTACGGTTGTTTTAACCTTCAAAACGTCCATTTGTTTTACTGACTGCACATCCGTGGACACAAACCATTTTGGTGCGTACTTTGCTGCATCTTTCTCGATCTGGCTGATTCGCTTTCTATTTTTGTAGCCTGCACAATATAAGTTGTGTTCAGTCGCCTCCGACTTCTATACTGTCCCTTATTTGACACTTCTCTTACGTGTTATTCCTTCCCGACTAGTATCCCAGGCTCCGCCCAACAAGGGTGTGGTATGAGTACGCGAAGTCCGACGGAAGTGACTGGGGCGAGATGGCAAGGATCAGTGAGCGAAGTGCTGTCGTCTCGTAACTTCCTGCAATGTAGATCGACGACGAGGCCGAATTTGCTAAGGAAGTCGATGCAAATTATGGGTTTTTGGACGTCTGCGATGGTAAAGATAAAAAGGAAATTCGCGTCGTAAACCAAGACTTAGTTGCAACAGTTTCAGGCCGTCTGTCGCGATCTTAGTCATGTTAGCCGCATGTAACGTAAGTGTGGCTTGTTGCGGAGCGCGTTTTTCCAAACATCATGGTATAACGCTGTTTACTGCACCCGTAGCGACCAAAAAATGCAGTTTGGTCCTAGAATCGAACACGTACAGAAGGCGACTGAGGATTCGGCCAGTGACAGCCGTCGCCATTACTGGTTGGCTTTGGTGTTTCCCGGTTGCGAAATGGGAGTTCCTTTCAGACAATTGCATTTCGGGCGACAGTTACGTGTTGCTTTGCCGCAGCGACGGTGGAAGTAGAAGTATGACCGCTGACGTGAGCCTGAGGTACTGCGGCGGGAACCACGAGGACTTCTTCGGTTAGGAGGAACAAATGGTTGCGCACAATGTTATTCATATATTTGGGTTTTATATTTGTAAAATTTTCGGGAGCTTTGGCTTTCTTAGCTTTTAAACGATTATTCGACCAAAATCAGGGCAACTGATACATGATTTCCAAACCTGAACGCGTTTACACGGTAAATGACGGGAAGACGAACGGGTTCACAAAACTCTCGACCATAGCATTTGGTCTTGACAGGCGGCAGATTAAGGGTGGATGATGGTGTCAGGATAACTGATGCCTGTAGACCAAGATAGAAGTCTGTTGCGACGATGCTAGGATGCTACAAATTGGTGCGGTTAGTTGTAACGTCGCATGAAGCATCGCTAGACGATAGAGACGAAGTGATTTTCTCTTTAAAGTTGGATTTAGGCGGTCGATGGTAACGATTTCGCGTCAGCCACCACGGACGATCGTAAACGACTTACCTTTTCGGTTGCTTACTTTGAAGGGTTCGATGTATGGCGACTGTAGAGGCTGTCGAACCCCGTCTACGCGAAGCAATACGTGTGAACAAGTTGACAGTTTTCCGGGCACGCATGCCGGTGTATTGTGCAACCGTGAATCGTGCAGGTGGAACTCATGCTTCAGTACAACTTCCGTAATGGGGAAATGTAGTGGACGGTGTTGCTTCTACGAGCTATCCGGGCATACTTAGCGTGCATCCAGAGATCAACTGCGCTAACGTTGCTTTGCAATCATTTTTAACCTGTTGCTTAAGCCCAGGAGGACGAGAGAAAAGGTTTCGGACCATGAAGGATCTGCGTGCACAGGTAGTGCTGCCTTCCACTGGCGTTAAAAATGCTCCACCATACCGTTAGCGGCCGGATGATACGCCGTCGTTTGGAGGTGGATACATTCTAAATTCTTAAGCAAACGTGGACGAAAAGTGCGACCCTAGATCGGTGGTCATGACGGCGGATTAAGGTACTGAGCTACCCAGCACCCTATTAATAACTTTGCTACTGTTCCCGAAGAGCATTTTGGTATGCGAATAGCTTCTGGTCACCTGGGAAATCGTTAGATGCAAGATAGTAAGTATAGCGAACCTTGTAAAAGTGGTAGAGGACCTACGAAGTCAATGTTGCACGTAGTGAAAATATGCGTATAGTGTTGGAAAGGTGCCTAATGGGCGTTTTGTGTGCATCTACACCTTCGTGTGGTGACACGGAAGGCAAGCTGCTGCCCAATACAAACGTTACGATTAACATTGCGCCAGACGAATTGTGCGGTTACGAGTTCTACCGAGGCACGAACGCCCGGGTGAGATAAACTATGCAACGTGCCGAACACGGTCCATCGGAACTCGCGTGGTACGACTGAGCGCAGTATACCCATGGAAACATCACAAAGAAAAGTTCAGTCTGATTATGTCAGCGAAACGGATCGTATGCACTTTGAGGGAGATCTATGTGATAAATGTACTTCAGGAGCATTGAATTGTGCGGCGCCCATGGCTGCCAGGTCGATAGCAGTGCCGAATTCAGCGGAGATCGCTTGAATTCGGGTAAGTGCGTCGGCGGTCGCGTTGTGCATAAATGAGACGTCATATATCGGTCATAAACTGAGCGATATACTATAGATGGTGCAACTCTCTAGGAGAGTATCGGTTGGCTGTTAAGTGAAGCGCATAAGTCATTGGTTTGTGGTTGGGAAAGACGGCAAAGCAACGGCCTTCTAAGAGATGTTGAAAATGACGGATCGCCAGGTGGATGACTAATATCTCCATACCGAACGTGCTGTGGGAAGATTCGGTTGGTTGAAGGTGTTTAGAAGAAAACTTAAGCGGTTGCCAAGCGGTACGTACCTGTTACCGTAGGACAGCAACAATTGCCACGTCGGAATCATTGGTATTGAGCGACAGTGAGGCTGCCGGGTCGAGGTGTGCTTTAGATATTATTTTGGCAACGGCCCCTAATTTTAGCTACTGCCGCAGGAGGTCCGTGATGGACTTTATGAGTGATGTGCAGTTAGGTATGACGCGTCAAAACGTCTTGGCTCTTTAAACCAATGAGGTTCATTCTGTGGATGATGTCTGTAACCATATTCTGCATTGGCGCCACATTTGTAGAGTAGATGCGTTGGTCAAACAATTTCACCAAACCAACGCTAAACGAATACGTTTCCGCGCTGATCATTGACTTATGTTAGGGTAAACGCGCAAAAAGTGTCCAAGCGTGATCAGGATGATTTCATGTGAGAGGGTGTTGTTTAACATTTCGTCAAAGTATGCGTAATAGACCACCGCAAGCATAGTCGACAAAGCAGTGCAAAGTATGTGCAGCATTCTAAGCAGCAAATGTCATGCGCTAGGAAAACAAATCAAACAGTATCGTCAAAATAATTTTGGCGCTTTTTGCCTCCGTTAACAGCATTTGCTTGTATGTGAAAACCAAGTCGATGCTACTATATGCTATGTAAACTGCCAAGCTAGCTGTCAGCTAACGATGTGTAAGAACGGATGGCGCTTGGACACGGGAACGGTGTTCAAAACACGATATTTGCCACGAGGCCGTCAGTTTCTCACAAGTTTCGTCAAAACCATGTGGAAGGACAACTCTCATGGACGGCTTGAGGACAACAAGCTGAAGTATGTGTTCACATTTAGCCACAAAGGTGCTACGATAGGTGGATAGATAGAGCACAATGGGGCAGCAGTCCGCTTTGTGTTTACTTTAGCTTATCCGTTGGTTTCATACAGATGATCACTGTAGCGCCCAAAGACATACCTACTATCTTTTATGTACAACTTCGTTTCTGGCCAATTGTACAACACTATCTATTGTTTTAACCTCCCTTACACTAAGGCCATCTTGGCCTACATCTGGTTTGTCCCAATTACGTTTGGTGAGTCCGAAACTGACGTTTGCTCTTGTCTTGCTTTATCCGTCCATGCCTGTGGTAGCCCAGCGAATATATCTCCTCTGTGTCCTACTTCAGTTGCCTTCTGATATCCGCGCTCGATCAAGCGCACCGTCTCGGACTAGTATTTATTAGTCCTACGACTTTTGTGCCCCTTCTCTAATATCTGTTGTATAATGCTTATGCCCCTACTGCAACCTCACAAACATGCTATATATATATATATATATATATATATATATATATATATATATATATATATATATCACAAAGCTTCAAATGTTCAGTTGGCATTCACTGTTAACCAAGCAAACACCTTTGTGATACCAAGTGTGCGAAATAAAAGTTAATCCACATTCCATCCTGTTTTGTGTGTCTTTTTGCCTAGTGCCACCCACAGTAATAGAACTACTTTCTTTTAGGCAATGTTTCTTGCATTGTGACTATGGACCAATCGAACTTTTATGATACCATCAGCAATCTGTGCAGCAAGCTGCACGCATGGTTAGCGTTACGTACTTTAAAGTCATCCCCATTTTGCAGTCGTCAGACACGCCTAAGACTTATGACGCAATATAACCTGCTTATAGCTCCTGAGGTTTCAGAGTGGGTGTTTGAACGTTTCACATTTCATCTTGTTAGTACTTTAGCGACCACCTCATCTACTCTACCAACTGAAGCAATTCGAATGAAGATGAACTGGATTGAACATCGCCTTTTGAAGTCTGAGTGTAGGATTAATGCTCTGCGGAGAAAGTGGAATCAAGTAAGTGTTTCGGAACAGAATGAATGCTTTAGTTAGCTAAACTAAGGGACACAAGTGTTCATTCGGTCCCTACAGATGACAAATATTTTCAGCAAATCAACGAATTGGAGTTGTCAGTCCAACGTGAGTTGCTTCAACCAGTTCGCTTATAGTAGGGTGTTTCAGTGGAAGACGCTGTTTGGGACGAGACACTAGGAACAAAACAGTGAGTGCTCTGTACCATCATCGTGTTGCCAATTATAGAGCAAAGCATTGTCATAATACTGTCACACATAACAAGGTAAGTTTTGTGACGCTTTCGGGTCGAAATAGCAGCCTCTAGACCAGTGCTTCACAATTTTTATGCGCCTAACTCACAAAGTGGTTTCACTATGGACAATTATCACTTAAAAGTTTTTCGTTTTAAGAGCATTGTTTCTTAATTGTTGCGCCTTTTAATTTAACACGGTAAATGGATACTATTTTTACTTACTTTCACTCGTTCAAATAAAGAATGCACCTATTTTCGAGCAATTTTAAATGAGCAAATGGTAATGTACGTTAATGAGAAGATTGATATTGCTTAGTTCTTACAACTTCTGTTATATTTGTTACGGTTTCGGCTAATACACATGGTAAGTCCTGCTCAAAGTTCATTCAGCCTTTTGCTTTGGTGTGTGATCCGTGACCAAACATGAACAGATGTCGGTGACTGAAGCGTCACCCGATCTGACTGCATAAAACAACTTCCCGACTTTCTTGACTTGTTTAAATCATCCCTTCCAAGTCTTTCCAGGATGACAGCTTACCTCCACCAACCTGCATCGATACGTCCGTAACACTAACCCCTCGTGTTGTTCCTTCCGTCTTGGCTGCTTTACCTGTTCAGTTAACCTATGCTCCTATCTTAGTGTTCACACAGCTCTGTAACTCGACTCGGCGAATGACTGCCTGCCTCAAAAGAACAACAATCGACGGGCAAGCCGAGGAAGGTCCCATTTAGTTACCCTGCTTTGCTGAGTTGTACTCGTATTTCAGGTGATAAAGATAACTATTGAATACTGTTTAATTCACTGACCGCTTACTAGTGTTTAGTCACAGATGGCTAATCAATAGTGCTTGGATTGTTGGTTGCATAATTTGATACAGATGATTTTGTTCAATTGTTCACCGAGCTTGGCGGCTTGGTTGCAAACCTTTCAACACCATGCACGGTGGCATCCCTAGTGCAGTGAGATACAGCGTGAAATCTTATTGAATGAGTTGTCGATCCGTAATCGACCTGAAGGTGACTTTTGAAAGTAGCAGTTTCGCTTTGCATCCCGTGACCACTACCCACTTTCCCCACGACCGAAGTCGGCGCCCGAGTTGTTCTTCTTCAAACCGCGTAACAACATCTTCCTCATTTATTTCTGTCGAAGTGGTTTGTATATTGTATCGAGGTCGACGCGCACGTTGATCGAGTTTTTCGCTGAGAACCAAGCTTTCAGGAATCCCCTTTATTTTCTTGTTTCACTTCCTGCCAGGACTTCTGCTTTGGTCCAATCGTAGCCATGTCCTTGTTCACCCACATGTAATGAAATTAGCGACGATGCATAATGCTTTACACAGGCCATTTTATGTTTTTGTATCCTTGTTGCCAGTTTTCTCTATCTGGCCAACATAGTCTCTTTCGCAATCTCGGCAACGTAGTTTGAATATCACATTGCGTTGTGCGTGCGCCTGCAGTTTTTTTGATTTTGACAGCTCTTTCTCAACGTGGCAGTTGACTTGTGTGCTACGATCAGATGATGCTCTTTGAACAATCTGGCTGCCAGTTCCGATACGTTCTTCATATAAGGCATAAAAACTCCTCTCCGTTCTTGTGATTGTTGTTGTTGTTGTTGTGGTTGTTGTTGTCGTCGTCGTCGTTGCTGCTGATATTGTTGTTGTGATTGCTGCTGCCGCTTCTGTTGTTGTTGTTGTTGTTGTTGGTGTTGGTTGTTGTTGTTGTTGTAGGCTATGTGTTTGCGTTGTTGTGATTCCGAAATCTTTGGATGAAGCTTAGAGGGTATCCGTTGAGTTGGAAAAGTGTTAACTAGGTGCTGTTCTTCCTTTTGCTTTGTTTCTGTGATGCTGCAGTGTGTTTTCATTCTACGAAATAGTGTTCGCATACAAGTTACCTCGTGGCATTTCGAGTGATTTCTGTTAAAGTTCAGAAGTTGGTCTGTGTGTGCCTTTTCTGTAAACCGATGCTTGTAACTTGTCTTCTATGGTCCTTGTTACTAATACGTCCAAGAAAAAGAGATGGTTTTCCTTCTCCGGTTCCATTGTAAATTGCATACCTTCTATGGCGTTATTCAATAGCTGTTGTGCGACTGTTATTTGGTTGCGCCTGATTATCACAAAAGTGTCCTCCACACAGCGAACCCACAGTTTCGGATTGATGACTAGCAGTACATCCAGTTTGGTACCATATTGATGACTCAATCCCCGTAAAATTCTGTTTTACCCCCTTGTGGGTAATTAACCCCAGGTTGAGAACCAATGTTCTAGACAAAGTTCCATCCTCGACTGACTCTACCCCGTGCTGCATCAGTACATTGCTAGCACCTTATTTATAGTAACTAACGTCTTTTCCCTTTAGTGCAACCTACTTGCAAGATGTATATTTGTTCGCAACCTACGCCAGCTTACATAAAATCATCGGTTATAACTGAAAGACAATAACCCTTGCTAGTATTGGTACTGAAAAATCTTTGTTGTTTTGCACAAGTTCAGCTTTGACCGACACAATTCGGGTAACATATCTTGAGGTAAGTTACGCATGAAGTAACAATGGAACCTTCGTATAAAACGGAAAAATCGTGACAAGCCCCCTTGGGATGGTCAGAGGGAACAACGTTAGTACAATAAAGTTACGCAAAAGTGAAAACGCGTCTGTGGGCTCACCACAATATCCGCATTAACACAAAGTACATTCGTGATGGTTGTTGAGCACAATGTTTGTCTACGTCTTGTCGTCACTCACTTGATATATATATATATATATATATATATATATATATAATGATTGGCGGCATCCGGTTTCGGATTTGCCTGTCACTGTGGCCAGCCTCAGGATGCCTGCGCCTACAGAAGAACCATGGGTGGCTTGCGTTGCACCACCCACAGCTCCATCCACACACCCCATATCCAGTGTAAAGCCGAAGGAATAAGACCGGGAGGCATGCGGATGGGAGCCACGTTTCATCAACGGAGCCGGCCCACACTCCTTCACAGGCAAACACAAGCACGCTGTATTTGGGGAATCAAGTACACACAAGGCGGTGGCTGGACCGTAGTCCGGAGATCTTGTAGTTGGTTGGATTGGCAATTTCCTTTACCAACGAAAGCTACAAGTACGTGTTAGGGGATCACTTTCTAACCCAATTGAGGTGGAATGTGGTGTCCCACCAGACTCAGTGCTGGGACCGCGTTTATTCCTGGTGTTTATCAACGACCTGACAAGAGTCATCTCCTCAGATTTCCTGCTTTTCGCCGATGACGCCAAGATATGGCGGGCGATTAGTAACAAGCCAAATCAGGATCTGCTCCAACATGACCTAGATTGCATTTACGAATGGCCATAGAGGAACATGCTGCAATTGAACATAGCTAAGTGCAAGGTGATACATCTGCGTCACCAGTCGGTGAGCGCTTACAAGCTTCGAGACCACACCTTGGAGAAGGTCTCTCAGGAGCGTGACCTGGGTGTATTGGTACAGGAAGATCTCGGGTGTTCAAAACAAGCAGAGAAGGCGACGAGGACCGGAAATCAACACTTCGGCCTTCTTCGCAGAGCCTTCGGTCGGTTTGAACCCTCAATCTTTCCCCAAATGCTTAACGCCTACGTGCGACCTCACGTGGAATATGCTATTCAGGCGTGGCAGAAACAGGATCTCGTTGCTCTCGAGACTCCTCAACGACGGGCAACCAAGAACGTCAGGGGCCTCTTTCATCTGCCCTATCAGCTTAGACTGAAATCTCTAGGAATGTACGGCAGTCGACATGGGCTTTTGCGGGGGTATCTCATAATGGTTTACCAGATTCTGAAGAACGCAAACCACATTTGCCGTCCGCTGCTGGAATTGAACCACAACACTAAACTAAGAGGTCACCCTCTGAAACTGACAATTCATTATAGCCGGCTTGAATGCCGTAGAAATTTCTTTCCTCTCTGCATGTGCCAGCCTTGGAACGCCCTCCCTAATTATGTTGTCTCAGCTCCTAATCTGGCGATATTTAAAAAACGTGTTGACGATGCATTGTCTTACTTCCATTTCAATTTATGACTTGTTAGCCAGGGTCTACAAAACGCAATCAAACGGTGCCTTGCCAAACGCCTAACCAATGGATTGCCGGATTTATACTTTTAATACGCGAACATCTCCGCTATTCCACATAAGTCTATGGTGAGCCCACCACAACGCTTTTCAATTTATTATGCAATTGATTTTCGCAATACTATCCATCCAACGGGACTTGTAAAGCGATGCCTTTTTACCCGTAATAAACCATTGTTCCACTGTTCCACACTAACTGCATGGAACCTATAGGTCAGCAGAGTGGTCAGCAGAGGGTCAAGCAGCGGTAGATCGGATTAAAGATATGCTGACTTCCGAGCTCCTTCTCCCGCATTACGATCCCAACCTTCCAATCGTGGTAGCTGCCGATGCAAGCAACTATGGCATCGGAGCTGTGTTGTCCCACACTTTCCCAGACGGTTCTGAGAAAGCAGTTATCCACGTGGCACGGTCGTTAACATCAGCAGAGAAAAATTATTCCCAGGTTGAAAAGGAAGACCTGGCTATCGTATTCGCTGTCAATAAATTTCACAAAATGCTATATGGTAGAGGTTTCAAGTTACTGACGGATCACAAACCGTTGCTGACCATATTTGGTTCACATAAAGGCATCCCGGCAACTACAGCCAGCCGTCTACAGAGATGGGCTCTATCCTTACTGGCCTACGATTTTAGCATCCATTACCAATCGACCACAGATTTTGGGCAAGCCGATGTGTTGTCTCGGTTAATTGCGGATCATCCAGCAGACAACAACGAGACAGTGATTGCTAGTGTTAAAGTGGATCAGGAGATCAATCGGGTAATCCTCGACACCGCGAAATCCCTACCAGTCTCGCTAAAATCCATCCAGCAGCACACATCGCAGGATGCCGTACTACGTAAGGTGATGAAGCACGTGAAAGAAGGTTGGCCATCGAGGGTATCAGATGCAGAACTCATCCCCTATCACCGGTGCCAAAACAGCTTATCAATCGTTGACTCGTGTTTGCTTTCCGCTGAACGTGTAGTTGTTCCCTCAGCTTTACAACGGCCCATTCTCACCCAACTTCACAAAGGCCATCAAGGAATCACCCGCACCAAAGCATTAGCTAGAAGTTACGTGTATTGGCCAGGGATGGATGATGATATCTCACACCTGTGTACGCGGTGTGAAAACTGTGCGACCACGCAAAAATCACCAAACAAATTGGCCCCTGTGCCATGGCCAGCAGCGACCACGCCGTGGTCAAGAGTACATGTAGATTTCGCCGGCCCAGTAGATGGTAAATCTTATCTCATTGTGATTGACGCTCATAGTAAATGACCAGAAGTTGTAACAATGCCGACGACCACTGCAGTCGCAACAATTAGACAGTTGCATCAAATATTCAGCCGATTCGGAATGCCGGAGACATTAGTCAGCGATAATGGCCCACAATTTACTAGCGAAGAATTCGCAACATTTTGTCGTTCTAATGGGGTGGCACACATACGCACACACCCCTTTCACCCGCAATCGAACGGTCAGGTTGAGCGATTCGTCGACACGTTCAAGCGTGCACTTATCAAAGGGCGAGGCGACGGCCCCAGGGACGATTGCATACACACATTCCTAATGATGTATCGAATCACACCACACCCCTCTTGTAACGGAAGGTCACCGTCGGAAATGTTGTTTAACCGTCAGATCAGGTCAATTTGGGACATAATCGTTCCGGAGGTGAGAGAATTAGCCAAGCCGGAAACAACAGAATCTGCGCAACCCAAACAGCACGTAATAGCGAGAACATTAAAACCAGGTGACTTGGTATGGACAAGAGACTTCCGGCCGTCGCAAAACAGATGGACGCCAGGTGTAATCACCAGACGGATTGTTCGAGCCACGTACCTAGTAGAGGTCAACGGTCAGACATGGCACAGGCATATGAACCAGCTCAGACACCGCTCTGATAACAATCAGTATTTACCTCGTCACAATTCCCAGTTTGATTTTCAGTTATTACTGGAGGAGTTCTCATTGCCGAAACCGACAAATGCAAATTCGGATCGAGTGGAAAACGAAAGCCAAGCGTTGATGTCAGATTTGGATGCGGTTCACAGACGCCGACCACCCGATCGTTTCATCTATACCCAACGGTTGGCAACTACAGGCAGACGTGTCAAAAGAAGAGGGAGTTGTCGTATTCCGGCCCAACCCAACATGGAGTGCTGTCATCCAATCAGACTATACAACCGTGCAGCCAATCACCACTAAGTTGGAACCAACCAAACGATATACCCCAGTGATTCTGGTAAACACGTGAACTTCCTGTTGACACTTTGTTGACTCTGCTTGTCACTATCTCTTGATCCGCTGTATCAATACTACCGGTCATTTCCACGATCTAGTATTCCATCCACCTGCTAGAACTGTTCGGGTTATATCAGAACCACTCTTCGAGCCTAGCAGGACCACAAGGACCGTGCACCCCGTCCCCTCCAGCAACGACCAACTGTCTCCTGTAGGCAGATGGACGAGGTAGTGGGTAATAGACAGGTAGGCACCTTGTCAACATGCACATCAAGCGCAGTCACACCGGGGATATCAAGAAACAGCCAATCACTTGAGAGCAAGATAACAAATAAAATAAACCGAGTAATGCACAAGGAAAAGGTGACATAAATCTTAAATTAGTGAGCATATGAAATATGTTGTTTACAAAGGATCCGAGATAAGTTCACGAAAATGCATCGAACACAAAAATATTATGGAAATTACTACAATAAGCTTCAGCGACGTGTACAAGTTTATAGAAGAAAGTACCGATTGACATTTATATGAGAAAGAAAAGCATTAGGACAAAATTGAAAACTCACCACCTGAAATAAATAGACTTAGCATGCAAGCACGCGGTTAGTAAATCGAATGCAGCGTACCTACAAACGCTGCTCCGGTTCTGCCTACGTTCTCTGCGGGACCCGTCGTCGCTTCGATAGAAGTGGTCTCGAGTGGCCTCGCTCATGCATCACTAGGCCTGCCTGACTCAGGCACTCGTGACTGCATGTGCTACAGCACCATGCGCTCGATGTCGAGGGAGTACAACCCATCAGTACCTGTCGCTTCTGCAATTGTCGCTTCTTCTCTGCATGCATGAGGTCTTTCTCCTGCACTTCGGCAACTGACTTCGTGATTAGATCGCGCCATGCACGCCGATCAACCGCCTTCAATTCCCATGACCTGCAATCAACATTAGAACGTGTGAGGCTCACTTTAATCATGTCCTGGTATCGTAACTTTGGTTTCCCCACATGCCGCTTCCCAATACTCAGCTGACGATATAATAGCTGCTTCGGTATCCGCGTCGAATCCATACGGCTCACATGACCGAGCCACCTCAGGTGTCTCAATAAAAGTATGCAGTCCACTGCATACATCCCACTTCGGCTCAAAACTTCCGTGTCTGCAACTCTGGCGCCCCAAGCGATCCGCAAAATTCGTCGCAGACACTGCTGATGGAACCGCTCGAGATATCGCACATCCCGACGGTACATCGTCCACGTTTCACTGCCGTATAGAAGAACGGGCAGCACCATGGATTTGTACACCATCAGCTTCGTGCCAATGGTAAGCTGATGGTTGTTCCACACTCGGTACTCAAGCTTCCCGAATGCCGACGCTGCCTTCGACACGCGGATACGAAGCTCACCGTGAAGCTGCTGATCAGTCGACATCACACTCCCAAGGTAGCAGAAGCGGGAGGTGGTTTCCAATACTTCAGCACCAATGCTGATTCGCGGCAATATTGAAGCTCCCACCTCCGGTGAAGGCTGAAAGAGACAGACAGTTTTGCTTGTGTTGATGGTGAGCCCGAATTTGGCCGCTGTCGAAGCCAGAGCATAAGTCATGTGCTGCAACTCATCCGCGCTGTGTGCAAACAACGCACAGTCGTCAGCAAACAGTAACATACGAATAGTTGTCTCACAGACTAGAGTTCTCGCACCGAAACGACGGATGTTCAGCAACCCACCATCAATACGATGCACCACACGAACACCGTTAGCAAAAGCAGCATCAAAAGCACAAGACATCATTGCATGAAGATACATATTAAACAGGGCAGGAGCTAATACACAGCCTTGCTTCACGCCAGTAACAACTGCGAAGTCATCCGAGGTCTCTCCACTCAGCTGCACCCTCGCTCGCATACCACTGTGCAGACATTCAATTAAACTTACAAACTTACGCACGCAACCAATCTTACCCAACACCAGCCACAATGCCTCGCGGTTCACCGTATCAAATGCCTTGGTGAAATCAACAAAAAGCGAGTACAATGACTGGTGTCGTCTTCTGCACTTCTCCTGCAATTGCCGAACCGCAAACAGCATATCTATAGTGTTGCGACCCGAACGGAATCCACACTGCTCTTCCGCCAAGTTAGGTTCCACAACCTGACTGACGAGGCGGTTGAGCAGGATTCGCGCAATCACCTTGCCCGCACAACTTACCAAGTTTATGCCATACAATGCCTACAACACCGATTGCTTCCTGTGCCCTTGTACAGTGGTTGCACAAGGGCATCCTTCAGCTCAGGAGGCACCTCCTCCTCAAGCTACACGCGTTGCACCAAGTGGTGCAGCGCAGTCAACAACGCGGGTCCTCCGTGCTTCAAAATTTCAGGCGGGATCCCGTCGGCCCCGGCACACTTGCCGTTTCGCAGCTGAGCAAGTGCACTCTGCATCTCATCCAGTGTCGGCGTGACCGCCAGATTCGCCTACACATCGTGCTACTTGAGGCCGTTCAATGTAGGCCAGTCAATCTCGGAACGGTTGTTCAAGAGGAAGTCATATTGTTTTCGCCAGATCTGCAGTCTGTGTGTAGGTAGCGCCTGAACTACTATCGATCAGCGTCCTGAGCGGCACCAATCTCGGTCAATACACCGCCTTCAAGGAGTCAAAGAATTCCTTGTGTTGGCGGCGTTTGGCGTAGTATTTCATCTGCTTCGCGTTCTCCTTCCACCATGCATTTTTGTTGTGACGGAGCTCTCGGGTCAGTCACCGTCGAAGTTTGCGAAACTGACTCCTCTTTCCCAAGTCACTGGGGTCTGCCACATGTGCAGCAAACGCCGCATTCTTCTCCGACACCAATGCGCCGATCGTCGCATTGTTATCATCAAACCAATCAGGCCGCTTACAGTTTGCGCGCCCGATGGTCTCCTCGGTAGCAGCTATCACCTGGTCGCGAATGTGGTGCCACAGGTCGCCCACTGTGGCTATGCAGTCCACATCACCACACAGGCGTGCAGCCATCGCCTTCTCCAGCTCAGTAGGTCTTGCCTCAGTACCGAGGAAATGTTAAATTTACGCCGATTCAGGACGGGATTTCAGTGCATTGATTTACGAGAATGTATGTACAGTTTGGTAAGCATCAAATTGCGGGCAGTGCCACACTCGGCTCCACGCAATACACGTGTCATGCGCACTTCACACATATCACGCTGACGTACGATGACATAGTCGAGCAGGTGTGCGTGACCACTCCGTGGGTGCGTCCAAGTTGCTATATCACTCGCACTCAGTGCAAACCGAGTGTTCGTGATCGACAGGCCGTTAGTAGCACACAGTGAGAGCAGCCTGTCACCGTTCGCATTCGCTGAACCAATGCCATGCGCACCGATAACATCTGTCCACGCTGATGCATCACGTCCAACGCGCGCGCTGAAATCACCCAGCAGAAATAGTCGGTCGCCCCTCGGCACAGACCGTATCACGGAGGATAGCTCAGTGTAGAACTGATCACGCGTATCATCAGGATAACACATGGTCGGACCGTACGTGCTTATAAAAGTAGCAAACTTACCTCTTCCGAGTCGTAGGCGAACAGTCATCAGTCGCGCGCTGATGCCCGTTGGTTCACCCACCAGCTGGCCATGGAGGCGATCGGATATTGCAAATCCGACCCCATGTTCACGTGGTGCTGAGGCGGCGTTGCCCACCCAGTAGAACGTGTAGACAGCACCTGCTTCATGCTACTTACCTTGTTTAGCGAGCCGGGTTTCACTGTGCGCCGCAATATCGATGTTGTAGCGCACCAGCTACATCGCGACGAGTGCAGTGCGTCGCTCCGGGTGCTCGCTGGAGTTCCGTTCCAGTAGTGTGCGCACGTTCCAGCACCAAATGCTGAGTGCTTTGCGCGCAGGCATACGATTGCATTAGTGGGCAATCGCACGCGAGGTAATCGTCGTGCTTCGGAGGTTCGTTTGAGGGACTCCACCCGGAGCCTTTGGCTCAACAGCCTGACCCACAAGGCAGTGGGGAGCAGATCCAGCTCGGGAATGTGATTGCAGAGACAAATTGGGATCTGCTTGACGGCCGTCACACGCAGCCTTTGAGGTTCTGGAACGTTTTATATATGTTTTGCGACCGTGGTAGGATACGCACCTGCGACCACGGCCAGACGCAGGTGGGTTTTTGGCGGGTTTGCACAAATTTGACTAGAGGCTGCCTGGCTTGAGGCCGGCAGTAGCAAACCATTGAACACCCGGAGGTGTCCTCCCACCGTCAGAGACAATGCGTGGCGCTCGTGCTCTACGCCAATCGAGCTGTGAGCTTATAACCCGTAAACCTGTTATCTCCCATGGCTAGGTTTTACGGGAAGAGGGCCATCGACCACTTCCTAACCTCCGAAGAGGATGGACTAGGATACTGCCAGGGCGCCCAATCCTGATAGGAGAACGACTCGGGTCCTCAGCCAAAGCCTTCGATTAAATGAACACCCTAAAGGCAGCGGGTCTAGCACATGGTCGGTTCACTGACTCATGCGGATTGGTGTCCTGGATCTTAGCAGGGAGAAGGGCGAAACCCAAATTCCACCCAGCGGTCGCCACGAGGAGGCGCCCAGGACATGAGCAAATGGCACAACAGTAGCAGCAGTGGGTAGTCCATCTGTCAGGATCTAGCCACCACCAGCCTCAGCGCACCATAGACTCTCCCGCCTATATACATATATATATATATATATATATATATATATATATATATATATATATATATATATATAATTTTCACTTTAAACTGGACATTTTTCAAACCAAACTGGACATTTTGCAAACCAAATTGGACATTTTGCAAACCAAAGTGGACATTTTGCAAAACAAATTGGACACGTTGCAATCTAAGTAGCAACTCGCCAATTTGTTGGTAAGAAACGAGCAGTAAGACTGCTGAATAATGTTCAGCATATACATTGTGATGACGCTAATACACCGGCATTGTGTAAGCAGCAGGCTACACTGTAAAACATTACCTTGATCGTGAGCAGCGACCGAAGTTCTGAACTACGCTCCCCGCTCCCCATTGACATTCGCCTAGTTGGTGTGCAGTGCCCATACGCATCAACCGGTGTTGGTGTGTGACAATTGGAAAATCGGACTTCCGAATCGTAATTGTGTATCAATCAATTTGTGAGTGGATTGCGATGCGCAACCTCAATGTGCACCGTTATTCTCATTAGTGAGAACCTTGTCCGATTCGGTCAATGGGACCATGTCGGATGAAGCAGGTAGGCGGTGTCCCAGCTTCGCCCGTCTCTCTATTAGCTTCCGCAACTGCCACGTTATTGCATCAGCGTGGGCTGTAATGACCCCCAGCCAATCCAGTCTAGAGCTATAGTCTATTGTTGCAACATATCAACTACTGAGGAGTGGGCCGATTACACGATGTTCAGGCCACATTGTGGTCACGATAATGTAACCGAACTGCGTATGTGGTGGTGATTGTGTAAGCCCTTCTCTTGACATGAGTGCCGTTCGCCTCGGTCAAAATCGGTGACCTATTTTCCCCTATACCCCCCGCCCCCATAGGAATTCGTGTGTTTTGGCTGGGTGTGTGGACCGACCTATGCAGCAGTACCACTATTGGAGCCGAGCATACGATAATAGTTCCACTCAACCCAACTTAGCTTTATTAGCTCCGTGCCGCACGAAACGACCAAAATGAGTGACGAACAACAGGAGAGATGGTGTCCGACGCGACGGCACTGCAGGCGAACATCATTTGCGCAAAGAGAAATTCTCACAACACTTGTGCTGGTCGACGGCAAAACTACTCGGGAAGCCGCTGAAGTCGCCGGTGTTAACGCGAGTACGGCAAGGAACATCATTAATGCCTACAAGCGAGAAGGCTCAAATACAGAGCGCACTTGCGTTGGAAACAATAGGGAGAAGCTGACTCCCAATGTATTGCAGCGCGTCGAAGAAGCGGTTGAACGGCACTCTGAGGACACGTTGTTGCAGCTGCAGATGCGCCTGAGAGAGAATGGGATAAACCTATCAGTATCCTCTGTCTCCAACACCCTCAGAAGACTAAAGATAACTCTCAAAAGGTGTCATTAGGAGCTCGACCGAGTCAACGGTGCCACGACAATCGCTAGCCGACAGGCGTACGCTCTCGAATTCTCGGTGACCGTCCTGCTCTTACACGCTAAGCCAACTGTTAATATTGAAAACGGACATTTTGAAATTGAAATGGTGTATTAACAAAAGTAAGGCAGTAACCATAGCAAAGATCAGTTGACGAAGGGTTGTCTGGCTGTCGCTTTCGTCAGGTTCCTCATCGTATTGAGAACGCAGTTCATGCAGTCCTGCTTGTTACATGTGTGTCTTCTGCTAAAACGAGGAGCAACACAGAGACACATGCAGATCGGTTGACCAATAGCTGATTCGTCCACTGTTTTTCCTTGTGCTGATTGGTTCCTTTTCAACTTACTCATCTGGTGTAACTTACAGGTCATCATTACAGTTTTTGGTACGTCCCATCCGGTGTGTTCTTATTCCCTTCTTGCGCGGACTAAGGGTCCAGGTGCAAATCAGCAATACTCGAGTAATACGTATCAGAATGGCGACGGTTGCCACGAGCCCTCTTGCGGGACCGTCATGCCTGTGGCCTGATGGTGCAGAAAAACCCTCTCTACAGTCGTGGATACAGTGGAAAACATCTTTCCAACATCAAATAACTCTCTTTCCAGTGTTAAACCCTTCTATCGTGTTATCCGATACCCATTGGATTATGTTATCCCGCCAAGCCCTTGGATCAGAAGGACAACGTCATTTTGACGCTATGAACTTGATGGCTAAGACCAGTATTGTGCACGTGATCCAGTTGTTTGAGGAATGGTGGGGAACCCAACAAAGTGTGTTTTCCGCTCGTTATCAGTTTTTCAAACTACAGCAACGATGCGGAGAAAGTGTAAATGATTTCATTGCCCGCATTCATCAAGCTACACCGGAATGCCGGTACAATACCATTCCCTCAAGTCGGTTTGAAGAAGTCATGAAAATCCAGTGCCTAATTGGTGGAGTTACAGATGATGGTGCGAGGGAAAAATTATTGTCACAAGAGGAAGAAACCTTTTCCTGGGAAATGGCGTGTAACCTTGTACGTCAAAGGGAAAACCTAAAATCCCAACTATCCACCTTCAACCCTCCTCAGTCTGTGGAATGTGTAAACAAACTGTCACCACGGTTATCCTCTGAAAACAGGGTACGGAAGTTCGTTTGCTACCGATGCGGGGATCAGCACACTTCTCCCACCCAGTGTCCTCATACTCGCACAAAGTGCAGAAATTGCGGAAAACTTGGCCACCTAGCACGTGGTTGCCGTTCCCCACGGTCACAAGTCTCGATCAAATCATTGAACTCCGACGACGGTGAGTGCCCAGATTCCCAGCTAAATTTTAAGAACCATATAATTGCAAACTGCTCAGTTATGACGAAAGTGTCTCCATATAGGATCACGCTTCATGTTAATAACGAACCTGTTTTATTTGAATTGGATACTGGTTCCGCAGTGACATTGATTAGTAAAAACGCGCTCTCATCGTTACCCGGCCTGGAACCGACTGATACCGTTTTTAGAACCTATACAGAAGAAGTGATTGATTTACTTGGGAAATGTCAGGTACGAGTGCAGCATCAGGGTAGATCACACAGTCTGGTACTTCATATCGTGCCTCAGGCTCCAGTCAATTTGCTTGGTCGCGATTGGATGAAAATGTTACCCCAAGTACTAAATACTATTCACTCCGTGGGGGAGGATACCCTTGAATCGGTCCTTAAACGATATCCGGAAGTGTTTGACGAGCAGCAATTGGGCAGACACAATAATTTTAAAGCAAAAATCCATATGTCAGTCTCAAGTACACCAAAGTTCTTTAAGGCCAGAACACTGCCCTATTCCTTACGACCTAGAGTGGAAGACGAGCTGAAAAGGCTTCAAAGAGAAGGTATAATTGTGCCAGTCCAACAAGCTGAATGGGCGGCCCCAATAGTGCCTGTACTTAAGCGCGACGGTAACGTACGAATCTGTGGTGATTATAAGCTTACAGTAAATCGAGGTGCCATCACAGACCGTTATCCATTACCGAAAATTGAGGATTTGTATGCCAACTTGTCTGGAGGAGTCAAGTTCACTAAATTGGACTTGAGTCACGCCTATTCGCAGGTAGAGTTGGATGAGACCTCCAGACGTCTTACGACGATCAGTACACATTTGGGGCTATTCGAATACACTAGACTGCCTTTCGGGATTAACTCAGCGCCGGCGAGCTTCCAAAGGATAATTGACAATATCGTGCGTGACATACCGAAAACTTGCGCATATCTCGATGATATCCTTATCACGGGTCGCACAGAAAAGGAGCACTTGTACA
The DNA here is from genome assembly GCA_944474145.2 of Dicrocoelium dendriticum. Taxonomy (NCBI): domain Eukaryota; kingdom Metazoa; phylum Platyhelminthes; class Trematoda; order Plagiorchiida; family Dicrocoeliidae; genus Dicrocoelium; species Dicrocoelium dendriticum. The sequence goes on along the minus strand of OX104067.1, from coordinate 72,346,143 downwards.
CGTTGGACCGGGTGTTGCATAAACTCTCTGAACACGGTTTGCGTTTGAAACGCTCCAAATGTGCTTTCCTAGTTGATTCAGTTGACTACCTCAGTTATAGACTGGACAAGCATGGTTTACACGCGCGGAAAGATAAATTACAACCCATTATTTCTGCACCCTCACCTCGTAACGGAGCCCAGTTACGCTCGTTCATTGGAATGCTTTCACATTATCGTCGGTTCCTACCTAATCTTGCTTCTGTTCTAGCACCACTTCACAACTTGCTGAAAAAGATTCTAAGGGGGCATGGGGTGAGGAAGAGCAACAAGCATTTGACAGGGCAAAAGGTCTCCTTGCTTCTTCACCAGTCTTGGTACATTACGACCCCAACAAACCCCTCATCCTACAGTGTGATGCTTCACCTTTTGGAGTCGGGGCAGTGCTGGGACATAAAGTCCACGACGGAACAGTTCGCCCTATTGCTTTCGCGTCCCGCACATTACAACCTGCTGAGAAAAACTACGCGCAATTAGACAAGGAAGCACTGGCCGTAGTATTCGGAGTAAAGCGGTTCCATCAGTACTTGTGGGGCAACCAGTTTGAGATACAGACTGACCATAAACCACTGTTATCACTTCTCGGTAAGGAACGAGGCATAGAACAGCTTAACGCACCCCGAATGGTACGATGGGCCCTCCTACTTTCTGCTTACAATTATCAAATCCGATACATTGCCGGTCTTCACCATAATGTCGCTGATGCGCTCAGTAGATTGCCACAGATTGACCAACAGGGGGAAAGAACTGACGCGCCCTATGAGTTTGTTCAACTTTTGCAACACCTGAATACTACACCCATATCTGGCGACATGGTTAGGAAAGCTACAGACAGAGATCCCGTTCTTTCGACTGTGAAACGTATGCTGCTGCGTGGCTGGGGTTCGCGAGCCGCTGGTGATCTGCGTCCGTTTTTTAATTGTAGATTTGAGCTGAGCCTGCATTAAGGATGTATCCTACGTGGATCTCGCATCGTTATTCCATTGACTCTCAGGTCAGCTGTACTGAAAGAATTACATGATGCACATCCAGGTATTGTCCGCATGAAAGCCCTCGCCAGATCCTACTGCTGGTGGCCAGCGATTGACCGAGACATCGAAGCACTTTTGAGTACTTGTAACACATGCCAAAAATATCAAAGAGATAATCCAACATGCCCAATTCACCCTTGGCAGTTGCCCGACAGCCCATGGGAACGTGTCCATGCCGATTACTTTGGACCGATCGAAGGAAAAATGTTGCTACTTTTAGTAGATGCGTACTCCAAATGGATTGATGTGCATGTTGTTGCAAACGCTACTGCAGAAGCTACAATCAATGGCGTACGTTCTAGTCTATCTACACATGGCATACCGAAAACATTAGTCACTGACAACGGTCCGCAATTTACGAGTGCAGTGTTCAAAGAATACCTGCAGAGCAACGGCGTTCATCACATGACTTCCGCACCGTACCATCCAGCGTCAAACGGTTTAGCTGAAAGAGCGGTCCAAACCGTGAAAGCTGGTCTTCTAAAGCAGCGTAATGGCTCGTTACGAACCAAACTTGACCGACTCTTGTTCGCATATCGGATCACACCGCTAGAGTCTATCGGAAAGAGCCCTGGGGAGGCAATGTTTGGGCGTCGACTACGTACGAGACTAGACCTACTTTTTCCAGACGTTCGTCAGACCAGGCGTTGCCAACAACAACGTATGCATGAAAGTGGACGCGCACCAGTTAAGCCCCAGAAGTCGATAGTGGAACGTGATGTTTACACGAAACTACCGCATGAACAGTTATGGCAGCCTGGCACCGTGCTTACGAGCTCAGAAACGGAGGCCATAATACAACTAGAGAGTGGAGAGACAGTACGCAGGCACAATGATTTCATCCGAACCCGCATCCCAGTCACACCGTACCCTGGGGAAGAGAAAGTGGTTCCAGAAGATCTGGAGGAGACAAACGAAAACCAAACGGAAGAAATCGATCAGCCGATTGCTATTCGGAAACCGCACCGCTCACCTAAGCCGATAGAACGTTACATTTCACAACTGTGATTCCATCTGTCACGTGAGGGGATGTTACATATGTGTCTTCTGCTAAAACGAGGAGCAACACACAGACACACGCAGATAGGTTGACCAATAGCTGATTCGTCCACTGCTTTTCCTTATGCTGATTGGTTCCTTTTCAACTTACTCATCTGGTGTAACTTACAAATCATCATTACAGTTTTTGGTACGTCCCATCCGGAGTGTCCTTATTCCCTTCTTGCGCGGACTAAGGGTCCAGGTGCAAACCAGCAATACTCGAGTAATACGTATCACTGCTGCGTTACCATCCCGACGCTGTCCTGAATGACCCTGCTCAGCGTCTGCTCAGGTGTAGGGTTAATAAGCAGGCGTCTCGCCGACGCTTTCACCTTTGAAAAGACGTGTTCTACCGCGATTAGCATTTACAAGCAGGGCGGCAAGTACTGCAGGTGATAAGACTAACCAAGGATCCTCCTTAGCTGATCAGGCATATGGATCCTGGCATTGTCCATGATCAGCCATGCGCCGTTCATCTCCACTATGCAGCTTATACGCGCCACCAGTTCCTCGACGAACGCTGAGCACTTCGCACCATTAAAGGTGCCATCGTTAATGATCTTTGAATGGATGACGCCTTGGTTATTCATTGCAACAATCAGAGTTACCATGCGACCTCTGACTGTGGGTAACACGACGTTCGCGCGCGTCCCTCTTCTTGAGCGAGCCTGAGTTCGCCTCAGATAAAGGTTGAAACCACTCTCATATATAAAGATGCATTTCTCCTTGTTAGAAGGTGAAGTGCTGAGAACTCGAGAGCGTACGCCAGTCGGCTAGCGATTGTCGTGGCACCGTTGACTCGGTCGAGCTCGTAATGACACCTTTTGAGAGTTATCTTTAGTCTTCTGAGGGTGTTGGAGACAGAGGATACTGATAGGTTTATCCCATTCTCTCTCAGGCGCATCTGCAGCTGCAACAACGTGTCCTCAGAGTGCCGTTCAACCGCTTCTTCGACGCGCTGCAATACATTGGGAGTCAGCTTCTCCCTATTGTTTCCAACGCAAGTGCGCTCTGTATTTGAGCCTTCTCGCTTGTAGGCATTAATGATGTTCCTTGCCGTACTCGCGTTAACACCGGCGACTTCAGCGGCTTCCCGAGTAGTTTTGCCGTCGACCAGCACAAGTGTTGTGAGAATTCCTCTTTGCGCAAATGATGTTCGCCTGCAGTGCCATCGCGTCGGACACCATCTCTCCTGTTGTTCGTCACTCATTTTGGTCGTTTCGTGCGGCACGGAGCTAATAAAGCTAAGTTGGGTTGAGTGGAACTATTATCGTATGCTCGGCTCCAATAGTGGTACTGCTGCATAGGTCGGTCCACACACCCAGCCAAAACACACGAATTCCTATGGGGGCGGGGGGTATAGGGGAAAATAGGTCACCGATTTTGACCGAGGCGAACGGCACTCATGTCAAGAGAAGGGCTTACACAATCACCACCACATACGCAGTTCGGTTACATTATCGTGACCACAATGTGGCCTGAACATCGTGTAATCGGCCCACTCCTCAGTAGTTGATATGTTGCAACAATAGACTATAGCTCTAGACTGGATTTGCTGGGGGTCATTACAGCCCACGTTGATGCAATAACGTGGCAGTTGCGGAAGCTAATAGAGAAACGGGCGAAGCTGGGACACGCCTACCTGCTTCATCCGACATGGTCCCATTGACCGAATCGGACAAGGTTCTCACTAATGAGAATAACGGTGCACATTGAGGTTGCGCATCGCAATCCACTCACAAATTGATTGATACACAATTACGATTCGGAAGTCCGATTTTCCAATTGTCACACACCAACACCGGTTGATGCGTATGGGCACTGCACACCAACTAGGCGAATGTCAATGGGGAGCGGGGAGCGTAGTTCAGAACTTCGGTCGCTGCTCACGATCAAGGAAATGTTTTACAGTGTAGCCTGCTGCTTACAAAATGCCGGTGTATTAGCGTCATCACAATGTATACCATTTTCACTTTAAACTGGACATTTTTCAAACCAAACTGGACATTTTGCAAACCAAACTGGACATTTTGCAAACCAAACTGGACATTTTGCAAACCACATTGGACATTTTGCAAACCACATTGGACATTTTGCAAACCAAAGTGGACATTTTGCAAACCAAAGTGGACATTTTGCAAAACAAATTGGACACTTTGCAATCTAAGTAGCAACTCGCCAATTTGTTGGTAAGAAAGGAGCAGTAAGAGTGCCGCATGATGACGCTAATACACCGGCATTGTGTAAGCAGCAGTCTTCACTGTAAAACATTTCCTTGATCGTGAGCAGCGACCGAAGTTCTGAACTACGCTCCCCTCTCCCCATCGACATTCGCCTAGTTGGTGTGCAGTGCCCATACGCATCAACCTGTGTTGGTGTGTGACAATTGGAAAATCGGACTTCCGAATCGTAATTGTGTATCAATCAATTTGTGAGTGGATTGCGATGCGCAACCTCAATGTGCACCGTTATTCTCATTAGAGAGAACCTTGTCCGATTCGGTCAATGGGACCATGTCGGATGAAGCAGGTAGGCGTTGTCCCAGCTTCGCTCGTCTCTCTATTAGCTTTCGCAACTGCCACGTTATTGCATCAACGTGGGCTGTAATGACCCCCAGCAAATCCAGTCTAGATCTATAGTCTATTGTTGCAACATATCAACTACTGAGGAGTGGGCCGATTACACGATGTTCAGGCCACATTGTGGTCACGATAATGTAACCGAACTGCGTATGTGGTGGTGATTGTGTAAGCCCTTCTCTTGACATGAGTGCCGTTCGCCTCGGTCAAAATCGGTGACCTATTTTCCCCTACACCCCCATAGGAATTCGTGTGTTTTGTCTGGGTGTGTGGACCGACCTATGCATCGGTACCACTATTGGAGCCGAGCATACGATAATAGTTCCACTCAATCCAACTTAGCTTTATTAGCTCCGTGCCGCACGAAACGACCAAAATGAGTGGCGAACAACAGGAGAGCTGGTGTCCGACGCGACGGCACTGCAGACGAACATCATTTGCGCAAAGAGAAATTCTCACAACACTTGTGCTGGTCGACGGCAAAACTACTCGGGAAGCCGCTGAAGTCGCCGGTGTTAACGCGAGTACGGCAAGGAACATCATTAATGCCTACAAGCGAGAAGGCTCAAATACAGAGCGCACTTGCGTTGGAAACAATAGGGAGAAGCTGACTCCCAATGTATTGCAGCGCGTCGAAGAAGCGGTTGAACGGCACTCTGAGGACACGTTGTTGCAGCTGCAGATGCGCCTGAGAGAGAATGGGATAAACCTATCAGTATCCTCTGTCTCCAACACCCTCAGAAGACTAAAGATAACTCTCAAAAGGTGTCATTACGAGCTCGACCGAGTCAACGGTGCCACGACAATCGCTAGCCGACAGGCGTAGGCTCTCGAGTTCTCAGCACTTCACCTTCTAACAAGGAGAAATGCATCTTCATATATGAGAGTGATTTCAACCTTTATCTGAGGCGAACTCAGGCTCGCTCAAGAAGACGGACGCGCGCGAACGTCGTGTTACCCACAGTCAGAGGTCGCATGGTAACTCTGATTGTTGCAATGAATAACCAAGGCGTCATCCATTCAAAGATCATTAACGATGGCACCTTTAATGGTGCGAAGTGCTCAGCGTTCGTCGAGGAACTGGTGGCGCGTATAAGCTGCATAGTGGAGATGAACGGCGCATGGCTGATCATGGACAATGCCAGGATCCATATGCCTGATCAGCTAAGGAGGATCCTTGGTTAGTCTTATCACCTGCAGTACTTGCCGCCCTGCTTGTAAATGCTAATCGCGGTAGAACACGTCTTTTCAAAGGTGAAAGCGTCGGCGAGACGCCTGCTTATTAACCCCACACCTGAGCAGACGCTGAGCAGGGTCATTCAGGACAGCGTTGGGATGGTAACGCAGCAGGACTGCATGAACTGCGTTCTCAATACGATGAGGAACCTGACGAACGCGACAGCCGGACAACCCTTCGTCAACTGATCTTTGCTATGGTTACTGCCTTACTTTTGTTAATACACCATTTCAATTTCAAAATGTCCGTTTTCAATATTAACAGTTGGCTTAGCGTGTAAGAGCAGGACGGTCACCGAGAATTCGAGAGCGTACGCCTGTCGGCTAGCGATTGTCGTGGCACCGTTGACTCGGTCGAGCTCCTAATGACACCTTTTGAGAGTTATCTTTAGTCTTCTGAGGGTGTTGGAGACAGAGGATACTGATAGGTTTATCCCATTCTCTCTCAGGCGCATCTGCAGCTGCAACAACGTGTCCTCAGAGTGCCGTTCAACCGCTTCTTCGACGCGCTGCAATACATTGGGAGTCAGCTTCTCCCTATTGTTTCCAACGCAAGTGCGCTCTGTATTTGAGCCTTCTCGCTTGTAGGCATTAATGATGTTCCTTGCCGTACTCGCGTTAACACCGGCGACTTCAGCGGCTTCCCGAGTAGTTTTGCCGTCGACCAGCACAAGTGTTGTGAGAATTCCTCTTTGCGCAAATGATGTTCGCCTGCAGTGCCATCGCGTCGGACACCATCTCTCCTGTTGTTCGTCACTCATTTTGGTCGTTTCGTGCGGCACGGAGCTAATAAAGCTAAGTTGGGTTGAGTGGAACTATTATCGTATGCTCGGCTCCAATAGTGGTACTGCTGCATAGGTCGGTCCACACACCCAGCCAAAACACACGAATTCCTATGGGGGCGGGGGGTATAGGGGAAAATAGGTCACCGATTTTGACCGAGGCGAACGGCACTCATGTCAAGAGAAGGGCTTACACAATCACCACCACATACGCAGTTCGGTTACATTATCCTGACCACAATGTGGCCTGAATATCGTGTAATCGGCCCACTCCTCAGTAGTTGATATGTTGCAACAATAGACTATAGATCTAGACTGGATTTGCTGGGGGTCATTACAGCCCACGCTGATGCAATAACGTGGCAGTTGCGAAAGCTAATAGAGAGACGAGCGAAGCTGGGACAACGCCTACCTGCTTCATCCGACATGGTCCCATTGACCGAATCGGACAAGGTTCTCACTAATGAGAATAACGGTGCACATTGAGGTTGCGCATCGCAATCCACTCACAAATTGATTGATACACAATTACGATTCGGAAGTCCGATTTTCCAATTGTCACACACCAACACCGGTTGATGCGTATGGGCACTGCACACCAACTAGGCGAATGTCAATGGGGAGCGGGGAGCGTAGTTCAGAACTTCGGTCGCTGCTCACGATCAAGGTAATGTTTTACAGTGTAGCCTGCTGCTTACACAATGCCGGTGTATTAGCGTCATCACAATGTATATGCTGAACATTATTCAGCAGTCTTACTGCTCGTTTCTTACCAACAAATTGGCGAGTTGCTACTTAGATTGCAACGTGTCCAATTTGTTTTGCAAAATGTCCACTTTGGTTTGCAAAATGTCCACTTTGGTTTGCAAAATGTCCAATGTGGTTTGCAAAATGTCCAATGTGGTTTGCAAAATGTCCAGTTTGGTTTGCAAAATGTCCAGTTTGGTTTGCAAAATGTCCAGTTTGGTTTGAAAAATGTCCAGTTTAAAGTGAAAATGGTATATATGCTGAACATCATTCAGCAGTCTTACTGCTCGTTTCTTACCAACAAATTGGCGCGTTGCTACTTAGATTGCAACGTGTCCATTTTGTTGTGCAAAATGTCCAATGTGGTTTGCAGCATGTCCAAGGTGGTTTGCAAAATGTCCAGTTTGGTTTGATAAATGTCCGCTCATGTTCTAAAAATGTCCACTTTGGTTTTTAAATTATCCAGTTTGGTTTGAAAAATGTCCAGTTTAATTTGAACATGGTATATATATATATATATATATATATATATATATATATATATATAGGTGGCAGTTGGTCATTTCTGAAGTGGACTGGGTGCACGGTCCTTGTGGCCTTGTTAGGATCAAGGTGTGTTTCCATGCACTTATTGTGGAGCTGACTACGGTCCAGCCACCGCCTTGTGTGCACTTGATTTCCCCAAATGCAGTGTGCTTGTGTTTGCCTGTGAAGGGGTGTGGACCGGCTCCGTTGATGAAACGTGGTTGCCATCCGCATGCCTCCCGGCCTTATTCCTTCGGGTTTACACTGGATATGGGGTATGTGGTTGGAACTGTGGGTGGTGCAATTCAAGCCACCCATGGTCCCTCTGTAAGCGCAGGCGTCCTTTGGCTTTCCACAGTGACAGGCAAATCCGAAACCGGATGCCGCCAACCATATGTAAATGGTCTATTCCTCGGTACTTCGAGGTGCAGTCCAACTATGTGGTCCGATCAATGTGTACAATAGGATCGCAAATAATAATCAATTTTTATGCATTTTACCGTGGATCCAAAACGGGCATAACAGTAATTTGCAGGAGTAAGGTATTAAACAAATTAAAAAACCAGGAACAATAACATATGCATATTTAAACAAATGTCTAGGTAAAGTGATACGGCCACTCATGGAACCATCCCCAGGGGACGTGCTCCCATACAAGGTATTTCCCCGAAAGGTTTCGCCCGCACTTCCGTACTATACCGGGCCGTATGCCGGTGTGTCATAGTAGCATACGAGCCATCACCAGTTTTTCAAATTTTGTGTTCCTTTTAGGGCTGCTTTTATACATGTTTTATGGACGATGAAGCCTCAGCCCAGTCCGTCATGCGGATCATTCAATTATGGCCCTTTTTTATACGCCAGTCAGTTGGTGGCAATATGCCTTGCATAGGTAAAGTCTTTTATAATCTGGAAGCTATAATCCGCCACCACAGAAGATCAGCCCAGTCGGGGCCAACAATGAAATAAGGAAGAAGGTAGAAGAAGAAGAATTATGTGAAAGAGGTACTATATCGTTAATGCAAAGAAGAAGTAGGTATGTTTCTTACATGAGCGTAAACATGGATCGAGCCGTTCATATGATCAAATTGTGTGGCGTGAGAGCCGGAGACAGATAACTGTACGAGTTGTTCATAGGCAGTCAACTAGGGAATTCAATGGTGCTATCAGCAAATTCCAGTATACCTTTTTGCACTGTTAACTCCAGAGAAGAAGGGGAAATGGTTAGCATTACAGAACAAATGCAGCGAAGGGTATCGCAGAGCAATATTACTAATTAATCAATTTATGGGGTGAGTGTTACGAAAGTAGTTCCCGACCCTACACTAGTAAATAATTTTGCTCTCGGTGTTAAACAGAAGACAGTTGGTATGAATTAAGGTTGAAAGAAGTAAAACCGCATATGAGGTAGCATTAAAGAATAGCTTAAGAAGTGGTTTGTAACAGCTCATCTTAGATGATCATGTTTGATTTGGTGCGTTTGTTGGACATATTTCGAGTCGATATTCTCCGGTATCCTACATGATCCGGCCCTTCTTCATAGAGCTTTTCATCATCAAGTTGAATTTTTAAGATCCATTTTACTCTGTCCGTTGACAGATAAACGTTTATCATTTTTTGAACATGCAAAATGTTCAATGCATCTAATGTCTTTTGGCAGCTTATTCCATATGGAGCCATACCTAAGAAGGTATAAATTTCTACTTAGGCTGGTCTTGAATTTAGCTAAAGAGAATATATGATCGCTCGTGTATGTTGGACGGGATCTGTGGATGCTGGTGTAGGAGTCGATGCGAGCTACCTTGATTTCTCAAAAGCCTTCGACCGTTTGGCCCATCGAATTCTACGGCACTAACTCCAGAAAAATGGAATCGGAGAGCCTGTTCTGGGCTGGAGAGGCGATTTACTCGTTCAACGTCATTCGAATGTGTGGGCTCACAGCACCCAATCAGAACAAAACAAAGTTCAGTGCGGTGTACCCCAGGGCTCGGTACTCGGACATCTACTGTTTCTGGTCTTCATAAATGATCTCGCAGGCTTGCTACATTCAGAATGTCTACTATTTGGAGATGGTTAAAAGACATGGCGTGCTATTGCTACAGTGGAGGACCACAAAGACTTACAGGACGACCTGGACAAAGCGTACACATGGTCCATCGAGAAGTAGCTGCATTTCAATGCCACCAAGCGCAGTGTTCAGCATACGGCATCAAATAATTTACAACTACCGCCTAGGATCACAAATTCTACAGCGGGCGTCTCATGAGTGCGATCCCGGTGCGCTTGTTTGAAGCAGACTGAAAAGACATCGAAGAAAGCAAACCAGCACTTCGGCCTTCTTCGTAGAGCGTTCTGGAAGTTTGACGCCTCACTCTTTTCGAAAATGTTTGACACGTACTTGAGGCCGCATGCGGAATATGCTGTCCAAGCGTGACAACCCTGGCTGAAGCACCCCCTCATCACGCTCAATAGTGCACAATGCAGGACGACGAAGAACATCCGAGGTTTGTCTCGTTTTCTCTACCCTCTCAGACTGCAAACTCGCAAAATTTACAGCGAACGTTACCGGCGTCTACGGAGGGATCTCATAATGGTGCATCGGATTCTAAAAAACCCAACAACACATGCTATTCTCTTTTGAAACTCAGTCAAAACACGTCTGTAAGGGGTCAGCAGCATAATTTGACCACGCAGTACAGCAGACCGAAATGTCGGTGAAACTTTTCCCTCTCCGAGTGTCACAGCATTAGAAAACCCTTCCGGTGCACGTAATTAAGGCCCGCACTTTATCCCTATTGAGAAAACGCCTTGACGATATCCTTAAATATTTACACTACGTGATATAGCCTACGAGCATCAGATGCCGGCATCACTACGCAACAAACGGTGGACGGTGTCATAACCCAGCTAAACTCTAGGTAGTAATACTCGCACATGAGTTGCTCTAAAGCTCTAGAAGAGTCATGTATTTCACGCGTTCTTTTACTGCCACACTTTATTTTGCAATCATCACCCTCACCATTCTACAGGACATGTCAAGCAATCGCTTTTATACCCGTCATAAACCATTGCTGCATTGAAATCGTGTTGAGATCACGCTAGAGATCTTCGTGGTTGTCCGGTTCCCTGATCACTCGACATATGTTGATATCATCTACGTGGAATAAGAAGTCGGAGGTAATTCATCTCGCTAGATCATTTATGGATACTTAGAATAGATAAAACCCTAGCATCCAGTCTTAGGGTACACCACAATCCACATCAATTGCGTCGGACATGCGTTCTCGTACTCTCACAATTCCAACCGACGTCCGTGCAAGAGTTTACCTATACAACACAGGAGTGGGTCACTAATACATTAGATCTAAACTTTATCGAGGATAATTCGGTTGTCTTAGCGATCAAACGCTTTTGATAAGTCCAGGTAAATGACATCGATTCCTGCTCCACCACCAACTGCCACAGTCTAGCAAGGCTGGCTTGCCGAACTATCCCCTCGTGGTAATACCTGGGTGGTTCGAGTGTAACCCGTTCCAGCGAAACGCTCAAAGACTGTGTTCCACATCGGTAGAGAATTGTAGTCCAGCGATTATGCTGATTTCACGGGGAGTATTTGGCCCATCTTTAATGATCTACCAAACAAAAGACGTATGAACTGACCATTCACTTAGCGACTAAAAATGGGCACGAATCCCTGCGTTACAGAGAGTCAGCTTACGGTCAGCGTACCAGTCGAGAACCGTGGTGCAACGCTGGATCAATTTACAATTGGAGATCGAACGCAAGCAGAGATGAAAACGCGAATCAATGTGGGGTCAGCGGCAAGTTGAACTCTGAACTTGAACCGTGTGAGTTGTGTTAATTAGCATTAATTAGCATCTCCAATATCGATGTGTTAGTAGTTGCCTTCAACCTATATATTGCGCTATGCTCTGATACAATACGAACCGCTCAGTCCGGCAGATCTTGGCGTTCGCATTTCGTTGCTGGGTGAACCGGTTGGAGGCGGCACAACAGTTTCAGCGGAAGACCTGAAAATCATTTTGTTGCAGCAACAGCAGCAATTTGAAACAGCACAGCTGCGTATGATTGAAACCCTCACCCAAATGTTATCTGTGCAGCCTACGGTCGTTCAGAACAATGGGGAGCCTTCGGCGGATGCGATGATCAGTAGTGTTAATGAGTTCATATTCGATCCTGACTCAGGATTAATATTCGATGCGTGGTTCAGGCGCTATGAAGATGTTTTCAGGGCAGAGTTGTCAGGTCTCGATGATGCATCTAAAGTTCGCCTTTTGTTACGAAAACTCGGAACGGTTGAACATGACAGATACATTAACTACATTTTGCCAAACAACGCGCATGATTTCAGCTTTGATGATACAGTTGCTCGACTCACAGCGTTGTTTGGAGACCAGTCGTCTCTTTTCAATAACCGATACAATTGTCTAAAGCTATGCAAAAAGGACAATGACAGTCTTATTGCTCACGCGGCGATAGTCAAACGTGAATGCCAGAAATTCAAACTGAAGTCGCTCACGGAAGACCAGTTCGAGTGTTTGATACTAGTATGCAGTCTACAGTCCCCAAAAGACGCCGAGATACGAACGAGAATACTTGGTATGTTGGAACGCGACACAGATGTTACATTACAAAACGCCATTGCTGAAGCCCAAAGAATCATGAATTTAAAGCACGATACGGCTATGGTGGAAGATTCGAGAGCACATTCCGCAGATATATCTGTCCAGCAAATTTCAGGAAACAACCCAATCGACACGCTCAACCTAGCAGATATCCACAATCCAAACCCCCATCCACCTTGCTGGCAATGCGGAGGATGGCATTTTGTGAGATGGTGTCCCTTTCAGCAAACATGTTTGTCAAAGGTGCTTTAGACGGGGGCACAAGGAGACCCACTGCAGATTCAAAACATCATTTAGATCGTCATGTGATACTCGAAAAAACAGGTTACCGAAGGTTCGCGACAAGCGTAAACGCTACCTATACGGACGATGTCAAAGATAGAAGAAAGTTCGTCACTATTACCATCAACGAGAGAGTAGCGCGTCTGCTAGATTGATACGCGCTTCCGATAACTACAGTCATTACGGAAAACTTATGGAAAGCTATCGGTTCACCTGACATTAAACCAACTAACCATAAAGCGAAGAGCGCATCAGGTACCGAGTCTAAACACTTGATCGGTCAGATTGAATTATGTAGTGTCCGCTTTGCCAACTTCACCGCTTGGGAACTATTTTCGTCACAACACACAAGATATTTGAACCTCCTTGGATTAGACTGGATTGAGCGATTCAACCTCTTAGATGTTCCCATTAATCAAATCTGTGCAAGTGTACGCTTACACAAACCAAAAGTCCCAAGGCAATGGCCAATCGAACAAATTCGAAGAGAGAAATATGCACCTGTTTCCGTGAAGGACTTGGTAAGTGTACAAAGTTGCAAGCCTCATTGGTCCTTAAAACCCGATGCTGTTCCTGTTTTCCGTGCAAAGCGGCCAGTACCCGTACCGATCAGTCCCCAATTGTTGACCAGGAACTTGATCGTTTGAGAGATACTTGGGTGTATCTATGCATGAACTACTCTTCTTGGCGGCTCCAATTGTGCTTGTCAAGAAGCCGAACGACCAGATCCGATATGTGCCGACTTTTCGACTGGGCTGATTGAAGCGTTAAACACGCATCAGTATCCTCTGCCAGTCCCTAGTATGATTTGTTCTCGAAACTAAATGGGGTCAGTGTTTTGCCAAGCTAGATCTATGCGATGCGTACTTACAAATAGAAGTTGATGAAGCTTCTAGAGAATTACTGACGATAAATACGCACCGAGGTTTGTATCAGTATCATCGGACTTCCATTCGGAGTAAAGTCCGCGCCAGCAATTTTTCAGCAAATCATGGATACTATGCTAACAGATGTAGATGGTGAAGCCGCATATTTGGACGATATTCATTGTCGTCGGAACGCTAACCCAGATGGACCTTTTCTCAGAAAGCTGCACTTAGTACTTGATCGCAAGACAAGAGTACGGATTTAGACTGTCGCCCAGAAAAGTGCACGTTTGTTCATGGACTCCATTAATTTTTCTTGGCTTCATTAATTGACAAGAATCGGTAGGACCGTCCAGATCCGTCAAAACATTGATGCTATAAAAAAGATGCCACCTCTCCAAAGATGTGCCTACTCTGAGGTCCATTCTTAGGACTCGTCAGTCATTACAAGTCAATTTCTAGCCACATATGCACAGCGTGCGTGGACCACTCAATGAGTTACTCACCAAGGACAAACGTTGGCACTGGTCCGAAGATTGTCAGAAGTCCTTTGAGGAGGTGAAGCGAATGCTGTGTTCTGACCTTATGCTGACACATTACGACCCTACACTTGAAATCGTGGTGGGCGGCAGACGCTTTCGAAGTATGGGCGTGGGTGCAGTTATCTTCTCATAAGTTTGCTGACGGATCGGAAAAAGCGCATCGCACACGCAGCTCGATCACTGTCGCCAGCCGAAAAGAATTACGGGCTGTATTACGAGAAAGAGGCATTGGAGCAGATCTGTACTTTTGCAATAAAAGAAAATTTCTCACAAAATGTCGCCATTTTGCTATGACAGGAGGACACTCACCGTATACCCCTGCTTACCAGACCATAAAAACACACTACCTTAGCCATATTTGGATCAAAGATCCGGCTATAATCCCCCTGGTATAACCGCTGAAACAGACTGCAGGCGTTAGGCCTACGGCCCTTTACTCGCCTGAATGCATTTTGCGATGTGATTCGACTATCACACGGTCCTACAAAGGAGCAGTAGGTCATAGACAGACCGCACTTTCCCGTCGTTATGATGCGAGGCTACCAACCTGCGATCTTAGCTAAGGACAGAGATCCTATAATCGTGCAAGCCAATATCTCCCTTGAATCATAGAGTCCAACCAGGTCTTGATGTGCAGAGAATTTTAGGAAGAACTTCCCCGCTGACTGTCCTCGACATGGCCGTTCCTCGACATTTCAGCTACAGCTGACGCAACCTGACTGCCCCGACCGATCTCACCTCTTGCCGCCAGGTTAATCAAATTTCACACCTAACGCAGGCTGGGCACAAGTGATACTCTATCCGCGAGAGCTACAAATTCCTCTCCTCGAGAGAAAGGGACGAACTTTCGATCGTAAATGGGTGTTTACTTTTGGTCG
>OX104067.1:72314474-72330456 GCA_944474145.2 Dicrocoelium dendriticum | reverse complement strand
AGCGGAACTCTCGCGCACTCCTTAGTGAACGCATTCGGAACAGCGGCATCAGTATGAAAAGTTAGCTGTATGTAATATTCATCGCGTCTTTATGAGGTCAATTGGCGATAGACGATGGAACACGGTTTACAGCCCTACCCTCCCACATCGGCTTTCGTACGATATATCCCATGCAGTGGAAATTTGCTTAGTAGCTTCATGCTGGGCACGTTTCAGTTTTTGCCCCTTAATCCGAGTGGTCTGATGATACCCTAGGGAGTCGTACTCTGGCATTTTTTTTAACGGTGAGAAGTGATGAATGGCAGTCTCTTCAGACCAATTGCAGAAGCTGCTCTTGAGCGTCCTAAGCATGCGCAGTCCATTTCCGTATAACGCGTTTTTTGTTTTCTGCTGAATTTATCTAGGAACGTGAAAGTACGCTTAGGTCCTTCTGAGATGGTGTAGGTGTTAATGTCAACACGCGCGGAACTAACGCAAGGCTGCGGACGCAGTAATGGTCCGTTGCCGAACGACACAAGGACCCCAGAACACACCGACCTAACGGCACGCAGCGTGTACGATGCATCTATCAAGTGGCTGAAGCCAAGTCACTGGTGAGTGGGTGATGGTTTGGCAGACATACGCGCGCGCATGTAGTTTCAGTCAGTGTTGATTGTGAACACCTGATTGGCAACAGTAACTCATACACCACAGTGACATGCAGCGGTTGACTGACCAGAGGTGCACACACCAATCTCCATCTTTTCAAACGCCGGTAAATATCGACTTGGCTGTATTGGACACCAAATTATCCACTGGGGAGGCGGTCGAGGTTATGCTGAAGTCTTCGGGATCATTTTCGCGTCCTCCGTGAACAATACACAATACGACCGACAAAGCTGAGGCACTTCATTGATATGGATCAGGAATATTATCGGTCCCAGTACTGTACTTTCAGCTACGCCATTAGTAGAGAGATACTAGTCGGTTAGATGGTCGTTGACCTGAGACGCTTCCTAACAAAATTCCAGTACTCTTATTATCTTTACAACGGAGCAAACATAGTCCTCCCTACATGCTATCCTAAGTGTTTACAACAGTTAATCAGACTGGTCAGTACCAATAAACTGAATCGAGTTCCGCTGACACTGCACAGTTGACATAACATACGTATGAGAAACTCGTTCATAATGATCCAGTGGGATAAGATTTCACAAAACAGCAACTCACCGCCTGTTGCCAGTCCACGATTCGTGTCTTGATCCATCAAATGTTCCTTCGCAGTCATATGGCTGATAGGAACGCAGTCAATGGAAGTTTCCCCTCTTGCATCATCAGCGTTCTTGTTGATGAGTAACTTGCTTCCAGATCTACAAATCTCTCCTGTTTGATCAGGGTTGATAGTATAGCGTTCACCAACGTGACCGCCCTCCACCTGTACCTTTAAGCTGCAACTTTCCTGTCGGCTGACAGAGTGTGGTTGATAGACAGCACGACACTCCTGAAGAGGAGATAATACAATGGATTGTTTCTCTGCCAAAAGTATCAGGCAAGAAATTTGAGCACCGCATTCTTCTCTACTTATTACTGGTTTAGCAACAATGCAAAACGACTGAACAGCTAGATGGAGTTGCCTAACATGCTGTTCGCTTATAATAAGAAAAGAGAACTGCTTAGTAACACTTACTGTTATCGTAACACTGTTACTAAACATCTGCGTTTCGCATTTTGATCAGAACCTACTGACCGCTGTGTGACGTATGCATAGGATGGTTTCCTTTATCTCCCAATACGTGCTTCATTGCTTCTAAGCACCCCAATAAATAACACACCAAATATCAGTTCCATCTCGATCGTCCTAGCAGTGGTCGATGCACACTTGCTACATGTACGGCGGAGAGAGTCCAAGACGTCAAGCTGTTTAATTAGCGGTAGTTTGTTAAGGATACCCACAGAGCCCCAGCTTATAACTGTCTTTACGACTGGGTGAGTAGCAAAGTCAACGCTAATCAACGATCATATCCGCCATATCCTGATCCATCTTTTCAATGAACTGCAAATTTGGAATCATTATAAGTCCCCACAATCGGATGTTGCCCAAAAGTATAGCCGTCTGTCCGTAGTTCTCATGCTACTACATCCTATGTGGCAACGAAAAATGTTTTTGGTGACCGGAAGAAATGACCACTAAACAGACATTTCATTAACTGAGTCCACTAGCTAAGAATTGGACTATGGCCGCAAAATCCTGCGCCAAAGTATCTCGGGATATCATGATGCACCTCCACTACCTACCTATGCACATGGTAACATTGCAGCCCCAGCTCCTCCTCGAACAGCAGCGGTAATTGGTTGACTTTCCACGCAGTTTGACATCAGCACAGTTAAACATGATTGACTGACGGTCTGCTACCTCGGATAAATTGTCAATGACCTCGACCATCATATCTGGAACGCACTAACTTAGTAACCACAGCCCCGAGGGTCAGTCGGCATAAGTATCACCTGAGGCGTGCACGCGTTACCTTCAGCTCCTAACCATTTATTAACTTGGGACCTATCCTCTGCTTACCGTGGACTGTTTTCATGGTTACATAGTTATATCGTAGTATCTAGCAGGTGTAACGGAGAGAAATGCCTAAAGGGGAGAATAGGATTGAAATTGGTGGGAGCATTGAGCAAGGGACCAGCGACCACAAGAAAATACCGAGAATAACAAACGCCAAATTCATGAGTCTAATACCACGAAAAGTTCTGATTTCTGGTGAAGTTGGTCACTGAGTCACTATTTCACTTCAATGCAATTCAAACTGCTGGTGTAACTACGTGCTTTTCTTTGCTTTATCGCCAAAAACTGAGACCTGCTCTCGCGACATGCAATAAACGGGACGGTCGCAAAGTAAATGTACTCTACTCTATCACAGATATTCACGCCTCCCTCTTCCCCTAGTGCAGTCATCATACACTCATTCTGTAATGAGGCTTGAGCATATGGCCTAGCCTGGTCGGCGCGACAGTCTAGCCGCGGATCATGGAACGCAGAAGATCCGCCCGAGCGAGGAAACCACACACGATTGGACTGGATAACCGCGATGGGTCGGTAGCCAATCACATGAAAGGCAGCCAAAACTGTGTAATGAAGTTTGCGAAATTGGCCGAGTCTGGTCTACACGACAGGCTAACCGCGGAACGTGGAACATAGCAGATTTACCCGAGCGAAGGAACCTCACGTGACTGAACGGTTACCAGTCACGTGAAAGAAAACCAATACTGCAGCGTCTCAAACATGCTGATTGCACGTTACGTGTATCGAGAAACCGGAAGCACATGTTGGTCAGCTGAACGATGGATAGGCACTGATGACGCAAAATCGCTATTAACAACGGATCGTCCGCGTACCAGCCGAGGGTCAGTGGACCGAGGAAATACGACCAATCTGGTACCAGCCATAGAACAAAGACGACATCGAAACGCAGTGCAGCGATGCAGCGGATAATAGGCAACAATGAGCCAATGAAACAGAAGGAAAGAAAACGTAGCCAATAAGGCTAATCAGTGTAATAATGGGAAAGCAATGGTGTATATTTTCTATAAATGTGCGAGGCCTCTGGTAATAAATGATTCCGCTGGCCGCCACCGAGACTTCCTTTTGGATTGCCGTCGCGTCCTACAACATATTCTATTGGGATTAACTTACGGTATTTGGTGGACACTTTCACGGAGTGCCTTCTTACGGAAACTGATTTGTGTTACCCATGTTGCCTTAGCACGCCGGGTGCACATATCCAGACGCGCTATTTTGTTGTTTTAAAAATTCTCACAGCTGTGAAATTGCGATCGATAAAGGCTTCTCTGCGCTATCCAGTGGTTTTGGAATTATTCCTACAAGATCATTTCCAAAGAAGCTACGACACTATTTGTTGTTTCAATTGCGTTTGCTCATCACCGACAATTAGTCGCTGACATCTGCACACTACAAGCTAAGTTTAACGGCCGAACCCAACGGGAAACACTGTCGACCAATAGGTCAATCAAACGCCATGAACATATGTTCTTCGCATGCCACACTCACCTACGACAACCGGCGCCGACCCTGCGACGGAGACAAAGAAAGTCAGGATAACTTGCTCTCTAACACGCGTGACAAGACAAATGCAACGTTCAAGTGCAAGAACGGCCGTCACTGACCAGTATTCCACTTTGCGGGAAATGTGGTGAGCCAAAATGTGCATGAGTGATCAATAGAGACATCACATGTGAAGCTTGTATCCTTGCGTTCCACCCCAGATGTGGTAGTGTAAGTCAACTAAAACCTACGACAACTCAATCTGACTTATGCGCTCTGGTTTTGCCAAACATGAGGAGCAATTCCATTACTTAAGCTTTTAATGATGCTCATGAAACTTCGGAAAACTGATTGCAACAGTCCTGCTAATGTCGAGCTTCAAGACATTGCCAGTGGAGTCTAATAAGACCGATTTTTTGCTACAGCAAACCTTCCAGAGCTCTGTCTTTAAGTCGAACGGTAAAGTCAATATTGCTCACCGCCCCATGGCACTTGCGCCACCTACTCCGACACTTACTAACCACAAGCCACATTTGATGTGACTGCTTTTAACATCCATGGATGGCACACCTGACAAGTCGGCCCCAATACCAGCAGCCCAGAGCCGGGTGAGATGTGCATCGGTCGCCTCGATAAACAAACCGCGGGCGGCACCCGCACGTCCATTTCCTGAAGCAAGCACGAGTGATGCGATGCAGTTTACACGACATTCAGCGGGGTTTGCTAAACACTCCAATTTGCCAGCAATCTCACTCAAACCGACATTCGTTAGACAGCGACATAGTGCGTTAACTACCGTGTGCACTAACGTTCCCAAGTCCAAATCTGGTCCAATAAAGGGCAAGTTGCTAGACGATCACAACCAGTGAGTTTCCATTTGCAATGCGACTGGTATACGAGTTAGGCACACTTTGCTGGGAGGCGTAGCGCATCACTCAACTTCTGTGCACTACGGCCAACCTCGTTTTCTCCGATTAAGCTTGAACTTACCAGAGGAAACAGAGACTACCCTACTCTCAGCAATTCGTCTTTGCAACTCATCGAGCGGGGTACGCATACTACCAGACGTTCCTTGGAAAGGGTGGTCAAAGGAAAAGAGCAACCATGGTGGCCCTTCTACAAACGAAAGCAAAAAAGCCATATTTGTTCAAGCCAAGTCGAATTAACTTTATGCACCCTTATGGATGCATTCTCAGTATTTTTCACATCAATACTGCGGAATATAATACAGCAAACCATCAATGAGAAATTATAACTGACAGCAGTAAACGCAAATTTGCAAGTTCAATCAAGCATACTGTCACGAAAACGGCCTTTCATTTCTGTTCGGTACATTAGTAAGCGTGATAGATAAGGCAGGATGGAGTTTCGATTCGACTAATTACGGGATTATGCAACTTAATTCTGACCTTGTGGACGTAGATATGGTGATGATTAGGATAACGTTTAAAGGGTGAACGGATCGGTTAAAATCCTGGATACAAAGTTGATGTACGCATCGAAAGGTTTGTTAACAATGAAACCAGAGGAGTAAATTTTAGGGAACGAACAACTAGGACCATCTTTTTCTTGCAGTTCTGGGTAGAAAACAGGGGAACAGTATAACCAATGAGGAAGCATACATGCGGTTACAAACCTTGGAAGTAAAGAATGGAGAGAGCAAAACACTTTAAGCCTGAGGGCGTAAATAGAGAGCCTTCTTACATTTTTCACTTTCAAGGACATGTGTATACCGAGACAAAAATATGAGACAGGAAAAGATCGAGAAATTTCACAAGATATGAATGAGGTGTGTTTAGTCATCCACGGTCATGGGAGCAGAGTTATGTACAAGGGACCGCAGTTTGTTGGAATGTGGAAAACAGAACCTCACGTCATAACACTTGGAACAGTCGAGGGAGAAGGACCAGGAACTCGACTAAATCACCAGTTTGTCTAAACTTCGGAGTTCCAAAAAGTCTTTGCTGGTTGGGGTTATGCAACCCAGGACATCGCCATCAGCATATTTGCAGTCTATGAAATTTGTTGGAATAGGGAGACTTTCAACTTAAGCGATGAATAGAAAAGGGGATAGGATGGCTCCCTGCAAAGCACCATCATTGCCTGGGAGTACAGAAGACTTTCGGCCGTAATGCTGCTTGCAGTAGGTGGGATTTGTGAAGTAAAACTCACCACGCCACACATGTGGGGACGTCATTTTCGGACAAACTGCTGAGCATTAATGATCTGTCGTGTTTTTCAAAGGTGTTGGTGTCATCAAGACACAGGAGCCGTACGCTCTTGTATTTATTATCCAATACTAACGCAATGAAATGCACCGGATACGAAACATCGTCCAGTGCAGAGCGCCCTGGTTCATAAGCAAACTGTTTGACATTATCAGTATGATTGCCTGTGAAAATGCGGGGATAAGTAGTTTTTCCAATACGTTTGACAGCACAAACATGATGCAGTTGGCTGACACTTCCGAGATGCTTTTTGATGAGTGGTGTTATTTTGGCTGATTTCCGAATATCGAGGAAGGTGCCCGTTGTTAAACACTGATACAAGATATCCCTCAGAGGTGTTAAAAATCTGCGTATTCCTTCAGAGCGACTGCTGATATCGCATCCGGTACAGTAGCCTTGTTTGGCCTTATTCTTGTGATCTTGTAAACACTTGAGGAGTCAAATAATGTGGGAAACTCTGTAGTGGTGATAAATGCAGATGGTGTGTGTGTGTGTGTGTGTAAGGTGACGAGCAGCGGAGGTTAGCTTTGGATTTATCTGCGTCCTGAG
Organism: Dicrocoelium dendriticum; assembly: GCA_944474145.2. Classification (NCBI taxonomy): domain Eukaryota; kingdom Metazoa; phylum Platyhelminthes; class Trematoda; order Plagiorchiida; family Dicrocoeliidae; genus Dicrocoelium; species Dicrocoelium dendriticum. The sequence continues at coordinate 72,323,634 of OX104067.1, read as the reverse complement.
TAGTGAGGTACTGAAAGAAATCTTTCCGGAGAGTTGTCCTCCATAGGTCACGACAACTTTGGTTGCTTAAAACGGTCTGCATTTACATTGTTCAACTTTTTATTTCAGCTTTTATAGCTAAGGACAGACGTTTAACACAGGCAGTTAGCTTATGTTAATAGCATGTTCCTTTTTTCTTCGCAGTTGCTTGAGCAATGATGAAAACCTGTCATTTTACAAATATTTTGTTTCATTATAATAACATAGATCAAAACAGAAGTTAATATGGTGTTTGAGGTGCTCTCATTGAACTGACAAGTCCATATGTGAAAATTCAAAAATCAGTTGAGCAAAGTGTTGATTTGAGTTTCCCTTGTTATCTGCAGAGCAGTTCCGTCGTTTAATACCTCTGGATGGTCTTTTCGTCAACGTTACAACATTGACTTCACTAGGATATAGCACTACTATGCAGGGGTCGGAATTACCAAGAGGTGCATACTTTTGTGTAGAGAATAGTTCGCGTTTGTTAGTAACAACTAGATCCGGATGTGTCTGGAGTCTGGTGGGGAAGTTCACCAGTTTGGTTAAACATGGTGTTCATCATCAGTACACGTTAGTTGAAGGCGAGAAATATACCTCAGCTCACTTGCCGCAATACAAAAAGGTAAGATACAAAAAAGTCACACTACAAAAATATCAGAAGCGGGTAATACAATGTTAAATATTGTATTATGCATTTCGTATGAGATCGGAATTGGAGGGGAATCTAAAATGGGGGGATGGAAAAAGAAACTTAAATCGCAAACGCCATTGGGACCGAAACTCCTGATATTACTGAAATTTATCTTACTCATATTGAAGTGTCCGTCGAAAACACAGATGGAAATTTCTAAGTTTAGTTGCAATACTAATCAAATGTTTCATGCAGCCACACACGCTTGACGTGCTCTATCTTCCCGCAGCTAGTCTCCGCACGTTCATTCGAACTGGATTTACCGGCGCTACACAGCGATCTATCATACGTGGAATAATCTTATACCAGTAACCTTTTAAACAGCACTAATCGATTTGCTTGTCAGCCGAGATTGAACATAAGTGGATAACTCATTCACTTTGTGCCCATTGCCATTCTGTATACCACCGTTCGGTGCATAATTCTCAAGGCAGTCCGAAAAGCCGAAGCCTACTCCAATCCGGCGTTTCTCAACACATCCGTGAAGGAATTTGTGATCTCGCGATCTGTTTTCGCCGCAGTGTAGTTTCATTTACTGGGTCCAAAACCAACCGGACCTAACATCGATCGATCAACCGACCAACACTTCAACGTGTGCGTACAAGGGAACACTGGTGACAGCCAGCGCGCCACGCTGACTCACGCTTACCTTGACGCGGGAAGCTGAAGTGACAAACGCGTGACCTTAAAACAGCACGCCTACTGCGAACATGTCTCGTATGAAGAGCAAATGCGAATCATGTGCTAAAGTGGTAAAAATTGGTCTGCTGTGTATCATGTATTTGAACTCCTATCACACTACCTGCCTTGGGACGGGGCCGACAAACCGGTACACTAACACGACAGAGGCGTTTTGGTTTTGCAAGCTATGCACTTCTATCCCAGTTGTTAGCTATTTAGCTGTGCTACTGAAGAGATGTGAAAGACTAAGAGAAGCGGTAGAGCAGCTGGTGAACGTCAGGGTTACACGAATGGGAGGAAACAGAACTGCACTTTTATGTGAAAATATCACCCGAATTCACTAGCCAGACCGAAAAACAGAGCCAGGAGTCCCAACCTAACCCTAACAACTCAGCCTCCAGCAGCACCAACTCTATTCTCTCTCTATCCTATAAGTGAAAACATTGCCTGCAGCGCGCCTGCCTCAACTTCTGTACAGTGTGCTGCACCTAATAGTCTGTTCGCTACACACGAGAGCGTAAGCTACAGTCAACCAGCCATAGTAAACAACCCGGCAACGCACGCATCGGCCGAATAGCAGACACCGGAAAGAGCACCGGTAACCTTTGTGCCCGGACTAGCGAAAACTAGTGTCGCAGCACGGATGGCACCCATCAGTGCCGTTCACGAATTCACCAAGAACACCGAATGCTAAGGCTCCAAATCCAAAACCAGTAGCCATCAGGCGCAATCATGTTGCCTTAAACCTTGTGTGCACTAATGTCGCTGATTCCAAATCCAATACAATTAAGGGTAGGTTGACGGACGATGGAAAGCAGTGGGGTTCCCTCTGTACGTCTACCAGTGTCCATGCTAACCCCACTATATTAAAAATAATCTCGCTTCACCCAAAGGCGTTGCACTATGGTGTATCCCGGTTACTTCGGGTAACAATAAACTCGGCAGACGAGACAGAGGCCGTTCTGCTGTCTGCAACTCGTCTCCACAACGACTCAAGTGGAGTGCACATACTACCTGGATTCCCGTGGAAAAACGTTCAACGGATCCCGCTAACAGAGAGAGATGCAGAAAAAGTCAAGATAAGAAAACAGTGATTGTGCACGGTGTTCCTGAACTTACTGATTCCTCTTCCGACAATGCTCAGAAGAACGACCGCGAGCAATGGCACTACATCCGGGAGGCTCTTTCTCTCGAAAATGTTGTCGCCACCTCGTTGACAACCATCCCCATATCACCAAAATATAAGGGGTGCGATCCCAGGCTGTTAAAACTTGTGTTGCAATCAGAGCTAGCGGCACAAACTTTTCTATAGAACTGGACTGAATTCCGTTGCAGACTGCCAACAGAAATTTGGCTGAAAGCAGAGGGAACACCAGCACATTCTAATGACAATTCAGTGGAGACAACTCTCAATGAAACGCCAACTGTAGGACCCGACCAGGGGACGGTTTCAACAGTAGCCATAATATCCGGGGAGACACAGCGGAGCACGAGCAACTACCGGGATCCGGGGCATCAGTTACTTGACTATACACCAAATGCGTCTCGAGGGTCTGCAACCCATCCAAAAACGATTAGTCGCTGACCCTTTATTGGTCGGCGTAAACTCACTTGCTTCATCTATCCAATCGAACACACTTTTGATCTCCAAGATGCTCTCATGCATGTACATAGATGCCCAAAGTCTACTCAGCAACTTATCTGAATTAAGACTTTGACACGCGTCAGCAACTTGGGAACTCATCGCTGTCACCGAAACGTGGTTGCGCTGTGAGATAACGGATGCCGAAATCGCGTTAACAGGCATGTCCGTTGTCCGAAAAGATCGAACCAGCAAAGGTGGTGGGGTAGCCCTCTACTTTCGTAACAACCTGCAATCAGAACCTATAAACGATTCGGAAACAGACGTGCCTGGCTACATTTGGTGTAGTCACCGGCCGAGAGGGAACAATCTTGGCCTATCGGTTGTAGTTTACCGCCCACCATCGTCTATTCCTGGGATGGACTGCAACTTGGTGGCTGCGTTGAGCCAAGTGATAAACAGGAAGTACAGTCACATTCTAGTCACCGGCGACTTCAACTTACATGCTCCAGAATCTCGGGTCACACCAGGAGAGCAATTCAAAGCAGATCTGCAAGATCTGGTTTCAGACTTCCCGCGTTATGCCCCGTCACAATGCCCACCAGGTTCAGGGGAACTGATAGGCCATCCATATTGGACCGAATATTCACTATTGAGGAACTGATGGTCGAGTGAGTAATAACCGATACTACTCTGGGCCGCAGCAATCATGCGATGCTAATGTTTCACTACAGTTGCTACGCGGATTATTCTAAAGTGCATGCCGAGGAATATCATGTGGTAACCAACTATGAAGACCTGTCCGACCTCATTGATGCAAGAAACTGGTAGTTCTTAGCCCAATTGACCCCCGAGGTGGCCTGTGGAGAATTCATCAACAAATTTAACAAGCTTGTGGCAGGCACATCTGAAACCAAAATCTACCGACATAAAAGAATGAAATCTTTCATAATGAGCAGGACACATAAATGCATTGAATTAAAGGACTTGGCATGGTACACCTACATAGCCGCCCCGAACGACGATACCTGGGATGTCTACACAATACGAAGGAACCATTGTGTCAAACTCGTCCGGGAGGATAAACTGAAGAACCAACAAGGTCTAGTGGAAAAGTTTTGCTCCAATCCCAAACTGCTATACAGACACGTAAACAATTTGCGCCGTGTTAAGCGCGGTATTCCTGCTTTGCACACAGCATTTGGGTTAGCCCAAACCGCACAAGAGGCGGCCAACGTTCTTGGACAACAATTTGGTCTTACATTCCAAAGCGTGCAATCATCATACATCCTACCTAAGCAGATAATGTCGCCATCACGGCGACAGCAGATGTACTGGAGATGCTGATGACTGCGCGAGTTCAGCTCCCCGGGTGCGGACAGCATTCGCCCGAAGGCGTTGAAAATTGCTGCCATAAATGTGGCGGTGTCATTAGCAATTTTCTTTGAACGATGTCTAAACGTGATGCACGTCCCCACGCTGTGGAAGCACGGAATCATCACGCCAATCTACAAAAGTGGCAGCCGTGCTGAACCAACCAATTCTCACCCGATAACACTACTTCCTGCGATCTCCAAGGTTATGAAGTCCATTGTAGCTGAGGCTTTTATGGGGTACCTAGAGAACAACAAAATTCTCGCTCCGGAGCAGCACGGATTTCGCCAAAATCGGTCCTGTACCACTAATCTGTTGATTGATCGTGCAAACTGGACGGAATCGGTGGACGCTGGTGTAGGAGTCGACGCGGCCTACTTGGATTTCTCAAAGGCATTCGACCGTCTAGACCATGGTATTCTCCTCCACAAACTCCAGAAATATGGAATCGGCGATCCTGTTCTGGGCTGGATAAGAAACTTTCTCCTGCCACGTCACCTGAATGTGAGGGTTAGAAGCAACCTGTCGGAATCCCTCGAAGTTCCGTGCGGCGTACCACAAGGCTCGGTACTTGGACCCAGCCTGTTCCTGATTTTCATAAATGATCTCGCGATCGTTTGCTATTTGCTGATGATCTGAAGTTATGGCGTACTATAGCTGCAGCGACGAATCACACAGCGTTACAGGAGGAGCTGGACAAAGCGTACGCATGGTCCATCGAGAACACGCTGCATTTCAACGTCACCAAGTGCGAAGTTCTCAGTAGACGGCACAAGAGTATGCACAACTACCGCCTAGGATCACAAATTCTACAGCGAACTTCTCACGCGTGCGATCTCGACGTGCTAGTTCAAGATGACATCGGTTGTTTGAGGCAGACTGAAAAGGCATCTAAGAAAGCAAACCAGTACATCGCCCTTCTTCGCAGAGCTTTCGGGAAGTTTGACCCTTCAGTCTTTCCAAAAATGCTTAGTGCGTACATGAGGCCGCACGCGGAATACGCCCTTCAAGCGTGGTAACCCTGGCTCAAGCACCATCTCACCGCGCTCGATACTGCACAACGTAGGGCAACGAAGAACGTCAGAGGTTTGACCAGCCTTTCCTACCCACTCAGGCAGAATACTCAAAATATACAGTGGACGTTATCGGCGTCTACGAGGCGATCTCATAATGGTGTGCCAGATCCTGAGAAACCCCAACCACTCATGCCATTCTTTTCTGATACTCAGTCAAAACACCTCGCTAAGAGGTCATCAGTTTAAGCCGGTCACGCAGTACAGTCGACTGGAAGGTCGGCGAAACTATTTTTCCCTTCGAGTGCCACAGCCTTGAAACGCCCTCCCGGAACATGTACTTAATACTCCCACCCTATCCCCTTTTCAAAAAAGGCCTTGACCATACGCTGTCACATTTACACTATGTGCTATAGCCAATGACCACCAGATGCAGGCACTAATGCACAACAGAAAGTAGGCAGTGCTATAACCCTACTCGAAAATGAGTCACTCCAAACCCCTTGCACACTATATGATAAACGCCACTACTATAGAAACTGGATATCTACATCCCGTCGACCCGAGACGGCTGCACACGAGTAAGCGTTGTTCTTCCTATTTTTATTTTTGCCCGCCTATTACCTGATCAATAACCACCCCTTATTGTTTTGTGTGCGCACATTCTCATTGCAGACTCACATTATACGACAGTGCACTTAAAGCTGTACTCGCCCGAACCGACGATTCCATTATCCCTGGATCTATCTTTTCTCACTCTAACCACCCTACGGGCAACGTCAAGCACCTGCTTTTTTTACCCTTTATAAATCATTGTTCATCGTGCGTTAAGGTGTTCTGCAAACATTGGTAGCTCGAACAGCGTTGTGTCCGGAGCTACATACATGTTCCAAACTACGAGTTAGAAAACCGCTCAGAAAACGGTTTACACTCGAATAGGTAATAGCTTCCTTACAGTGTTGAGTACTGACCCCACCAATTACCGTACAAGAACACTGCTTCCTGTGCTTTCCATCGCTGAGGCACTTATGCAGTATCCAGAAAACCACAAAGCTCCGGAGAAACGTGTTCCCACAAACCACTCGGTAACTACTAACCTGCTAATTGCATGCAAAATCTGGACGTAGGTAGTTGTAGTAGTAGTGGTAGTAGTAGTAGTGGTAGTAGTAGTAGTAGTCGTAATAGTAGTAGTCGTAGTAGTGGTAGTAGTAGTAGTGGTAGTAGTAGTAGTAGTAGTAGTAGTAGTGGTAGTAGTAGTAGTAGTAGTCGTAATAGTAGTAGTCGTAGTAGTGGTAGAGTAGTAATGGTAGTCGTAGTAGTAGTAGTAGTAGTAGTAGTAGTAGTAGTAGTAGTCGTAATAGTAGTAGTCGTAGTAGTGGTAGTAGTAGTAGTAGTAGTAGTAGTAGTAGTAGTAGTAGTAGTAGTAGTAGTAGTAGTAGTAGTAGTAGTAGTAGTAGTAGTAGTAGTAGTAGTAGTAGTAGTAGTAGTAGTAGTAGTAGTAGTAGTAGTAGTAGTAGTAGTAGTAGTAGTAGTAGTAGTAGTAGTAGTAGTAGTAGTAGTAGTAGTAGTAGTAGTAGTAGTAGTAGTAGTAGTAGTAGTAGTAGTAGTAGTAGTAGTAGTAGTAGTAGTAGTAGTAGTAGTAGTAGTAGTAGTAGTAGTAGTAGTAGTAGTAGTAGTAGTAGTAGTAGTAGTAGTAGTAGTAGTAGTAGTAGTAGTAGTAGTAGTAGTAGTAGTAGTAGTAGTAGTAGTAGTAGTAGTAGTAGTAGTAGTAGTAGTAGTAGTAGTAGTAGTAGTAGTCGTAGTAGTAGTAGTAGTAGTAGTAGTAGTAGTAGTAGTAGTAGTAGTAGTAGTAGTAGTAGTAGTAGTAGTAGTAGTAGTAGTAGTAGTAGTAGTAGTAGTAGTAGTAGTAGTAGTAGTAGTAGTAGTAGTAGTAGTAGTAGTAGTAGTAGTAGTAGTAGTAGTAGTAGTAGTAGTAGTAGTAGTAGTAGTAGTAGTAGTAGTAGTAGTAGTAGTAGTAGTAGTAGTAGTAGTAGTAGTAGTAGTAGTAGTAGTAGTAGTAGTAGTAGTAGTAGTAGTAGTAGTAGTAGTAGTAGTAGTAGTAGTAGTAGTAGTAGTAGTAGTAGTAGTAGTAGTAGTAGTAGTAGTAGTAGTAGTAGTAGTAGTAGTAGTAGTAGTAGTAGTAGTAGTAGTAGTAGTAGTAGTAGTAGTAGTAGTAGTAGTAGTAGTAGTAGTAGTAGTAGTAGTAGTAGTAGTAGTAGTAGTAGTAGTAGTAGTAGTAGTAGTAGTAGTAGTAGTAGTAGTAGTAGTAGTAGTAGTAGTAGTAGTAGTAGTAGTAGTAGTAGTAGTAGTAGTAGTAGTAGTAGTAGTAGTAGTAGTAGTAGTAGTAGTAGTAGTAGTAGTAGTAGTAGTAGTAGTAGTAGTAGTAGTAGTAGTAGTAGTAGTAGTAGTAGTAGTAGTAGTAGTAGTAGTAGTAGTAGTAGTAGTAGTAGTAGTAGTAGTAGTAGTAGTAGTAGTAGTAGTAGTAGTAGTAGTAGTAGTAGTAGTAGTAGTAGTAGTAGTAGTAGTAGTAGTAGTAGTAGTAGTAGTAGTAGTAGTAGTAGTAGTAGTAGTAGTAGTAGTAGTAGTAGTAGTAGTAGTAGTAGTAGTAGTAGTAGTAGTAGTAGTAGTAGTAGTAGTAGTAGTAGTAGTAGTAGTAGTAGTAGTAGTAGTAGTAGTAGTAGTAGTAGTAGTAGTAGTAGTAGTAGTAGTAGTAGTAGTAGTAGTAGTAGTAGTAGTAGTAGTAGTAGTAGTAGTAGTAGTAGTAGTAGTAGTAGTAGTAGTAGTAGTAGTAGTAGTAGTAGTAGTAGTAGTAGTAGTAGTAGTAGTAGTAGTAGTAGTAGTAGTAGTAGTAGTAGTAGTAGTAGTAGTAGTAGTAGTAGTAGTAGTAGTAGTAGTAGTAGTAGTAGTAGTAGTAGTAGTAGTAGTAGTAGTAGTAGTAGTAGTAGTAGTAGTAGTAGTAGTAGTAGTAGTAGTAGTAGTAGTAGTAGTAGTAGTAGTAGTAGTAGTAGTAGTAGTAGTAGTAGTAGTAGTAGTAGTAGTAGTAGTAGTAGTAGTAGTAGTAGTAGTAGTAGTAGTAGTAGTAGTAGTAGTAGTAGTAGTAGTAGTAGTAGTAGTAGTAGTAGTAGTAGTAGTAGTAGTAGTAGTAGTAGTAGTAGTAGTAGTAGTAGTAGTAGTAGTAGTAGTAGTAGTAGTAGTAGTAGTAGTAGTAGTAGTAGTAGTAGTAGTAGTAGTAGTAGTAGTAGTAGTAGTAGTAGTAGTAGTAGTAGTAGTAGTAGTAGTAGTAGTAGTAGTAGTAGTAGTAGTAGTAGTAGTAGTAGTAGTAGTAGTAGTAGTAGTAGTAGTAGTAGTAGTAGTAGTAGTAGTAGTAGTAGTAGTAGTAGTAGTAGTAGTAGTAGTAGTAGTAGTAGTAGTAGTAGTAGTAGTAGTAGTAGTAGTAGTAGTAGTAGTAGTAGTAGTAGTAGTAGTAGTAGTAGTAGTAGTAGTAGTAGTAGTAGTAGTAGTAGTAGTAGTAGTAGTAGTAGTAGTAGTAGTAGTAGTAGTAGTAGTAGTAGTAGTAGTAGTAGTAGTAGTAGTAGTAGTAGTAGTAGTAGTAGTAGTAGTAGTAGTAGTAGTAGTAGTAGTAGTAGTAGTAGTAGTAGTAGTAGTAGTAGTAGTAGTAGTAGTAGTAGTAGTAGTAGTAGTAGTAGTAGTAGTAGTAGTAGTAGTAGTAGTAGTAGTAGTAGTAGTAGTAGTAGTAGTAGTAGTAGTAGTAGTAGTAGT
>OX104067.1:72301974-72311974 GCA_944474145.2 Dicrocoelium dendriticum | reverse complement strand
TAGTGGTCGTAGTAGTTGTGGATGTAGTATTAGTATTAGTGATAGTAGTATTAGTCGTAATAGTAGTAGTCGTAGTAGTGGTAGAAGTGGTAGTGGTAGCAATAGCAGTTGTAGTAGTAGTAGTAGTAGTGGTAGTAGTAGTAGTATTCTTAATAGTAGTAGTCGTATTAGTGGTAGTAGTAGTAGTAGTCGTAGTAGCGGTAGTAGTAGTAGTAGTGGTAGGAGTGGTAGTATTAGTGGTAGTAGTAGTAGTAGTAGTAGTAGTAGTAGTAGTCGGAATAGTAGTAGTAGTGGTAGTCGTAATAGTAGTAGTCGTAGTAGTGGTAGTATTAGTAGAAGTAGTGTTAGTAGTACTATTGGTGGCAGTAGTAGTAGTCGTAATAGTAGTAGTCGTAGTAGTTCTAGTAGTATTAGTGGTTGTGGTAGTAGTAGTAGTAGTATTCGTGGCAGTAGTAGTAGTAGTAGTAGTAGTAGTAGTAGTAGTAATATAGTGGTAGTAGTAGTCGTAATAGTAGTAGTCGTAGTAGTGGTAGTAATAATAGTGGTAGTGGTAGCAGTAGTAGTATTAGTGGTAGTAGTAGCAGTAGTCGTAATAGTGGTAGTCGTAGTAGTTCTAGTAGTATTAGTGGAAGTGGTAGTAGTAGTAGTATTAGTGGTAGTAGTAGTAGTATTAGTGGCAGTAGTAGTAGTCGTAGTAGTAGTAGCAGTAGTAGTAGTGGTAATGGTACCAGTAGTAGTATTAGTGGTAGTAGTAGTAGTAGTCGTAGTAGTGGTAGTATTAGTAGTGGTAGTGGTAGTAGTAGTAGTCGTAGTAGTACTAGTAGTAGTAGCGGTAGTAGTAGTAGTAGTAGTCGTAATAGTAGTAGTCGTAGTAGTGGTAGTAGTAGTTGTCGTAGTAGTGGTAGTATAGTATTGCTAGTGGTAGTAGCAGTAGTGGTAGTGGTAGTAGTAGTAGCGGTAGTGGTAGTAGTAATAGTCGTAGTAGTAGTACTAGTCGTAATAGTAGTAGTAGTAGTAATAGTCGTAATAGTAGTAATCGTAGTAGTGGTAGTAGTAATAGTGGTAGTGGTAGTAGTAGTAGTAGTATTAGTGGTAGTAGTAGTAGTCGTAGTAGTGGTAGTATTAGTAGTGGTAGTGGCAGTAGTAGTAGTATTAGGGGTAGTAGTAGTAGTCGTAATAACAGTAGTCGTTTAGTAGTAGCAGTATTAGTGGTAGAGGTAGCAGTAGTAGTGGTAGTGGTAGTAGTAGTAGTATTAGTGGTAGTAGTAGTAGTCGTAATGACAGTAGTCGTAGTAGTAGTAGCAGTATTAGTTGTAGAGGTAGCAGTAGTAGTCGTAGTGGTAGTAGTAGTCGTAATAGTAGTAGTCGTATTACAAATAGTAGTAGCATTAGTGGTAGTAGTAGTAGTAGTAGTGTTACTAGTAGTGGTATTCGTAATAGTAGTAGTCGTAGTAGTGGTAGTAGTAGTAGTCGTAGTGGTAGTATTAGTAGGAATAGTGGTAGTAGTAGTAGTCATAGTAGTAGTGGTATTAGTAGTGGTAGTAGTAGTAGTCGTAATAGTAGTAGTCGCAGTAGTGGTCGTAGTAGTAATGATAGTGGTAGTAGTGGTAGTAGTAGTAGTGGTAATAGTAGTAGTAGTCGCAATAGTAGTAGTCGTAGTAGTGGTAGAAGTAGTAGTGGTAGTGGCAGTAGTAGTAGTAGTAGTAGTAGTAGTAGGTAGTAGTAGTATTAGTAGTAGTAGTGGTAGTGGAAGTAGTCGTAATAGTAGTAGTTGTAGTAGTGGTAGTAGTAGTAGTGGTCGTGGTAGTAGTAGTAGTATTATTGGTAGTAGTAGTGGTAGTAGTATTCGTAGTAGTGGTGGTAGTAATAGTATTCGTAATAGTAGGAGTCGTGGTAGTGGTAGTAGTAGTAGTCGTAATAGTAGTAGTCGTAGTAGTGGTAGTAGTAGTAGTAGTGGCAGTGGTAGTGGTATTAGTGGTAATAGTGGTAGTAGTAGCAGTAGTAGTAATAGTGTTAGTATTAGTAGTATTCGTTATAGTAGTATTCGTAGCAGTGGTATTAGTAGTAGTGATAGTGGTAGTAGTAGTTGTCGTAGTAGTGGTAGTAGTAGTATTGGTAATAGTAGTCGTAATAGTATTAGTCGTAGTAGTGGTAGTAGTAGTAGTCGTAGTAGTGGTAGCAGTATAGTAGTATTCGTAATATTAGTAGTCGTAGTGGTGGTAGTAGTGGTAGTAATCGTAATATTAGTAGTCGTAGTAGTGGTAGTAGTAGTAGTGTTAGTGGTAGTAGTATTAGTGGTAGTAGTAGTAGTAGTAGTCGTAATAGTAGTAGCAGTCGTAGTAGTAGTAGTGGTAGTAGTAGTAATAGTAATAATAGTATTAGTGGTAGTGATAGTAGTAGTAGTAGTAGTTATAGTAGTAGTAGTAGTAGTAGTAGTAGTAGTAGTAGTTATAGTAGTAGTGGTAATATTAGTGGTGGTAGTGGTAGTAGAAATAGTCGTAATAGTAGTAGTTGTAGTGGTGGTAGTAGTAGTGGTAGTAGTAGTAGTAGTAGTCGTGATAGTAGTAGTAGTCGTAGTAGTAGCAGTGGTAGTAGTAGTAGTAGTAGTAATAGTATTAATGGTAGTGATAGTAGTAGTAGTATTAGTTATAGTAGTAGAAGTAGTAGTAGTATTAGTAGTAGTAGTAGTAGTAGTAGTAGTAGTGGTAGTAGTAGTAGTGGTAATATTAGTAGTGGTAGTGGTAGTAGATATAGTCGTAATAGAAGTAGTTGCAGTAGTGGTAGTAGTAGTAGTGGTAGTGGTAGTGGTAGTAGTATTAGTGGTAGTAGTAGTGGTAGTAGTATTCGTAGTAGTGGTAGTAGTAGTAGTAGTCGTAATAGTAGTAGTCGTAGTAGTGGTAGTAGTAGTAGTCGTAATAGTAGTAGTCGTAGTAGTGGTAGTAGTAGTAGTGGCAGTGGTAGTGGTATTAGTGGTAGTAGTGTAGTAGTAGCAGTAGTAGTAATAGTGGTAGTATTATTAGTAGTCCTGATAGTGGTAGTCGTAGCAGTGGTAGTGGTAGTAGTGGTAGTGGTAGTAGTATTAGTGGTAGTAGTAGTAGTAGTCGTAATAGTAGTAGTCGTATTAGTGGTAGTTGTAATAGTGATAGTGGTAGTAGTGGTTGTCGTAGTAATGGTAGTAGTAGTAGTGGTAGTAGTAGTCGTAATAGTATTAGTCGTAATAGTGGTAGTAGTAGTAGCCGTTGTAGTGGTAGCACTATAGTAGTATTCGTAATATTAGTAGTCGTAGTGGTGGTAGTAGTGGTAGTAATCGTAATAGTAGTAGTCGTAATAGTGGTAGTGGTAATAGTGGTAGTTGTGGTAGTAGTAGTATTAGTGGTAGTAGTAGTAATCGTAGTGGTAGGAGTAGTAATTATATTAGTGGTGGTTTATTAGTCGTTGTACTAGTAGTAGTAATAATATTAGTGGTATTAGTAGTAGTGGTAGTGGTAGTAGTAGTGGTAGTATTAGTGGTATGAGTAGTAGTAGTAGTCGTAAGTTTAGTAGTCGTAGTAGTGGTAGTGGTAGTAGTGGTAGTAGTTGTAGTAGTCGTAATGGTATTAGTCGTATTAGTGGTAGTAGTAGTAGTGGTAGTGGTAGTAGTGTTAGTATTAGTAGTAGTAGTCGGAATATTAATAGTAGTAGTCGTAATAGTAGTAGTCGTATTAGTGGTAGTAGTAGTAGTGGTAGTAGTAGTAGTTTTAGTGGTAGTATTAGTAGTAGTCGTAGTAGTGGTAGTAGTAATAGTGGTAGTGGTAGTAGTAGTAGTAGTAGTATTATTAGTGGTAGTAGTAGTAGTAGTGGTCGTAATATTAGTAGTCCTAGTAGTGATAGTGGTAGTAGTGTTAGTGGTAGTAGTAGTAGTAGTCCTAATATTATTAGTCGTAGTAGTGGTAGTGGTAGTCGTAATAGTAGTAGTCGTAGTAGTGTTAGGAGTAATAGTAGTAGTAGTCGGAATTGTAGTATTAGTATTCGAAATAGTGGTAGTCGTATAGTGGTAGTAGTAGTAGTGGTAGTGGTAGTAGTAGTAGTATTCGTAATAGTAGTAGTCGTAGTAGTGGTAGTAGTAATAGTGGTAGTGGTAGTAGTCTAGTATTGGTGGTAGTAGTAATAGTCGTAGTAGTAGTGGTAGTGGTAGTAGTCGTAATAATAGTAGTCGTAGTAGTGGTAGTAGTAGTAGTGGTAATAGTAGTAGTCGTAGTAGTGGTAGTGGTAGTCGTAATAGTAGTAGTCGTAGTAGTGGTAGTAATAGTAGTGGTAGTGGTGTTATTAGTAGTATTAGTGGTAGTAGTAGTAGTAGTAGTCATAGTAGTAGTAGTAGTAGTAATAGTAGTAGTAGGTGATCAACCCACTTCATCTACTGTGCGGTTGGAAGAAAGGAACCTTTTGATAAAAATGAACAAAACTTTATTTTGTTTTCACACGCCGATTTTTCAATATTTGATGTATTAATCATGTGAGTCAGTACAATACTGTACACAATTCTTTCGATGGTTCCCGTTGCAGGCCTTATCTCCATACGTGTTAAGCCAGTGGCACTCCTCATCCCTGGTTCCCCATCCTGGGAGACTTACGGGTTCAACGGCGGCTAGACGCGGCGCCAGCAATTTCATGTGCTGTCGCCAACTGGAAGGTTGACTACCATGCGGTCGCCCCCAGCCCTGTCCTTTAGGATCGAATAGTGCGCGACTCGGTAGACGCTCAGGTGCCATGCGTAAGACGTGACCAGACCATCCCAACTGGCACAGCAAAGCCAGTTTGTTGAAGGAATACCCTAATCTTCCAAGATACGACGTCGAACGTGATCACTGTGAACTCGACGTTGCCACCAAGCACGAGCAATCCTCCTTCAACCACCGTTGTCGAAGGCAAGACGACGTCGCATGCCTTCCATGCGAATTGGCCAGGACTCGTTCCCATACAACAATGCTGAACGAACAGATGCGCTGTAAACACGACACTTAAGCGGGAATGAGACGTCGCGACGACGCCAAAAGTGCCTCAGATTGACAAATGCTGATCGGGATTTTGCGATGCGAAGAAATATTGCCTTGCTGATAGTGCCGCCGGCAGAAACACAGCTCTTAAAGTAGACGAAACTATCAAACTTTTTGAATTGTGCACCTTCGAGAGTGAGCACGGGAGCAGGTGAGAGCCAATCCTTGAGCAGTACTTTACACGTCGATGGGGCGTAGCTGATGTCATAATTAAATGCTTCAACCGCTAAGCGATCCAGAATGCTTTGCATACCCTGAGGATCGTCACCTGGCACCCAGTTCTTTAGCACACAATGCCATAAAGCAGGTCGATTAACGGAGTCACGCAGCACGGAATGTGGTGGACTAAAGGCAGACACCACTGCGCCAGTTATTAGTAGCATGGTGCAAAGATGCGAAACAGCAACCAGCCAACAGCAGACCGTACTGACTCTCTCAAAATAAAGGAAGCCGCAGTTGTATGCACACGAGGTATGGACATAAACCAAACAATTACTAGACACAGAAAGAAACCCGCACCATGTAATCTCCAACCGGGATGACGAAGATGGGTGGAAGTCTCGTTTTTCGGAACTTATGCACTTAATATTAGCTATGTTTGCACAATAAGCAATTCCACCTGCACCTCGTGTTATACAGTATGTCTAAGAATGCAACGATACATGTAGCGATGTTAGAGAAGTTGATGGAACGTGAAGATGTGGTCCACGCATCCGTGGCTGGGACGGAAACCAGTTGTGATTCACGTATTTGGGGTAGTCTACGAAGCAGAATAGATGCCAATAGTTTGGAAGAAACCGAAATAAGAATAATTCCCCGATAATTTACACATTTGTTGAAGCGTTTTCCTTTAAAATCGGGACAATAACACATTCGCCCCAAGAGGAAGGCACTTTCTCTTCATGCCATATTTTTGCGAACGTGGTCAGCTGGTTAATGATCGCCACAGTGCCGTACATGGACACCTCCGGAGAAAGTCTGTCTAAGCCGGCAGCTTTGAACCGCTTCAAGCGTCGAAACTCGAGACAGACTTCCGTTCCACCGGATGGATTCAGCGGAACAAGTCAGGATAGGCGACTAGGTGTACACCATGTATTGATGGACGTTGGAGGCCAGTTGAATTGCGAGTGGAAGTTATCGGCCCAGCGATCCATACGCCTCTGTTGGTTGGTGATCGGAGACTCATCCACCTCGCGCAAAACTTCACTGACACCAGGCCTCCTGGGGCCAGTGAACCGAATGAGTTAGAAAAGCTTGCGAATATTACCAGAGAGGGTAGCGGTCATTTCTAAAGCACACTCAGACCACCATGCCTAGTGATCCTTGCGTAGGCTTTGCTTGAGCAGCCGGTTGGTAGAACGGCGGTGCTTTGTAATCTGATTCCGCCAGATTATCTTTGCGGCGGTCGAACAGTCCCAGAGTGCTAGCAGATCCAAGCCGTTAAGGGTCGTCGAGCTAGATGGTAGCTTGACTGTCCGGAAATGGTCATCGCTTTCTGTATACAAGTCCAGTGTTGCTCCACGTCTTGCGGTGGATTGCAACTGAGTGCGTGTATCAGTGAAAACTGATAGCTCGCCTGGACAGAGGAACCAGTTAATCTGCTTACATCAATCTTGCGGTACTTCGGCTTTTGCCCCCCCCCCCAAAATACATGCCGATTTTCGCGCAGACCAATGCATGATCTGAGTCAACGAAGGTGGACCAAAAGGAGCTGCAGACCAGTACGCTGCCACGCCATCTGAAGCTGAATGTAATGTGATCAATTTGAGACCACGGTTGTGTTGGCGAAGGAGGACGCCACGTTGCGGAACTCATCTTCATACGCCTGAAGTTAGTGCTCGAGAGAAACAGATGGTTGCCTTCGCACAATGTGAGAAACCTTTCTCCGTTATCAGAGCGGTTCTCATCGAGCACGTGGTGACCACCAGTGGCGTTAGTATGGTAACAGGCCGTCAACCCGGACATTGAAATCCTCAGCAACGCCAACGACATCAGACTTTTAACGTTAATCAGGAGCTGACGTTTCTCCTGATAGAAGTCGTCCTTGACAGAGCCGCCACTGCGTACGCGGATATCACAAACAAGTTTGTCTCTACTCGAGGCGCTTGTTGATTCGACATGAACCGCGAAGCCGAACTGCACACAGTCGGCTGTTAATTTGGATCCAGTCCAGTAGTGCCGCCCCGTCCTTGCCACATAAGCTATATATCTACACCAGCCAAACCTGCTGAGGCTGCTTCTGAATTTCCAGAAAGACGCAAGTGATGTTTGGCTTCTTGATCAATAGGGGATGTCAATTAAGCACAGTACTGTGGTCTTTCCATCGGGTTTCTGAAAAGCAGCAGAAGTCGATATCGAGGGACCTTAGGGCGCGCGCTAGATTGGCTTGCTGTGCAACCTGCATGTGTGTCCGAACATTGAAGCACGCCAAACGGAACTAGGATCGGGGTCGAAGGAGAGTCATTCGTTGAACTCCATGCTTCGCGGTGCAACCGGAATTGCAGCCAGATTTTTGGACACGTGAATCGGGTAGCGGAAAGTATGGATTGTTCGCAAAAAAACAGTTGTTGTGCGCGTAAGTCGAGTGAATGTTAGAAGCAGTAACGGTAGTCAATGAGCACGTTGTAGAATAGTCCGTGGTTTTGTGAGACGGCGTGATGCTACCCGGTTGCACAAGCCGAAGTAGGGAGTTGACTTAGAAGACCCCACTCTGAGCATTTGGCTAAATAACCTACCCACAAAGCAGCAGGGCGAACTCAGGGTGTTGTGGTTTCCACTGACTGTACGAATAGCCTGCCAGAAACTGTTGTGCCGCCTCCAACCGGTTCAACCCGCAACAAAATGAGAACGCCAAGATCTGCCGGACTGAGGGATTCGTATTGTATCAGAGCATAGCGCAATAAATAGGTTGAAGGCAACTACTAACACATCGATATTGGAGATGCTAATTAAGGCTAATCAACACAACTCACACGGTTCAAGTTCAGAGTTCGACTTGCCGCTGACGCCATAATTGATTCGCGTTTTCATCTCTGCTTACGTTCGATCTCCAATTGCAAATTGATCCAACGTGGCACCACAGTTCTCAACTGGTACACTGACCGTAAGCTGGCTCTCTGTAACACCTCCCCCTTGTTGTAATAGTTAGACCGGTAGTTGTATAGGTCTTCCTTCGGGGATCGACCTGCAAGGGTTGCACGCATCTTCTTACCCTCTTTGGCGTTAGTCAGAGTTCACCTTCAGTCCGTTCCACGAGTTGCGTATCCAGTTGAGGTGCTTGTGTGCCAAGTGCGTAACAGTTCATTGAAATCAAATCCTTTGGGTCGCGTGTCTCTCGGATCGTTGCAAACCGCGGTCGCAGTTGGTTAGCATGGCGAACCCATACTTGCCTACTAACGCGAACATCGTACATTACTTTGCCACGTCGTCCCACGACTTGACCTGGTATCCAGCTTATTCGACGCCCTGGATGAGAGGCAGCAAACACTGCGTTTCCAACTCTGAAATTTCTGCGCCGTGCTCTGTACCGTCTGTTGTACTGGGTTTCCATATCCGAATTCGTACGACGTATCGATAGGCGTTTTGGAGCCATCAGATCTAGGGTGGTTCTCAGCCTTCGATCTACGAGAGCTTCAGCGAGTGACTTCCCACCTGGTGCATTGGGATTCGGAGTTACCCGATAATTCAACAAGAATCTTTCCAATCTTTCATCCAGCGTTCCCTCGCCCTTCGATTTTAACAATGCACGTTTTAGGGTGTCGACATACCTTTCTGCTTGCCCATTTGATTGGGGATGATACGGTGCAGTCCTTATATGTTGGATTCCATTGTGTGCGCAAAAGTCAGCGAATTGGTAGAATGTGAACTGTGATACGTTATCCGATACGATTGTTTCCGTATGAAGTGGTATGGTTGTATGATGCACCATGACGTTCGTTTCAGAACACACATTATTCAGTGGTACATTGAGCAACTTCAATCTATCAATCCAATCAATGCCAAGAAGATTACCGTCGACGCAAGTAACTAAGTAGATGGTTTTACGGAGGCTCATCTCTTTGAATTTAATGTCACATGTGAACTCACCATCTAACCTCAGTGATTCGCCGGATGCATTTTGAACAGTCAGATTGGTGCGTCTCAGTGGAGGTTTGCCAAGTATCATCCATGATGATCGAGAAATGATGGTAATGTCCGATGCCGTATCTAGTTGCAAGGATTTAGGAACATCATTAATTTTGACGGTGTGGTACTTTCCTTTGCCCGCAAATTCTGTGCGACAGGTCGCGAGAACTACTTTTGTCTTTGCTCCCTGAAACGACGTCTTTTTGGATTTAGAGTTCGTGTACAAGTTTAAGGTAGACACAGGCCTGGAATCGTACGTTTTGCGACAGTGCGATTCTTTGTGACCCAGAAATTTGCACTTCTGACAGGGATGCTTGGTGTAAGTACAGAATCGCACAAAATGCCATCCACCACAGTTCTAGCATGAGGTCGGGGTTTCTGGTTGGGTACTCTATGGCTCACATTTTTACCTCGAACAGCCGTGCGGTAAATCTATGGTTCACTCCTGGGGTCAGCATTTTCAATCATTTTGGTATCACGCTTTAAGTTAATCAGTCTCTGGCATTCAGCAGCAATGTCCTGTAATGTCAAATGGGGTTCCTGCTCTTACTTGTGTAGGGTGCGTGTGCGCACATCAGCATCGGCATGAGACTGAAGGCTGCAAACAAATTTGAGACTTTTGAACTGATCAGGTGTCATTGTACCGAGTTTAAAACGTTCACACTCTCAGTTCACAACTCCAGCATGTGTTATAAAATCATGGTTATCACATTTGAGCAACTTTAAACAATTATAATGGATACTGAACAAAGATGCTTGCTCACCGAAAATGGACGTCAGACTTTGCACAGTCTCATCGAAACGGAAATCCTTTGGATTCTTTGGCAGCACAAAATTGGTAT
>OX104067.1:72155663-72301480 GCA_944474145.2 Dicrocoelium dendriticum | reverse complement strand
CGGCGTCTTCTCAAATAAAACAGTTTCAAAACCTCATGCCAAAAGGCTATGGTCTTCGATCCTTAGGTATTCTTTTACTATTATTTCTGGCTACTTATAAGGTTACTAATTTGGCAATATATACCGGCCGTCCATTTAGGGTCTCTTCGGTCTACCGAGGCTTTGACTCACTCCTTTGGTCTTACTAGAACTATTCCATGTTGCCAATTTTTTCCACGCTTTAGGGTCACTGGCTCCCGTAGCGGCCATGATGAACAACTTTATTAACATTGTGGCTATACGTAAGCACTACGGTTTTTTACTAGACCCACCAAGCAGCAACTGCCTACAGTTATTAACAACCATCTTTTACGTCCTATATTTCAGTCCAGATCAATGCCTTCCTCTTGCATGACCTTGCCTTTTGATCACTCTATTGATACTGAATTCGTCATTGCTACTGGCTTTCATCACGAGTTCACTGTAGGCTGGAAAATTTGCAAATCACTCTTCTTATCTTACTGTATTTATTCAACCTTTTGTTTACCTTTTTAACCACTAAGACGTTGGCCTTTTATCAGCCACAGACCACGAAACCACTTGCCTAGATGGTTTCCACTCACACCGCATATCTTTTTGCCTTTAATAAATAAATAAATAAATAAACTGTTATTCTCGACAAGGCTAGGCACACCTTTACAGGCGTGATCATGCTTAGCTAACATGGTGTGATCAAAAATGTACAAAAAGTACATGTTTGGTATAACAGTGTACGTAAGTGTATGAGTGTATATACGTATGTAATTTTGTATAAATGTTGCTTGTGTCTGAATATGCCGGAGCATTTTTGACTGTTTCTTTTCCTCAGGAACGTGAGCATAAGGGATTGATGTCTGCAAGTTGGATAGCACTTTCCGGATATCCAGCGTGTATAAGTGTATATGCGTATGTAATTTTGTATGAATGTAGCTTGTGTCCTTGAATACGCTGGAGCATTTTTGACAGTTTGTTATCCTCAGGAATGTGAGCATAAGCGATTGATGTCTGTGGGTTGGATAGCACTTTCCGGATATCCACGGGCCAGTGACTTTATTTTGTGGCGAGTCACATCCGCCACGTCCCAGTGTTGTTAAACAGACATTTGTGGCTTTTCATAGGGAGAACGCTTGCCAGGCGAAAACCCACCACGTTCTGGAACACTGCCGCCGAACTATTTGCTGAAACGGGTTAAACCCGAACCACCCAGCTGGCACCACGAGGAGGTTGTTCGGCTAGCCAGCCTAAGGACATAAGGTGTTGCTTTAGTTTTACCATACTTAGCTTAACTATGGAATATTTCTCGTCTTCATGATTACTATTCCATTTGCGTGGAGCAGCAACGCCGCTGACCTTAGCCACACCTTTCAGCTTTTTCATCCCCTCGCCTGACTCTTCTGAGACCTCTGTTCTATCATCAACCATCCTGCGCTGTGCACGTTCCTTCTTTTGCTACAATGCCCTACATTTTGTGACAATTTGGCGCTTTCTACAGGTAATCCCATCCCACTTCCTTATAAGGAGACATTTTCATACACATGTCACCATAATTAATATACACACACGAAACGTATTAATCCGTTTTCAGAAGCTGTCAATCGCCAGGTTTGTTCAATCATTCATGTTTGTATGTCGTTCCTTCTTTGACCTATGCTATCTTGCTCCTCCGCGTGACTGGCGTAGAAGGGTAGAAAGTATTTATTTAGTAAGGATCATGAAGTTATGCCTCTTGTGCTCAGACACATGTTGACAGCCCGGTCCAACATCTTGGGCAATCTGCCCCATTGCCTTGTATCCCATGTGGTTTGAACAATAGAGTACAAGTCTCTTGCAAATTCCGAACCTCTGCCCAACAACGCTTCAACTCGCTGCAGGCGTTATACTTACTTGTGATGCAAAGGCACAATGCTCCGTCCACCGCGCCAGTTGATTGTTGCTTTTGCGTTTAAGCATGTTTGCCTGCTTGTCGTAATTGCTTCACTAATACTTGCCCACCTCGCCAAAACCGTATGTCAAATAGCTTATGCTTTCACACGCCTTTCTATTGTACAATACTTTTCCCGGTTTTTCCATTGAGTTAAACAATTGGGTGCAAATGCTTCTACCTTTTGGAACGACAGCTTAATGACCCTTCATCTAACTGCAATTTTGCTAGTTACATGCGACGCCACGGCGTTATGCCTCGTCCACTTCGCCAGTAAATTACTATTCCGGTGGTTTGTCTTATTTACCTAGTTGGCTCTATCATACCATGGATACTTTACGCACTTTACCGGCCTGGTCGGTTGCTAACCTTTTGCCCTTTGAATAAATACCTGTTGTTGAATTAACTTATCCGAATCTTAACTTGCTATATGATGACAATCTGATACACAATTTTGGGCACTTTATCTACCTGTTAATTATTCTCTACTGTGTTGGACAGTTATGTACTACATTCTTTCACCTTCGGTACCTAGCCCGTACATGAAATAAGAACTCACTCCTTCTAAGGGTTCCACGTACCTGTGTGCCATCCTACCATGGATACACTTTCGACCTAGGCAGCGTGGCCTGTAGATAGCCTTATGTTCTCTGGATGAATATCAATAGTCGAATTAACTTATTTGAATCACCATCACTGCTAGCGACGACAGCCGAGTCCATTAGTTTGGGCACTCCGTCCCCGTTAACTGTAGCTTACCCTGGTTTTAGCAATTGGGTTTAACTTATTTGCATCCTCGGAATATCACCTCAATACGAGGTAATGCCTCCTCTCAATGCAAGGCTCTTACTTACTTGCAATGCCATGGCGTTATGCCGCGTTCACCTTGCCAGTGGATTAATTCCCGGGTGTTTGTAATCTTCATCCACGCGGCAGCATATTCCACAGACACCATACAACCTCGCCGGTGTGGTCTGCCAAATACGTGCACTCCCGATGCATATCCATTTTTGTATGTACTATTGAATTAGGCCATACTTGGATTCTGAAGGCTACACTTTTCTCACCGCAAACCTAATAATTACCTGAGGTATTTTCCATCTTAAACTATCCTGCGACACCTACCTGCCCCGAGACTTATATACTAAAACATTAACACTTCAACTAAAGCAACCGACCTCCGATCTACGTCCTACGCGGTTAGCCCAAATATTTCTGATGAAACCTAACTAAGCGTTTCGCTCCGCTCACGGAAATATTGGATCCAACGTAACTGAGATTAGCCGTAAAGAGCGTCGGTCTTAAAGCTGAGCTCGTGGTGACAATTTACTATACCAACTTTAATCGACAGCTGTGTTTCAGGATTTGTTAAATTTTTGCCCGGAAAGTACACCCTATGAAACCCACCAACATCTATTTAACAAGAGTGCGATGCGGTGGATGTGACAAGCTATCATATGAAACCAATGCCCGCTACTTCACATAGTCAGGGATTACAACCTTCGGTTTGGGTTACAACCAGCGGCGCTTGCACCCGTGAGCCAATCCTTCGAAACATCATATTTTGTACACAGTAGCCTAATCCGTGTTATTTAAATAAGCCTACAGTATTCCGGTATGATTGGCAAACACTTTAAAAGGCGTGTACTGCTATGTCTCCTTTCATTGATGATAAAAATGTTTCTGTATTTCTGTAGCATTAACTTACTACCGCTGATAACATCCACCTCTTTGAATAAGTTTATACCTCTTTACCAAATACCCAATGCTGACTCACTTTCTATTGCTTGAACAATTAGTGTTTTCTTGACCCCTTCCATTCCTCTCTAGACCATCCATACAGCCTATCTTCACATCCAGTAGCGTCGACCTCTTAGGACCCTACAATTTTGCTCTTACATTTTTGTCTCCTCCTCCTGCATCTGCTAGTACTTTTACTCCTGATGGCGCTTCTGCTTTGCTTATCATAATTTACTGCCTAATCAGTGTCCCACTAAAATTTTAAACTCCCATTTCGCTATTCTGATCTTAACCCACCACCTTCTTATTTTGATTACATTTTCCATCTGCTGAACACAAGCGTTTCTGAGTTTGCGATGACAATCAACCACACTACGAAGGTCTTCATCTTTAATACAGTAATACATGCTTAGGCTATCACCTGTCTAGGCCAAAATCTGACCTCGCGACCATTACAAATATCCCTAAAGCTTTCTGCTTGCTTCATGTTAATATGCACGAACGTGTCCCTAGCCACCCACTGTCCAAAAAGAAAAGTAATTTCGGTTGCTTGTGTGATCGCGTTAGGCGGGTAGAACTAACGCAGCTTTACTCCTTGTCCACGGCTGCCTCATGCCCTTTGCATAATTCTGTTGTTCTGTGCACGTGCTGAGAAGCGGGCCCTAGTAATGTACAACCTTCGTATACTCACCTCCTTTTAATCTGGAGGGAGTCGTGCAGTGTTCGCTAACCACTGCCCGATTAACCTACTTCTTGTACTTGCTAAATTCGTGGAATCTGTGTTGCAGCTGCACGTATGGGATAGTTAGAATGGTGCAATAACCTCGTAGAATAGCAGCGTGGACACCGCTAATACTGATCATGCAGGATGCAACCTTCGTTAGCCCGCGCTAGCTGGACGCAATCCGTCGATGCTGGAGAAGTACTAGACGTAACTAACCGCGATTTCGCTGAGGCTTTGGATCGCGTCGCCCACCGGATTCGTCTTTACAAGCTTTAAATCTACCAGACGGGTGGCCCTTTTATAGGCTAGATTCATTCCTTCCTAATGTAACACTGTACAGCCTGTTGAAATGCCACAAGACTGTGCATTCATTTAGTGTACGCTAGCAGTGGACCTACAGCGGTCTTTCATCTATCTACTCAGGGGTTGTCCGAATTCAAAACCATCTGCTTATACATGACACTTAATGTACTGCGTGTTTGAACTCGACATACTGGGACTCACGGAAAGGTAAACAAACAATATGCCCACCTGAACTTTGCGGTAAGTTAACTGCGCGTTATCTTATTTGAAGGAAGTAAGTTTTGATATTACTCTTTACCAACGGAAAACTGTTACCTATTCGCTTTTGTATCAGTGAAAAATCCATTGCTCCATTGTTTCATCATACCATCTGTCTCGTATGCCCTTTGAATATGGTCCTTGATTGATCTCATTTATTTTGCCTAACCTTCCCTTATTAATACTACGGTTTCTGATTTGTTCAAGTCTACCCGCCGTCTAGTCATGGTCTCCCTTATTTATAAATGTTTGCACTACACGCTTTTGAGCATAAAGGAACGACCACTCATTTGACTATACTTTCAAACCAATTAGAAACCGGCTTACGAATTATCCATGACGTTCAGCTTCGCTACCAAGTGCTACCTCCTTCATTCGTTTCCTTTCTATTGACTTCTTGCTAAATGCGCGCTCTCGGCCTGTTTCTGGGCCCTTTGCTTCTAGCTGGACCATCACCATTCCTCTCTTGACCATCAACCCTGCCTATCCGCACATCTACAAGCATCAAACGTGTCTGAATTTGCGACTTTGTTCAAAGACCGCTTCCTCTCCTTCCGCTTAACCTACATTTTGTATGATAATTTGGCTACAGGTTCGGCCGTAGCTACCGGCCTTCCAACAGGGTCTTTTAAGCCTCATAAGGTTTTAGTTGACGCTGTTTTTATACAAGCGCTATTTCCTGTTGCGACTGAGGTCTCTAACCCTTAGAGTCACTAGTGCCCGTGACAGTCATGACGAAGCACTAGGATAACAAGTTAGTTATACGTATACGATTACAATAGATTGCCTGACTCTCCAGGCAAGGCCACCTTACATCTGCTTGCATAAATAACCTACATAAACTTCCGTTCATCACTTAATAGTTACCTCACAGTCAGTCATGTTTCTACTCCTTTAAGCATTAACAGGTTTGAAGACGGAGTGTGGAAAAATGGACCTGATCAAATTTCAGCTTCTTCCCGATCAGATCTCACTCAACCCCAAAGGGAAAAATAATGCTTCTCCTCAATTCATCGTTACAAACGTTCTCCTCCCAGGCTGTCGGCAAGCATCTGACACCATACTCTAACGTATCTGCATCTCATAACAGTTCTCCTGTCATATTCCTTATCTTGACTAGACATTCTAACATTTGGCGTAAACGCTGGGCTCTGCGCAGTATTTAACAACCTTAATTTATTCTTAGACTCCGCCTGTTGGTTGTAATTCCATCTAACATTTTTAGCTTTTTACTGGCAAGCATGCGTATCTCAGTAAGTCTGCATACAGCCACCCCTTTTATACGTCCATTTATTCATTACTTCCTGCAACCTTTGGGACCCCTACCCATTTATGCGCCCAGCTTTCTCACTAGCTTTTCCTGCCTTAGTCTACCTTAGAACTATTACCTTAGCACCCCATGAAGCTTTGAATATCTTCGCGTCGCTGAGCTTTAGCATCTGATGCTTTGCGGTGTTTAACAACCTTAATGTATGCTTGGGCACCACCCGTTGACAGTCAGTTCATCTAACGTTTTTAGCACACTGATGGCAATCCTTTCTTTGTCCTCGGGTCTGCGCCCAGCCACTCACCAGCTTCTCTTTGATAGACATTCATTTATTCATTATCCGCTGCAAAGTCTATGACACCTACTTATATTGTAGTCTTATTCTCTCATCGGCTGCTTTTGGCTCAGTATCTCTTATCTTACATCTTCCTGCTTTCTGTCCTTCATTTAATATTTTTAGCTCTCTTCTGGTGACCTGCCTTATCAGGTCAGCACCCAGCCCCCTTTGCTAGATGCTCAGCTATCATGTACTCGTCTGTGGCAGCTACTTATATGGTAGTCCAGCTCTCTCGCTAACTTTTCTCAGCTCAGTTTACCTTAGCAATATTTCCTTAAAGCCCCAGCATGTGTTAACCACCTGCGCATCGCTACGACTTATTCTCTTATGCTCGGTACTAATAAAAAAATTTCATTAAATGCTGGCGCTCCTGCCTTTCGTTGTCCTTTCATTATAGAACCATTTTTTAATTTTCGTCTTTCAAGCGAAAATAAATCAAGCGGTTGCCGCACTGTCGCTGTACAGCCTCTACTTTCTAGAAATTCATTTATACATTACTCGATGCAACGTCTATGACGCATACTCATATTATAGTTCTGCTCTCTTACCAGTCTTTACCAGCTCCGTCTACCTTAGTAATTTTCCTTTAGCACTCGAGCATGAGTTTGATCATCTGCTCGTCGCTGCGTATTTTAGCATCTTATTCTCTGAACAGTTAAACAGCCTTCTTGCATGCTTGCGCTCCTTCCTTTCGCTGTCCTTTCATCATTAAACCTACTTTAGCAAATTAACTCAAACGGTCTGCCCACAGCCGCTCCTTAGCCTTCCATTCTAACCGTACATTTATCCGTTGCTCGCTGCAACGTCTGTGGCACCTGCTCCTGTAGGATTTCAGGTCTTACGCTGGCATTTTCCGGCTCTGTCTATTTTCTTAACACCCTATCATGACTTCAGTATCTGTGCTTCCGCCTCATATGCTGCGACGTCCTTAGTAAACCTAAAGCATGCATGCATTCTGCCTGGTTGATTTACTTTCTTCGTTCAATCTTTTTCAGCTCTCTGCTGGTGCTCATTCCTAAGTCATCAGCTCAGCGCACAACCGCACCTTAGCCTCTCTATCCTAGATGTTCTCATGTCTTACTTTTTGTAACGTCGTCGACTTTTCTACCTGCAAGCGTCCAGCTCTAGAACTAGCTTACCCTGGCTCTATCCGGAGTAGTATTATCACAGCACCCTAACATGCATTGTGTACTTACGAGCTGCAGCGCTTTTGCCTTACGTGATGTAACCCCCTAAGTAAACTTACTGTGTGGTCGCAGTATATCTGGCTGTCGCTCTTTCTTTATTTAAATGTTTAGCTCCCTTCTTGCGACCTTCCTTACCTCCTCAGGTCAGCCCACCGCCGCTCCTTGCTAGATCCACGGCTGTCACTTACGCGGATCTAGCACCTATTTATTTGTGATTCAGCTCTATCACTGGCTTTCTCCCGCTCAGGCCACCTAAGTTACATTCCATTAGACCCTAGCATGATTTGATTATCTGTGCCTTGCTGCATCTTAGCCACTTATGCCCTGAAATATTTAACAACCTTATTGTTTGCGGGCCCTTTTGCGGTTCGCTGTCCATACATCATGAAATCTTCTTATCTTTCTTCTTTCCGGAAAAGATAACTTAAGTAGTCTGTGCACAGCCGCTAGTTTGTCTCAGGTTTCTAGATTTCCATTTATCTCTTGCTCGTTGTAATGTCTTAGATATTTTTATCTGCAATTCACCAGGTTTCGGACTAGCAATTACTGAGTCTATCCAGCTTGGTACCTTATGTTAACGCCTAGCATGACTTGATATTCTACGCACTGCTGCGCTTAGGTCACATGCTCTGATTTCCTCACCACCCTAATGTATGCCTATATATTTCGTCTATTCGGTACCATTTCGTCAAGCAACCTTACTTAGCATTTTAGTTCATCAATCCCTCTTTTTGGTCAGCATACAAACGCCCGTTAGCCTCTTATTTCTAGATGTTCAGTTATCACTTACTAGCTGCTATGTCTGCGACGCTTACTTTAGCAATAATCCAACATACTTACCGGCTTTTCCCGGATCAGCATAAATTAGTACCATTCCCTTAGCACCCCAGACTGACACTTTTCTACGCGCGAAGCTGCGTATTCCTTTGTATCCCAAGTTTGGTTTTCTTTTAATTAATCTTTATTACTTCGCTTTTAATGATCAACCCTTTCTCGTCTAGTCAGTAAATCCGCTCTGGTGCGTTTTCGTTTCGTTCTATCTTTCTGTGCCCCGAGTTGCATACAGTAGCGTTTTGTCCGCTTTCGGGTTACTTTTAGGTAACACATTCCTATTACTAACTCGTGTGTTCCGGCTTTGGACTGTTGTCAAACACATTTTCTACTGTCGTTTGTCGGGTTCCCGTTTTTCATTTTGTTTCGTATATACCTGTGTGTTTACCTGTTTTTATGTCTATTACTTACAACATAGTTGGCAAACTTCGCGAGCTTCTCATATCTCACCAGAAGCCGGGAAAAAACCCAGCGGCTTCGACCGCCAAAGCTAGTCCACCCTAAACACGGGAGTGCAAAGTTATACGCTCGGTTCCACTAGGCAATGCTATGCAAAGGTTTCTGCTTTCGAAAGTAAAGTGAACGAGCTGGAAAGCCAAATTGCGTCTACTACCTAGACCGCCGACCAGTTTACCCATGTTTCCCAACTAGCCAAACACCCATGTTTAGAAAACTTGTCTGGTATATTCGCAAATGGTGAACTATTCAGCAATATTGCGCAAGAAGTCAGTGAAAGCATGCGCTACGCCAACGAAGCTATTGTACTCAATGTACAGGACAAATCGCTTCTAAATAAAGTTTTGCAAACACAAGTTAGATGCTTGGCAAACGTCAAAGTGTTGTTGTACGTCCACTCGTTTGCGTAAAGGCGCCGGCCGATCTTGCCCTAACATGATCAAGTTTTGCAACCATGACTTTGCTAAGAGGTTTATTGCCGCCTGATTTCTCATAAGTGAGCTGCCTAATCTCGAGTCAAGCTTTAAACTCCCGGACAAAACAGCGCTGCAGAGGTCTATTTTACCTAATTCAAAATTAACCAAAAGTATTACGCAAACAACACAACGTTCGGAGCGCGACTACTTAATACTCATCGAACTGCAACTCTCACTACCTGCCCTTTGATGTTTTATAATGTGGATATGGATATAACTCAAGAGCGAAAAGTAGACGCCGCCGCACTAGGGCCACCTGGGAATAACGGACACATAAATAGCGCCTAAACAGGGACTGTTTCAATGACAGCATCAAACAGCGCAGCCGTGGACACAGCACACGGTCAGCGTTCATTTAACCTGTCATACATGTGTGACACGGAATCAGAAATTGAGAGCATGGACTTCTTGTCATCATTCACTCCCATTGCCAGTATCATAAAAGACTCAACGCACTCTCCCACTGGTCCGGATGCAACGTCAAGCAACCCTCACATATGATGTTTGATTGCTAATACTCCTCGGTTTCCATCAAAGCCACAACAGTACAGCAAAGGTACAACAACCAGACGTTCCAACATGGCCATGAGAAATCCCTGTGTTTACCGAATAAGCAAAACACCCAGTCAAGTTGCACGTACATAACAAAACTCCTACCCCATATTATAGGCCGAAGCCCACTTATGTGACCACCAAACTGGAACAGCCCAGACGCCAGAAGTATCTACTCAACACCCCAAGCACCTTACTTCGTATGTCAATTCCGAGTAAGTCGGGTTTCGCTGTTGGTCGGGCCACGATGCCACACAGAAAACGACTACATAAATATTTTAACTCTATGGGCTTCACCCACACCGCGCCTCCCCGGCCTTATGAGCCCAGCGAATCTGTACGTCGGCCGCCACATGCGATCACTCCACGAATCGCCAAACCATCTCTCGTATCCCTTTTTTATGGAACGTTGCAAGTTGCGGACCCCTAATCCGAGCATGCCTGGATCAAGCTTCGGCGCTGTACCACCTAACCCGACTGCTGGACATGAGGTAACTGGCGCCGTTCAGCCTGATCCAGTCACTTGGACGACATCTTTGACCCACTGCACTACACCTGACCACGTGCCTACTCTCTCAACTCAAACTTATACACACCCGAGTTCAGCTTGACTTTCTCTTCAACTTACTGTCCCTGAACACCGCCAGCCACTTACCTCAACTTCATTAAGTCCACCGATCACGCATTTCAACGCATGCTTACAAACAAACCACTCAACTCAACGGGGTTTGCCAGGTGCGCTGTTGACCGACTCCTACATCCAGACAAATCCTACCGACGAATAAAATCCTTAGCTTCAATGCTCAATCCATCAAAAACAAAATGCATCACTTTGCCACCCTCATACTTCGGTCCAGTCCGCATGTGTATAACTAAACTTAAATAAATAAAGTAGTATATATATCCGGAAATTTCCGAAGACACACCAGACCAGGCAAGATCAACGTATACCAAGCAATGATTGATACTCGCAACATAATACGTTGAAATGTAACGCTCAATCAAGAGTAAGCCGAAAAAATGTTGCAGAGGCAATTGGGAATTTTAAAATTAGGCTTAAGGTTAAATTCGTACAAGGCCATGACGACAAGTTGGGGTTTCTAAAACAATTTTACCACGCAAATGACGCGTATTGTTTTGTACCAAGCTTTTAGCGTGGTTCATTTTCGAAATAGCGTGCGGTACTTTCAAGTTAGCGAGGCTGAGAACGCCGATTTGGCGTCCTTGACACTCTCATTGGTTATGGGACGTAAACCAATGGGACACCGGTTAGAAGCTGCCAGCATAAGAGACAGACAGTCCAATGAAAGTGGTCGAGCACCACCTTCTGTTCTGCCTTGATGCCCCTCTGGAGTAAACCTCGATGCCCCTCGAGTAAACCTCGATGATTGGTCTCCAACCTGAAACCGACCAATAGGCAAATTGTGATGCGTGTCAAAGGAGGAGATGCTAGCTACCACATTATCCAAAGCTTAAGACTTAACCAGTGTGGACAGACATACTAACCAGCACATGAAGCGGTCTATGGCGATCACTGGCGGCTACCTAATGGTGGCTTATTCAGCGGCCTAACCATGGTGGCGTAGACAGGCAACCATCTAACTGGTATTCCACAGTGCAGCATTGGCTGCTAGGCGGTTAGACAATTGTGTGCGAATGTCATTGCAATGATCCTGGGGGACATAGTTCCCACAGAAGTTAGTAGACCAACCTGAAGCTGAACAACGACAATTCTAAGGTTGCTTAATTCGATCACAGTTGATGACTCAACAAAAAATGATAGGATTGCAATTGTGGCGTTGACACGACGTCAGTGAGTGTTCGTTTGTCTCCATACCCATGGGCGAAATGTTAATCAGTTGTCGCTTCAGTGTCTCTATGTATGGCGTTATGTAAAGGTCATAGGAACCTATGAATTCTTAGGATAATTAGGTTTCACTTCCATATGGTCGCCCATGGTGACGTAGACAGAGAATAATCTCACTGGTATTCCGCATGTCAGCAATGGCTGCTAGGTAGTTATACAATTTTGTGCGATTGTTATTGCGACGATCATGGGGACCTTGTTCCCATTGAAGTTAATAGACCAACCTGAAGCTGAACAACGGAAATTCTATGTTTGCTTACTTCTATCATAGTTGATGGCTCAACAAAATGTGAGAGGATTCCAAGTGTGGCGTTGACACGACGTTAATGAGTGTTCGTTTGTCTCCTAACCCATGGGAGAATTTGTTAGTCAGTTACCACTTCAGTGCCTACATGTAT
The DNA here is from genome assembly GCA_944474145.2 of Dicrocoelium dendriticum. Classification (NCBI taxonomy): domain Eukaryota; kingdom Metazoa; phylum Platyhelminthes; class Trematoda; order Plagiorchiida; family Dicrocoeliidae; genus Dicrocoelium; species Dicrocoelium dendriticum. The sequence goes on along the minus strand of OX104067.1, from coordinate 72,289,145 downwards.
CGCGTTATGTAAAGGTCACAGGAACCTATGTATTCTTAGGATAATTAGACTTCACTTCCATATGATCGCCCATACGTGTTGAGACGCTTTAACAAGTGGCTCTCCAAATGGAACCATTATAAGCACAGTCAATGCAGATGGAACCTCCCTATTACGTCAATGGACTGGCATGCTCTCCTCAAGGAATCGGCATTACTCAACAAAGTAACACTTAAAGGGGCCACAATGACTACGGTGTTTATACATGCCACATCGTCCTGCTAGAAAGAACGCAAGACTTATGATTAGTGGCGACGCAGGCATGTTACTCTGGTACTTCAGGTGAGTACTTGGAACAGATAAACACTGTTGTCTCACCCACGGGCGTTCCTACAATGTGTTTGCAATCATTTACAAAGGCAACCGCGCCCACTAAGCCTGCTATGGATCACTGTTTCAGCTAGTCTTAGAAGCATTCATGTATGCACGCCGTGACACAGGTTGTTAGCGACTTAGCAACTACTGGGAAACATTTTGTCATTGGGAAGTAGGTAATTCCCGAGACGTTGTTGAAGGAGGAAAATTTCTCCAAACTCTATGCTTACTATGCGTATGCAATGCTCGTAGGCACCTCATATCAGGGCCGTAGGGTCACTTGAGTTTTAAAGCTTATCAATCACTTGGAAGTGAAGGGTAAATATCATGTTGAAACGCAGGATTGACATGCATCTTACGACCTTAACATAACGGCAGGACCATGGGTCTTGTAGCGGTAACTGATTACCGAAGTGGCCCACAGGTGTGGCGACGAACGAACACTCACTAATGTCGTGTCACCGCCACACTAGGAACCCTCCTCTCTGGAACAATGGCTACAGATCCAATGATGATCTTATCTACACAGCGAACTTGATCTTAGTATACAATGCGCCGACTACATAAGCAATACCTATCTACGCTATTCACAGGAGTGTACGGCCAACTGAAAAAACACAGCACGAGAAATTTGTAGCTGTAAAGCTTTTTAAAAATTCTATTTGCCAAGTTCTAGCTTTACCTCCTTTATAAGAATTATTGCATTGTTTCCAATTACCTCACACTGCTTTAACAATCACACGCACATCCTAAGGTAAGTCGCACACCTATCGATTCTCCAGATTGCTCGCAGTGGCACGATTACACTATGCATCATGTGTGGCCAGATAGGCTAGCGAGCAAGGTAGGTAACTTGCATTCAACCGGTAAGCCTACAAAGGTTCCCTTCCAACAGGGTTGGTCATGCTGCCAGTCTGGCGTAAGGAGCTATCACTAGCACGGGGGCGAGAGGAAATCTGTGAGTGGTAATAAGAAGCGGATTGGTGGCTTTTTGAGGTTGTAACGTTTGCAGCCTGTTGTAAGAGGGGCTTTGAAGGCTTACACGAGCGTGATGACAACTAATTGAGTAGTGATAGGAAGCGGATTGGCTGCAACCCTGTTGGAAGGGAACCTTTGTAGGCTTACCGGTTGAATGCAAGTTACCTACCTTGCTCGCTAGCCTATCTGGCCACACGTGATGCATAGTGTAATCGTGCCACTGCGAGCAATCTGGAGAATCGATAGGTGTGCGACTTACCTTAGGATGTGCGTGTGATTGTTAAGGCAGTGTGAGGTAATCGGAAACAATGCAATAATTCGTATAAAGGAGGTAAAGCTAGAACTTGGCAAATAGAATTTTTAAAAAGCTTTACAGCTACAAATTTCTCGTGCTGTGTTTTTTCAGTTGGCCGTACACTCCTGTGAATAGCGTAGATAGGTATTGCTTATGTAGTCGGCGCATTGTATACTAAGATCAAGTTCGCTGTGTAGGTAAGATCATCATTGGATCTGTAGCCATTGTTCCAGAGAGGAGGGTTCCTAGTGTGGCGGTGACACGACATTAGTGAGTGTTCGTTCGTCGCCACACCTGTGGGCCACTTCGGTAATCAGTTACCGCTACAAGACCCATGGTCCTGCCGTTATGTTAAGGTCGTAAGATGCATGTCAATCCTGCGTTTCAACATGATATTTACCCTTCACTTCCAAGTGATTGATAAGCTTTAAAACTCAAGTGACCCTACGGCCCTGATATGAGGTGCCTACGAGCATTGCATACGCATAGTAAGCATAGAGTTTGGAGAAATTTTCCTCCTTCAACAACGTCTCGGGAATTACCTACTTCCCAATGACAAAATGTTTCCCAGTAGTTGCTAAGTCGCTAACAACCTGTGTCACGGCGTGCATACATGAATGCTTCTAAGACTAGCTGAAACAGTGATCCATAGCAGGCTTAGTGGGCGCGGTTGCCTTTGTAAATGATTGCAAACACATTGTAGGAACGCCCGTGGGTGAGACAACAGTGTTTATCTGTTCCAAGTACTCACCTGAAGTACCAGAGTAACATGCCTGCGTCGCCACTAATCATAAGTCTTGCGTTCTTTCTAGCAGGACGATGTGGCATGTATAAACACCGTAGTCATTGTGGCCCCTTTAAGTGTTACTTTGTTGAGTAATGCCGATTCCTTGAGGAGAGCATGCCAGTCCATTGACGTAATAGGGAGGTTCCATCTGCATTGACTGTGCTTATAATGGTTCCATTTGGAGAGCCACTTGTTAAAGCGTCTCAACACGTATGGGCGATCATATGGAAGTGAAGTCTAATTATCCTAAGAATACATAGGTTCCTATGACCTTTACATAACGCGATACATGTAGGCACTGAAGTGGTAACTGACTAACAAATTCTCCCATGGGTTAGGAGACAAACGAACACTCATTAACGTCGTGTCAACGCCACACTTGGAATCCTCTCACATTTTGTTGAGCCATCAACTGTGATAGAAGTAAGCAAACATAGAATTTCCGTTGTTCAGCTTCAGGTTGGTCTATTAACTTCAATGGGAACAATGTCCCCATGATCGTCGCAATAACAATCGCACAAAATTGTATAACTACCTAGCAGCCATTGCTGACGTGCGGAATACCAGTGAGATTATTCTCTGTCTACGTCACCATGGGCGACCATATGGAAGTGAAACCTAATTATCCTAAGAATTCATAGGTTCCTATGACCTTTACATAACGCCATACATAGAGACACTGAAGCGACAACTGATTAACATTTCGCCCATGGGTATGGAGACAAACGAACACTCACTGACGTCGTGTCAACGCCACACTTGGAATCCTATCATTTTTTGTTGAGTCATCAACTGTGATCGAATTAAGCAACCTTAGAATTGTCGTTGTTCAGCTTCAGGTTGGTCTACTAACTTCTGTGGGAACTATGTCCCCATGATCTTTGCAATGACATTCGCACACAATTGTCTAACCGCCTAGCAGCTATTGCTGTACTGTGGAGTACGAGTTAGATGATTGCCTCTCTACGACACCATGGGCGACCATATGGAAGTGAAACCTAATTATCCTAAGAATTCATATGTTTCTATGACCTTTACATAACGCCATACATAGAGACACTGAAGCGATAACTGATTAACATTTCGCCCATGGGTATGGAGACAAACGAACACTCACTGACGTCGTGTCAACGCCCCACTTGGAATCCTATTATTTTTTGTTGAGACATCAACTGTGATCGAATTAAGCAACCTTAGAATTGTCGTTGTTCAGCTTCAGGTTGGTCTTCTAACTTCTGTGGGAACTATGTCCCCCATGATCGTTGCAATGACATTCGCACACAATTGTCTAACCGCCTAGCAGCCAATGCTGCACTGTGGAATACCAGTTAGATGGTTGCCTGTCTACGCCACCATGGTTAGGCCGCTGAATAAGCCACCATTAGGTAGCCGCCAGTGATCGCCATAGACCGCTTCATGTGCTGGTTAGTATGTCTGTCCACACTGGTTAAGTCTTAAGCTTTGGATAATGTGGTAGCTAGCATCTCCTCCTTTGACACGCATCACAATTTGCCTATTGGTCGGTTTCAGGTTGGAGACCAATCATCGAGGTTTACTCGAGGGGCATCGAGGTTTACTCCAGAGGGGCATCAAGGCAGAACAGAAGGTGGTGCTCGACCACTTTCATTGGACTGTCTGTCTCTTATGCTGGCAGCTTCTAACCGGTGTCCCATTGGTTTACGTCCCATAACCAATGAGAGTGTCAAGGACGCCAAATCGGCGTTCTCAGCCTCGCTAACTTGAAAGTACCGCACGCTATTTCGAAAACGAACCACGCTAAAAGCTTGGTACAATACGCTAATATGCGTGTAAAATTGTATAGTGTGCGTAGTGTAAACAGGCTGGGCATTCCGTTGGTAGAGAAAACTTTTCAAGAAAATATTACATTAGGCTTTTGGTCGGCTTGCCAGTTTGTAGTTGTGGGCAGTCACTTTATTCAGCGGCGAGTCACATCCGTCACGTCGCGGTGTTGTTAAGCGGACATTTGTGGTTTTTTTAGGGAGAACGCTTGCCAGGCGAAAACCCACCACGTCCTGAAACACTGTCAGAAATCCGTTTGTACACTGATGTAAAACTGGCAGAACAGCTCGTTGACTGATTTAACCCTCGGTTAACCCCTGTCAATTGCCTTCCAATTTCCTCTGTTAGCTGAACAGGTTGTTTTTAGTCCGGGCGGCCATAATGGCTGAGGCCTTTGGAGGGTTAGACCTTTGTCATCTTCGTGTCCAGGTGAGCAAAACGTCCGATTCTTGCGTCTAGGGTTTTCAGGATTATGTATACATTGCAGGAGTATGAAGGCGTCATGTCCAGCTACCATTACTGGACGACGGTCATGGTAGTGAGTGCATTTTTATCCACTTGTTGTACAGCCGTGTTCTATGTAGATGCTTGGGTGTTTCTATTTCCTGTCCCAGGCACAAGCTCATTCACGGTCCGATCCCAGATCCCCAAGAAGTTCCAGTCCTCGGAGAAAGGGAAGGTGAGAGACAAACAGGGCCGCAAAGAACAAACGTGGGAACAAGCATTGTTTATGTCCTATGGTCCAACATGTAGTAGAAACCTATGATGTACAATGTGTAACAAGGATTGTGCTCAAAGTGTCTTTTGAATACTCATCAGAAGCAATGCCCTATAGGTTGGTTGCTACCGTAAACCTTGGATAGAGAGCGTTGCGCCGTTGTGCAAAGAATACACAGGATTGGTTTGCTATGATGCAACTGTTGCGTGCGAGGATTCGCTGGGAAGCGTAGAATATGCTGACCCAGGGAAAGCCAGTGAGTCTGTTGGACGCAAACTTGGGTAAGTTTCGCAAACATAGCAGCGAATAATTGAAGAATGAACACCTGTAAATGAGAAGCTAAGGGGCGTCTCTGCACTGACCAGGTGAGAGAGTGCCAAATTAAAAAGCTAAGAAGGGCTAATTGACGGAAGGACAGCGAACGGCCAGAATACATGCGTACATTAAGGTTGCCGAGGATATCAGAACCTGAGGCCTAACTGCAGCAGCCAGAGTGCTAGGGTAATAGTGCCAAACTGGTGATAACTGAAACGTGGTACGCAGCTGATACGTCTGATGCTGCGCTGCACGTTCCTGGGTACACGATCTTCTGTAGCGGAAGCATAAATCAACGTGGCAGCAGCCGTCTTATATACGTCAGCGCTGAATTCCACGCGGCAGCTTTCCAAACCATACCGCTTGGAACTCGCGAAGATTCCGTCTGTATTCAGGCCATAAGAAGCCGTCGACGGTCTGATAGGTTGCATCTGCAACCCTCCGCATCCGACTAGTATCGGAACTGACGAATTAGCTAAGCTCTTTCACGAAGTTCTATGCATTCCCGCACGTCATACAATAATCGGCGGCGACTAGAGCATGCCCGAAATCTCGTGGCATTCTCCATCAGCACCATCCAGGTATAGGGCCTTCGTAGACACTGTCCTCACACATGACTGGACGCCGCAGGTGCGCGCACCTACAAGAGCGTCCAACACCCTGGACCTAATATTCAACAATGGTATCCCGCATGAAGTTGCCTGCGTGTTAGATAATCTTCCGGCAGCGACCACAAGGTTATGAGGCTAACTTTCAAGATTCCCAAATGCCCCCTTCATGTTAGGCCGGTCTACGCTGCTATTAGGCCACCCTAACGTATGAATTGGAAGGTCTTCTCAGCACTTCTTGGTGACACTCCTTGGGCCGCTTCCTGGGGACTAGTACGGACACTGCTACCTGTGAACTTTAAAATCACTTCACAATTGGCCCCGCTATCCTAGCCTCACTGCACCAGTCGCTCAGGATACTATATAATCCTGATGACGCTCCCACACATAAACTTACCACTGAGCATAAGCAATCGCGCCGTCGCTACAATCATACTAAGGAGTTGCATCTCATTATTCGGATAAACAAAATAATAGTGGCATGAAGAAACACGCAAACGCATGCACATAGCTTAGCTGAACGCACAGCGCTGCGTAGTTTGAAAACGACAAAGTCACTTGTATGACCTATGAAGCATCGCAGTGGCCGCAACGACTTGACGATTAACTCGCTTGTGCTTCCTCTAAGTATGGTTATCACTGCCGCAGCAGAGTTGTGCAATTTCATTAACGCACACTTTGTGATGCCTTTATCAGCACTGCTGTGTTACTGCCAACTACGAGTGCAAAGTTTACGGAAGATCACCTTCACACCATTGCTTTTAACCTGAACAGTTTTGACCGAAATGTACGCTCACGGAAGCTGCCACGCAACATTGGCCCTGACGGTGTTCCATTTTCCTTACTATTACTCGGAGGCCGGCATATTCCAGGCTTTCTTCACAACCCATTTACATACTTCATGACGACCAGTAAACACCCAAACATTTGGTAGCACTCGATAGTCGTTCCGCGTCACCAATGAGGCTGTCGCCAAAATATCGACAACTACCGTCCTACACGCCAAACAAGCTTTGCGCCCAGAGTTATGGAAAGTATAGTCAAGGAGGAAATGCCGCATTTTCTACTGCAGCGCAATCCCATCCATAGGTCCCAACACGGCTTGTTGCCAGCTTAATCTTGCCAAACATGCCAGTTTGAATTCCTGAACTACGTGACACGCTCCACTGACTCGGGGCAGGCGTTAGTCATTATCTTCGTTGACATGAAAACAGCGTTTGACCGGGTTCCATACAATGGGCTGCTGACGAAACTAATGGCATTCGGTGTCTCTAGCCATCTTCTTTCGTGGTTTTCTTCTTTGCGCTCTAGCCGGACGCAGTCGGTAAAACTAGGCGATAAACCTTTTAAAAGAGCACACATAACTAGCGGAGTAGTTCAAGGGAGTGTACTTGGCCCTCCGCTGTGCCTGGTATACATTAATTACGTATTCCATGTCTTTCGGTACGGCATTCTATACGTTGTTGTTGATGCTATCAAAGTTGTATTTTCTTTCCAACCTAGCTGCATACGAAATGACCTCTCAAACATTCAGGACGATATTTGCGATCTCGAATATTGGTACGATGTTTGGAGACTAGAATTCTCACCAACGAAATGCAACATTGTCTCTTTTAGTTGCACAATACCACACAACACCCTAACTCACAACGGCACATACTTAAGTAACGGCTCCACTGCGCTCGACCTCGGTGTACATTACACTAGCTCGCGAACCTTTTCTGGACAAGCAAACTGTAGCTTTGCTAAAGCCAGATCTATTATTGTGTACATACTGAAGTCAGTAAGCCTGGCTGAGTCTAGGCTCACAATCTACAATGTATGTGCTAGACCGATTTTAGAATACTGCTCGATAAGTATCTCCAACTGATGGAAGAGTGATAGAAGGAGGATCGACAAAGTTTAGCTGTCATTCACTAAGTGCACTGTAACTCAAACCTCAAGAGCATTGCTGGTTACGATTAATTCTTATTACTATATCCGCTTGCTTCCTTAACATGTCTATCCTAAAAATGTGTGTTAGATTTCCGACACTAATAATATGGCATTCTCTCTATAAGCCGACATTTTATTCTCGGCTCATTGATCTCATTCCTTCCGGCTACCGTGACCCTAAAGTTTAGGGTTCGGCAGACCCATCGGTTTGTTCACATCACCCCGAGAATATCGTTGGCTTTTCCACTTCGCCTCAATACAGCATTTTAATTTTCGCAAGCTGTTTGCATTTCTTCTTCAGTTGGGCAGGGTATTCTTGGGGCCTGGCTCTAATCTAATGTCTTCTGAACAGTCCACGGTTTCCTGACGACTTCCAGACATACGAGACTTCAACGATCTAAGCTCTGAGGTCCCAACCGTTAGTTCTTCACAACCTGAGATATTTGCTTGGCCTGCTAACTTAATTTTATATAGCTGCTGTCTTCCGGAAATGCTTCGTTACTTATGACACCCATTAATTTTGTCCCTACGCTTATTTCGCATCCTGGTTTTACCTTGCGAACTTATTCGATTTTGTCTGAAAGGTCTCCTTGTTCTGCTCTTTCTCGAAATTCTGTGATCTAAATGATCTTTACTTTGCCTACACAAAGATCTGTTACCCTCACCTCAAGAGCATTGCTGGTCATGGTTCATCCGTGTTAGCATTTCCAATTTCTTCCTTTAAAATGTATAATTCGCCGAAGAACTCTGTCGGTAATTACACTTAAATAACAGGGCTTTCAATCCACGAGCACACATTCCAGTCTCGTCTTAACGGTCTCCTGCTTTTTGACTACTGAGACCGTACGGGTAAATCATCGACAAATCCAAATTTCTGTTTACAAAATCTGGAGATCTATATGGTCTTTTCCACTTCTCCTTAATAGTGCCTTTTCCTTCCCGACTACATTCTTTCCTTTTCGCGCCCACTGTTTGCCTTCCATTTTCAATTGCATGGATAACTCCTCAGGCCTGGCTCTAATCTAGCCTCGTCTGACCAATCTCTTGCTTTCTGTTCACTTCCAGACATCCGAGACGCTAACGAACTGGGCTCTGCTGTTGCAACACACCCTCTCCCTAAGCAAGAGAGCTTCTCTTGGCATGCTAACTGCCTGTTTATGTAACAACTTTCGTCACGTACTACTGCTTTTCTGATGACACATTACCTGTATTCCCACTTTAATTTCGCGGCCTACCCTAGGCTTGCTGACTTATCCGGTTTTGTTTGATTGATCTGCGTACTGACCTCTCTCGCACTTCTTATCTAGCGTCATCTGACCATTCTCTTGCTTCCTGCTCACTTCCAAACTCCGAGACTTAAACGATTTAGGCTCCGTACTCCCAACACTTTGTGCCCCTCATTCTAAGTGCTTTGATCTTCATGCTCTCTACCTATTGCTGCACAACTTTCTGTCCCTTACTTCAAATACATTGCTGGGCAATATTCATCTTTCTTTTTATTAACAAGGAGAATAATTACCTGAAGAAAATCGTTGGCTTTTTCACTTCTTCTCTGTGGAACCTGCTGCACCGACGCCGTTCTTTCCTTCCCGTGCTTTCTGTTGTATGCCTTTATCATTTGACGTGAACTTCCAGGTGTTTGCCCTCACTGACTTATTAGGTTCCTATCAATTTAGGGCTGAGTCAACGCGTTCCAGTAGCTTTCTCTAAGCAATATTTTGTCTATACTCCGCACAGCTCGTCCTCCTCTGTCGTCCCACAGATTGGGCACATGCGCTTTGGGACAACTCAAAAGCTCTTTGTCCTATCTTCATTCATTATTTGGAATAGTCTTTCGTTCTCTACTGATCCGTTATCTGCTCGCCTCTCGTTGTATCTCGTTACTTATGAGATTGTGTATAAGAGATTTTTAAATAACAATTACTTGGTATAGGGGTACAATAGTTCAGGCATTGTTGAACTTGATCTACTGCGTTCCGGAGGCATCTTTCCCGTTTGTCTGTGCGACTGTCTTGGCTCGTTGCTTTTTTCCTATGATGGTCACATACTGGGTCCAGCACCCAAGGAATCGTCCTTAACTGCGACATTCTCGCAATACGAGGCAAAGAGAGGAAGCTTATCCGCCGCTTTTAGAACTTGCCGACCGGGCAAATAATTCGTTATCCCGCAAGGATATACTTTTATTGGGGCCTGGACATTTAGGTTTAATTCGCCAAACAAAATCACTTCTAAGTACTTCTTACCCGGAGCCCTTCTGTTGACTTCGGAAGGCGCATTCCCCTGCTGATGCAAGGCCGGAACCATTGGGTTCGGCCATTGTTTGCTAATGGATGCCTCCATCCGAGGCCTTTTAACACGCTTTGCTCGTTTATTTGGTCGCGGATATCTACACTTCCAACCCATTTTACAAATTTTCCCGGGAGGACCTCCGATCTATTTTCGGGAAAATATCCCATCATTCAGGACCTCAACCTATTTCCTTGGATATCCCTTGGAGACATTCCGTTGTTCTACAGACGAGCAATCATCGCATCCAGGACGTGGTGGGTTTTCGCTTGGCAAGCGTTCTCCCTATAAAAGTCCACGTATGTCTGTTTACCAACACTGTGACGTGGCGGATATGACTCGCCACTAAATAAAGTCATTGCTTCCTGCATTTCCGGAGAAGCGTGCCCCACCCACGGACGTCATCCAATTCGAAGATATTATTTGATCCCTTCATGTGTGGGCGAATTCACCGGACACAACCACAGGTTCGGAAAAATAGTAACAAATTCACTCAACATGAGTACTGACCCATACACATACCTGCATGCATAAAACATAACCAATATATACTGGTTACATGGTGACACTTCTGACAATTCCTGATTGTACGGTCTGTAGTACTATGATCACGCCTTTTTAGGCGTGTCCCGCACTGTCGGGAATAGAACATTCATTTATTTATTTGTTTATTAATCGGACCAAGCCATTCAGTCATGGCAGAACTGGACCTGGGAATGAAACGGGCTTTCGCCTTATGCATCAGCCAAAGGAAAAGTGGGACGCAACTTAACCCCGAATATCTGAGCAAATAAACGCCAAACAAGAAGCATAGTCAGTTACCAATTGCCATTCAATGGGGTGGCGGCAGGGTTTCAGGAGGTGGTGAGTTAGCGCTTGGAAAGCGCTCTCCTTATAAAAGTCACAAATGTCCGGTTAACAAAACTGCAACGTGGCAAAGGTGCTGGGCCACAGAATACCGTCATAGTCCATAACTTCATACTGGCTGGTCACTTAGCGTCACCACTCTAGATAAGTTCGTTACACTAGAACTACTACATCTGCAATATACCGTCGTTGCTTTATTCTAAAATTTTACGCATACACTCTCATCTCTTTACTCTATGACCTTACCGTTGATCTTGCGGTACGTAAGCGCAAACTCCATATATAGTCACACCTCTCCCGATTCACTCTTCAAGTAACTTCTATTTGATCCTTCAGGACCTTTAAGCTTTTAATTCGTGGGTCCTGATCTCACGTCTGCCCGATTATACTTTCACATTTCCATCATTGTACACTTCCAAGCATGAACGTATGAACAATTTTCTATTGCGCTGTTAAACTTGCCATAAAATATCTGTAAGTTGCGCCTACCTGATCACGCCTCCATAGGCATGCCTCGCATAGTCAAGAATAAATATTTATTTATTTACTCCTTTTTAGGTGTTCTGTTTCCGTCTCGAAGCAAAGCTTTCGACACTTGCTCATGTAGGAGGTTAGTCCTCTCACTTTTTTTACCTAGCTGAACCTGCCAGTGCACTATTCTCTTGGTAGCCACTTGGCTTCCTTCTTCCTAGATCCCTCGAACATACTCACACCGCGCTTGAGTCCTAGCTTTCCGCTGAACAACCATCAATTGACAATTCGCTCTCGCTCGTCGCAAGCCAGTTATGTGCACTTAGTTATTTTGTCCTTTCTATCCAAGTAGGCTGACTACCAGCTGTTCAACCACCATTCATTATCCGCCGGTCTTCGGACGCTGTCTACTTTTTACCCACGCAGTAGCTGCATAATACTAAGCCGATACCGCGTGGTTTGCTTACTGGCGCAACGCGCTTATTCCATGTAGCTGGTAGCACTCTACCTGTAAGGACATTGCCTTTCGTAGAACGTTAAAAGACACTTTCATCACAAACATTGTTGCACATTGTACACCATAGTTTCTCCCCTTTAAACGTTATAATTTAAAAATTTAACAGCGTTTACTTCCAAGCCTGTTCTTAACGGTCATGCTTGTCACTCCCTTTCCCTTGTCTCCAAGGTCTGGAAATAATCAGGGACTGGGATATGGCTCAGAAACAGTGTTTATGCGCGGGACAGGAGACAATAATCTACTAGGACATAAAAAGAATATGGCTGTATACTAAAGGGATACAACTGCACTCACTACCACGACCGTTGTCAGTAATGATAGCTGGACACGATGCATTCACACTCCTGAAAAGTATGCATAAGCTGAAATATCCAGACACAAGAAACTGACATTTCGCTCACCTGGACACTCAAAAAGACGACTCTTCATGACTCTCTCATCCTCGTTTGGCCACAGCGATCATGGCAGTCTCGACCAAGCTATCTGATAAGCTAACAGAGGAAATTGGAAGTTAGCTGATTGCTAATAACCGGCTATGAAATCAGCCGGCAAGCTGCTTTGCCAGTTGTACATTGGTGTACAAACGGATTTACGACGGTGTTGCAGGACGTGTTGGGTATTTGCACGGCAACCGTTCTGCCTATGCAATGCCACTAATGTCCGTTTAACAACACCGCCCAAAAGCTGCACACTGGCATGTCGAGTAGAGTCATACTTCAATGTTTGCTTGACACGTACAAGAATAAGTTTCTCCCTGTCTACACTTACCGTTTTCACTACACTTATAGTGCGCATAATTTTTCTTTATGCACGCTGAAACCCGATGTACTGCTATTCGTTGACTACTTTATTCCTCATGCTAACTTTTACAATTTTCGCAGTATGTGCAACTTTCGGTTTACTGCGGCTTACATACATAGCGAGGTGCTTTTTGCAAAAACTAATTGCCCGTAAAAGTTGATAAGACCTGATTAGGTATGTCTGGATAAATTCAAGAATAAACTATTTATTTATTAATTTATATGACCCTACAATTTAGGTCCAAGACCGAGTCAATCCCGTTAGTTAACATAGCCTTTTGCCTTATGCATTTTTTAAATTAGCTTAAAACTACTGCCCGTCTAATCAGATTTCTGTTGTCTAGCCACTTCTCAGCTAATTCTTTTGTGTTTACTAAATATATTTATTATTTTGATTATGTATTGCAACATTTAGGACACCTGATGTAACCTTGACCTACAAAATCGCTGCCAACTTCTACCTCTTTGACTTAGCTTATACCACCTTAATCTATACCCACGGCTGACGCACTCAATATTGCTTGAATCCTTGGTGCTTTCTGGACCACCACCATTCCTCGCTAGGTCCTCCTTACCGCCACTCTCTACGTCCAGTAGCGTCTGCCTCTTATGCCACTACAATTTTGGTCCAAAAAAGGTGTCCCTTTCTCCCGCATCTCTTTCTATTTGAATCTATACTGACACTTCTGCTTTACTTATCACAACCTACTGCCCAATCAGTATCCTCCTAAAATTTTGAAATTACATGTCGCTATGCTGATGTTAACTGATATTGCTATGATAATCCACCACGCTATCAAGGTCTTCATTTTATTACAATAATGCATGCTCAGGCCACTATTTGCTTTTAGCCATAATCTACCCTCGCCACTATCCAAAACACCTCCAAAGCTTTCCGCTGTGCGTCATGCTCCTGTGCACAAACGTGTCCATAGGCGGGTATATATAACACCACTTTACTTCGTGTCTACTGTTTACTCGTTCAGCTTGCATAATTCTGTTGCTGCCTAGACGAATACGAGTTAATTCTTGACTTTCCAAACAGCATTAAGCCACTTCATTTTGCACTCGCCTATAACGTTCTAAGATTTTCCCCGTACCGATAACGTACCTCTGCTAAACATTTTTAGGTATTACTACGGCCATTGAAGCGGTCATACCTGCTGTCGTACTATCAGAGTCTCCGTAATCTATCAAATTTGCAACCCACCCTTCCGACCAAACCAAACGTATTCCCCAGTTTGACCGTTTTTAGAAGCTTGCATGTATGATTCGGACTTGGCAGTGACCCTCGACTTCGCTGCAAGATCTAGACCTTTAAATCATCTATTCCCTGGTTATTTTACGTGGAGCAGGCCATTAAAACCATTTGCTTGACCCCTGGTGTTATTTGGGCTACCGCCATTTCTCTGCAAATGTTGATAGCAACAGTACCTAACACTTGCTAACATATGCTTTGCAGGTTCCAGAGATTTCGATTCCAGCTTGGTTTCCTTACTCCTGCTAAACGTTAGTTTTTCATACTTTGGCGCCGTAATTTGTTATCTATCGGCCAACTGATTAACGCCTCCCTAATCTTTTCCGTTTTTCTTCCGCTTTTTTGATTGCACTAGACTTCCAAAAAGCTCCCGGAGTATTTCCGCTTTTCCTTTAATACATCTGAGTATCTGGATATTATCCTACTCCGCAGTAATTGTCTTCTCCATTTCATCATATTACTACGTCTCTTTTATTTTCCATTGTATCTTATTATTGTTTCTCTTACGTAAATCATCCGCGTCCTTCAACTTTGCAGACTTTTGCCGTTTGCATTAGCAACTGTTTATTTCGTTTATTTTTACCATTACTACTCCATTTTCTTTAGCAGGCTACACCATGTTCATGTAACAGCACGCCATATCACATCCTCTTACCCACTGGCATTTCATGAACATTGACGCATTGGGGCGGTTGGACGCCTGTCATTTCTAGTCCTAATTAGCAGCCGTTTCCCTTCAATTTCTTACCAAGCCTGGTTACTCTTTTATTTTTCAGTACAGTTGATAGTTTGCTTATTCGTACAAAACCAATGCTCTGAGAGTCACAATGCTAGGCATGTCTGGCCTGCAACTTGTTAACTGACAGGTCTTAGATCGCTGACGCGTAAGTTTTAAGAAGTCCCTTAATCAATAGATCATTCTTTCTCTTAATTTGACAGCAATTTTCTCTCGCTAGGTTACACAAGGTTAGGTGCTTATTCCACTTCTCCTTAGATTTATTGAGTATTTTTGCTTGAAAGCGTTTATTTCTTTGTTGGAACACGCGTCGCGTCTGATCGGTTTCTAGCCACCCAGAAGGTCAGACATAAGCAGAGAAGATGTTTCAAAGCCTTGCTTTTGCATCGACACCTCTTTTTACTTCAACAAGCTTGGCATCCTTTTTCTGCCTTTATCTAATTTCGGTTGCCCGTTACTGCCTGACTTTCACCTTAATACTGCGGTACTTTAGTAACTCTGTGTCTATTATTCTACACCCTAGTCACGAAGCGAAGGTCAAAAATACCATTTTCAGAGGTCGCATGACCAAAAGTTCCACTATCTGACCAAGAACTTCAAATGCGCTTGACCTGCCGGCACACAGTAGCCTACATACCCTTATACTACAATGCACTATGCAATAACATGAGGAGAATGTGCCCTCAACTGGTGACGGATGGTTTGCAAAATAGTTGTTAAGAGTAGAGTGTAGTTTACCTACAAAATACACAACCACAGCTACCAACGGGCACAACTAAAGCAGCACCGTATTCTATTGACTTGTTTCTAGCCACCATATAGATAGTAGGTCAGCAACGCCTCTGTTTCGGTGGGTCTCTTTTGCAATGATATGAAGTCTTACCTACAATAATTCTTTGCTTTTACTCCTCTTACACCGGCCCATAGTTCACCCATATTTTCTAACTGCGCAGGCGTTTCGTTGTTCTGTTGACTTTGATGGAATCATTTTTCTTTTCATCTTACCCCTTGTTACTTCCTTAACGCTAGGCCAACCCCAGCATCAGAATCTCCGATACAGCAGACACATTTCTCCCCACATCTCTTTTCATCTGATACATAGCTTCTACACTGCCAATATGCTTTACTCCTGTGTTCTTTTTCCCCTTGCCCGCCGCTCACACCCTGAAATCTTAACACTCCCAAGACTTATTCGCATTTTCATAGTTGTTCCCAATATAATCTCAATTTTTGGTTGGCTTCTACATGGTGTTATTGTTATCGTATACAAAGAAAACATATGATGCTTGCCAGCGTAAGCAACACTATTGTAGCCCATTTAGCCTACTTCACTGTGTAAAGAGGCCTTCATTTTGTCGGTACTTTCGTTCTAATCCCGCTTCCAGAGATCAAACAATAGCAAGAAATTCAACTTACTCTGACTACCTTCAACAGCTAATATTCGCATAAACTTTCTTGCAGTTCAAAAAGTGATGCTATCTACCTTGTTCATTTTATTTAAACACTGCCATCCTGAACCGCAAATCAATGGTTTTTGAACAGTTGGATTTGGCGCAAATTGTTCCTGGAAGCGCTACATTGCGAAATAATTATTTGACGTTATCCCTCTATTTAACCTTTATCTACCACATCATTAGTCAATTATTTCTATTGAAGAAGAGGTCAATTTATCCTCCACGGCTCGATTTTACCACAAGACTAATGTAAACTTGCCCATTTAACTCTGACGACTACTGTTAAGCACTAGAACCTTCCAACAAGTTCTAATTTCCCGGTGTCGCTTTGAATGTGTATGTTTCACACCCCATGCTGGTGCGTGACGCTTGACGCCTAACGTTCGTCGCCGCAAGGCCGGCGCGCAGGTTGGAATATTCCAGCAAAGTGTGTGCTTGACCACCTTGATTAAGGTAAATTGGTGCATCCGCGAATAATCGGTATACATTTGAACAAACTTTGC
This sequence comes from Dicrocoelium dendriticum, assembly GCA_944474145.2. NCBI lineage: Eukaryota > Metazoa > Platyhelminthes > Trematoda > Plagiorchiida > Dicrocoeliidae > Dicrocoelium > Dicrocoelium dendriticum. The sequence goes on along the minus strand of OX104067.1, from coordinate 72,272,463 downwards.
CGTTATCAAACATGCTCTCGTTTTACCAGGAAATGCATGCAAAAATCCTGTTTCCTGCTTCGTCGCAATTATTTACTAAATTTTGTTTTCTTGTCCCATTACAAACCATAGAGCTAAGCTTTCCATTGTTGGCTCATATGCAAAGGGTTTTTGCGTACATTCAGGGATAGCTTGCGTCAAACTTTCGCAAAAAGGAATTTGCTCGCGGAGATGCGGTGTAACATTTTAACCAGAATTCTAAGAAAATTGTATTAGGTCGTTACTTTTAATAATTACTCAAATAATTGTGAAATGTTATGCCATATTTCGTGTGTGTTAATAATGTTTATAACTTAAATTGATTAACGTTGCTAGCTTGCAAAATATGCAGCTGTTAGATGGGGACCGTCATGTCCGCCAATGGCGGGATTTCGAACGCGGACTTGCTCTCAGCGGGACCGTTTGATTGCACTAACGCGGTTAAATTTGAATTACCGTGGTGCCAATTGGTACATCCGTTTTGCGGCGTTAATAATTTGCCTTCAAAGTGCTATGTATAGGTAGCATAAATATGACTCGTGTAGTTTTATTACATTGGTTATAATGTGCAAACATATTACTGAGGTAAAGTTAGTGAAATAAGGAAGGCCGAGATGGTGGCGGAAAATCGACAGATGAAAATGTGCGGAAATTGCGTTCAACAAATATGCCGGTATTCCTGATAATATAACTCGTTTAAATGTTGCATTTATTGAAACCGCAACCAACCGTCTACTGTAACCGGAAATCACTTTTTACAATGGTGCAGATATAAGGTTGAGAAAGCTGCACGGAATTTTAATTGCACTAACAAGGTTCACACAGTACATGAAATGCGACATTTTAAGGCAAGACATGTACCAAGTGTATTCCTGATGGTGGGAAATACGTAATTAATATATGGGAAACATACTTTGGATGCCTTGAAGTCAACCTGCAAGTCAATGTGAATTGGTAAATGGTAAGAAGTGCGAAAGGAGTAACTGCGATGACGAGAGCATCACTATGTGCATAGTTGAGGGAATACTGAATGAGATAATCAAATTTAATAGGGAGTGCAGAGTAACAGATATAATATGTTACCGTAATGCATTGTCTTTAAACGGGTACTCGGAAATGATAATGAGGTGATTAGGATTAATTATTGGTTTCAGTGAAAGGGAATACGTAATTGTGGGAACGGTTTTTGTTGGGTTCAGTTTGTTGTGAAGTGTTAGGCAAGTAAGGGTCATGTTGAACATGTTCATATTGCCAGATAAATAAGTTAACTGCGTATGAACTGGGGTAATTTTACTCCTGATTCTGAAATGTATATGTGTGTATTTACAAACATATACTTATTTACGTATATAAATTTGCAAGCATTTACATAAATAAATAATCCCCTTCACCAACACCAATAATAAATGGTAAGCAGTGCATGCTGTTTTCAAATGACCCCTTTAGGAACACATCAATACGGGAATGGAAAATGCTCTCTATTGGTAAATCGTTGTCAACTTCGGATATATTTTTGTGCAGGTTGTCAAGTATGCACATAGGGATGTTCAAAAAAGGAAGTTATTATAGGTAACCCAGCTTACCTGCGGATGGGTGGGTGGCACAGTGACAAGCTAATCCGAAACCGGATGCCGACAAACATATATATGTGTATATATATATATATATATATATATATATATATATATATATATATATATATATATATATCTGTATATGTATATATATGTGTGTACCACTTGACAATAAGTAAATGAAGCTTTTGTTCTCGAGGAGGCGAGGCACGCCTTTACAGGCATGTTACCTATGTAGATGAGCACAAATATATCTGAATAGATAGATATTTGTATGTATGTGTATAGGCGTGTTGATATAAATGTTAATGTATATACATATGTAAATGTATATATATATGCGTATCTATATATAAATATATTTATTTCTGGCATGCATATATGTATACGTGTACAAATGCATAGAATTACTTAGATGTTTTGGGGTTAGACTAACCACCGGGCACACGCGCCTACAGAGGGACCATGGGTGGGTATTGCTGCACTACCTAAGGCTTCATCTACAATCCCCATATGCAGTATAAAAGGAAGGAAATCAGACCGGGAGGCATGTGGATTGAGGGCAGGTTTTTTCAAGGTAGCCAGCGCACACCCCTTAACAGGGAAACACATACACACAGACACATAGGTGGCATCAAGTACCCGGTAGTCATTGGTAAGTATAACAAGAAATAAAATGAATACAGTGATGCATACAGAAAGGTGGCATAACTGTTATCTAAATTACCTAATGATGTCAATTGGTCAGCAAGTATTTCGCGATAACGGTTAAACGTACACAATGTAGTTAGAGATGATACAAAGGCGACAAAGTTGCACAAGAAAAGCGCAATTACCAAACCCATGATGTCGCAGTACTGGAGTCAGGATGACCTCAATCTGCACACCCACGCCGCGTTACACACTACGCATAAGTGGCTGCAGATTTGTTATTCTCTCAAGTTAAGTGACACTGCGAAGGTGCTGGAATATGGATGTAATAGAAGAAGGACAGCGGTACTGCGCTACGTTAGTAGATGTCACGTACGACTGGAAGGAAGGATAACCGTTACGGTAAGTTATTAAACATAGGACGGTCCACTCAGCCGTCTATCTAGCATTTTGGAAGTCGTGTTAGTGAGTCTGAATTTACGCAGACAAATATGCAAACTGCTAGCGACAGCTTTGCTGTGGCAAGTGCAGTCAGCTGCTCTAGATAATACTCGTTACAGAACGCGGGTGGAAAAAGCTTGGCTTACATTTGGTTGTGGAGGAAGTTACCCTTGCTAGATAAGCGATGCACACATATATGACGGGGAAGGAAGTGAAGATTTAGCGAGGAGTCGTTAGTCGGTGCATTCAACGAAGTTGTATTATCATGCTCGAAACCATTGGCATCAAAGTCCGTGGCTGGTTTGGATTTTTCCCGGAATGGAATGAGAGATGAATAATTTGCTTTACCCAAGGTGGACCGTATAGAAACCCGAAGCGCGGTGCCCTTAGGAAAAGTACGTTACATTGGAGAAAACCCGTCGAGGTTTTGTCTAGCAAGCCAGGGCTGGCTTAGCCAACAAAGGGCTTGTTTGGCCAACCAATTTTTACATTGTGCCAGCTGGTGCGGCTCGAGTTAATCCCGGTTCCGCTAATAGTTTCTGGGCAGTACTCCAGGGCTTAGTAGGTTTTGCCCCTGTAAGAGTTCTGTGTACAAAAAGCCGCAAATATCTGCTTAACAACGACGTGACAAAACGGCTTCGACACGCCATTAACTAAAGTCACCTCCTTGCCTTACCGAAGCTTATTACACTTTTCGTGAAGTTCAACAATTTCAAAGGTTTCATCTGATCCCTTCCTATATTATCCTATTTACCGAAAAGACTCACAACATTACAGCAATACTTAAAATTGCACACACGATTACTCGCCCATGCACCCACGTACGTACTACACCTACATACACACACATATACCCAATGTACTAGTTAAATTTAACATTTTTGTACCAGTACTGATGGTGCGCTTTTGTTTTGCCGTCATCGTGCAATGGAACATGTACCTCACACCGTCCAGAATAAATTGTGTATTTATTTATTTATTTAGTTAATGCTCTACAGCAGCCCAGATTGGATCAATTGACACAGGCACTTTCCGGAAATGCAATGGAACAAAAAACCGGGTTGCGCAAGCGGGCTTTACGCCCGAGAGCAAACATCCGCGTCAAGAAAGACAAAATGTGTGATATGCAAATTGCTGTAGTATACTTAACGAAAGGGGAAGTTAGTGACGAGTTGTATGTAGTTGAGGTAGCTGCTTTGTCGGAGACCTGGCTTTCTCCAAACGACCTTTTAGCGACCTGCTTGTGGACTTCTCATGCTACCGGGTTCATAGGCCTGGGCACCGGAATGGCGGAGTAGGTCTTTTGCACATAACCTGCCGATATTAATTCTGGGAGGATCTATTTACCATGAATTCTGCAAGTGGCTTGGTGGCATGATGCCTTTTGAGAGAAGGATAGGTTGGGACCATAGTATGGTCTGTCGTAGCTCATCCGCACGCGAGTAAAGAACAGAAACCTCGGCACCTTAACAAGACAAGTGGCGCTGACCGCGCCTGGTTTCGTGGTTCTCGGTGATCTAAGCCTTCCGCATGCTTATTTGCAACCTGCTGAAAACTGGGTGCATATACCATGAAGCAGTAAGTTTAGATTTGATACACGAGAATACGTTTGAGCAATACATCGGTGTTTTGAGTAGGTCATATTCAGAGCACATAAATAAATAAATGTTTTATTGTCGAAAGTGCAGGACTCTCCAGTTTGGGGGTTTGGGTTTACCCCGTTCCAATAAATAGCTGGGCGGCAGTTTCCCAGGAAGTGGTGGGTTTTTGCCTGGCAAGCATTCTTCCTATAAACAGCCACAAATGTCTGCTTAAAAGCACTGTGACGTGGCGGTTGGGGCTTATTAACAACTAGTCATCTCGTTTCTTATCCGGACCACCGCTTCCAGTCTACCAAGCTCAAGCCTCCCTTTAACACTGGTTATGATCATAAAGAAAGAAAATGTTTACCAATCATATAAACGCGCCTACATGTCTACATATATACAATCCTATATCAAAGTAACTGACAACCATATTGTTTCATTGAACATTAACTGAGAACAGTTTTGTACTCTTACCAGGATTGCGCCTGTGCAGGCGTGCCTCGATTAGTGGAGAACAAACACTATATTTATTTATTTTTAATTAATTATTATAGATGCGTATATTCAATAATTGTCACCGGTTACTATGTAACCGGTACATACTGGGTGTATGTTTCAGGTATATTTGTAAGTAAGGGGGTTAGTTAACGTGCCGCATGTATTTGCTACTGTTGTGTTTAACTTGTGGTTGGGCTCGGTGAGTTCGTCAACATAGGAAGAGATCAACTAATGTCCACTAATTGTCTGACAAAAATAAGTGAGATGAGATCCGCCAGAGAGGCAATAAGAAGTGCCTTTATTTAGTCGTGAGTGATCTCCACGACGTTACGGTCTGGTTAAGCAGAGGTTTGTTGCATTTTCTAAGGAGGTTTGCTAAGCGAAATCCCACTACATCCTGCAACCTTGCCATCTATCCATTCGCTGGAACAGTATTAACAATTGACACCTAGTTGGCACCGTGTGGAGGTTGTGCGGTTAGCTAGCCTAGATCTCGTGCTCGACAGCTATAATCACTTGATGGACTTTCGCTTAAAGCTATCTACCCATAAGAGCTATCATTTCTTTTGGAGCTTCCCTCTGAACACACCGAGGCCTACGGAGAATTATCAACGGGGGATGAATTGAAATCATATTAATTTTACCAAGTGCACAATCCAGCTCTCACTTGGATCCCTGAAAAGGAGTTGACTACATTAAAGCGGAGGTAGTGTTTACTCAAAAGCCGGCTGGTGCGGCTGCTGAACGAATTTGCGCCCCTAGGCGCTCGGAGACACCTTGGGAAACCCCGAGTTTGAAGAAGAAAACTGACAAATCAAAAAAGAGACTCAAGGCCGTGAAGAAAATTCCAGGAAACTTGGGCTTTCGACATTGGTTGCGGTATAAAAGATCTCGAACCAGGGCAATTAATTTGCTACGGCAGGCTGGCACACATATGAGCTTAGGTTAGCTAACTTTAAGAAATCGACTTCTAAGTGGTACTACAGCTATGTCCACTCAAGCGCTCCTCTAAGATAGGCGGCTGGCCGTCTAACAAGGGAGGGCGACAGCCAGGCTGTGGACGACGCCGATAACGTAGAAGTGCTGCTACATATCTTCTAAAACCTGTATCGAAAGGATAGTGGGTCAGAAGTATATTCATAACCAGCCTGTACAATTAGCTATAAAATTGAGGAAAGTGGTATCTATGTGCTGGAGGTCTTCACAACCTTGGCTAGCTTGAAGCAGTATAATTCAGCTGGTCCTGACAATGTACATTTTACCATAGTTAAGCCACTGGCTAGTATCCTTCAATATGCTGTCACGACATTATTCCAACAGTCTTTTCAAGAAGACAAGCTACTACATGATTGGAAGGACGTGCCCATCTTTGCCATCTACGGCGGTAGTTCTAAGTCGGCGCTTCTAAACTATACACCTGGTAGTTTTACCAGCATTATGCTGGTGTGCTTAGAAAAGCTTATAAGAAACAGGAGCTGTGAACACTTGACTGAGCACAGACAACTTCCAGTAGAACAGCTTGGCTTTCTTAAAATGAAGACGTGTCTAACTAATTTCTTATGCCTTTTAGACAAGGTTACCCGATGGCTTGATTGTGGAATGTCGGTAGCTGTGCGCTATTTAAACTTCCGTAAGACCGTTGACTTATTGAATTAGCGTGTCTTCATAAGTGGACATGGTTTGGATTGCACCTTCAGCCGTTACTTTAGGTTCCTTCATCATTACGCTGAAGAACATATAGAGTCAAGACTTTGAAAGCAAGTTCTTGTGCGGAACTTGTCTACAGCGGTGTTCCCTAAGGTTCGGTACTGGGTCCATCATTGTTTCTTATGTTTATAAAGGACGAGGCTCCCCTGCTTAAGGCTCACCGCTACGTCTTTGCAGATGATTTGAAGCTGATTAGTCGGTGAAATAGAGCAGCATTGTCTAAGGATAGCACCTCAGTGGTGAATTGGTCGAGCCAAGGGGAGTTGGTTTTGCATGCCAATAAATATCAACTATTGACCAATAGTTGTAGCAGAATTGCACTGCAGTTTCTTGCGGGATCTTTTTCATTCCAGTGAATTGATTAGGCACGTGATTTGGGTGTCATCATAGTGAACAGTTCAATGCTTTTGGCACAATGTCGCCATGCTGACAAAAAGCGCGACAAGCGATGTTTCGCCTCAGAAAGCAGCTGAGTAACCCTAAAGTAGAAGAACGCTTGCCGTTATATAAAACAGAGCTTTGGCCGCATCTGGAGTACCGTGTTATGGCCTGAGCACCGTATATCTGTAGTGACTCTAAGTGTATTGAAAACTTCTAAAACTTGCAAACAGGATGATTAAAGTTCAACGAGGGAAGTCGTACGATGATCGGCTAAGTTGCTAAGGGTATTGTTCGTTGGAAGAGAGCAGCTGGTGCGGGAGTTTATAAAGACGTTGAAGACCATTAAGAGGGTCAGTTGCATCAATCCCACCCATCTGTTTGAGTAAGTTACGTCGGAAAACCTGCGCGGTCTGCTCCTGAAGCCCAAACAACATAGGGCTCCTTTAGACATCATGGTGGCATTTTTACACCTCGAGTAATTAGAACCTGGAATAAGAGTATTTCAGCTCCAATAGATTGTGATACTTAAATAAAAATTTAAAAATTTATTTTCGAATACTTTGACGCACACCACATCTGGCTTTAGCAAGGTTTTACATGAGATCGTTTCGCAACGGACACGTTGCATTGCATGAAATACGATGATCGCACAGTATACAGAAGCTAGCGAAATGGTGGATGCACGGATGAGAACCGGAATGTTTAATGACGTGGTGAAAGTCTGCGTATGGAACTTTTAATAGGGAAGGATATAGATTGCAGACGAATGGTAGGAACACGGAGGTGTCTTTTTAGTGTACATATCTAAAATATATTGATGTGAAAAGTCGCTCTGCTTAAGTTGACAGTGTGAGTTTTGTGCAACGACTTTATTCGGTGGCGAGTAACATCTGCCACATCGCAGTGTTGTTAAACGGGAACCTTTGTGGCTTTTCATGAGGAGAACGCTTGTCCGGCGAAAACCTAACAGGTCCTGGAACAGTTCCGTCAATCTGTATGAATGGTAATGTATAACTGGCAATGCATCTCACCGACCGAGAGTACACTCGGCTATTCCCAGTCACGTGAGCTACCAATCTCTGCACTGGCTAAATAAATAAATAAATAGGTATAGTTCTAGACTGGCCAGAGGCTGCACCCATAAGGGATCAGCTCGATGTTTACATTAATCCTAGGCTCTTGCATGGGTGGGAAAGTGCCTATATGGTTCCTGTTGGTAATTACGACTGCATTGGTTTTGTTAGGTGAACAATTGATGAGGTTATACGCTCCCACCTTAAAATTTTTCTATCTATTTCAGGCGGTATTGACTTTGATTTTGTTTGTTGTGCAAGTTGCGCAGCGCCGTAGTTGTGCAGGGTTTCTTTGCATGCAGAATCCAGTTCACCACACCGTCACTATAAATTTTTAGACTATTTCGGCTCGCTCAGTTGTCACATTTATTGGTGAGTACACGAAAAGAAATAAGAGCGGCGAAATTATACTGAACATAAAAGGTTAAAAATAATTCCTAGAGAGGCAGAAAAATTGAAACGCCTTTTTAGGACACATACCAAAGCGGCGTAATTCACTCGAGCAATAAAAACTAACACTAATATAACCAAAATTTCTTGCGCCAAATTTGATCTCTGACGCCAGATGTCAAACTGAGTAAGTCTCGGCACAAAAGAAAATCCTTTCGTAAGGCTAGAGCGTTTCAAAAGTAGGACAAAATTAAACTGCTCTAAACAAGGTTTTAAAGCAAATTACGATAAAATTAAAGGCAATGCAGTGCGTACAACACTTCACGAGTTATTAGCAATTGTATGGCGGTCTACGAATAACGCCATTACCTTTTTCGTCATAACTGGCATGCTGTTTTGCAAGCAGCTAGAAGAAAACAGAAAGACAATGTAAAACTTGGCGAGGCAGTATAAGTTCTAAATAGGCCTACCTCTTTAGAAATGTTCTATGTAGCCTATAATATCTCGCAACAACTAGGTACGACGTAGATGGCCGAAAAGCAAACGTTTCAGGCGTACTAAGCAAATACAGAAATATAAGCAATAATGTTTTTCGAAAACACTAGGAATCCAGTTGGAAAGGTTATATATGCGAGGGACATAAGAACGACGTCTATTTAGGCCGCAGCCAGAAGGCCTCAGTGTACCATTTTCAGTGGATACCCGGCCCCATAAACAAATAGGCATATGGAGTTTTGTATTTGTTAATGCTCATACTGGTTGCGAAGTTTATATCACGTCTGCATCAGCTAGGTCTACCTAAATAATATAGGAGACCATTGGGATCATCTGACAATTTTTGACCTGAAAAATGCACATACTGCTTAGCTAAATTTTGCGGTTTAGCTTAGTACCGATTTTCTACTTTAATGAGGCTATGTCTCCAAAGCCAGTGATCTAGACGAGTCTGACCGTTAAAATAAAGCAATGCGTATCGAAAAATTCAGCAAAATTTAGCACAATGCTTCGGGGCGTGAAATCCATTTTGGGTGGGGCATTACCAATTCTAATTCAGGGGGTCGAACTTGCTCGAACATAAAGTGTTATTATATCTTTGGTGTTGTTACACACTATTGTGCAGCACTTTGAATGGTTTCGAGCTATTACTTTCCAATTTTAAGTTCGGAAGCCAGTGCCATCGATGTTCATGCAGCCGGCAGTGTTAACTAGTACTGTAATGTCGCATCAGCCAATTCTTTGCTGGTTTTCCTAGCAAGAGCTGTTCTAGTACCATAAGCTTAGTCCAGCTCCGCCAGTAATCGTTAAAACCGGTCGAGAGACGAAATGTCTGGGCACGTCGGGTGAAAGATTGCGCAGTCGAGTAAGGATTTTGTACTAATGGAATCTGGCTTTCTCTTTGCGATGACTTAAAACCAAACTTGTTTTCCCATATTAAGTAAGCAAAACATCGGAGACAAATGTCGCTAGTATTTTGCAGCCGTTTGGCGATACACGTTATTCTCTAAATAAATAAATAAATAAATCTTTTATTCTCAACAAGGTGAGGCTCACCTTTAAAGGCATGGCCATTTTGACATAACGATGCATGATCAAGACTGTGCGAAAATCCGATATGTTTGCCATAGCAGTTTGTGTTTTTGTAGGGGTATGTATGTACGTCATTGTGTGTGCATGTGTAAGTAGCTGTTTATTTTGTGCTTGTAGTTGTGCTGCTCCAATCTTCAATGTATGATATCGTCATCAATACTCGAGTAGCAGATTGGTGTCCGTGGGTTGGATAGAATTATCCGGATATCCACGGGGCAGTGACTTTATTTTGCGGCGAGTCACGACCACCACGTCCCAGTGTTGTTAAGCAGACATTTGTGGCTTTTTATGGGGAGAAAGCTTGCCACGCAAAACCCACCACGTCCTGGAACACTGCCCCCGAACTATTTGCTGGAACGGGTTAAACCCGAACCACCCAACTGACACCACGAGGAGGTTGTGCGGCTAGCCAGCCAAAAAGCGCACACATGCTCACTACCCAACACACATTGCTCCATACCTTCTAACTTCTTCCTCTATAAATATGCGTACGTATGAAATACGCTACCGGAAGCCGTCAGAGCACCTGATAGTATCACGCAATTCTACACGGTCATAAATAGGCTACTAAGTGTCCCCAAAGTAGCAGAGATCCTGGGCATCTGCATCCCCGAGGACGCGCTCTGGGAGAACGGACCCGGTCATATATAGACTCTCATACCAATCCACCTTATTGTGCAGAAAAATCTCAGTGTGGGTACATCCTTATCAGACTATTCAAACAGCATCATTAAAGCTCTCTTCCTCCCGAATCTCTTCGCTTCTTATCGCGCTCGTTGCTTTCATTTATATTGCAATCGGACAGCAAACGCAGCGTCCTGCATGACCTAGTTTCAGTTGACAAGTCTCTGACTATATCCATGAATCCGGAGCTGCAAACGGTCTGGGATCTACAGTCAATTCTAAGTCAAATGTAATTTGACAGCCTTCTGAAATGGCTTACACTATAAATGTAGTTAATTCCTGTCCATTTCTGCTGCCACTCCCTGTTTGCTTTCCCAACTTAACTATACGCTTCAACCTCAAAGCGCCGACTAACGCAGTCTTATTTGATCGGTCTCCTGCTCTACGGCAACCGCGACTCTAAAGAGCTACACTCGGAACACCGAACACACTATACCCCTTACCACGAGTGCCGCAATGTCTTTCCCATACCTTATCAGTAAAATTCTCCCTATCCAACGTTTTTCACTCCTACTCGCTTGCCTTGCTCTAAACACGAGAGCGTCGTTGGCTTCTCCACACCTTAGCAGTAAGCCTTTTCCAGACCGATCCTGTCATTTGCTTTCTGCGTTCTTTGTTTTCAATCCTTCATCATTCGGACAGCCAACGCTTAATTCCCTGAAATAACCTAGTCCTTTCTAACCAGTTTGCTTCCATTTAACTTCTTCCAGACCACCGGGATATAAAGATTCCAGGCTCTGTAGATTCAAATATGTCCACCACAACCCCAACAGCCGGCTGGAGTTGTTCACCCTTTATTTCTGGAGTCACATCCATCCAAACCTGTCCACCTGGTGGACCACTCCAAGTGCCTTCTCAAGTGAACTTTAGGATTAATTTACGAAGTGCCGACTACTCAAGTCTTGTCTTTTCGGTCCGCTCCTCTGCGAATCCTCTCAGACTGCTGTGACATTACCAGCCATTGTTCAGATGACTAAGGACCGTCGGTTTTCAATCCGTCTTAATCGGACGGCCAAATCTCATTGCCCTGCAGTAATTTAACCTCATTTGATCAGTCAAATTCTCTGGGCCTAATACCAAGCTATCAGAAGGTTAACGGTCTTCGCTCAGTCGATTCAAAGCAGTGTCCCTCTAACCTCGTCGGCCTGCTGGACTTGTTCGCCCTATGTTAATATAGCCACTTCGATCTATGACCTGTCCAATTCGAATGACTCACTCCACTTATCTTCCTAAAAGAACTATCCGACTCAAAAACGATGCGCCGAATACTCCAGTCTCGTCTAATCAGTCCCCTGCTCTTCGATTTCGCTCAGACTGCTGTAATGTGATCGACATTTGTTCGAAAGACCGAACGCTCTGTCCCCATTACCTCGTGAGCCTCATCGACTTTTCCACACCTTATAAGCAAAACCTTTACCATACCAACCCTCACTTCTCCTTATGGCGTCCTCTGCTTTCAGTTCCTTTTTAATCGGACTGCCAGCTCTCCGTCCGCTGCCCAGCTTTAGGTTCATTTGTTCATTCAAATTATCTGGGCCAGCTACCAGGCTATCAGGAGTTAACGGTCTTGGCTCGGTCGATTCAAAGCAGTGTCCCCTCACCTCGACAGCCTGCTGGACCTGTTCGCCTTATGTTAATATAGCCACTTCGAGCTATGACCTGTCCATTCCTACTGACTCCACTTATCTTCCCCAAAGAACTATACGACTCAATCACAAGGCGTCGACTAATCCATTCTCGTCTGATCGGTCTCCTTCTCTCGGACATTTGTGACGTTGCTGGCCATTGCTCCGAAGTCCGAAAGCTGGAACCATTACCTCGAGATCCACGGCAACTGTCGCATCTCTTATCTGTAGACGTTTACACTCGACTCTGTCCTCTCCTTACCGCGCGCCCTGTCTTTATTTATTCTTTAACCGGAGAGCGAGCTCTCAATGTCCAGCCCTATTCTTCCCTTTGACTGCTTCCAAACTATGAAAATGCAAGCTTTTAGGCTTTGCGTAACCAACACACAACTTATCTCACATTGCGTGCTTTCCCGACTTGCGTACCATATATACATATACCCCCTTCCTTCCCAAACCTGTAAATCTCTGCTGACTAATTTTCTTCCCACATTACCTGTACGACTTAATCTCAATGCGCCGACTCATCCAGTCTCTTCTGATCGGTCTCCTGCTCTCCGCGTTTTCAGACTGCTGTGACGTGACCGGCATTGGTTCGGAAGACTGAACGCTATGCCCCCATTACCTCGTGAGCCTCATCGACTTTTCCACACCTTATAAGTAAACCTCACTATCCCGAGCATCTTTTCTCCTTATGGCCTTCCCTGCTTTCATTTCCTCTTTATTTGGATTGCCAACGCTCAGGACCCTGCAATAAGCTAGTCCCATCTGGCCGGTCTGCTTTCTTGACCTTTTCCAGACCAGCAAGATTTAAACGGTCTAGGCTCTAGACTCAAAGCCATGTCACCCTTACGTTGACAGCCTGTTAGACTTGCTCGCCCTTTATTTATACAGGCAGTTCCATCTGTAACCTGTACGTCTCTTGACCCACTCCATTCGTTCTCAAGGATTAGTTTTATAACTTAATCTCGTTGCGCCGACTAGTCCAGTCTCCTCTTATCGCTCTTTTGCACTGCGATTTTTCTCAGACTACTAGAACATTACTGGCCATCGTTCAGAGAACTGAGGGCCGTCGGTATTCAATCCCACTTCAATCGAACTTTCTCAGACTACTGTGGTATTACCGGCCACGGTTGAGAACTGGACGATTTGTACTCCTTCCCACGAGAGCGCCGTCGGCTTCTCCACACTTTAGCATTACACCCTTATTATCCAGACCGACATCCTGCTGCGCTTTTTGTTTTCAATTCTAACATCGGGCAGCCAAACCTCAGCGCTATTCCTTACTCTAGTCTCATCTGACCAGCCTGCTTCTCTGTGACCTCTTCCAGTCCACCGGGATGTTAACGGTCTAGACTGTGCAGACACAATGCTGTTTTTATCACTTTAAGGATCTGCTGAACTTATTCATCTAATGTTAAAACAGCCTCTTCCGTCTCGTTCCTACCCTTTACTGCTGATCCGCTCTATTTTCTTTCCATCTTATCTCTTCGACTCAATCTCAGTGCACCGACTAATTAAGTGTCGTCTGCTCGGTCTCCCTTACTTCGAGAGGCTTGTCGGACCTAATCACCCTGTATCATATAGTCTCTTTAATATTTAACCTATCCATTTCCGCTGACCATCCCCACAGTTGTCCTCACCACAATTGCACGACCCAATCTCATTGCCCCGAATAAACTATTCTTATGTGAACTTTCTTCTGCTCTCATACTACTCCAAGATATCCGTGCCATTTCCGACCGTTCTCTGGCAGCAACGTCCCTCTCTTCCACTTATGTCTAAATCCCAGTTGCTTATATTTTCCTGTTATCCATGGCCTTTTCTGTTATTGCGCTCCAGTTTTATTCCCATGACTTACACTCATTGCGCCGGACCAAGTTATCTGCGTGCGTATGGTCCTCTCCGCTCCGACCACGCTCCTGCTTACTGACGGCACTCGGACCATTGCTAAGTGTTTCTTGACTGGTAATTCCCGTAGTATGCTCACCTTGCCTCGTATCATATACCTCTGCTCTTTACTTTATGTCCGCATTTGCCTACAAGTGTGACCGTATCTGGGATAACGACCCCCAATGCACGGCAGTTTTGGCCCATTGGGACACTTTTCGCTAGATGCTGACGCATTTTCGACTATGGAATTATGAGCACTTTAGGGTACTTACTCTCACGAATTACTCTTCGCACTGCCGTTCGCATACATCCGCTACTCGCCGAATTTTGATTTTCTTTTTCCTCTTGGAACGTTGCATTACGTAGTATTGTTTCTGCCTTCTGTCTCAAGTATGTTGGGCTTGGTATCACTTAAGCTGCCTTTTGCATTCCGACTGTTGTCGTCACCATCGGTTCATCTGTTTCTCCTCAACAATCGTATTATTCGCTCAATTTTGTAAATACACTTCGTTAAATCTCTCTCATTACTCTGCGCGTGCAGAAGGTTCTGCCTGCAGAATGCTTGTAGTCTGAGCCATACCAACGACGTGCTGTATAGAACGCGCTTGCCAATAAGGTATACTAAGCAAAATTTCATAGGTTTTAGGGTATCATAGGTACAGTCGCGCGTCGCCAGTCCTTCGATAGTGCTTCTTGATTCATTGCTGTCTGTCCGTTTAGCTGTTGCTTGTCCGTTGCCCGGTTTTTCCCGATATTACGGGTTACATAGGTCAGAACAGGAGTGTTTATTCAACGGGTCTGACCGACCCATTCTCAAAAGCCAGCTGACTTAAAAACTTGATCCTTTCTCCGGGACATGAAGGACCCACTCATCGCTTCAAATGGAGCTGTTTCCGCCATTCCGGAGACGCTACTTTCATGAAATCTAAACAAATGGGTTTAGCTCTCCTCCCATTAACATTTAATCCCCCGGAATAATATAGTTACATGGATCCCCTGTTCCACAACGGATGACAAAATATTATGGAGTGATTATCTGCACTGCCTAGGTTAGCTTTGCTTATTCTCACTGAGATGCAAAAAATTGCTTTTGGTGCCCTACATTGCCGAAAGAACATTCCGAATCTTTATTCATGTGCAGCTTCCCCGATGTCATTTCACGGACAGATTTGCGCTCGTAAAAATAGCTTTTTGATGGCCTTTCATGGAGTTTTTATTTGACAATGGAGGCAATTACACTTACATTTGAAGAAATTCCGATTCCAGTTTGCGGAGTAAGAAACTCGTAACGATCCCGCAATGGACAAAGGGATGGCATCTTCGCCTGCTATAGACGCTTTCAGCCACAACGAACAACTGCACCCGTCATTCTCATGACAGGTCCAGCGTGGATAACTGGACACGGTTTGTGAACCTGACATAATCATCATCATAAACGGCATTACATCAGCCATTTGAACTGATGCTTCGCTGCCATACAACCATGGGGACCTATGAAATAAACAATTAAGAAGAAGGAGTGAAATGGGATTTAACTAAAAACCTTAGGGCCCTAAGCAAACATTCTGGGTAAAGGCGCCTACACCTTGTGTAGACAACATACCGTCACAAACAGCTGGCTATCGTGCAAAGGTAAGGCGGCATCGGCGAGACAGCTTCCTTTCGGCTTTCACTGCCACGCGTAGTAATCAGCTATTACTCGGCAGATAACTCAGCACCAAACACAGGTTAAACAGGCAAGTCGATTAGCAGACGGCAGCAAATGCGCCACTGTTGTCGGTTGTGGGCTATGTCCTGTAAAGTCTCGAGCCAAGCACAAGGCGTGTCACGTGGACTCCAGCCCGGAAGGCAAGACGGTCCAATGGCACCTAGTTTGGTCGTCAGCAACTTCATTTCCCGCTGCCAAGACAACTTCTGTCCACCTCGAGCTTTGCGCCACCCTACACCTGGCGGTGACCAGGCATACGGGGCATGTGCCAGAGCAAACGCAACTTATTCAGTGTTATCTCTTGTTCTAGGGAGCTAGCATGCTTATCACTACCTGGTACGCGTCTACGCACATCATCGTTGCGGATACGCTGGTGCCATCCGACAGCAGCAATGCTTCGCAGACAACGAGGATCAAAGCCTTGAATGCGTCTCAGATCTTCAGACCGAAGGGACCAAGTTTCACTACCATAGAGCAGAACGGCCCTCACTGTGGCCTTGCAAACAAGGCGTTGCAAAATAAGGGCGAAACTCTTCTGTCGCTAGAAATGCCGCAGTTTCAAGAAGGTTACTCTGGCTTTTGCAATGCGTGACCTGACGTCAATTTCTATGCGCTCATCATTGCTGATGCAGCTGCCAAGATAACTGAAATGATAAACCACCTCGAGTTCCTCGTTATCAAGCGTCAAGGGGTCATCAAGTGGTTGGTGGTCCTGCAGCAACACTTTGCACTTTGAAGGTGCGAAGTGCATACCAAATAATGGGACCACTCTGGACAGGCTATTCAGGGTTGATTGTGCCGTCGCAACGTCGTCGAAAAGCAAGACGATATCGTCCGCATAATCAAGAGAAACTAACCTTTTACGAGACAGATTCTCAACACTTACCTTAGGAGATTCTCCAAGGGAACACTCCGTGATAGAATCCACCACGAAATTTAACAAAAATGAGAAATCGGACAACCCTGACGAACGCCACTTGTGGTCGGAAGGCTATCCGAAAGGACACCGTAGACCCTGAAGCGGTCTGTAGTGTTCGAGTATAGAGCACGAAGGATGTTCACATATTTCGTGGAACCACCTTCCAGCGGAACTATTGCGAACAGAATCGATCAACCGACTGAACCGAACGCACTCTTGAAATCGAGGAACACATTTATTGTCGGCCTGCGGTATGCGTTCGCTGCTCTGGCAGCTGCCACAACGTGAATATATGGTCTAGTCAGCCACGTCCTGGGCGGAAACCGGCATGATCTTTCCTAATCCGAGGTACTCGTTACGCAGTTAGGCGACGAACGATAATCGAGACCAATCATTTTGTCACAACCGGCGTTAGGCTGACACGGCTGTGGTTAGAATATTCTGTGAGACTGCCTTTCTTGTATAGTGCAACTGTAGTCGATTCGCGAACCGGACAAGTGTATAACAGAAAAAGCCAGCCTCTATTAACAATGTTTTTGCTCACCTGCACCACTTAATATTTGCTCTACGACTCTTTTGCATCATCGACCGTTTTCATTGACTACTGCTGGACCATTACCAAGTCGATCATTCAACCAAGTAAGAAATTTGGCAGTCAAACGACTGCGAATAATAGAGTGCAAAAGCGGTCTGTACGACGCATCTCCGGCTAACATTACTGTTCAACGGAAGCTATGGCAGAGTTCCAAGACGTGGTGAGATTTGCTTGTCAGGCTTTCTTCCTATAAAAAGCGCCAAATGTCTGCTTAACAACACTGCAACGTGGCGGAAGTGACCCGCCACTAAAACGTCACAGCTGTACACTTCATACTGATATAGTCCTCAGATTTCTACATACAACCTGTGCAACTGAGTTTACTAAGGTGAAGGCTTTGATGGCGCACAGAACCTTCCGATTTCCTAATGGGCTTTGTTGCACCAAAACCTTGTATGGGCTCCTGTGCTCATGGATTACTACATGGCGAAATCATGCCCATCTTGTACATGGACATAACGGTTATGGCTGCATTTTACGCGCCCCAGCGCTATCATGTTCCGTGGTCTGACTATTACCTGACAAACGCTCACTCCTATGGACTACATCTTTTCGGTTATACCTTCCAATAAAATGAAATAATTTACTATGCCAAAGAAGCTATGCTTCTATGCATATTTGATAGCGCCTTCACAGGTATGTCTCGTTTTAACGAGAATATCCCATTTGTTTATTTATTTGTGGTATACTGTTCCTGGCATGGAGTGTTCGCGCCCAGCTATCCTCACTGGACATGTTAAATAGTAAGAGCAGTTGGTCTTTGTAGGCAACTTCGTCTCATCAGGCGAAAACGCGATTTTGCATACAAATGTGGGATTTACAGGACGTTCGCCTTAATGCTTTTCAGACGATGGATGAAATATCAGAGTACTAGGGCCGAACCCCAGAGTTCAGACTACGTAAATACACGTACGGTCCACAGAAGGAGGGCAAAGCTCGGTCACTTGAAATTTGTTAAGAGAAATTGTCTTTATGTCCAGTAATGTTTCCATGATTTGCCACCAGGGAAGCTCCATGTAAGAAAGTACCGAAAGGTTCCCGCAGAAATGTAAGGCGCTGAACCCAATTGTTCTAGCATCAGTGAAAGGCGGCACACTTGTCAACGTCAAATAACGTAATAGTGATAGAAGCTGTTTCCATAGTGAAACAACTGATCCACGTAAAGACAATTACAACGGGTAAGTTGTGCTAGTGTTCCTGCAAGCTGAGATAAGCCCATCTCTTTAGACCTCATGGGAGTGGCATCTCTCCAAATTGCCAAAAGGATTATCCATTCGGAAGTTAATTGGAAGCCTCGGAATGATGATTTGCTGTTGAGGTCCCGGAGAAGACGTCACTTTAAATCAGCTGGCTTTTGTAGACAACTCCATCGCTGCACATGCTTTACCGTCAAGCACCGGCCGTTGTAACTGCGGAAACCTCAGAAAAAGTAAGCAGCGAACGAGCGACAACTAAGCCGACACATATTGGAATGAATCGATACAAACTATTAACTGGTTGATTGCGCGCTCAAATACTCCGAGGCACATCAACTCTGGCATGATCAAGACTTTAGAAAATATCGTTGTGGAACAAGCACGTTGCTTTGCGTGTAACGTGCTGTTCGCCCAATAGGTAGATGCACTGGTCACGGACGTGCTCCGTAATGATGTGGCGATACTATGGGCTCAAAAGGTGCAAAAGCGTAGCAATGAGAGGGGGAACGGAAAGGAGAAACCGTGCACAGTCCATTTAATGTATATATCCATAGACCAGGGTCAGGCATTGGTAATCGTCACTGATACGTAAGAGGCATTCGACCGGGTACCACACAATAGTTTGATGACAAAATTAACTGCATTCGGTGTTTCTGGCCATCTACTTTCTTGGTTTTCTTACCCTTCCAATCGTACGCAGTCAGTGCTACTGTGCAATATCTCATATAAAAGGCAGCTGTAACGAGCGGAGTGTTCCAAGGCAGCGCTCTAGGTCCTCTGCTGCTTTTACTGTAAATCTATGATGTATGCATGATATTCCATCCGGGCACTTCCTATATCTTTGCTGATGGTCAAAAATTGGTATTCTCAGTTGCTTCTAGTTGCATACCAAATGGCCTCTCCAACCTTCAAAGCTATCTCGGCCCCCTTTAAACATGGTGTGACTTGTGGAAACAAGCGTTCCCACCAATGAAATGTAACTTCCTTTCCTACCAGGGCCGGTGGTCGAGTGGTTGGCACGTTTGCTTTCCAACCATAAGGTCACCGGTTCGAATCCGCGTAGGGGTGGGCGTCCTCGCGGTATACTCAGCCCGCGCGCGACTGGCGGTGGTCGCGCGGCAGCGAAGCGCCGTTACGGCGTATAAGCTGACACATTTCATTTTTCACCAGGGCTCTATACCCCCAACATAATAAGGTTTAACGGAGTACCACTAGATAACAGCTTCACCGTGCGCGATCTCAGTGTGCACGACACGAGCCCCTGAGGTGTTCGGAACAAGCGGGCTATAGCTCTGCACATTCCAAGTCTATCTTTAGCTATATACTAAGGTCAAGGAGCATGTTATATTCTCGACTCATGCTGTACAATTTGTGTACCCGACCTACAGTGGAGTACCGTTTGATAACGGGCACTAACTCACGCAAAAGTGATAGGATGGTCATCGGGAAAATCCAGCGTTCGTTCACTGAGCGCCTTCTAGGATCAACTGCCATCAGTTATCAAGGCCGCTACAAGCGGCTTGATCTGGAACTACTTTGTGTGCGGAGACTTAAAACCGACCTAGTTTTTTATATAAGTTAAGCAAAACATCGGACTCAATTATTAACAGATATTTTCAACCGATGGGCGACAAACGTTTTCTTCTACGCAAAAGCCACACGCATTCTCACTACCGAAACCAGGTTGCTCCATACGTGTTAACTACTTCCTCTATAGATATGTGCACGCATGGAATAGGTCACCTAAAGCCATCAGAGCATCTGATAGTATCACGAAATTCTCCATGGCCTTTAATAGACTACTAAATGTCCCCAAAGTAGCAGACGTCTTAGGCACCTGCATCCCTGAGGACGAGCTTTGATAGAACGGCCTTGATCACATTTAGAATTCCAAAAAAACCTATTTTGCGGAATAAACCCAGTGCGCCAAGAGCCTTGTTCCCCATGCACCCAGCACCAACAAGACCCCTTTCAAACGGACTACGTCCACTCTTTATCACCCTAACCGCTTTAAATTCCTCTTCTGCCGGACTGCTAATTTTTATGCCCTGCCCTGACCTAGTCTCATTTGACTGGCCTGCTTATCTCTCACTTACTCCAGACAACCGAAATATGAACGGTAACGACTCGGTAGACTCATGGCCATGCGTCTTCTTTTCGAGAGCCTGCTGACCTTGATCACTCTTTATTAATATAGTCACCTCCTTCTCTAACCCGTCAATTTCTGATGACCCTCTTTGAATATTGTGACAATACCGGTCATTGTTCGGACGACTGAAGGCTTTGTTTCCCTTCGCTCGTTGCCTTTTCCCAACTTCTTTAGTAACCCAGTGTTGTGCCTTGACCTAGTATCCTCTGACCAGTCTCCTACTTTCTGACTGCTTACAGATTACTGAGCTGTAAACTTTGTAGACTCAGGACAACCAAAACACTATTTTTCTCAACCCGAGCGCTTCCTGGGCTTGTTTATAGTTAATTAATTTAACCTGCCCACACTTAACATGTCCATTTCTGATGACCCAATTTATTTATATTCTGAAGTCAACTGTACGGCTAAATCCCAATGCGCCAACTAATACAGACTCGTGGGTTTGGGCTCCTGTTTTCTGACCCCTTTCAGACTATTATGATGTCACCGGCCAACATTAAGAAGACCAAATACCCTGTCCACAGTACCTAGAGGGTCTCGTTGGCTTTTCTCCACGCTTACTCTGGTCTATTTCTACAGTGCTCTGTCGTCACCCCTCCTTCCATCGGACTGCTAACTCTGGATCCTGCCCTGACCGTCTCTCATCTGACCAATCCACTTCACTTTGACTGCCGGTCAAAACTACGGAGATAAAAGCAGGCTAGGCTTTTCTGACTCAATGCTATGTTCCCCTTATCACAGAAGCCTGCGAGAATTGCTTAGCCTTTATTTACTTACTAACATCCGGAGCCTTCTAGACTTCTTCACAATTTATGGTTATAGCTCTCTTCTCATCTTTTTGGTATATCCGAATACTAACGCGCCGACTACTTCAGTCTTGTCCGGTCAGCCTCCTGCTCTGCAGATTCATTCAGACTTCGGAAACCTTACCTACCTTGGTTCGGCTGACCTAATGGACTGCTCAACTTCCCTCGGAAGCACACTTAACTTTTACACTCTATCAATAAATCTTTTCTTATCCCTACCCTACCCTATCCTGGTCATCATAGCTTATTGCAATTCTTTAACTAGACAGTCAAATTTGTACCTTGCATAAAGCTAGTCTCATCTGACCAATCTCCTGCTTTCTGACTGCATCCATACTACCGAGACGTAAATGATCTAGGCATTACATATCTACCGCACGGATTTCCACGCCCCGAGAGGTTTGCTGGATTAGCTCCCACTGTATTAGCATAGTTCCTTTCATCTCTTAACCTGTTCAGCTCTGCTGACCCTCCATCTTCGGCCTCAAACTTCAATTAGTAGGCTTACGCATGATTCGCCGACTAATTTTGTCTCATCTGATCGGTCACCAGCTTTCGGACTCCTCTCGGACTACGGTAATGTTACCGGTCAATGTTGAGAAGACAAAAGACCTTGTCCACATTACCTCGAGTCTCGTTTGCTTTTCTACTCCTACTCAGTAAAGCTCTCCATCCTGACCTTGTCCTTTCTTTACCTGGCTCTCTGTCTTCATTCTTTTAACCAACTGACTGCTAACGCTGAGTACCTTGCCCTGTCCTATTCTCATCAGACCTGTCTACCCCACCTGACCGCAAACAAACCTACAAAGCTTCGAACGGGCTGGGTTCTGCTGACCCAGTGCTATGTTTCCTCAACTCTTAAGCCCGACAGAATTGCTCACTCTTTTCCTTACTTCAACTCTTTAATCACTAACCTCTCCATTTTTGCTGACACTAGTCTTTCGTGTTCCTACATTACCTGTATTACTCAGTCCCAAACCCAGATTAATCAAGTCTGGCCTGAAAAGTCTTTTACTCACCGACTTATCATATCACTGTTACGATAGCGGTCTATTTTTGGATAATGGACCGCTTTGTGTGCCTCCTTCGCTCCTTCACCATTCATCTTGACTCAGTACTTTCATTATCGCGCTCGTCGATTCCTACCTTCCTCAATCGGACGGCCACCTCTTAGTGCCCTTCGAAGACTCCATCTCCTATTCCCTGCTTGCTTCAATGCCACAGAGACACAATCGGTCTAAGCTCTACGGACTGGACGCTAGGTTTTTCTCCTCACAAGCGCCTGTCAGACTTATTCAGTATTTATTGTTATAGCTTATTTACCCACTTGATTAGTACGACGTAATCTAGTATCGACCGGTGGGTCTTCTGCTCCCTGAACTGAGAAAGCTGAGACCTCACCCTTCGTGCTCGGCTGTCTGAATGGTTTTGTTGACCTCAAGTGGAGAGCTACGTGTGCGTTTCCACTCATTGGCAGTAAACTAGTCTTATCCTGACCCCAAACTTTTGTTATCGCTCTCTGTTTTTCTTCTTTCTTTAACTGGAGGGCCAGCTCCCACTGCCTAGCAGTACTAATGTCCCACCACACCAGTCGATTTCCCTCTGACTGCACTTATGTTACCAAGGCTTAAACGCTAGGTGCTTTGCAGACCCATCGCTACGTTTCTCTATCTCGGGAACCTGCAGCACTTCTTCACACTTTATTGTTATAGCCTCCTCCCAAGTGCACCGTACGTCTTAATCGAGCTAATTCAGGCTCGCCAGATCGGCTTGCTATCCGATTTCACTTATTCTTCGGCTGACACAACGA
Organism: Dicrocoelium dendriticum; assembly: GCA_944474145.2. Taxonomy (NCBI): domain Eukaryota; kingdom Metazoa; phylum Platyhelminthes; class Trematoda; order Plagiorchiida; family Dicrocoeliidae; genus Dicrocoelium; species Dicrocoelium dendriticum. The sequence goes on along the minus strand of OX104067.1, from coordinate 72,249,172 downwards.
CCTGTTTACATTACCTGAAAAGCCTCATGGGCTTTTCCAAGCTTTATCAATAAACCCTTCTCATCCCTACCGCAACATTTTCTTAGCATGCTCACTATTCTCGTACCTTTTCCATCGCATGGCCAGCTCTCACTGCTTTGCCTTGATGTGGTCACACCTGACCAGCCTATTTCCTTCTGACTACTCCTATGCTACCGAGCATCAAGCGGTACTCGCTCTGCAGACTTAACCCTATATTTTCCTTACTTCTGGAGCCTGCTAGACTTGTTCACCTTTTATGGTTATACCTTTTTTCTCCACCTTATTGTATGTCCCAATCCAAAGCGCCGACTTATCCAGTCTCGCCAGATCGGCCTTCTGCTATCTGCTTTCACTCAGAGTTCTTCGACGTTACAACTTTGTTCGGCTGACCCAACTTTCTGTTTACACCGCCCGGAAAATTTTATGGGCTTCTTCACCCTTTATCAATAAATCCTTCTTACCCTGATCCTAAACTTTCCTTATCGCGCCTTCTGTTTGCATTCCTTCTTCAACTGGAGGGCCAGCTGTCACTGTCCTGCGGTAATCTACTTCTACTGACTCACCTCTTTCTCTTTGACTGATCCTACTCTACCAAGACTTCAGCGGTATCCTCTAAGCAGACTCAACGCTCTGGTTTCCCTACCATGAGCGGCTGCTAGACTCGTTCGCGCTCTAATCTTACAGCCCTTTATCATGCCTTCATTTTACGTGCTATTCCAAAGCCTTTACTTGTCCATTCTCGCCAGCTCAGCCTCTTGTTATCCGATTTCACTTATGGCTCTTTGATGTTGCAAAGCTTGGTTCGGTCGACGCAACGTAATATTTATATCACCTGGAAAGCCTCGTGTGTTTCTCTGCGCTTTATCAATATACCCTTCTCCCGAGCATAACATTTTCCTGTCACGCTCTATGCTCTCCTTTTTTCTTCCATCGGACGACCAGCTCCCGCTACTCTGTTGTGGTCTAGCCTTACCTGACCAGTCTATTTTCCTCTGCTTGCTTCCATGCTACCCAGAATTAAACGGTATTCGTTACGCAGATTCAACCCAATGTTTCCCTTACTTTTAGAGCCTGCTAGGCTTGTTCACGCATTATTATTATAGTTTTTTCACATTACCTCTCTTGGTTCGGCAGATCAATTGATCTGCTTACCTTAGCTAGTGAGCCTCGTGGGCTTTTCCAAATTTTAGCAATAAACCATTCACATCCCTACTATATTGCAAGAGTCTTGGGCATTGGTCACGTCTCTGAGAAAATATAATGTCTAGCTGTTATAAATAAATAACTACTTAAGGATGACATTAGCGTTTTTGCTGAATTATCAAACCAAAGTCGTTAGTCTTTTTAAAACTAAATCGCAGTTTCTACAACTTCCGTGTTATTTACGACGGATAGCCTGCTGCATCATCTTGTGGGAAGTACCACCATTGCGCATCGGGCAGAAGCTAGCTTACCTCGAGGTTACGTTTTGTCATAAACAAGTCAGCGGCATCGTGAGGAACAAGTTGAATGAAATAGTTAGCGCAGTCTAAAGATTGCTCTTTATTTCAATATCTTTCCAGTTAGTATGTGCGAATCACGAAAAGCTATAATTGGTTGGGATTTTTCATGATTGTAGGCTATTTATGCAAAACAGACCACTGATTTCATGTGTTTTCTTCATTCAATACTAACGAGAGTTTTAGATAAAATAAGGTGAAAAACAGTGTATGAACAAACACTAACGACAAAACTTGCCTTTTGTCAAGTGGTTCAAAGAAATGAAATAAAACCTAAAGCCCCCAGTGCTGTGCTCAGTGGAAGACGTCGGATCGGCGTTCAGATGAACCAGAGCACTACCCGTAACTGTCTTGCGCCCACGGTAGCCTCAGCGCTGACACCACTGATAGTTAGCTATAACACAAAAACCAGACGGCAACCGGTAACTCTGCGGCTCTTACACCAGTAAACTTGGCTAATTGCTTTGTGCTTCTTTCCGACCTACGGACGGAGGCACTACATAACGATAAAATGTTAATAACATCACTAACAGCGTAAACCACCAAAGTGTCCTTCGCCCTTGCATTCTGACTGCAAAGCAACACCACAAGGTCATGACACTGACGAGCTTCTTCAACTCCAAAACATCGAAAATGGGCTAAACATTTCAATCAATCCTTAGTAAAATGTATACCTCTGGCGCAACTATTGGATCTACATAAATTTGACAAAGTGGAAGATCTTAACGCAGCGGGTGAACTGCTTACCACTCTCGCCAGTGAATTCAAAGAACGAGTCATCCGCGCACGAACTGCAATAATAATTAATGTGTCTGATTACATACCACTTGAGAAAGTGACACGCTCACTCCTGTGTATGCAAAATGGACCAGAATTGCTGCTCCTGTAGCCGCCTCCGGAAAACGAAAGAAGCCGATCCTGCCCAATTGTCCTCAAGTTCAGCAGCCAAGGTCATGCCAAATGCTTTCCAGACCAAAGTTCATTATAAGACAGCAAGCAAACCTCGGGCCTATACTGATTAAACAGGAGATGACTCCACTGCAAAGAGCGCTTATGTCAAATGGGCGAACCCCAAATAAGCAGAGTCTGCGCAAGTCCATAACAATGAAAACGTTTCCAGTCATTCCGGCCGCTAGGTCTAACTAGAACTTAGATATGCTCCTGAACCCTCTCAAACAGCCGCTCAGACGAATCGTTACTGAATGGTCCCCAGTAACCGCTGTCACGACCTTTGCCAATGCAATTACCAATATTACTATCAATACGACACCAATATCTGGCATGTAATTAACAGGTATGCACACGAAAGCAATCCCAAGCAAGCTTATCAATGGCTTACAGCCTTGACATGGACTTGTCACAACGACAATTAGCTCTTATTGCATAAGAAGTACCAGCAGATGAAGGTCAGGCAAAAGTTACGGCCACCTCAACTGCAACCATGGACAGTACAGAATGCAGTGAAAAGCCAAGCAGCGTGTCTGATATACATGACAAGTACACCGAACTCGATAGCTTAGGCTTCTTATCATCATATACTCTTTTTCCAGTATCGTAAACAATCTCGCGCAGCCCGACACTGACACGGCACCTAAGCCCAAATGACCAAACCCAGTTGTTTGATAACTGTGTCTCCTCGGCTCTTTTCAAAACCACAACGGTATAGCAACGAATCCAGTCTCAAAACCCTCCAAAACGGCCAAGACAACAACCCCTGTTTGCTAGACAAACCACGTCCCTAGACTACCCGCCACAGGCCGACGTCTACTAAAGCGATAGCCAAAGTTAATCAGCCACATCGTAAGAATTACCTCGTAACCCCTAGCTCGACGATGAGCAATTGGATTACACCCAAACACCCTACACTGCCGGCCAATCTGCTAAGCCACTCTGGCAAAATCCAAAGCGATACGTCGAAAGAACTAAGCACGAGAATACAGGCAAGACAAATCGTCCGAACACAAGTTGGCCTCCACACCCCCGTTAAGAAGCGAAGTATATTACAGCGACAGCCAGAAGTGAGCGGCCGCAAAGTAAGAAATATCTACTCAGAACCTCAAGCCGCGCGATGCGTAACCAGACCCAGCATATGATTTACTCCACTACCGGCCGAACTGCAACGTAGCACGGGCAAAGCCCAATAGGTCATGTCGTCCAGATCAACCATACAAATATAGCCAGCACAACAAATGAGGGCAAAATTAGGCTTTCACCCCCAAGGTATGAAGCGAAGTCTCCTACAATGACAACAAGTATTGAACCGCCGCAACGTAAGAATTACCTACTCAGAACCCCAAGCCCCACCGTGCGTCTTCCGACCGCGCGCAAAACCCGATACGCTGTTGACCGAACAACAACACCACCAGGGCGAAACCCACATGGGCGCAACGAACTTATGGATCCAGCACATGCCCCGTTCCCCATCCACCAATCCCATCACGCCAGTCAACACTCCGTCAACAACACACCATAGTGCCACCAATTATGGAGACGCCTTCCGCGGTCCCGTTTTCTGGAAAGCCGCAAGCTGCGGGTTTCCTCTCGTAGCTCGCGATGGTCGATCAGCGGCTCTCTCCTACCTGAATCGATTCCTAGTCATGTCACAACTGATTCCAACCAACCTATCTCAGGCAACCGGACGACTCCTCTAAACGCCAACCACATGACCGATATCGGGTTAGATCTCTCAGCCCATATACTTCCACATTCCTCCCCTCGGATTCACTGCTCCATAATCCTCCCAACCTCTCCCATTACTCTCCACCAATCTACCCGGCATACATCTCCACCCATGCATGCAAACAGGCCACTTACCACCCTCTGGCTGGCCTGTGCGGCTGCTAGACAAATCACACCACTGCAGTAATCCAACCAATAACTATCCATCCTGAGATTCCCCAACAATCCCTCCTGCTTCCCAGTTCGACGATTCTAGTAATCAGGGGTTCTATAATATGCTTCTCATCAACACCAGGTCTATTAATCAAAAGAATCACCTTCTGGGTCCGTTTGTTACTATGTCCAAAGCACAACTGGTCCTCATCACAGAGACTTGGCCCTCTGCCAGTTCGTCTAACTCACCCATCCAAATACCTGGCTGCTCTTCATTCTGCATTGGATGCGATAATCGACGGGGCGGAGGATGTCTCGTCTATGTCAGCGAAGACTTTCCTGCATCCTTATTCCAAGTAATAACTTTGAGTAACCCGAAAGACTCTATATGGATTCAAGCTGATGGCGAGAACCTAGACCACGTCATTGGTTACGTCTACAGCCGACCACATATCTCAACAGCAGAAATTAAAAAATTGGTCGAGCGCTTCACCGAATTTTCGCTGTTACCTGCAGCCTTAAGATAATCGGCGGTGACTCTACTTTGCCGCAAAGTGAGTGGTCTACCCAGTCCGCACCTCCCAAGTTTCAAGCGGCTGTCGACCTTAGCTTTGCCTACGACTGGACCCAACATGTTAACGCACCTACCAGGAAATCTAAGGTCCTTGACTGAATATTTACGAAAGGCGTCAACCAACACAACCCTGTGTGCTTGACAACCTGCTTGGTAGTGATCGTAAGGCAGTGAAGCTAACATTCAGACTGCCCACTACTAAGCATTACAACCTCACCACCAGCGGTTTCTTCCCTACACTACAGCGCGTCGATTGGGAAAGCTTCTCCACGCTTCTACGATCTCTTAACTGGGATGTCTTCTTTCAGGCAGGAGACATAGGTATGGCGACCCTAGAGATGTACAAGCACATTATGTTCCGCCTTGACGTGAACACTCCCAAGCAGAAAATGAGGAAACAAACGAAACCGAATGGTGTAGCTGATACACATAGAGTCTTAAACAATGTGAGCAAAATACGCTCCAGCTACAACAAGACAAAGTATTTCCACCTAACAATGCGCATGAAGTACACACTACCAACATGGAGAAACCTGCAAGCCACGTCTGCCATTTCAGCGGAACACGCTGCACTCAGCAGTAACAACAAAGTTAAAGCACTCACCCAACTGATAAAACGCAGAGCAAACAACAGAGCTCCAACAATTGCTTCATTATCACTTCCTATTGACAACGTCATTACTGACCTCACCCAACTTTGTGAGTATATCAACAAGCACTTTTGCAACTTTTTCGTTCACCGATTCCCCAAAGTCGCCTACAACACCCCAGCTCGCCGATGAAAGGTTGACCAGCATCGAATTCAACCTAGGCACAATCATGCGAGATATTCGTATACGCAAATTGTCTCAATACCCCGGTCCCGATGGCGTTCCATCCGTAGTACTGCTTCTAGTAGGTCTAGACATTCCAGTTCTTCTCCATAACCTATTTACACCCTCCGTGACAACCCATACCATCCCCGCCGCTTGGAAGCAAGCTATAGTCCTAGCACAACAAAAAAGAGGATCATGACTTGTCGTAAACAAACCTCGGCCTATAAGCCACACACCCATTCCATCAAGAGTCATGGAGAGACTGGTAAAAGCAGATAGTTTTAACTTCCTTTTGCGTCGTATTTTCATTAGTAGGTCTCAACACGGGTTCCTACCTGCGAAATCCTGCCAGACATGTAGGTTTGAGTTTCTAAACAACGTCATTAACGCGATAAATTTAGGGCATAAAGTGGCCAACATCTTCCTCGACAGGAAGCAAGCATTCGACCGCGTTCCACACCTAAAACTGCTGACCAAACGCACCGCTTTTGGCATCGTCAGGAAGCTGCTCTCCTGGTTTGCATCCTACTTAGCAAATGAAAAACTTTCGGTGCGCCTGGGCGGCACGAGGTCTTCCAGAAAATTGGTCACTAGTGGAGTCTTTCAAGTAAGTGTCCTGGGCTCCATGCACTTTTTACTCCACGTCAATGGCCTCTTCCAAGTCTACCGCTGGGGTACGCCTTACCCATTCGCGCTCGACATCAAAGGCGCATTTGCCCCTGGTCTTCGATGATATGAGCGACAATATAGCCACAATACAATGCGACCTTATGGCGATGGAACGTTGGTGTGCCATATGGAACCTTGAATTTTCTTCAGGAAAATGCAGCATGCTCTCTTATAGATGCACAGTGCCACCGAATACCCTGGTTCTTTATGGCGCTGCTCTTACCGTCAGACACTTTGTTCGTAATCTGGGGGTTCAATACTCTAGTTCCTTCAACTTTGCGGGAAAAGTAAGCCATCGTGCAGCTAAAGCTAGGTCCTTAATAGGCTATATCTTTAAATCCATGTCGCTTTTGGAATCTCGACTGACATTGTATAAAACGTGTGTTAGGCCTATTCTTGAATACTGCACTACAGTCCTTACGAACTCACGCAAGTGTGAAAGGATTGCACTGAAGAACGTCCAGCGTTCAGTCACCAAATATCTATTAGACTCAAACGTGCTGAGCTACCGTAGTCGATGCAAACGCCTGGGATTAGAGCCGCAGTGTCTACGGAGGTTAAAGAAAAACCTTACGTTTCTATACATGACTGAACAAAAGCCTGAAATGAACTTGACACGACACCACCGAACGGCAGGGGATACCCGATATCATCTGCGCAACGCGACCTATTCATTCATTCTGCCGGCTGCTCGTTGCGGCGTTCGCCATAATTTCTTCCTTTATAGGTACGCGGACAAATGGAACAAGTTACCCCTGCAAATTCGATCGGCTGTGACTAGTACACACTTCAAGCACGCTATAAGAATATTCCTCGACTTAACCACAGTTTCGGAAATATTAAGCCTCAAATTTCCGGAAGACGAGCTATGGGAGACAGCACCAAACAATCTCCAGCGAATAAGCCTATATCCCATTTTTATTCTTTAATTCCAACAGTCTGCTACCTCATCTTAACCTCGCGTCACAGCTGTTTCTGATACCGTAACATCCGTACATCTGCTTTCTTTTTGCCTTTCTATCCCCACCTAATGGAAACTGCCTCAGGACTTCCATCACTTTGACCCAAATATTGAACTTACTGTTCTTTCTAGAATGTTGGGGCTTTGCCTCCGCATCATCATCATTGCACATTCTATACCCTAAATATCTCCACTCTACTAACACACCTCGACTACACCGTACACTGTAGTATTCTCATCCCCCGTCTACGGGGACCGATGTTCCCAATCTTCCACCAACACCAGGTTATGATCACTTGTATATTTTCAGGTCCCATCCACCCCATGATTAACCACACTCTGTGTAGTTTGCGTTCGGCACCTCTTCTGTCCATATCGCAATTCTGCAAAAGTGATCTAGGTACCCCAAGCGACAGCGCAAATCCCAACCTTAGCTAGATTATCTTCGCTACTGTGCCTCTGAATGCTTTAAACTTTGGACTAGTCCGTTATCTTAGGCTCCAAATGTCCATAGGTCTCAAACCAATGCAGCTCTTCTTTTGAGAATCGGCTGCCATGGATCAAGGCGCTCATTAGTAAAAGCAGCAGCCTCCTGCTACTTGTCTCCGGCTGCTTTATTATCTGCTTTTTTGGTCCTCCCTACTGAAATTTAAATTTCCGGTCTCTGCTTGATTGTTGCCTCTTGGCTCGACTACCAAGGTTTTTAGTTCACATTAACGTCCGCCTCACTCATTCACAACCTTAACTAAGCTATTCCCTAGACAGCTCCATTATACCACCACTTCTGGACTACACCGTACTCTGTAGTGTACACATCCCCGTTTATCCGACCGATGTCTTTCTTATCCCACCAACACTAGATTCAGAGTAATTGAACTTTTCGGGTCTCATCCATTCCTATGTTTAACCATACTCTACTGTAGGTTTGTTTGGCACCTCTTCTGGTCAACGTCGCAACTCTTAAAAAGTGGTCTAGTTAACCCTAACTTCAGCGCAACCTCCCAGTCTTCGGGTGAAACACTTAGCACTTGGCCGTGCTGTCTGTATTATTCCCGTACCTCTGGTCATTTCCAGAGCCGGGATTACTGTGGTTTTCTCTCTACAGCTGTTGCAAGTATTGCTGTCTGCTCTCTCTCTTGTATGCAACACCGTACACCTATCAGTGTATGCCGAGCCTAAAAAGCGTGCCGCTCCTGTATATTAATTAATAAGGCTGCCAGCAACTCACTAACCGGCAGTCTATTTGTCTATAACGTTTCACCGCGGATGTCCAACTTAGAGTGGCACACCTAGCATCTTTGGGGCTGCTGCTCACACTCCTGATATCACTGGTCCCTTTCAGAGCTGGCTCTACAACCATTTTCTTGCTACAGCCGTAGTATTCAAGAACTTTTCGCTCCTGTTTGTACCGCTGAATGCATAGCAGCGGGCAGTTTCTTCATTATAATTAACCCGACACCTAGTGTTGCTCTTTCCTGACATATATTTGACTTGTCCGCCGCAATATAGAAGTCCCTGTCTTTTTCCGCTATTTCAGGTCCCTTTAGTGCTGGCTTTGCAACCGTACGCTTGCTACAGCTGTAGTATATAAATCCCATTGTCATCACAACTTGGACACTCCGTCTCCCTCCTGCACCCAGCTGTTTCTCTAGCACCCGATTACTGAACCTGTTACGTTATTATTTTCATGGGTCTGAAACCCGGTGTAGTAACTCCACTGGCTCGCATAAACGTTCGAACGATAAGCTCTACCACTGTCAACCAATCGCTCAACCAAAATCATAAGCGCATATTTAACCACTTAATAGGTTCTTCTGGTTCCCTCAACTGATTTACCGGTTAGCAAGGCCTGATACTCCCGGTTTCTACACAGGACGACTTTTGCGTACGCTAGATTAATTCGGACAGCAGTTGTTTCTCACATTCAGCCAATATCGGGTCTCGTGCATGCAAGCAAAACTAAGGATATGATGTATGACATAATCGGTCATTCCATTACTTTTAACCAGCACGTTATCATAAATTTTATATTTACACAGTAACATAGTCATGTTCAGTTTCATTGGCAGTTTGCTCAGTCCGTTTTTATTTTATCCATCGTTCCGAAGGATAACATTACTAGCAGGGGACACCTCTGAGGACAAAACTACGATGCTCACCTGGAAACGGAATCAATACAGAACAAAGAAAAACCCGCCCTACGCAATCCTGACACACTGAAGGAACCCAGAAACTTAAACAAATCAATACAAGTCAGCTGAGTCGTCCGACTTCAACAGCTCCAATCACTTGCGGTCGACTCCGACGGAGACTACACACACATGGGAACATATTGGCGAAACGTGAGTGCGAATATCCGCTAGGGTAAGGGGTCGGATGCAATCTTGTCAATGTCATATCACCAGTTAGCAGTGTTCCATGACGTGTTGGGTTTTCGTCTGGCGAGCGTTTTCCCTACAAATAGCCACAGATATCTGTTTAACAACATTGTGACGTGCCGGATGTGACCAGCCACTCATTACATTCACCGCCCCATTCACACATTGTCAAGTTGTCCGATACCACGTTTACAAATGCTGTGCATATATGTGCTCTCGTACGAACACGTCTACATATTTGATCAGTTCCATGCAAATATTCCTAAATCGTTTTGCATATTTTTCCTCTTGCCGCACTCACCTGACCCGCACTGTTTACACAGTCTCATCGGACTAATTCCTCATCAACATACGCCACATTAATGATCCGATTATTATCTCTACATTCCGCATTCTATGGACATACACTTCGTACAACCTTTGGACCATATGGGCCCACACTACTGGCTCCAACCCTACCACTCCCGCTCTTGGTGCCTCTAAGCATCATATCATGTACATTATTGCAATATGCTGGTCACGTTCAAAAGGCGTGCGTCGCATTGTCGAGAATAAAATATTTATTTATTTATTTAAGATGCACTTTATTCTGAGACAGGTCTTTATAACGATTAGTCATTATTGGGGATGGTAGTTATGTCTCATCTATGAATGGCGTGCTGAAACCATATGCAGATATTTTATTGTGGTGCGTGGTGGGTATCGAAGGATCACTGGCGTATAGAAAACTCCACCGTTAATTTTTAAATGCGTCGGCCGCTCAGGTGCATATTAAAATACTTATGCGAGGTTATTGATTTTCGATTTATTGGGTCGTGCACACAACCAATAAGGATGGTTTTGCAATTTATTTGTATAGTAATCCAAACAGATTCAGCAAGGTCATTTAGATGTGGGTCGCACAGATACGTAGCATTGCTTATTGTACACCTATATGCGGCAACCGCTGCCATTACGGGATATGCGGCCACTGCTGAAGCTTCGAAAGTTTGGGCTGTAAACGTGGAAAACAGAAGTAGGTTCGTTTTCCCATGTCCTCGTAACAATTACCATGTGGTGACATTGCAGTAGCGGTAGAGAACGTAGGCGGTGACTGTTTTGTAGAAAGTACGAGCATTTAAGAGGAATAAGCAATCTGCACGTTGCGTGCGTAAGTTTACGGGCCGCTTATATACGGTTTGGTCAAAGCGTATCATCCATGCAGCGGAGAAGCTTGCAGTAGTAAATTCGGAATGCACCATGCAGGTTTCAGACATATTTGGGCTGAATTAACGACTTGTTGGAAGCATAGCAATGCCTACTGATTCCTTGGGGCTGGCGGCCGTGTGGCCTACGTTAAATCCAAAACGTAGCTTACTAAGGTATGGGATTCAAATATTTAAGCACCACCAAGTCACTAATTGCAGCTTTCGCTCACCGGCTTGTGGTGAGTGGTGTTATAGAATACATTGTGAATAAATAAATAAACTCTTATTTTCGACATTGCGGGTCACACCTTTACGGGTGTGATCATGTTTAGGTAAGATAATGTGATAAAAGCTGTACGAAAATACGTGTTAAGCATGGCATTGTACGTGTGTAATGGTGTATGAATGTAGCTTGGTAGCTTGTGTTTGGGAATGTGCCGCAACATTTGTTGACTGCATTTAATGGTCAGGAATGTTAGAATAACCAACTGGTACCCGCGGCTTGGATAGCATTTTCCGGATGTCCACATGTTTGCCTATTGAGCTGGAAGTATATGGACATCAAAATTTAGGTTCTTATAAATTAATAACCATTTCATTTTTAAATTCGTCGAGGCACACCAACGTAGGCTTGATCAAGGTATTCAGGCATGATCAAAATATGGTGTCGGTCGGTAGAACGGGGTTCATTGAGTAAGCAAGCAGCTGCGGAAGTATGGTCTTTAGAATGTAGGGCTTATTGCTTTGTCTTTGTGTTGACCAGATAGCTGACAAGGTGTTGGGTTATCGGGTAAGGCTCTTTAAGCCTGACTCCACTGGAAATGTAGTATTGCTGTTAAACGCCACGAGGGTGATCTCAGGTGTCGCCTTTACTAACGTTGTCTACTTAATTGAAGCGACTTTGTTCTTGTTGTAAGTTCAGCGTGTGTTAACGGAGGTACCAATTTTCTCGTTATTCAGCAGCTTCCTAGGTGAATTCTGTGTGGCGCTGAAGCTGATCATGTTCTCTAGGCTTGCGACATCTATTGCAATGATAGTCTGAGGAGGTGAGCAGTGTGTGCAAATTTGCGGATGATGTAGGGATAGGAACTAATTGTGTCGAAGTAGTGCTATTTGTGATTGTATTAGAGTTCTTTCTGAGAATAACCTTGCTGCTGAAGAGCGCTTGTATTGGAGGACAGTTAAATGAAGCCACGCAGTCACTTAGGTCAGCTGCGCAGTGTACGTTGCTATGAATATCCGTGCCGCTTACGGTTCGTAAATTAGGTTGCGCTGGGTCGGGTGCTTTAAATCGTATATTAAGAGCGGGCGCATGCATCTATTCAACTGGTGTCTTATCTGACCTCATATCCATAGACTTAAATGTAGTTGTCTCTCTTCTAACTGGCAACTTGTGGTAACCATGTTGCACGCTTCGTTTTTGGGAATTTCGGAAGCGCTGGGCAGGTATGCTTTGTGCCCATTATAACTGCATGGCAAAGCACTCTTATACTTGCAGCCCGGTGGTGTCTAGTAGTAAATGATACAACTTCCTCAGTTGTATCTAATCTGGGATATTAATACAAAAACATATTAAGAGTGGATACTCCGTTGAGACAGTTTATTTAAAATCATTAAAATAAGGTTGTCAGCTATGTGCTGGTGGCCGATGACGGTATTGAAGGTGGGGTAGTTAAGTAACAATGTGCTTCCTACTAGGAACCAGTGGCCACCCAGCAACCAAGCGTTCTTGTAAGGCTTTTACAGCATATATAAGCACATTTACTCTAGCATGTAACCAAGAGAATTCCAGGTTAGCCTTGCGCTGCAGTGAGTGAGATTATTGGCGCTTAGTTTGCCCGCTGTGGTACCTAGGCTCGTGGCATTGCTTTTGCTTGGAATGTGCGATTACGGCGATCATGAGATAATAGTGGTTTCTACACACAATATTTGCAAGTGATTAAATAAAAATGTTAAACGGTCGTGGGTAAAAGCGTACACTAGGATAGATTAATAACGGTTAGGTGTTATGCGCAATTTAACTAGGCTATAACCGCTAGTCTTGCAATCATAAACTGTGTGCGACAGAACAAAGTATAAAACAGTTAGAGGCGTATACTAGAGTTGTCTTTCCAGGTAAAAATAAATTAGGCAGGTAGACTAATGATACTGTCACCAGTTTCGCTTCCTGGTGGCTTAGTTAGATGAAAGAGAACGCGATACATCGGATCTGCTCAAATTTACACCTCTTCAGTGCACGCTGATTCCAGTTAACAGGTTTGACGAAACGTCATAAGGTCAGGTGCCCGCTGACTGGCTTCAGTGAGCAAGTCGACAAAACAAATTTCGCGATCTATTAAGAGCGCTCCTAGCGGAGACACGCGTTGCAGCACTGGTAGAATACGGCTGGATCTCCAGTAATCTGCTGCTCAGTTCACAACATCTGCAGTAGCAGATATATTGAATTGGCTTGTTGTCGTTTTACACAATTATGGAATGGGACAGTTGTGCTTTTGTTATAGAGCACTAAAACTGGGCTTCCAGATAAGGTCGGAATTTGCAGTGTGGTCTGTGAAGCCATCGAATTTGTACGCTAGCGTTTGGAATGTGCAAACGCAAAATTTTTAAAGGGAGGAGTGTCAGTATTCACTGAGATGCAGAATCGCGAAACCAGCATGGTTGGAAAGAGATCGCTGATCCTGATCGAATAAATGGTTCAGATTGGAATGTGAGAATATTTTATGGCTAAGCAGTAATGCATGCAGGAGTTATGCTTTGTTCGGCTGGCACGCGCCGATTACGCTAGTAAAGCTATGGTTGTTTACAAGACAAGGACACCCACTACTTCGATTTACCGAAGCGAGTATTTGACCTTGGAAACTCTTCAGTAAGTTTTACGTTCGAGGACTTCGGGGTGCAAGGTGGAAACGGAAGCGCGAAAGACAGACAGATGGAGCGTTGCACGGTACAGCTTAAATGCTTGCAGAAGGATGCTTTAAAGATGCTGATGCAAACAAAACAGTAGGTTTAACAAAAAGCAAACAAAGTAACCTAGATCCTTTTTGTTATATTACATCTAGTTGCACGGAAAATACTTCCATGTATTCCCAAGGTAAGATTCCATTACATCGTTTTACAGCTAACTTCACGCTAAAGCCGCGTTTTATATTTTGACGGAGGAAACAACAAGCCAGGCTAGCGAAATAATTTTGATTGATTCTGTGCGATATGTTTGATTTGTGCCTTTCCGAATATGGAGAGTGAAAGGTATCCCTTTCAGCATATATACCGCTTAGATTATCGAAGAGGTACTGGTGCTGTACAAGCAAGGAAAAATGTATTGCATATATATGGAGAGGTGGCATCGACAAAACGCTAGTACCAAAATGTGTATACAAAATTTCAATCTAGCATTAAATAACTAATTGATGACAGTAATTAATGAATTAACGCAGTGCATAAATAAATTGCTTAACGTGCTTTAATTGACGCAAGGCACCGACTAACAAACCGTGAGTTCGCGGGAGATCATATTATTTATTCGACTGTTCTGGATCATCTGGAAGCCCAACCTATGGGTGATTTTTGTTCGCACGCAGAGAAGTTTGTGTCGTCGCATAGACGTCTGTGATAATCTTCTCAACTGTCAAGAAAAGGACCAGTTTTTAAAGTGCTTGACTACTGGGATTTGAGCAAAGGGTTGTCTACGATAATGATAAAAGCAAGGGACCAGAGAGTAATAAGGGGAACCGGTTCAAAACACTTGGAGGGTTGATAAGCATAAAAGGAATTGCTGCAATTTGTTTGTTTTATTTCAACGGAAGTGTTTATTGTGAGCTTCTACTGAACAAAAGGTGAGCGTTGGATTAATCGAAAGCAGCTGATCGTAATTTATGGGCGGTACTGTTTGCTGTACTGGCTGCTTAGGAGGAATGTTATGAAATACGTTTTTAATATCTGATAAGGGTTAATGAAAGGTATATTGATTCAGGGGAACTGAAAATGGTGGTGCACTATTTTACGCTTTGTGAAGCGGGGGTTGTTTTATTGCGCATGTGTTGTTTCGGTTTCGCTGAAATGGCTGTGGATGATGGGAGGGACCGCTTAACGATATGCATGATTTCAACATCGGGGTGATGCCTCTAGTTACAACTGATCAAGCGATCTAGGAAAATATGGTGAAATTGTGCAAGCTAAATGTGGAATGTTATCTTTCAGCAGGTCAAGATACTCATAAAGCATCTACGTGTGCTATATTAGACTAAACAAAAAAGTTCGTAATTTTCGTAAAAGTAGAAATGGAATATAAAAGAGGTGCATTAATTTTATTTTGAAACTGAAAAAGCACTGCTTTCAATGGGAGGAAAGCGTATGACGGTTTATTGGTGCACGGTAACGAGAACTTATGGATAGCAACTGCTTGTATGTTTGCGCACTTCTGCGCTTGTCCTTATGTGCATGTGCCAATAACAATGGTAGTGTAAATAAGGAGCGAAATAGCTTGCTATATGTTGCATTAAAACGACATGAAATTACGGGTGCACGAACCTATTAGTGTATTCGTATGAAATGAAACGCTCTATGTACAAGTGTAATGTTATACCTATATATATATGTAGATGGTTGGCGGCATCCGGTTTCGGATTTGACTGTCACCGCAGCCAGCCACAGGACGCCTGCGCCTACAGAGAGACCATGGGTCGCTTGCGCTGCACCACCCACAGCTCCACCCACACACCCCATATCCGGTGTAAACCCGAAGGAATAAGACCAGGAGGCATGTGGATGAGGACCACGTTTCATCAACGGAGCCGGCCCACACTCCTTCACAGGCAAACACAAGCACGCTTGTTTTGGGGAATCAAGCGCACACAAGGCGGTGGCTGGACCGCAATCCGCTCCACACAAAGTGCATAGAACAGCTCTTCCAGCCTAGCTCGGTCACAAGAACCGTGCACCCCGTCCCCTCCAGCAACGACCAACTGTCTCCTGGAGCCAGTACGAACGATGTAGTGGGTATTAGACAGGTAGGCACCTTGTCAACATATACATCAAGCGCAACCATACCAGGGATATCAAACAACAGCCATTCACTTTAATCGACAAGCTGAAATAAAATAAATTCAATAATGCATACAGATACGGTGGCATAACTCTTCGCTAAATTACCATATGAAGTAAGTTGGTTAGCAACAAATCCGTGATAAGTAAGAAATGTCCACAAGTTACTTAAAATGCTACAAACGCAACAAAATTACCGAAGCTAAGCGCAATTAGCGTAAGCAACGTGGCCAGCTAATAGAAGCCTATTCAGATAATCGAAACAAACTAAATAAACTGAAATGAAATTTACGCAGCTTAAAGATACCTAGTTTAAGTGTAAGTTGGTTTAGCCCAACTGCGGTGAAGAAGCATCAAGAATGCAACATCAGCCTCAGCATGGGGCACACATGGTTGGCGGCATCCGGTTTCGGATTTGCCTGTCACTGTGGCAAGCCACAGGACGCCTGCGCCTACAGAGGGACCATGGATGGCTTGCGCTGCACCACCCACAGCTCCAACCACATACCCCATATCCAGTGTAAACCCAAAGGAATAAGACCGGGAGTCATGCGGATGGGAACCACGTTTCATCAACGGAGCCGGCCCACACTCCTTCACAGGCAAACACAAGCACGCTTGTTTTGGGGAATCAACCGCACACAAGGCGGTGGCTGGACGGTAGTCCGCTCCACACAGAGTGCATAGAACCACTCTTCCAGCCTAGCTCGGTCACAAGAACCGTGCACCCCGTCCCCTCCAGCAACGACCAACTGTCTCCTGGAGCCAGTACGAACGATGTAGTGGGAATTAGACAGGTATGCACCTTGTCAACATGCACAGCAAGCGCATCCACACCGGGGATATCAAGCAACAGCCAATCACATGAAACGACAAAATGAAATAAAATAAATCCAATAATGCATACAGATACGGTGGAATAACTCTTCGCTGAATTACCATATGAAGTAAATTGGTTAGCAATGTATCCGCGATAAGGAAAATATGTCCACAAGTTACTCAAAAATGCTACAAGCGCAACAAAATTACCGAAGATAAGCGCAATTAGCGTAAGCAACGTGGCCAGCTAATAGAAGCCTATTCAGATAATCGAAACAAACTAAATAAACTGAAATGAAATTTACGCAGCTTAAAGATACCCAGTTTAAGTGTAAGTTGGTTTAGCCCAACTGCGGTGAAGAAGCATCAAGAATGCAACATCAGCCTCATCATGGGGCACAGATATATGTATATGTATATATAGGCCTGTGATGCGCTGAGGCTGGTGGTGGCTAGATCCTGACAGATGGTCTACCCACTGCTGCTACTGCTGCGCCATAGTCTCATGTCCTGGGCGCCTCCACGTGGCGACCGCTGGGTGGGAGTTGAGTTTCGCCCTTCTCCCTGCTAAGATCCAGTACACCAATCCGCATGAGTCGGCTAACTGACCATGTGCTAGACTTGCTGCCTTTCGAGTGTTCATTTAATCAAAGGCTTTGGCTGAGGACCCGAGTCGCTCTCCTGTCAGGATTGGGCGCCCATGGCTGTCTCTTTCAGCCTTCACCGGAGGTGCAATCTTCAATATTGCCGCTAAGCAGCATTGGTGCTGAAGTATTGGAAACCACCTCCCGCTTTTGCTACCTTGGGAGTGTGATATCGACTGATCAGCAGCTACAAGTTTGAGTTGCGTATTTGCGTGTCGAAGGCCGGCAGCGGCATTCGAAAAGCTTGAGTACCGAGTGTGGAACAACCATCAGCTTAGCATTGGCACGAAGCTGATGGTGTACAAATCCATGGTACTGCCCGTTCTTCTATATGGTAGTGAAACGTGGACGATGTACCGTCGGGATGTGCGATATCTCGAGCGGTTCCATCAGCAGTGTCTGCGACGAATTTTACGGATCGGTTGGGGCGCCAGAGTCGCAGACACGGAAGTGTTGCGCCGAAGTGGGATGTATGCAGTGGACGGCATACTTTTACTGCGACACCTGAGATGGCTCGGTCATGTGAGCCGTATGGATTCGACGCGGATACCGAAACAACTCTTATACGGTCAGCTGAGTATTGGGAAGCGGCACGTGGGGAAACCAAAGTTACGTTACCAGGACATGATTAAAGTGAGCCTCACACGTTCTAATCTTGATTGCAGATCATGGGAATCGAAGGCGGTTGATCGGCGTGCATGGCGCGATCTAATCACGAAGGCAGTTGCTGAAGTGCGGGAGAAAGCCCTCGTGCATGCAGAGAAGAAGCGGCAGGTGCGGAAGCGACAAGCACCGATGGAGTGTACTCCATCGACATCGAGTGTATGGTGCTGTAGAACATTCTGCCGAGTGTGCCTGAGTCAGGCAGGCCTAGTGAGCCATGAGCGAGGCCCCTCGGGACTACTACCGAAGCGACGATGGGTTCTGCAGAGAAGGTAGGCAGCACCGGCGCAGCGTTTGTAGGTACGCTGCACCCGATTTACTAACAGCGTGCTTGCATGCTACGTTTCTTTATGTCAGGTGTTGGGTTTTCAATTTTGTCCTAATGCCTTTCTTTCTCCTATAAATGTCTAATGTCTAATGTCTAGTGTCTCGTGAGCCATTAGCCATGAGTGAGGCCACTCGGGACCACTACAGAAGCGACGACGGGTCCTGCAGAGAAGTATTCAAAACCGGCGCAGAATTTGTAGATACGCTGCATTCATTTTACTAACCGCGTGCTTGCATGCTGTCTCTTTATTTCAGGTGGTGGGTTTTCATTTTTGCCTCAATGCGTTTCTTTCTCATATACATATCTCCCTGTACTATATTGCATTAACTTGCACACATCGCCTAAGCCAATTGTATTCGATTTCCATAACATTTTTGTGTTCGTGGCATTCCGTGAACTATACTTTCTGACCTCATGCACTTAGCTAGGATTTGTTTGTAATCAACTTATTACATATGCTATTTAATTAAGGTTTATATCACCGTTTCCGTATGCATTAATGGAATTTTTCTCTTTTTCTGTCTCTCTTTTAAGTGTTTGGCTGTTTTTTGATAACCCCGGTGTGGATGCGCTTGATGTGCATGTTGACAAGGTGCCTACCTGACTATTACCTACTACCTCGTCCATACTGGCTCCAGGAGACAGTTGGTCGTTGCTGGAGGGGACAGGGTGCACGGTCCTTGTGGCCGTGTTAAAATCAAACAGTGGTTCTATGCAGTCAGCGTGGAGCGGAGTACTGTCCAGCCACCGCCTTGTGTGCGCTTGATTCCCAAATACAGCGTGCTTGTGTTAGCCTGCGAAGGAGTGTGGCCGGCTCCTTTGATGAAACGTGGTCCTCATCCGCATGCCTCCCGGTCTTATTCCTTCGGGTTTACACTGGATATGGGGTGTGTGGGTGGAGCTGTGGTTGGTGCAGCGCAAGCCGTCCGTGGTCCCTCGGTTGGCGCAGGCGTCCTGCGGCTTGCCACAGTGACAGGCAAATCCGAAACCGTATGCCGCCAACTATATATGCATGTATGATGGCAAACGCAACATATATGGTAATGCATTGACACAGGTGTTAAATGTGCACACATTTAAGTATATTTATTGAAACGTACATCTAAGTATAACCTGTAATATTCTGGTTGATAATGGATTGCGATGTACGAAAGAAAAACTAGCTACTAATTACACAGAAGAGCAGGTCTACGTGCTTTTACATGTTGCAACATAATGATTGGCGTCGTTGGAATGCGCTTTTCATGGATAACATTACCTGATTGGCATAATACATGGTAGCTTAAATGTTTAGGGTACGTAAATTAATGAACTGTATGAAGCACATGCAATCACATTGTGATAAATGAGCAATTTAGCGAAGTTATGAACAGGGATGGGAATAATTTTATGTATGTATAGCACACCTTTACGCAGGAGTGCGTATTACTGTGTATTACTGCGAACGTGACGGTTGCGTATTATGGCCATGTTAATGTGGTCTTGTACCCCGTTACTGTGCATACTTTACCGGACACACGGATTGCGTGCGTTGCCGTTATGCATGGAAAGAGAAGGTAAGTACGGTAACCGTAGCGTCAGCAGCGACTATGAAACTGCGACGCATCTGCTGTTTTCACCATGGTAAATTCTAGCTGCCTAATAAGGTTGTCCATGCTCCGATAGGGAGAAGTTATTATTAACTGGTTGAAACGTATGTCATTGGGCTGCACGAGCTTCCATGAACGGTTGTCAATTACTACAAATACGTCCCATGAAATGTGCGGCCATATTACCAATCGGAAAGCAATATGCGTACATGAAACAATGTTTTATACAAATCAAATAAAAGGTAATCGACGCAGGGCACATGTAGTTATTATTGGTAGAGATCCCGGGACATGAATGTTTGATAGGCGTTAGCATGTGAATAAGCGGTTGATTTCTGCGTGGATTTGTCGGGACTTCTGTTAGCCGTTAAACTGGACAACGAGGTGCCTATGCCTGGGTGCACGGTTCTAGAGCAGCAGAAGGCATGCGGCGGTAATGTGCTCATGGAAAACAACTGTGCTGCAGGAGTTTTTGAAAATACAGTGTTATCCAGTTGTCACGGCTATGCGCACAGCTTGGCGGACAGGCGGTAGATGCAACGCATATACATATCGGTTTACTGCATTCGTGTTCCATATGTTGCACAGCTGCAATGTATTACCCGACGTGGTAGTTGTCTTGTATTAAGGCTAATTGCTAAGGCAACGACCATACAGGGTAACGTTCTAGGTGATAACCAGCGGTAGATGTAACTGGTTCCTGACATAGGGAAAGCAGATGCAATAAACTTGACGGACGTTTGGACCATTCAGAAATATTTATCACTATGTGAGTGAGCGTGTATGTAGCTCTGAACGCGTTAAGGGTGAACACTGAGAAATGGTTTCGCAAGCCTCATAAGAGGCCACGTTAACAAGTTGAAATCAATGTAAACCGGACGTTGGATAAAAGAACACGTAATGTAGTATAAATATGTGATGTTGTTATAAAGTAATGTTACATGAAAATATCTCGTGTGTAAAGTACCCGGTGATGAACATACCCATGGATTTGTTCATTACCCCGGAAGCGACAAGACGGACAGAGTAGTCATGCATACGAAGGGAATATGCACCCGTTCGAAAAGCTACATGTTACAGATTCATACACCAACCTGACGTGCTAAGAAGTATTTTCTGCTGTGGCACACGTGAAGTGGAGGCAGACCAGTATTGGCTGATCACTGAAGTAGGCACCACGAATAGACAGGGGTTCTGAAAGCGAAAAGTGAACAAGCAATGCACCTACCAGAGGTGCAAATGAGTATATACGCGGCAGCACATGTTACATGCAGGGAAACTGGTAGAGGCGCATCACTCAAGTAAGCATCACGGAGAGAGGCGTGCTAAAAGCCACCCTTACGGGATGTGCAACGGAGTAGATAAAGGCGGCATATGTGATGTGGTGGCAGACCAGTAGTTGAGCACCACCCATTTAGGAATCACGGATAGACTGGAGCTGTAAAAGCCGCAATAGCACACACAATACACTTACCGTGGGTAAACGGAATTACGTAGCGGCGGAAACCGTGACGCAGATGTTGACCAGTAGAAGCGGATCAGTCATTCAGGCAGCATGGATACACCGGAGTTGAAAAACCAACTGTTCAAAGCTAATAAACTTAAAAGAGGTGCAACGGGGTATCTATGTTGTAGGAAAGATTTCGTGGGGGAATACCAATAATGGCGCATCTGTCAGGGATCCACAGGTGTCCTACAAAGCAATAGTGAAGAGCCACTGCAACTTCCGGAGTTTCAACCATGCACAGAGGAGGCATAGAATACGTAGAGGCCAAAAAGTAGCTTCGGATCATCCATATAGGAAGCATGAATATCAGCAGTTATAAAAGCCACATATTAACAGCGGATACACATACCCGACGTGCAACAGACAAGCTAGCAGCAGCAAAGGTAACGTGGAGGCTGACCAGCAGTGGCGGATCAATCATATAGGCAGCATGGATACACAGCTGTTCTAAAAGACACTTGTTAATAGCGGACATACATACCGGAGTTGAAACGGACTGCATATCGGCAGCAAAGTTTACGTTGAAGCTGCACAGCAGTGGCGGATCACCCATATTAGCAGCATGGATACACAGCAGTTCTAAAAGCCACTCATTAACAGTAGATACACTTACCGGACGTGCAACGGAATTGACAGCAGCAGCAATGGTGACGTTGAGGCCGACCAATATTGGCGGATTAACCATATAGGCAGCGCAGGTGGACGGGTGTTCTAAAAGACACTTATTAACAGCGGATACACTTACCGGAGGTGCAACGGACAAGCTAGCATCGGCAAAGGTGAAGTGGAGTCTTACCAGTAAGGGGGATTGACCATATAGACAGCGCGGATGGACGGGTGTTCTAAAAGCCACTTATTAACAGAGGATACACTTACCGGACGTGCGACGGACTTGATAGCTGCGGCGAAGGTGTCGTGGAGGCAGACCATCAGTGGAGGATCACTCACATATGCAGCATGGATACACAACGGTTCTAAAAGCCACTTATTAATAGCCGACATACTTACCGTAGGTGCAACGGCGGCAAAGTTGTTTGGAGGCTGACTAGCAGTGGCGGGTCACCCACATAGGCAGCAAGGATACACAGCAGTTCGAAATGCCACTTATTAATAGTGGACATACTTACCGGAGGTGAAACGGACAAGCTAGCTTCGGCAAAGGTGACGTGTGGGCTTACCAGTAGTGGCGGATTAAGCATATAGGCAGCGCAACTGAACGGATGTTCTAATAGCCCCTTATTAACAGCGGATAAACTAACCGGAGTTGTAACGGACAAGGTAGCAGCGGAAAAGGTGAGATGGAGGATTCCAGTAGTAGCGGATTGACCATATATGCAGCATGGATACACAGCGGTTCTAAAAGCCGCTTACCTACTTACCGGAGGGGAAACGGACTAGATAGCCGCGGAAAAGTTGACGTGGATGCTTACCAGTAGTGGCGGATTAACCACAGGCAGCGCAGATGGACGTGTGCTATAAATGGCACTTGTTGACGGCGGATCATCATCGTCACTCTACCTGTCAGCTAAAGGTGGGAAAACACCTCCGCTATTGTACCGCAATACATAAAGTAAATACATACATAAATACAATACATAATGGAAAAATAAATAAGACATTTGCATGCCAGCTGAGCTACCAGCAACGGATAGGCATCGTTCCGGTAAGCTAGCAGCCAGCTACTAGTTAAAAAATACTATGTTTTACGCTGGGAAAAGAGACCGTAGGTGAAGGGGCGGACGAGAGGGATGGGGAGGGACAAGGAAACTCACAGCACGAACGCCACTGAGGTCGGCTCCTTGCCACGTCAGCAAGTGTACAAAGCCAAACGTGTTCACCTGCTTTGGGACCCCATCCAGGGAGCCGTGAGGCTCTAACCGAGGATAGCTCCGAAGTGATGGACATCATTCCTATGGACCAAATCATTGCTTGGCCACCTCTCCTCTTCTTCCACCCACACCCACGGTGAGCAAACAACACACGTGTAGGGAGTCGGTGGGCTAGCATGTGCAACACGTGGCAGAGCCATCGGAGCCTGGTGCGGTAAATAATGGTGCTGAGCGGTTCATTTCCTTTCCCTGGGCAGTAAACAAGACGTCGAACACGCTCGTTACTCACTCGGTGTTCCCACCAGCTGTGAGCCGAACTGCGAAGGCACCGATGTTTGAACGTACCTAGACTCTTCATGTCCACCGAACTTAGTGGCCAGATTTCGCAACCGTACAGTAGGGTCGAACGTACCGCTGCAGTGTACACTCTACCCTTCAGGGCGAGCGTAATGTCGCGCCGCCGCCATAGGTGGCTAAGGTTAACAAAAGCAATTCGAGCTTTCGCTATACTGTTCGTGATCTCTTGTTCGAGCACAAGGGCGCTGATACAACTTCCCAGGTCATTGAATTTTTGAACGACCTCTAGCTGGCCCCTACCAAGGGGCAGCGCAGGAGACGATCCCTGCCAATCTTGGAGGAACGCTTTGCACTTCGATGGTGCAAAGCAAAGCTCGAAGCGGCTGACAGCTAGTGCTAATCTGTCCAGCGAGGCTTGGCACGTCTGGGAGCTGTCACAGATAAGGGCAATGTCGTCTGCATACTCCAAGTCAAGAAGTCGTTCTCCTGGGAGCAGATCCACACCTTCCAAGTCATGTCCTGTAAATGCAATCTCCATGACTTCGTCACTAGCGAAGTCGAAGAGCAAAGGTGACAGCGGACCGCCTTGTCGCACACCGCTGGAGATATTAAAGGATGGCGAAAGCTTGCCGTAAACCCTCACTCTGCCCGTGCTACACGCATTTAACGCTTGGATAATATTAACATATTTTACGGGCACACCTTTCCTGCGTAGACAATTCCAAGGTGCATATCGATCAACCGCATCGAAGGCACCTTTGAGGTCAAGGAACTCGACAACGGTGGGCCGCTAAGATATGTGACGGTGCTTTAACAACAGACGCAAGGTGAAGATGTGGTCGATGCAGCCACGACCCCGACGAGAGCCGGCTTGCTCCTCACGAAGCTGGCTATCACGAGCGCCCGTCAGTTTGCGAAGGATTATGGAGGTGAGTACTTTGGAGACGATGGAGAGCAGACTGATCCCTTTATGGTTGCCGCATTCCAGGCGCGAGCCAGCTTTGAAGATGGGAACAATAACGGAGCGACTCCAGTCGGTTGGGACAGTCTCCTGCTCCCACAGTTTCACTAGTAATTCATGTAAAGCATCAACAAGAGCAGAGCCTCCAAAGTTGAAGAGGGCTGGAGGAAGATCCTCTGGTCACGCGGCTTTGTTCAACTTCAACAGTCCGACCTTACGTTTGACTTCTGAGCGAGAGGGTGGATCCAATGGGACAGCCCACAGAGCAGGGCGATCAGTGGCCGGCGAGAAACCCAACAATTCCGGCCGATTAAATTGCTTTTCGAAATGCTCAGCCCAACGCTCCAAACTTTTTAACAGATTGTGGATAGGCTGTCCACTCTCATCACAAATTGTTTCACTAACACCAAGCCTCCTGCTGTCCGTTTCCCGTACCAGACTGAATAACTTCCGATGGTTGCCAAGGGCAGCGGCCACTTCCATCTCTGACGCACGATGAGGCCACCAAGATTCGCGGTCTCGCTTCCGGCTAGCACTGAGTTTCGCCCGGAGCTCTTTGTGAGTTTCAATGTGTTCACTTCCAGCCGGGATATGCCGGCGGGCGTCGATAAGTTCCAGAGACCGAGACGAGACCCGATGTCCATGTTGACTATTAGATAAACCATATGAGGATTTGCCCGCTGCGAGTAAGGTCTGGCGAACATATGACCAGCGATCATCAATTGTCTCCAGTGAGCGATTACTCAACTCGCATGTCAGCGTACTTCGATACGCAATCAGAGCAGCTGGCAAAGTCAGTTGGCTGGTGTCAATGCGCTCACAGCGTCGTCTTGGGCGTCCGCCAAAGCGCATCCGTATATCAGGACATACAAGTGCATGATCGGTGTCCACACATGTGCTCCAAATCGACCGACAGTTCTGCATGCAGCCTCTCCAGCGGTAACCAATAGCAATGTGATCGATCTGCGTCCAAGGCTGGTTTGAGGCTGGTGGGCGCCAAGTCACCCTCCGGCGGGTGTTGTGTCGGAATTTAGTACTCGCAAGAAATAAGCGAGCATCTTCACACTTACCGGATGTGCAACGGAATTGACAGCGGCAGCAATGGTGACGTTGAGGCGGACCAACTTTGGCGGATGAACCATATAGGCAGCGCAGGTGGACGGGTTCTCTAAAAGCCATTTGTTAAATTTTTGTTGAGAATCCTAATCGTTCTCCTGTCTAGGCCTGGGCAAACTGACAGTATCCCGCCCACAAAATACAATGAATCTTTTCTTCAGCAGTGTACTGATGCCCTGGCCCCCGCACAGTCTAATCAACGGTGACCTGTCTGCTGCATCCAGCGTGGTGCATAGGGGTTTGGATTCTACTGCTCAAGCCTTCCCATCTTATTATACTCCTCTTATCCACCCCAATCGTCCCGTTCCATCTTCACTTTTATCCTCCCTGTTTTAAACCCCCAGCATCATGTCCCTCGCGCACCTTGCTTCAATACTCGCTTCGCTTCTAGAGTAAACTCACATGTGAATGAGAAGCGTCATTCCTGATACGGTATTCCAGGACTCCTGTCGACAACTGAAAGAGGTGCTTCGTAACAGAGCAAGCAGCTGGGGCACTGTAGTGCCCGCTGGGGATCTGAACGCTGAAGTTGGAAAATTGACCACTGATGAACTGCATATTGGCGGCCAACGGGGTGTAGGTTCCAGTAATAATAACGGTACGTGTTTAGTTTATTTGTGGTGATGGTGGATTATTTCTTGCGATCACTAATTTTCGACAGAGAAACCGCTGTAGGGTGACTTGGCGCCCATCACCTTCTAACCACCTATGGGCGCAAAACCATCACATTGCGATAACGTTACAATGCAGAAGCTTCATCCAGAAATGTGCAGACACGGACGATGCACTTGTGTGTGCAAACCAACGGAAGCTTTTAATGGACGCCCAAGAGGACATTGTGCGCATTGACACCAGGTAACTGGGGAACTTAGGTAGTCTGAATGCCAGTGATCGCCCAGATCCGTGGTCTGTCCCTCTAGAACCACCCTTCGCTCAATAGTCGAACGTGTGATCGCACTGTTGAAGTTAAATTACACCGCAAGGTGCCATGATCTTCCTACATCATTCGTGAAATTCGGGACACATGTCCTTGTCGATGATTTACGGAAAGTTGTCATCGCCGCGTTATATCTCCAGCAGTGTGAGACAGGGATGTCTGTTGTCACCTTTTCTCTGCTAATTCCCTGTTGACGAAATAATAGAAATCACATTCACAGGACTGTACTTAGAACGTATGGAGCTACTCCCAAGATAACTACTTCATGACTTATAGTATGTTATTGATATCGACCTAATGTGTGACAGGGGAAAAATTAGCCAGGGGCACCGGACAGATAAGCACCGGCTGTCCGTCACTCCGCGCTTGACTTCCCACCTTCGAAGTGCAAGCGTTCCTCCAACATTGGCCTAGACCGCCTCCTACGTTGACCGCTGGTGTGGAGAAGCTGTAATTCGTTCAAAACTTAAACTACCTGTGAAGTTGTATCAGCGCCGGTGGGATGGAAGATGACAAAACAAACCGTATAGCGAAAGCTCTGGGCGCTTTTGCGCCATCGCTCGGAGGGTCTAGGCTCACTGGTTGAGGTCCGAAAGACCACTGTTGCTGACGCGGCTACCAGCCGGCCTTAGTGGTGTTCGTGCTGAGTTCCTTTGCACCAAGCATTACCTATTAGCCTACTCTGCGACCACCATCTCACTATATAGCGATATATGATTTCTTGAATCATCACCATCACCAACAGCAGTACATCAACCATTTGAACTGATGCTTTGCTGCCATACAACCGTGAGGAACTATGAAATGAAGAATAAGAAGATGGAGAGAAGGGAACCTACCTGAAATCCTTAATGTCCTAAGCAAACAATCAGGGTCAAGGCGCTTACACCTTGTGAAGACAACATACCGTCACAAAGAGCTGGCTATCGTGCAAAGATAAGGCGGCATCGGCGAGACAGCTTCCTTGCGGCTTTCACTGCCACGCGTCATAATCAGCCATTACCCCGCAGGTAACTCGGCACCAAACTTACTTTAAACAGGCAATCCGGTTAGAAGACGGCAACAGACGCGCCACTGGTGTCTACTGCGAGCCATGTCCTGTAACGTCTCGAACCAAGCACAAGGCGAGTCACTTGGACTCCAGCCCGGAAGACGAGACGGACCAGCGGCACCCAGTTTGGTCGTCAGTGACTTCATTTCCTGCTGCCAAGTCAATTTCTGTCCACCTCGAGCCTTGTACCACCCTACACCTGGCAGACTAAACAAGGACCTCCTAGGTAAGCGGTGACCAGGCATACGTAGCACGTGGTCGAGCCAACGCAACTTATTCAGTGCTGTCTGTTTTTCTAGGGAGCTACCATGATTGTCACCTACGCACATCATCGTTGCTGACACGCTAGTGCCATCCGACGCTAGCAATGCTTCGCAGACAACGATGATCAAAGAATTGAAGGCTCCTCATATCTTCAGACCGAAGGGGCCAAGTCTCACTACCATAGAGCAGAACGGCCCTCACTGTGGCCTTGTATACCCGGTCTTTCAGACGGAGAGCGACTCCCTTCTGTCGCCAAAGATGTCGCAGGTTCAAGAAGGTAGTTCTGGCTTTTGCGTTGCGTGAGGTGACGTTAGTTTTTATGCGCTTATCCTTGCTGTTGCAGCTGCCAAGATAAGTGAAGTCATCAATCACCTCAAGGAACACAGCTATTGTCGGTTTGCAGTATGCGTGGCCCAGCCCTAGCACCTGCCGCAAAGTGAATATATGGTCTATACAGCCACGTCCTGAGCGGAAACCGGCCCGCTCTTCACTACTCCGAGATTCCCGTTCCGCGGGGTGGCGACGAACGAGAATCGACGCCAGTAATTTTGTCACAACTGGTGTTAGGCTAATACCCCTTTGGTTAGAACAGGCTGTGCCACTGCCCTTCTTGTATATTGCCACTACAATCGATGCGCTCCAATTAGCCGGGACACTCTCTTCCTTCCAGATAGATTCGGACCTCGGCTTTAGACGGGGGCTCTAAACTAACCGTCCCTGGCTCGTCCTGCATCACCTGAGTAGGAAGAGGTCCGAGAGCTGGGGGCCAGCTGAACATAGGTTGAAAGTGGCCTGCCCAGCGAGCCATACGGCCTGCTTATTGTGTATCAGCGCACCCGCGCTGTCTTTGATTGTCGCACTGACGCCTGGTTTTCTGGGACTAGTGGTGCAGGTTAGCTGCAAGAGCTCGCGGTAATTACCTAGTGCTCCTGCCTCCTCCATTTCTTGAAGCCTACTGATCCACCAGGCTTCCTTGTTAGAAGGTACGCTCTGCTTTCATGCGCGCCTAATAACCCATCTGGTCACATTATGTTCAGAGCCAACCGGGAGGTGGCTTCTAGATTCCAACAGGTCCATCTACCTCTCGGATATCCAGTGACTGGTGCGGTGACGATGGATAGTGCCACAAGCAGATACTCCTGCGTCATGCATGGCTGCCGAGGTCCTATTCCACTGAAGCTCGGTGTCATTAGGACAAGGCCGCGGAAGTTCGGTGTACAGTGAGTATTACGCGATACCTCCCTTTTGTGCCTGCCATACTGATCGATCATTTTAGCTGCGATATTGTAGAAAACAGTGTTTGAATAAACACTTGTAACGTAAGCTCTTTTCTAAACAATAGGTTATAGTTGTCTCAGCACCGGAAGCAAGCCAAGTGCCGTTACTTGGCAAACCGTCTGGCGGTTGTGCGAAGGCGAAGATTCCAACGCGCACTACTTCTCAGCCGAAGTTGCCGGAAATCTGGATTCTCACCGGGAAGGCATGTTCTGAAGAGTTGCTTTAATCTGCTTGAAGTGAAAAAGCCTCACGGGGCCCTGCTCCGGTTATCAAGTAGAAACAGCAGACCAAATCTGCCATAAAGCCGGATCTTCTGCTGGCCAATAGGCTGAAGCTAAATGAGGCCCTCGAGGACGTCAAAAGCTGGCGAGCGGCCGGTGAATGTCTCCGGTTAGTAGGTTTTCGCGTGGTCAGCCGGCGGTCCATTTCTGCCCTACCACCGCCAATTCTGGTAGAGAAACACCCAAGTCTGAATCTAACGAATACCTTCAGACAGTCCTAAGTAATGTGCGCAGCCTAAGGTGTAGGAGTTAGGTCTGCTTGTAGATGGATCTCATCCCAATATACTCGCATTCACTGAAACGTGGATGTCTCAGGACATCACGGATGGTGAAGTACATCTACCTGGCTACGCACTATTTCGATGCGATCGCTCCGCCGGCCGGCAGGGAGGTGGCGTTGTTCTTTGTGTGAGCTGCAAACGACGTTTTTAAGACTTGATTATTTCAGTCAGCAGATAAAACTTTTGAAGCTCTGTCGGCTGTTATTAGCACATCCTCTGCTCAGGTTATAGTTGTAACTGTGCATAGAAACCCTGGGAGCGTATCCAAAGAGGTACTTCACTACATTCGTCCCCATTCCGCAAACAAGTGTTTGGTGCTGGGCGACTTCCACCTCCCAGAAGTTTGCTGGGCAGATTTTCTTGCGACTCAGCGTCAGGCACGTTCGGCGCTGAGCTGCTTGAGCTTGCGCTCCAAGTATCTTTGCAAAAGTTCATTGACCTCCTCACTAGGTACATGGATGCTCAAATACCGTCTGTCTTAGATTTTGTATTTTCTAAATCACTGGATTTGCTTGGGGCTCTTACTTACGGAAATCCCCTGGGTACCAGTGATCATGTTTGTTTGCTCGTCAGTTGTACGCTGTCTAGACGCCACCAGCGTACTGTTGAGTCTCGCCCGAACACGTGGCACGCAGGCTATCAGTCAATGGGAGCTAAGGCTTAGGGTTTCCACTGTGAGATCTCAGACGACGAAACCGTTCAGGTCGCGTGGGATAAATTTAAGTCGTACCTCACAGAGGACTCTGCTCCCTTCATCCCGGTCACAAAGTGAAAGGAGGCGCAAGCACAGCCTCCCTGGTAGGTCCCACTGGAAGGCATCTGCTCACAAAGAGTTCTAGATGTTGGTGGACTTACCCAGATGCTCCGTCCACTTATACAGATGACAGGCTAGAAATAGGTGTAAGCAACACCTAAGGAATGCTCGACTCAATTTCGAGAAGGTTAGCGGACGAAGCTTCAGTGAATCCAAAAAGATTCTTCGCTTATGTCACAAGGCGCTGCGGTTCGAACATGTCAATTCCAGCATTGATGCGTGATGACGGTACTCATGCGCATACGGACAATGACAAGGCCTGCGTAATTAGTGGGCAATATGCGGTAGCGTTTGTAAGGGAAACCTCTCTGTCAGGGGTTGAGCTGGTTTGTGAGACCCCAGTTGGTTCAAGGCTATCTGAATTTTTGTAGTGGAGACGGAAGTTTGGAGGCCGTTAGAAGGGTTGAACGGTTCTAAGACCTCTGAGCCTGATTTTATTCACCCGAAGATGTTGCATGAGTTTGCTGCGGAACTAAGTAGACCGCTCGCTACGGTGCTTTAGAAATCGCTTGACAGCTGTGCATTAACTTCAAAATGGTAGGATGCTGTTATCCGTCCCATCTTCAAAAATGGAAACAAGAGTCGGCCTGCAAATTACAGGCCAGTTAGTCTAACGAGTGCAATATTGAAACTCCTCGTGAAACTGGTGAGAGATGCATTGGAGAGTCATCTGAGTTCATTTAAGCTACTTAGCAATGTATAACACGGATTGAGGAAGGGATTTTCGCCTTTGACGGATCTGCTTGTGGCTGGCGAAAGTTAGGTGGATTCAGTGGATAACGGCCAGGCACTGGACGAGTTCTTCGTCGATTTTTCGAAGGCATTTGACAAGGTACCCCATTTGAGGCTAGCGCAAAAGCTAAGCTCCTACGGGGTATCTGGCCGCGCCCTGCATTGGGTGACCGCCTTCTTGGAGGGTAGAGAACAGTGTGTACGGGTAGACCGGCGCCTATCGTTTAGGCAGTTTGTCCTCAGTGGCGTGCTGCAGGGCTTTGTCCTTGGACCGCTGCTGTTCTCCATCTATGTGAATGACCTACCCGCGGAGCTTTAAATACCATCGCAGCTATTTGCTGATGACCTGAAGCAGTAGAATATTGTCCAGTTTTCGGGGGTTCCTAAGCTATTCAGCGAACATTGGATAATCTTTGGGACTGGTCTACTTTATGGTTACTGCCCATAAATCAGGCAAATTGCTCCGTTCTATGAATTGCAGGATTTTGTCCTACTACGAAGTACTTGATCGGTAGGGTCGAACACCCGCGTGTATCTAGCGAAGTTGGTCTAGGCGTAGTACACTTCGGCTTTACACTACGGCGGGAAATGGCATATGGCCGCAAGCAGAGGTTTCCGTGTGTTGTGTTTCATACGACGTTCTTTTGGAGTCTTGACGGGTGGCATCTTTACGAAACTGTCCTCGGCTTTCGTTCGGCCTCATCGAGAATACTGCGTCCAGGCTTGTCCGCCCTGTCTTGTCCGGGACAAAATGGAGCTAGAGAGTGTTTTACGAGTGGGTAGTAGGTTAGTCGAGGGATTACGGGGACGGACGTACCCCGAGCGTCCACTTAATTTGGGAATGCATACAGTGCATTACCGTAGGCTTAGAGGGAACCTAATCTTAACCTACCATATATTAACTGGGAAGGATGGTCCAGGTTTATCTGAGCTATACACTCCCGCTAGATTGTCTGTTCAACGCGGTCATTCCTTGAAGCTGGACAAATCGCGGCCTGATCGGATAAGGGCGCAAATGCGGCTTTCAGGTTGAGACATGGAGTGCTGGATAATGTTTTTCGAAAGTGTTATCAGGGAATGTACGGTTAAGGGGTTTGTGCGGCAATTTGACTCACTTGGGTGGCAACACCAAACCTTTCCATTTCCTGAGTAACTAGCATCTTCACACTTCCATTTTCTTTCCTCTACCTTTCTTCATGCATTGGTATTATTTGCTTGTTCAAAGTGCACTTCCTTATTCTGTACCTTCGATGTATCTTTCTATGTTTGGATTACTTCACGTGATTGCCACAGCAAGGACTGCTAGGGCCATAAATGTGGACATAAACTGGTTGGCCCGGGTGCGATACGTGTGTTCCGTTTTAGATCCATCAATAACTGAAAACTTCCTCAATTCCTGGCTCAACGATCCAATCAAAATAGAACAGTCACGGGATTCTCCTATCGTTCCGTACCATCTGAACTTGAATTTTTGCGGAATAGTGACCGGCTGATAGCTTACCGGAGCCATGCCTTTTCTTTAACGGTAGCTCAGCTGGCTTGCACCTGTTGCATTTTTTCTCTTCAATTTTATCCAACGTTCTGCGACTTGTACGTCTTTTCCACCTCTAAATAACATGTTTAGGTTAATGATCACGCTTCCACTATTACAGAAGATAAGGCGGCAGCAAGATGAAAATGCCCACAGCATGCCGTACTGTTAGTATAACCGCACATGCTGCTGCAATTGCTGCCTTAATACACGTACGCAAGGAAAAGTCAACATAGACCAAAGGCACATGAAATGATTGCTTACATAAAAACAAAAAACTTACCAACAATGTGATGGACATTCGCGAATACGATGTAACGCGTTTACTTCTGCAAACGGCTTTCAATTGCAAACACCCTTGCTGTTCTCTCCTGGTCACCTGCAATGCTTTTCATCATTACATGGAATACCGTGAACTTACATTCTGCAGAAAACGCATCCATGATTATCCTCAACGTGATATGATGCGCAAGTTTGATGGAACCATCTTGAGCATCTGTCACACATCAACCAGAAGACATCGCCACCGCGCGTTCCAAAGTCCTCTTCCCGCAGATACAATTCACAAGCAGTTGTTGGAATCTGGCCACTTGCCCTCCCATGTGCAAGGCGCTTGCTCTGCGTTCTGCATCTAGCGGTGGTAGTCGTCGGCAGCCGACGAGATTGCGTACCGCACATTGCGCTGGTACGGGGAGCCGGGTTTACAACACGATGGATCAAGGGTTCCTTGCGCGCACGTTCCCGATGCCCTGCATTCACCACAGAAACCACCGTAGCGAAAGTTCACGGACCTAGGATGGTTTCCTGACTGCGGTGCTCAAAGTTTGCCGACATGTAAACGGAGCCCAATGCCATAACTTTCACCTCACTTTCACACTGACCTCCCAAGAAACGTGGTACGATTGCCGTGCACGGCGATACATTTTCTGAACACTTTGACGTGTCGCAGCGAAGGGTGTAATCCAACTTAGCGGAGATAACATTCCCGAAAGCACGCAAGATCCAGAGCTTTCAGATAACCCTCTGAGCCGAGACTTTGGACGTTCACATTGATTTCCCCAAGCACCTTTTGCAAGCCACGAATCTTTACGAGCCTTTCTATCACACCGTATGCATATCCAGCTGTGGAGACAGTTTCACATTGACCGCAATCCAAGTTCTCCGCCGTTTCATATTGTACCGCTGGATCAACCAACCAATGACAACCTTGAAGGACACCTTGGGCATTTCGATGCTCCTCCACCTCAACGTGCAATATGTGACCGCAAGTCATACGCCAATGTCGATTGAAAGAACGGTCACCGTTACTGCCCTGGTGTATGCAAACTTGGTAGACCAGACCCGTATTCTGACACCACCCGGAACGGTCCATCCGGCAGGCACCGATAATAGTCGTGTGCTGATAATGCCTCATCCCCCTTTCGCGAGCGTATGTCGTCAAGCTGTTTACAAATTCTGATATCGCAAATACATCGCCAGATGCATTAACTCGTATGCACTCCGTCTCCAACTGAGTGCTATGACGATCAGCCATACCTTTCGCACGATGAACGATCACGTCGAAAAGTGCTCAATGTCCGTATAATATGCGTATCTTCATTCTCCACTACATTAGTAGTGTTGCATCCGAACATCATATCATGCCGTAATTGATGCGCCGCCCAACCTCTCCACCATGGCATCCATGTTCTAAGGAAATACTGAAAGCATTCCGTATTTCTCTGCGGAATGATTTCTAGAATTCCGTGATAGCGCGTCTCCTTAGGCTTGAATATCAGGTTTCTCAGCAAACGGATCAGAAAACCTATTCCGCTAGGTCCTCTACTGAGCTGACTGCACCTTCTGTTTGTCCCGTAACATGTGGACACGGCACAAAACCACGCGCGCCTCCGGATACTCCTCCCAGAAAGCGGGCATTTGCTGCGTGCATTTGTCTACCACAATAGTCCGCACGGATGCCGTGCTAGGAGCCATTGCACGCATAGATGTTACCACCTCCAAATAACTCTCCGTCGTCTCATTTAGTACCAACGTGTAAAAAAGGACATCCCACACCGTGACGTCAACGAACATACAATGCCATAGAATGTAGCCCCGTAATTAACCTGATGCGTCGAACCAGTCATTATAACTCCGCCGTATCGTGCAACTAACCTCCGAATGCATGCAGGTACGAAGAACAGGAGTCGCAACTCCAACCGCTCCCTCAAAACCGTACTTGAACCTTCGCTTTCTAGCATGGTGATTAGACTTTCCACCTCACTAAATTTCTCCGCCTGACTTCGACGCCTCAGATGATATAAATCACGTCGGTAATACGGATGCCGTATTCCGTAAACACGAAATTCCTGATTTCACGTGTATGACGAAAAGACTTTATCCACTTTAATACCGCCGCTTCTTGTACCGCAATAACTCGCCGATTAGCAGGATAAATCCAAGGTCTCCCCAACTGGAACACATGCGAATGCTTCAGGCAGGTGAGGCCAATCTCATAATACCTGCCTTACAACACCACAGAAAATCGGGCGTTGCAGTTGTAGCACCTATAACTGAAGGCTTGAACAGCCGTCAAACTATCATGCACCTTACCGCTTCCCTTTCACACTCTTACGCTTGCTATGCACACGTCGATATTGAAGGAATCAATAACGATAACCATCAGGGAGATCTTTTCCAGTCTTTTGCTTATGACACGCAGCCGTAATCACCGTGCACCAATAAAACGAACTTGCAGTTGCTCTTTGGAACCGTATCAAATCACGTTGAAACTCCTCACTTGCCTCGTAACCATCAGTTATCCTGCAACGAAAAGCTGCGGTATCATCCCGCATGGAGGACGAAAAGAAACGCGCAAAAATGTACAAGCTAAACAATACATTTAAACAAACCACCTACACTGCCTTCATTCCTTAACTTTAAGGAATATAGAAATAACGCTTAACTTGCCCTTACCATTTACAGGACCATACAACCTCTAAACTGCATGGGCAGGTTAACCCCGTCTGTACCAGACATCCGTCAAGGGCACCACTTTAATCGCTTATCATTAGAATGTCACTCTGGTGGAGGATGCTATTGCCTTTCGCGCTAGTTTTCGCCAATATTATAGGGCGTTTGCTGAATTCGAGGAAGATTTGAGGCGGTTTTAAGTTCAGACGGCGACGAGTTTTTATAAATATGGCGTACTGACTGCTGGGTCGTATAAGAAGAAGTCAGGTCAAGAGCTACCCGACGAGATGCGATACAAGTGGGTGCACTATCGTGGTGTCCATTGCAACCAGAAAGGAGAAGGTGGCAGTCGGTAAGTGCGAACGTTGTGTTACATGTACTTCAGGTTGCATAGGTAAGTCAACCTCGGTTGTAAAGCGGGCATAGCCACCAGTGTGAAGGGCATATACTATAAGATAGGCGCGCATTGTTTGGTACATAATCATAATTTTCACTTGGAAAATCCAATTTTTTACGTGGGTAACTGGCACCTGACTCCCGAGGCGCAGCGTCAGGTGTTTGATTTAATGCAGTCCTTCCGTAATCCGGAGAACTGAGAGACTATGTGTTAGAAAGGTATAACAAACGATTGAATAGACAGGACCTCTTTTCCATCCGCCATCGCTTAGGTGGGATATCTAAGGGGAACGACGTAAACGCGGTTGCGGAATTGTTGAGTAAGAATGGCGTTGTGCATGTAGAAAGGGATGGGTCGCAAGTGCGATTCCTAATTTTTGTTCCTGCATGGATTACTTCCATAGTGGCGAAATACGGGGACGTGCTCCTTGCAGATGCCACGTATCAGGCAAACTGTGGTTGTTACACTCTGTGGCATTGCATGGTAATTCACGATTTCGGCGTTGGTCGCAACATGTTTTATGCTTTGATGCCCAACGAGACGGCATGCAGTTACTTGGAGGTTGCTCGGAGGATGTAAGAAATGTTGCCCACCACTTTATCAGTGAAGACTATAGTCGTGGATAGGTGCCTGGGGCATATGAAGGCACTTAATTCGGTATGTCCACAGACCATGGTAGTATTATGCCGCTTCCATTTTTCTGCGGGACGTTGCACGCAAATGCCAGTCCCTGTCAAAGGTGAAGAAGGCGGTCAGAGTTTTGCTGAAGCAGTGAATGCACAGATTAGTATACACAAAGATCGAATTACAGTTTAAATGCTGCTTAGAGCTGTAAGGGTTAGGAGCAAAGAGGCTTTCAAGTACCTCAGTCGGACATGGTTGCCGTTCGCAGGAAGGTTGGCGTACCACAGATTGCGCAAAGTGCGCAGTTGGGTGCGTTTACCACAAACAGAGTGGAGAACGAGAACAAGTACCTCAAGTGTAGATTAAGCGAAAGGACATCGCTGTTGCAACTTTTTCAGGCAGTTGTACGGGGAGCACGCGATGCGGATTCGCGTTGGACCACGTCAGTAGCCAGGTTGCAGATGTGGAAAACACGCCCCATTCCGGGAGCCGTGCAGGTGAAGGAGTTGGTTTTTTACCTTTCTGCTTATGCTGCTGCCATATTTAGCGGCGCATTTCTTCGGAGACGGTCACATCAGTACGACCTAACGGCACTGCGTATGAAGTATTAGGTAAGAGCGACCGAAAGCACAGGGTTGTTATGGATAATGAAATGAGCTGCGATTGCTGATTCCTTAGTCAGTGGGATATGCCATGCGCACACGTTGTGCGAGTTGCTGGCAGAATAACCGAAGACGTAACCCTCTTATGCACAGAAGCGTTGGTCGATGCGGGACCATCAGATTCCTATCACTGATGGGGCAACCTTCCGTGCGGAACTTGCACCGATGCCCTCCACATCCGCCTCCCCGCACATCGTGTTAACTCGTTAGGAGAAGTTGTCTCGTGCCAAAAAGCTGTTCGGTGATTTAACCGTTGACATGACCAGCCTGGGTACAATGGCTCTCCTTGAGGCAGAGCATTTCTACTAAAGCAGGATAAACACATTGCTTCGGAGGCAGAGCCTGGTGTCAATTGGGAATTGCCTTCCTGACAACGTCCACCACGCGGACGCCATACAACAGCGTCACCGGCCCAAGGCAACAAAAAGGAAGCAGTCGCTTGCACCTAGGGTGACGGAAGCCCTGCAACTGTCTACCGAAACGCTACCCTGCACTTCCGACGCATGCCGACTGTCACCTCCGCAGTTGGCGAAACGGTGAATAAACGCGCCAGAGCAGAGCATACACAACCTGCAACCAAGAAAGAAAACGCACGCATCACTTGCGATACGGAGGATGGACCGAGAACAAGCGGAGCCATCGTGCACTGGGTGATGTGCTGCAAATGCAACTGGTGGCTTCATCAGGCATGTGCAGAGTACACCGGAGCTGCAACGGCATGACTCCCCCGGATGGTAACCCACGCTGTTCGACAGCAGCGGGGTACCGCTTGGAGCAACCCGCATGGCAGCGTAGTGGGTGGATCTACTAACAACGATTATGCGTTATTGGTTATTTATGATAACGGAGCCTCATTCCCAGTGGCAGTTAGTTTATTTTGCATGCGAGGCTTTACCATAGCGTGAAACAGGTAAGGGTAAGTCATGTTTGTCCCGTGTTACGTATGGTCACATAATAACCCTCGCCCTTTTTATCCACGTGTCTTTCCATGGCCCCTCGTAGGTGTCCTCTGGAAACCGCAGGAATGGAACCCCTCAGCAGGTACTTTCAGTATTTATTTCCAATTTCTTTTGCCATTGCATTGAATATAGCTCGGACCTTAGTGATCCACTGCGTTGACGCGACAAACCTATACTGTCCTCAACAACACCGTGAGCACTTTGTATGGGCCTGAGCAACACTTCCCCTCGTGTAACATTCACCTTCATCTCGGTATTATATGGACAGTGTATTGCTGTGGCAAATGCGGTGGAGCCGGCGAAAGCTTTCTTTGCTAGTGGGCAGCTTAGTGAGTAGTTAGTTACCTCCACTGCATGTGCTTGCACGGCTGTTACGCAATCTGTGGAGCGGGCAACATGTAATAATTACCGTGGTCAACGTTATATATGTAGTCCGATAGCACCATTGCCTATGGTAGCATGCCTTTCACGTCGTCAGCGGAGTCGGGAACTCCTATTAGGTACCGACCGCCAGCTTATTAGAGTAGTCAGTCAGTACAGTTGCATATGCTTGCATTGCGGTGACGCCTTTCGTGGCGCCAGGAACCTCTCACACTTAAGAGTGGCGAGCTCATGTGAGTAGTCAGTGACATGCATTGCATATGTCAGCATCGCTGTGATATCTTAAGTGCAATCGGGAACATCTATTAATTACTGGCGTCCACGTTATATGAGTTGCCAGTTACCTCTATAGCATATAGTAGCATGCCTGTGACGTCTTAAGTGCAGTCCGGATTATGTAATAACTACCCGCCGCAAGCTTATATTATTGGCGACTTAGCTCTATCGCACATGGAGGCATTGCTGTTACATCTTCCGTTGAGCCAGCAGCGTACGATACTTAACAGCGGCGAACAAAAGTGAGCAGTCGTTTAAGTTTATTGCATATGGTAGCATCGCTGTGACTTCTTAATCAGAACCGGGAACATCCATTGATTAACGGCGGCCTGCTTATGTATACAGTCCATTAGCTCCATTGCATACGGTAGCATTGCCGTGACACATTCTATCTAGCCGGCGACATCTCATAATTACTGGCGCCCAGTGTATGCGAGTAGTCCGGTAGCTCTATTCATTATGGAACAACGGTTTACTACGAGATAACATTACATGGATACGGAAGTCCCGTGGGATACAAATTATTGCGAAAAGTGAATTGCATGACAACGTGAGAACCGTTGTGGTGCCCTCACCACAGACTTCAGTACAATAGCGGAGATGTTGGCGTATTAAACATACAAATGCACTGTAGGCGTTAAGGATTTGGGGAAAGATTGAGGGTTTAAATGGACCAAAGGCTATGCTGTGACACATTCTGTGCAGCCGGCAACATGTAACAATTACCGGCGTCCAGCTCATATGAGCTGTCATTTACCTCCATTGCCTACGATAGCATTTATTTCATATCTTCAGTGTAGTCGGGAACATCTAGTACTTGCCGCCCGCCAGCTTATTAGAGTAGACAATCAGTTCCGTCGCATATGGAAGCATTGCTGTGCCATCTTCTGTGCAGCCAGCAACCACTAACACTTACGAGCGGCCAGCTTATGTGAATAGTCAGTGACCTCTTTTGCATATCTTAGCATCGCTGTGACATCCTCAGTAGAGTTGGGATCGTGCAATAATTACCGGCCACCAGCTTATGTTAGCAGCCATTTACCTCCCTTGCATATAAATAAATAAATAACCATATTCCCTTTTAAATATTAAGTGGAGTGGCGACGACCTAATACTTACGGCCCCCAGAGTATATGAGCAGTCAGTCAGCTCTATTGCATATGTTAGCATCGCTGTGACAACTTAAGTAGTCGAGATCCTCCGATAATTACCGGCCACCAGCTTATGCATCAGTCCTTGCATATACATAAATACATAAATACACTTCCTTAGAAATATTACGTGAGGTGGTGCCATTTAGTGCTTACGGGCATCCAGCTTATATGAGCAGTCAATCAGCTCCATTACATATGTTAGCATTGCTGTGACATCTTCGGTGGAGCCAGCAATATATAATACTTCAGAGCAGCCAGCATATTGCATTTGTCAGTTAGCTCTATTGCACATTGCAGCATTACCGTTAGACAGTATATGAAGCAATCAACCTATTTTAATTACTGCCAACTACGATCTTTCAGTCGCTTGTTTTATGTAATGCGTATACTGAAACGCATAGTCTCCTCGTTATCCTTTGTAGTCCTACGGTAACCATTCCAAAACCCTTTGCAAACATGTATACCTATTTACCGTCTCCGGGTTATTTATCTACTTAAATAATTTTAAAAGCCCTTTCCCCCATTGAAAAGGCTGAAGCTAAACTTATTCATTTACCGCATAATATATCACTAGGCGTATCAAGTAATAGACAGGTTATCTAAATTTTGGACTCTCCTTGCATACTCATGTCTATTTTACATAGACGGACGCTACCGCATTAGCACATCATCTTGTACTGCATGCAAATTGCTTGCAAATGTCCTAACCATTGAGTCTGCTATTAACGCCCGCTAAACAAGCGCCAGTTACAGCATACGCATTTCTTATTGACGCTCATTATGTGCCCTTACATAACAACTCATTAAAACCGAAACTTATGCCACTCCAAAAACACAACCTAGTATTAATTAAGCATTCCTTTTTCATACCTTTTTCACATTACGCCGTAACTGTTGTTTACCTTTGCATCTTTTTGAGATTGATGTACGCTAGTTCGGCGGCCAGAAACTTAATTTCGCGCGTCATACCGATTCAACCTTCCCGGAAAGCACAACGATCAATTCTTAAGTGTACTGTCATCAGCAGAATAAACTGAATGATCCTTTGAAACAAAAATGGCCAGAATTGCTCAAAAGAAAAGGTGTGGTGTTGTACCAAAATAAGGCGCGACATTACATAAAGTTGTCAATCCGCCAAAAGCTTTTACAGATGGGATGGGATATACCGCGACATACACCATCATCTCCAGATCTGGCAACTTTGGATTAATATTTGTTCTCCCAACAAAATTTTGTACACGTTAATACTTCTATCACAACTGAGGAGGTCAAAACTCACCGGCATCAGATTTTGCCAGTAAAGCTCAACAATTTTATCAGCATGGAATCATGTTACTTCACGAATGATGGCAAACGTCATTGGATCAGAACGGATAATATATAATGTTATAAAATATCCATTAACTATTAGAAAATATTATTTTTATATTCCTCGAAACGCGATGTATTTCCGAACGACCAGGCACAAGGTTACATATAATATGTAATTGCATTTTATAAACAAAAAAATTATTAAATCTCGTCATTGCGTGGCACACTATCAAGGGTAGGCTCATGGTACTAAAGACATGTGTGAGCAGCAGTTGCAGAACTTATTACCTTTTGACCCATATCTTAGGAATTCACGTGTGTATTTGCATGTAAATGTAGGTTTTAGTGTGTATTCGGTATTAGCCATGTTGTAGGAAAATGTAAATGTAATTAAGTGAGGTTCATCGCAGCCAGTTTCCAAATCAGATAGTCGTCCACATGCCCAGAAAAGCACTAGACTGCAGTTTCAGCCTGTTGGGCATCGTCAGTAGTTCGCATCCATCGGATCCATCTGGATTCGAACCCACGGTCACCAGCTGCTTGAACCGGCAGTCGGCAACATATGCCACTGGGCCACGCGGAACAGCTTCGGACCGTCATGGTTTACAAGCTAACTGCGATTTAGCGCGTCTTATCCTCCATTGCCATGCAAGTTACGAACGTTGCAGAGGACAGGGTTGGCCCCGAAAGACACGACGCCCACTAACAGTAGCTATGTACGACATAGCATTTAGAAACTGTCAGGGCGGACATAATTTGATGTACTCATGAGTAGGGGATTTTGATGAATTTAAGTGAGGTTCATCGCAGCCAGTTTCCGGGCACGTGGACGACTAGCTGATTTGGAAACTAGCTGCGATGAACCTCACTTTATTACATCAAAATCCCCTACTCATGAGTGCATCAAATATAAATGTCTCTTTGTTTTGTTCTCTGGATTCGCCAACAAAGATGGATTCAGATGAACACTTCGAACGGGATAACGTTCGTGATGTGTGAATGATCCTCCGGAAAAAAGATGAGATCGTGACTTTATTTAGTGACGAGTCAAATCCGCCAAGTCATAGTGTCGTTGAACGGATAGCTGTGGTTTTTATAAGGAGCACTCTTTCCAGGCGAACTCCCACAATCTCCTAGAACATTGCCGCCGAACCATTTATTGGAACGGGAAAACCCGAACCACCCAGCTGGTACCAAGAGGAGGTTGTGTCGGCTAACCGGCCAAGCACGCTTCATAACTGTCATTTAAACGTTTTATTATGGTTCTGCAGCGCGTCGGAGTGCCGCTGTAGCAAATAAATATGTCTAATGTCGTCGTGCGTAGCCTTGATCGTAGTTGCCGCTTCCTATTTCTTTGCCACCCCAGATTGACGTTAGGCTTGTTTGAGTAACCACCGCTGCTGCGTATGTTCACGCTAAACATCCAGTCACGTAACTCTAGCTTATCTATCGGTAGCTGTGACCTATCCGCCTAGCTCTCCAGGTGGCGTTACACAGCCGCAGTTTGCTTCAAACTCCGAATGTTTCTAGGCGGTCGTCCAACTGTCTACAAAGACTCACTCTTGACATTCAACCCCTTGGTCCCTTATGACCCACGTACCCCGAATTTAGCAAGGTCTTAGACTCGGTTAAGCACCGATTCTTACTTGCGAAACCGGAATGGTACGGGCTGCATTCTCCACTCTTGACTAGGATTGAAAAGTTTATTTGCGGTAGAACCTTTCGCGCTAAGGCCCGCGAAGAGAGTTCATGTATCGGCACTGCTCACAGCGGCTTTCACCAAGGTTCCGTCCAAGGACTAGTATTCTTCCACAGGGTTATCAAAGACTTGGCGCCTCAGCTTCATAACCCTTGCTATATTTTTTCT
The DNA here is from genome assembly GCA_944474145.2 of Dicrocoelium dendriticum. NCBI lineage: Eukaryota > Metazoa > Platyhelminthes > Trematoda > Plagiorchiida > Dicrocoeliidae > Dicrocoelium > Dicrocoelium dendriticum. The sequence continues at coordinate 72,205,691 of OX104067.1, read as the reverse complement.
GAGGATCTAAAGATCGTCATCAAGGGTATCTGTGTAATGTTGTGTAAGTACCTTAGCACTGTAGTAAATTGGTCTGTCATAGGGTTTTTGCCTTCAAACACCAGCAAGTGACAAGTAATTACCTTTGCAAATGAAGGGACTACGATGATACTATCTGTCTTGCCTCTACATCTGTGACGTGCAAACGAAGCACTGGATTTGGGACATCTTTTTGGCGAACGAATTCACACATGCAGCGCCATGTAATCGTGTGGCCAACAAGGCGCAGAATGTGTTGTTGCGCCATAAAATATCTCGATGCAGCAACAGAGCTGAGGTTTTGCTTCCCTTATACAAGGCAGTGGTAAGACCTCATCTAGAGTACTATGTACAAGCTTGGGCAACTTACTACCGGCAAGAGGAGGACTGAATAGAAAACGTACAAAAACCGGCGACTAAGACCATTGAGGACATAGGTGCAAAGTCTTACGCTCGGCGCCTAAGGAGCTTAAGCCTGTATTCACTGGAACGGCGTAGACTAAGGAGACCTAATAGAAGGTTTAAATCATGAGTGGTATTAGTGGAATAAAGTACACTGAACTGTTTGAGTTAGTATGGTCGGATCACCTGCAAGAACACCGAATGAAGCTCAAGCACCTGAGATCTAGACATGATATCAGAGCAAAAGTTTTGGTACTTTTGTAGTCCGTAGCTAGAATAAACTACCTCTAGCATTAATAGAATGCAGAACCGTAGAGGTCTTCAAATTAGCGCATATAAGTGTCGGTTTGTACGTTTGCTAAAATTATTGTTATTTTATTGTCGCATGTCGTTGTAACCTCATACTACATGATAGTATAGTGCATGCTTGTGTTTTGCTCCAATCTTTTGCATCAGCTGAAGAAGTTGGGTGGGATCCGAAGTACATGGCTATTATTCGGTTGCCGGTGCAAAGAAGCAGGGCGCTCGTTAGTCGCCTTTGGAAGTGCCTTTGGAAGTTGAATTGAATTGACTTGAACAGGGAAGTCAAAGGAACCGATGACTAAACGCATATTGCAGTGAACTTCTTCCATCGCTCCAGGTTCGAACACAACATGACAACTGTACAAAAGGGCTGGCCAGCCGAACAACCTCCTCGTGGCGCAAACTGGTTGGTTCGGGTTCACCCCGTTCCAGCATGCAGTTAACACAGGCGACACGTTCAAGGACGATCAAGTAGCAGAAAAACACACATCTTATATAAACCCAGCTAAACACGCCCATATGCACACCTACGTACATTCCTATATCAACATCTACTTTGGATTTGGTTTTCGCTAAGTCCCTGGACTTCGTGACTGACGTTTCATACGGTGCACCTCTAGGGTCCAGCGATCACGTATGCATATCCTTTCGATGTGCTCTTTCAAGGCACCAAGAGACCGTTGTTGAATTACTTCCGAATAGTTGGCTGGCGGACTTTAGTGAATGCGAACTAAGGCTTCAGTTCTGAACTGTGAGATCGCCATGACTGACTCTGTCCAGTCAGCCTGGGATAAATTTAAGGCATACCTTACGGAGGTTTCCACTCCCTATATTCCACTCATTGGGAAAAGAGGGTTAAGGGCACAGCCTCCATGGATAGATACTACAGGCAAGTTCCTACTCAAGAAACGGTCTAGATGCTGGCGAACCTACCAAGCAGCTCCATCAGCCAGCGCCTATGAAAGTTATCGAGCGATTAGAAATAAATGTAAGCAACATCTCAGAACTGCTCGTCTCCAGTACGAGCAGGGTTTAGCGGACTCGACCGCAGCTAATCCCAAGAAGTTTTGCTCACTTTAAAAGACGCAGCGGGGCAAAGCTGTCTATTCCAGCGTTATTGCGAGCAGACGGGACTCGTGCGCAAATTGACTATGACATGGCTTGCATACTGAGTGATCATTATACTGGGGTCTTTGATCGGGGACCTATTTACCATAGGTTGTATTGGTTTATGAGTTCCAGTGGATTCTTGCTTAGATGAATTTAGCATAACGGAGACTCAGGTCTTCGAGCTACTGCAAGACATTAATCCCTCTAAAGCTTCCGGTCCGGATTACATTCATCCGAACTTGTTGCATGAATTGGCCACTGAGCTGGGTGGTCCTCTTACATGCGTGTTTTCAATATCCCTGGACAGCTGCATCCTACCTTCGGAATCGATGGAGGCAATCATCTGTCCGATTTTTAAGGGCGGTGACAGCGCTCTACCCGCGAACTACCGGCCTCTTAGTTTGACAATCGTAGTAGTCAAGTTGTTTGAAAAGCTAATAATGGATTCAGTGGAGAATTACCTGAATAAATTCAACCTTCTCAGTGTTGCGCAACATGGATTCCGCAAAGGATTTTCATGGCAGACTAATCTACTTGTAGCTCCTGCAACCTGGGCCGAAGCGGTAGAGAATGCCCAAGCTGTAGACGTGCTATTCGTAGATTTTTTGAAAGCTTTTTACACTGTTCCACATCCTCCGCGCTCACTAAAGTTGAGGTCTTACGGGATATCTGGTCGCGCCCTTCATTGGGTGTCTGCCTTCCTTAAGGGGAGGGAACAGTGCGTACGTGTGGGGCATAGCCTTTCGCTCAGTGAAGCTGTCCTTAGTGGCGTCACGCAGGGCTTAGTATTTGGGCCATTGTTGTCCCCGAGCTATGTAAATGACTTTCCGGGAGAGCTATCGGTGTCATCAGTACTGTGCTGAGGACCTTAAGCTCTGGAATACTGTGGATATCCCGAAATGTCCTGAGGCAATTCAGCGTGCCTTGGATAGGCTCTGGGAATGTTCTACCTTATGGTTGATGCTCATAAATAGGGCCAAGTGCTCTTTTCTCCGAATCGGAGCTGCAAATCCTCCCACCCGATATGTTGTCGGCGGTGGTGTACTCCTTATTGTCACTCAGCAGGTTGCTTTAGGAGTCGTACACGCATCAGCACTTCATGCTGGAGGCAACTGGAAGAAGGCTGCTCTTCGAGGTTTTCGTATGATGTGGTTTATCCGCCGCTCTTTCGGAATCCTGAATGGCAATTTGATTGTGAAGCCATTATCAGCAGTAGTCCGGCCCCACCTGGAATATTTTATTCATGCTTGTCCACCATGTTATAACCGAGAAAAAATGGACTTGGAGATGGTGTTACGAGTGGGCACTCGGCTAGTGCAGGGTCTACGGGGACAGACGTATCCTGAACTCTTGCTCAGTTTCGGGATGTGAATGCACTACCGAAGGATAATAGAGGACCTGATTCTCACTTATCGTACTTTGACGGTTCAGATTGGCCCGGACTTATCAGGGCTATTTGCCCCCTCTACGTTACCTAATCTCTAAGGTCACCCAGTGAAACTGCATAAACCACGGTCAGATAGGATTAGGACGGAAACTCGTCTATCGCGCCGAGTTATAGATCGCTGGAATTCGCTTCCAGCTCACGTGGTTAGGGAACCTACGGTCAAGGGCTTTGCGCGCCTGCTCGATGCTGCTGTGTGGCAACAGCAAACCTTTCCTTTTTCCTAGCTGACTCACCTTCACTTTTCAGTTCTTTTTTAATGACTCAAGTATCTTGGTATTCCACTTGCTTAGCTCTTTCCACTTTCTATTTTGCCTTATGAATTTACCTTCTTCTCTTTCTTACATCACGTAACCGACCCAGCAGGGACTGCTAGGGTAGGATACGTGGGCATTAATTGATTGGACAGGGTGTGATGCGGTCTTTGTTTTATGTCGATCAGTATTTCAAATTTCTCCAACTCCCGGTTCAACGGCCAGCCGAAGAAGGAACACTCACGGGATAATCCTATGGTTCCAGTCCCGCTTGAACTTGAACTTGAACATATGCAACAATCCCATTGTTTCATTGTATATTAAGTGATCATATTTGTAGTGTTTACTTGATCATGCTTGTGCAGGCCTGCCTCGCTTAGTCGAGAATAGACGTTTTATTTATTTATTTATATGGATGACATGCAAAATTTTACATCTTTTATTTGTATCATATTTTTCTCCTAATATGCACGAATAATAATGATGCGTATGCCTAAGATACACGCATGCATATACGTAATGAGCAGCGGTACAACGTTAACAGGCAAATGGTAAATAGGTTTTGCTTCCCGTTAACCTTACACTCCTATTCTTCTCCGGCACTATTCCTTCCCTCTTCCATGTATTAGCTGTCTCCTTTACATCCGCCGCTTACTAGGCGTTTGAGCGTCCAGCCGTCTACGATGTATTTATTTTGCGTTGTAGCTCTAAGAGTCGATTACGGCCAGTCATGCTACTTAGACAAGAATGAGCTTGGTACGCAAGACCGGAGAAATTTTACATCAGTATCCAATTACTACATTTGAAGTACCGATAATTCAACCTAAGTAATCAATGTTGAAACATACTTTATTCACAGTCGCCTCCCACTCCAATTTCCAAGCTGCTATTGCCCCAGCTGTTCCACACACTGCGACGTAGTCGCAGCACCATTAACCCGCAAAACCTGGTGCACAATAAATTGTTTCTTGTCATTTTTGGGCGCGATTCCCGGCTCTCTTGCTGGCCTTGCAGTTTCTTTCAATTCTGTGCAAATATGATATTGCATTTGTTTAAATGTGTCAGAAGCCAGATACGCACCGTCACCTTGCAAAACCTAGTGCGCAATAAACAGTTTATGGTCATTTTATAGCATTATTCCCGGCTATCTTCCTGCCTTTGCAGTTTTATTTAAATCTGTACAAAGGTGATATTTCAAGTGTTTGAATGTGTCGGACACCAGATACGCGTCACGATGAGTATCCTTGACTCCGTACGCCATGGGTTTTGGGACCATCTGATTGCACTAACGCGATTAAATTTGAATTTCCGTGGTGCCAATTGGTACATTCGTTTTGCGGCGTGAATCATTTGCCTTCATAGTACTATAGAATTGTAGCATAAATTGATGTGAATCGTTTAGTATTATTACATGGAATGTGATGTGTTAACATTGTACTGAGTTAAAGTTAGTGAAAAAAGGAAGGCCGAGATTGTGGCGGAAAAATAACAGATGGGAATTTGTGTAAATTGCTTTTAACAAATATGCCGTTATTTCTGATAAAGTAACACTTTATACAGTTGCATGTATTGAAACTGCAACTAACCGTCTACTGTAAACGGAAAGCACTTTTACAATGGAGCAGATATAAGGTTGAGAAAGCTGCACGGAATTTTGCTTGCACTAACAATGTTCACGGAGGACAGGAAGTGCTACAGTCTAAGGCAAGGCATGTACCTAGTTTATTCCTAATGATGGGAAATACGTATATAATAAGTGTGCAACCTACTTTGGATGCCTTGAAGGTAACCTGCAAGTCAATGTTAATTGGTAAATGGTAAGAAGTAGGAAAGAAGTAACTGGTATGACGATGGCATCACTATGTGCATAGTTGAGGAAATACGGAATGAGATATTCAAAGTTAATAAGGAATGCAGGGTAACACATATATTATGTTACCATAATGCATTGCCTGGTAACGGTTACTCGGAAATGCATGAGGTGATAAGGAATAACTATTGGTTTCAGTGAAAGGGAATACGTAATTGTGGGAACGCTTTGTTGTTAGGTTGTGTTTGTTGCGAAGTGTTAGGCAAGTAAGGGTCATGTGGAAGGTGTTCATATTGCCAGATAAATAAGTTACCTGCGTATTTACTGGGGTAATTGTATGCCTGATTCTGAAATGTATATGTGTGTATTTACACACGTATACCTATATACGTATATAAATTTGCAAGCACCTGCGTTAATATTCAACCTATGTGTATATGTATATATATATTTGTGTATAATTATAAGTATACATATGGTTGGCGGCATCCGGTTTCGGATTTGCCTGTCACTGTGGCAAGCCACAGGACGCCTGCGCCTACAGAGGGACCATGGATCGCTTGCGCTGCACCACCCACAGCTCCAACCACATACCCCATATCCAGTGTAAACCCGAAGGAATAAGACCGGGAGGCATGCGGATGAGAACCACGTTCCATCAACGGAGCCGGCGCACACTCCTTCACAGGCAAACACAAGCACGCTCTATTTGGGGAATCAAGCGCACACAAGGCGGTGGCTGGACCGTAGTCCGCTCCACACTGAGTGCATGGAACCGCTCTTTGAGCCTAGCATGACCACATGAACCGTGCACCCCGTCCCCCCCCAGCAACGACCAACTGTCTCCTGGAGCCAGTATGAACGATGTAGTGGGTAATAGACAGGTAGGCACCTTGTCAACATACACATCAAGCGCAGCCACACCGGGGCTATCAAACAACAGCCATTCACTTTAAAGGACAAGCTGAAATTAAATGAATCCAACAGTGCACACAGATACGGTGGCATAACTCTTCGCTAATTTGCCATATGAAGTAAGTCGGTTAACAACAAATCCGTGATAAGTAAGAAATGTTCACAAGTTACTTAAAAATGCTACAAAACGCAACAAAATTACCGAAGATAAGCGCAATTAGTGTAAGCAACGTGGCCAGTTAATAGAACATTATTCAGGGAGGCAGAACAAACCAAAAAAACATAAGCACGCTGTATTTGGGGAATCAACCGCACACAAGGCGGTGGCTGGACCGCAGTCCGCTCCACACTGAGTGCATGGAACCGCTCTTTGAGCCTAGCAAGGCCACAAGAACCGTGCACCCCGTCCCCTCCAGCAACGACCAACTGTCTCCTGGAGCCAGTATGAACGATGTAGTGGGTAATAGACAGGTAGGCATCTTGTCAATATACACATCAAGCGCAGCCACACCGGGGATATCAAACAACAGCCAAACACTTGAGAGAAAGAGAAAGAAAAAGAGAAAAACTCGATTAATGCATAAGGAAACGGTGACATAAACCTTAATTAAATAGCATACGTAATAAGTTGTTTACAAACAAATCCTAGCTAAGTGCACGAGGTCAGGAAGTATAGTTCACGGAATGCCACGAACACAAAAATGTTATGGAAATCGAATACAATTGGCTGAAGCTATGTGTGCAAGTTAATGGAATAGAGTACAGGGAGATATTCATATGAGAAAGGAAAGCATTAGGCACAAACTGTAAACCCACCACCTGAAATAGAGAGACTTAGCATGCAAGCACGCGGTTAGTAAATCGAAATCAGCGTGCCTACAAACGCTGCGCCGGCTCGTCGTAATCCTCTGCAGGACCCGTCGTCGCTTCTGTAGTGGCCCCAAATGACACAGCGCATGGCCCACTAGACATTTATATGAGAAAGAAAGGCATTAGGAGGGAACCGAAAACCCACCACCTGAAATAAAGAGACTTGGCATGCAAGCATGCGGTTAGTAAATCGAATTCAGCGTGCCTACAAACGCTGCGCCGGTGCTGCCTACGTTCACTGCGGGACCCGTCGGCGCTTCGGCAGTGGTCCCGAGTGACCTCTCTCATGGCTCACTAGGCCTGCCTGACTAAGGCACTCGCGACCGCATGTTCTACAACACAATGCGCTCGATGTCGATGGAGTACAATTCATCGGTGCTTGCCGCTTCCGCACTTGCCGCTTCTTCTCTGCATGCATGAGGGCTTTCTCCCGCACCTCAGCAACTGCCTTCGTGATTAGATCGCGCCATGCACCACGATCAACCGCCTTCGATTCCCATGATCTGCAATCAAGATTAGAACGTGAGAGGCTCACCTTAATCATGTCCTGGTAACGTAACTTGGGTTTCCACACATGCCGCTTCCCTACACTCAGCTGACCGTATAAAAGTTGTTTCGGTATTCGCGTCGAATCCATACGGCTCACATAACCGAGCCATCTCAGGTGTCGCAGTAAAAGTATACAGTCCACTGCATACATCCCACTTCGGCGCAACACTTCCGTGTCTGCAACTCTGGCGCCCCAGCCGATCCGCAGAATTCGTCGCAGACACTGCTGATGGAACCGCTCGAGATATCGCACATCCCGACGGTACATCGTCCACGTTTCACCGCCGTATAGAAGAACGGACAGTACCATGGATTTGTACACCATCAGCTTCGTGCCAATGCTAAGCTGATGGTTGTTCCACACTCGGTACTCAAGCTTCCCGAATGCCGCTGCCGGCCTTCGACACGCGAATACGCAACTCAAAATTGTAGCTGCTGATCAGTCGACATCACACTCCCAAGGTAGCAGAAGCGGGAGGTGGTTTCCAATACTTCAGCACCAATGCTGATTTGCGGCAATATTGAAGATTGCACCTCCGGTGAAGGCTGAAAGAGACAGACAGTTTTGCTTGTGTTGATGGTGAGCCCGAATTTGGCCGCTGTCGAAGCCAGAGCACTAGTCATGTGCTGCAACTCATCCGCGCTGTGTGAAAACAACGCACAGTCGTCAGCAAACAGCAACATACGGATAGTCGTCTCACAGACTAGAGTTCTCGCACCGAAACGACGGATGTTCAGCAACCCACCATCAATACGGTGCTCCACACGAACACCGTAAGCACAAGCCGCATCAAATCACAAGACAACATTGCATGAAGATAGATATTAAACAGGGCAGGAGCTAAGACACAGCCTTGCTTCACACCAGAGACAACTGTAAAGTCATCAGAGGTCTCTCCACTCAGCTGCACTCTCGCTCGCATACCACTGTGCAGACATTCAATTAAACTTACAAACTTACGCGGGCAACCAAACTTACCCAACACCAGCCACAGTGCCTCGCGGTTCACCGTATCAAATGCCTTGGTGAAATCAACAAAAAGTGAGTACAAAGGCTGGTGTCGTTCTCTGCACTTCTCTTGCAACTGACGAGCCGCAAACACCATATCTATAGTGCTGCGACCCGAACGGAATCCACATTGCTCTTCCGCCACGTTTGGTTCCACAATCTGACTCACGAGGCGATTGAGCAGGATTCGCGCAATCACCTTGCCCACACAACTCAGCAAGTTGATGCCACGATAATTCGTGCAACATTGCTTGCTACCTTTGCCCTTGTACAGTGGTAGCACAAGGGCATCCTTCAGCTCAGCAGGCACCTCCTCCTCAATCCACCCGCGTTGCACCAAGTGGTGCAGCGCAGTCAACAACGCGGGTGCACCGTGTTTCAATACTTCAGGTGGGATCCCGTCACCTCCGGCACATTTGCCGTTTCGCAGCTGAGCAAGTGCTCTCTGCGTCTCATCCAGTCTCGGCGTATCCGCCAGATCCGCCTTCACATCGTGCTGCTTCAGGCCATTCAATGTAGGCCAGTCGATCTCTGAACGGTTGTTCAAGAGACAGTCAAAGTGTTTCCGCCAGACCTGCATTATGTCTGCAGTCTGGGTGCAGGTAGCGCCTGAACTACCATCGATCAGTGTCCTCAGCGGCTCCAATCTCGGTCCATACACCGCCTTCAAGGAGTCAAAGAATTCCTTGTGTTGACGGCGTTCCGCCTAGCATTCCATCTGCTTCGCCTTCTCCGTCCACCATGCATTTTTAATGCGACGGAGCTCTCGGGTCAGTCGCCGTCGAAGTTTGCGAAACTGACTACTCTTCCCCAAGTCACTGGGGTCTGCAACATGTGCAGCAAATGCTGCATTCTTCTCTGACACCAATGCGTCAATCGTCACATTGTTGTCATCAAACCGATCAGGCCGCTTACAGTTTGCGCGCCCGATCGTCTCCTCCGCAGCAGCTGTCACCTTATCGTGAATGTGGTGCCACAGGTCGCCCACTGTGGCTATGCAGTCCACATCACCACACAGGCGTGCAGCCATCGCCTTCTCCAGCTCAGTACGTTTTGCAACAGTACCGAGGGAGAGAACGTCAAATTTACGCCGATTCACGGCGGGAGTGCAATACATCGATTTACGAAAATATATGTACAGTTTGGTCCGAACCAACTTGTGATCAGTGCCACACTCAGCTCCACGCAGTACACGTGTCATGCGCACTTCACGCATATCACGCTGACGTACGATGACATAGTCGAGCAGGTGAGCGTGACCACTCCGTGGGTGCGTCCAAGTTGCTATATCACTCGCACTCAGTGCAAACCGAGTGTTCGTGATCGTCAGGCCGTGAGTGGCACACAGTGAGAGCAGCCTGTCACCGTTCGCATTCGCTGAACCAATGCCATGCGCACCGATAACATCTGTCCACACCGATGCTTCACGCCCAACGTGCGCGTTGAAATCACCCAGCAGAAATAGTCGGTCGCTCTTCGGCACAGACCGTATCACGGAGGATAGCTCAGCGTAGAACTGATCACGCGTGTCATCAGGAAAACACATGGTCGGACCGTACGTGCTTATAAAAGTAGCAAACTTACTTCTTCCGAGTCGTAGGCGAACAGTCATCAGTCGCGCGCTTATGCCCGTTGGTTCACCCACCAGCTGGCCATTCAGGCGGTCGGATATTGCAAATCCGACCCCATGTTCCCGTGGAGCTGAGGCGGCGTTGCCCACCCAGTAGAATGTGTAGCCAGCACCTGCTTCATGTAACTTACCTTGCTCAGGGAGCCGAGTTTCACTGAGCGCCGCAATATCGATGTGGTAGCGTGCCAGCTCCATTGCGACCAGTGCAGTGCGTCGCTCCGGGCGCTCGCTCGAGTTCCGGTCCAGTAGTGTGCGCACGTTCCAGCACCCGATGCTGAGTGCTTTGCGCGCAGGCATACGATTGCATTGTTGGGCAATCGCACGCGAGGTGGTCGTTGTGCTTCGGAGGTTTGCTTGAGGGACTCCACCCGGAGCCTTTGGCTCAATAGCCTGACCCACAAGACATATACATGTATATATATGTACATATATATACATATATACATAGCGGTATATATATTATATATATATGTACATATATATACAATGCAGCATACGACGACAGTTTATGCCTTATTATGTGCAGTTAAAATATTTATCTGGCAGTATGAAAGCCTTTCAAATTATTCCTGTTTGCTTAGCACTTCGCAACGAAATCGACCTAGAAGGATAGCGTTAACATAAGTGAATAATCACCTTCAGTAACACCAATAATAAATGATAATCCGTACATGGTGGTTTCAAATGACCCCTTTATGAACACATCAACACGGGAATGGAAAATGCCCTCCGTTGGTAAATCGTTGTCCAATTCGGATATCCTTTTCTGTATGTTGTCAACAATGCACATAGGGATGCGTTTGTCATTGCAGTTACTCCTTTTGCACTAAATCTAGTGCTTGCAAAGTACATTCTCGTGTTGATTACCTTCAAAGCATCACCATCGGCAGTCACAACGACACACCAGGTATGCAACGGAAACCCAAATGAATGTGCCCCGGGGACATGTGGGGGGTGCAGGTGGATGAAAGCACACGGAATGCGCATGCTGAGCGGTGCTGCGCTCCAGGCGTTTGGCACGGAAGCAATGTTGGAGGGTGCGAGGGACATCATGCCGGTGCAACCATTCCCTTCAAGCAGGAACCGTATATCGGTGCACGAAATGTGAAGTTTCCGTAATAAGTAAGCAAGCGTGCGAGGAATGGCAATTCATATAAAAGGGGCATGCATAGGGTAAACGACATGTGCACATCGATGGAGTGAACTTGTGTAGACCCTGGAATGCAGTACTAACGGACGGTTGGGACGGTTGGGCTATTGCGACGGTACTCACATTTAGATGGTTGATGCAACCGTTACACAAACATATACGGGCAAAGGTGACGTACAATATATAGATATGCACCCTGAATTCCGTTTGTGCATTAAACGTTATGTCCGTCGGTGTATACCAGTGTTGAAGCGGAACAGCCTAGGGGGAAATGCACAGGGCGAGTAGGTGTGTGACGTCCATAAGAGGTTACTAAACTGTGCCATTGCAATCGGTTTCATGGACCTAGATGCTTCCAACCTCGTGAATGGAAATGGTACACCGGGAGGCGTGTGCCACAAGCGTCCTTGCGTCAAACGTACACGTTGAGGGTATGCTTCAGATGGGGAAAGGGGAAGGGGCTTGGTAAATGCAGCACCATAGGTAGATGCTCCGCTGACATATGAAGTTGGAAGCGAACGGAAATCTGCCCCACCTCGCGGGTGAGCTGCTTGCAGGATGGTTACCAGGAAGCAAGAACACTGAGAAAGGGTTTTTGGATACTTAAACACGTACCTGAAATGGAGTGACCCGGCATTTAATAAGGTTTACTATACACCTTTGTTTTTGCAGTAGGGTAACTGACGGCGCGGGGTAAATGGAAGGTACGGTTAACCGCTTGCGGATAAATGTTAATTCGGTGGTAGCTCAGAAAAGGAAGTTATCACAGCTAACCCAGTTTACCTGCGGATAGGTGAGGGCCACAGTGACAAGGGAATCCGAAACCGGGTGCCGCCAGTCATATATATGTATACATATAGATATGTGTATATATATGTATATATGTGTGTACCAATTGATAATAAGTAAATGAAGCTTTTGTTCTCGAGTAGGCGAGGCACGCCTTTACAGGCATGTTACTTATGTAGATGAGCATAAATGTATCTGGTTTGCTAGATATTTGTATGTACGGGTATAGGCATATTGCTACAAATGTAGACGTATATACATATGTAAATATATGTGTGCGTGAATATCTATATATACAGATAGTTATTTCTTGCATGCATTTATGTATACGTGTACATATGCATAGAATTACTTAGGTGTGTTGGGGTTTGACTAGCCACCGGGCACACGCGCCTACAGAGGAATCATGGGTGGGTATTGCTGCACTACCCACGGCTTCATCTACACAGCCCAAATGCAGTCTAAAAGTACGGAAATCACATCTGGGAGGCATGTGGGTGGAAGGTAGATTTTCTGAAGGTAGCCGGCGCACACCCTTTAACAGGGAAACACAAACACGCTGTACTTTTGGAATCAAGCGTACACAAGGCGGTGGCCGGATCATAGTGCGCTGCACACTGAGTGCATGGAACAGCTAATCGAGCCTCACACCGCCACAAGGACCGTTCACCCCGTCACGTCCAGCAACGAACGACTGCCTCATGGAGCTAGTGTGGATGAGATAGTGCGTAAGAAACAAGAAGGCACCTTGTCAACGCGCACATCCAGCGCAGCTACATAGGTGAGAGCAAGCACACGGCAGTCATTGGAACGTACAACAGGAAAAAAATGAAATCAGTGATGCACACAGAAAGGTGGCATAACTGTTCTCTAAATTATCGTATGATATCAATTGGTCAGCAAGGATATCGCGATAATCATTAAACGTACACAATGTAGTTACAGATGATACAAAGGGAGATTCACAATCCACCGGTTTTCAAGCAGGAGGTACGAAAGTTTATGTGCCTGGATAACATAAGACGCCTTTTCAACATCTGTGATTCTGATGACAACCTATTTGAGACCGGCCCCGATGGGGCGTAGATCACATTTTGGTCAGCTCTAGCGCAACTTTGTATTGCGCTCAACTAGGCTCCATGACAGGAGCATCTTGGGCTCACAGGTACTCCCCATACTTTGCGGTCCCTGTCACACCACGTGAGAGATCTTGGCCCGATCAGTTGCACGCATCTTACAGATGTTAGGACTGCTATTCCGACCACAAAAGATATTCAGCCCACCCCAGTAGTAGCTGAGCGCTTTACTGGCTCCCACCGACACTTAGTTAAATAGGAAGTCTTGAAATAGTAGAAGCTACCGCAAAGGCAACCTGGAAACACTAATCGGTAGCTCAAATCCTTTGATAGCTCCTTCTCGACGTCCAGTTTCTTACTGCTCAACAGATCAGCACGTAAAGCAGCCTTGTACTATTGAATGGGAGCATCTTAAGCCTGTAGGCACTGACCAGGTAGGATATTGCATAGCAATGGGGAAGCAATCCGAACGGACAAACTTTACTTCACTTCTCCCTTCTCTTCTACACTTTGGTTCCTTCGTCTCCATCTCTACCCCATAGTATTTTACAAATACCTAGTCCACTTTGTCTCTTGCGAATACTTATACTTGTGACCCATGAGTCACGTCTAATAAAAACATTTTAACAACATTAAGCCTCATGTGAAATGCCAGGTTCTAGCGTTGTTGCTTTAATTGAAGCTTTTTCATTAAGTCTGAGCACTAGTTACTATAGTCAGCAGTTTCCAAACACTATCAGTAGGTTAGCCGCAAAATAAAAAATATATCTTTCTTATTGTTGACAGTGAGCGCACTTTAAAAGTTCTAGACCCAATAATCAGACATTTTGCTCTCCACTTATACTCTCTTGGCCCCTTATAAATAAATAAATAAATAAATAAATAGGTATATTTCTAGAGTTGCCAGAGGCTGCACCCTAAAGGGTTCAGATCAATGCTTACATAAATCCGATGCTCTTGCATGGAAGTAGGTAAAATATAAGTATATGTTCATCGTCAGCAGTTACAAATGCATTGGCATTGTTTGATATACAGCTACTGGGTCGCAGGCGCCCACCATGACATGTTTCTGGTTCCTGCGGGTGATATTATACTCCTTGTTCTTTTGTGAAAACTTCGCGGAGGTGTAGTTGTGCCATTTCTCCTTGGAACAGAATCCAATTCGCCGAAGTGCACTTTAAATTGCTCGCACATTAATTGGCCACGCAGTTGCCCTAATTGTGCGCACATGGAAGAAAGGAGTGAAGGGATTATAAGGCATACGAAAAGTGGAAAACAATTCCGATAAATGCGGACAAAAATAGAAACAATTTATCTGGTATACATGTGCCTTTCGCTATTGTCAACACTAGTAGACAGGCATAATGAAAACCAGATCCTCTTCTTTAACTGCTTTTGCTCGTAAAACACTCGCATTTCCAGATTTCATTTCACTGGCACGAAGGCTAACCAACTACAGAGAGGCCCACGTCACACTGGCTGGCTGGAGCACCAGAAACTTTGCATCACCACTTTTCTTATCTTGGCCGTCCGTGTGTCATTTATCTTTTAGCTGGCTCCAAAGCCTACCATGCGCTATGCGTAATGGCGGGTGAACGACCAGCTCCCACTGGTTTTTGTTACTATTCTACTCCTGATTTACCTTATCGCTCTTTGCTTAGGGTGCTAGAACAGCTCTTGCCAGGAAAATCACGAAAGAAATAGTCGGTGTGACATTAGAGTACCAGTTAACATTGCCAACTGGATGAACACCGCCGGCACTATCTTCGGAACTTAAAAATGGAGAGAAATAAATCGAAATTCATCAAAGAGCTGCACAGTAGTGTGCAGCTACACATGAGGCATAACAATACCTCAAGTATGAGCAAGCTCAACCACCAGAAGTAGAGTTGTTAAAGCCCAACCAATGTAGACCAAAACGGATTTCACGCCCAAATGCAATTAGCTAAATTTTACTACATTTTCCCATGCTTATTTCTTTATTATTGGTGGCAGGCTCCTATAGCTCACTGACGTTAGAGACAGAGCCTCATGAATATGGAAAATGGGCTCTAAGGGATAAATCTTGTGATGTTTAGCTAAGTAATGTGTGTATTTTGTGGGCCGAAATCTGTCAACGGATCTGAAAGATCCCCAGGGTTACTCAGGTAGACCTGGCTCATGCGGGCTTGTTGTAAGCTTTAGAAAAGCTTAGAGGCTTAAAAATGCTAAACTCTATCTTACTGGTTGTTTATGTGGCTCAGTATCCACTGAAAATGGTATGCTCTGACCTTCTAACCGTGAGTTAAGTACAAGGTCCCCTGAATTCCCATGTAGATATAATATTCGCTGCTGGATTTCTTGCGTTTTCCCGCAAGATCATCCCTTATCTGCATATATTTGTCATGTATGCCTGCAAAGTTTACTTTTCGGCCACCTGCGCAGTCCGTAGTTGTCGCAGGGTATTACGGGCTCATTAGAGCATTTCTGGATAGCTATGCCTATCTAGAACATACGCCGCTTCCCTACATTTTATATTTTCTTTTCTTTTTTCTGCTATCAGCTTGCAAAACAGAAAGCCATGTTTAGCGAAAAATAAAAATGGCCTTATTCGTAGACCATCATTTAATTGCGAACAACTCGCAAACTACTGCACGTATTGTGTTGCTTTTACGTTCAACGTATTCAGGCGCTAAAGCTGGTCCAGACTAGTGTAATTTTGTGCCCATTTAAGCGGTATTCTAACTGTAGAAAGGCTTTTTCTTTTATCTGAGAATAACTCAGGTTGAAATTTTGCGCCGGAGAGCAATATCAGCGTAAGAAAAGAAGGGCTATATTTTCTTTAAATTGGTATTTTTCTACTGAATCGCGCAGATTTATTTTCTCTCTTAGCAGATTGTTTCTATTTTTGTCCGCATTTATCGGAATTGTTTTCCACTTTTCGTATGCCTTATTATCCCTTCACTCATTTCTTCCATGTGCGCACAATTGGGGCAACTGAGTGGCCAATTAATGTGCGATCAATTTAAAGTTTACTTTCGGCGAATTGGATTCTGTTCCAAGGAGAAAAAGCACAACTACACCTCCGCGAAGTTTTCACGAAAGAACTAGGAGTTTAATATCGCCCGCAGGAACCAGAAACATGTCATGGTGGGCGCCTGCGACCCAGTAGCTGTATATCAAACAATGCCAATGCATTTGTAATTGCTGACGATGAACATATACTTATATTTTACCTACTTCCATGCAAGAGCATCGGATTTATGTAAGCATTGATCTGAACCCTTTAGGGTGCAGCCTCTAGCAGGTCTAGAAATATACCTATTTATTTATTTATTTATTTAAAGTTACGCAGGAGAAGCGCAATTATCAAACCCATGATGTCGCAGTACCGGAGTCAGGATGATATTTATCTGTAAAACCACGCCGCTTTATACACTGCGCATAAGTGGCTACAGAGTTGCTATTCTGTCATGTTAGGTAACACTGCGAATGTGGTGGAATATGGATGTAATGGAAGAAGGGCAGCGGTACTGCACTACTTCAGTAGATGTCACTTACGACTGGAAGGAAGGATTACCGTTACGGTAAGTTATTAAACATAGGACCGTGCACGCAGCCGTATATGTAAGTCGGCTGAGGAATGACCCTGGGCAATTGGTAGGGGCAGGTGGTGTGATATGGAAGGTAATGCCCCAGATGGAGTTAACAAATGCAATGCACCGTAAAGGGCATGGTAAAAGTAATAGTGATATCTTATCGTCATTGTGTGCATAACAGGTGAGTAACCTCTGCTATTGCGTGTCGCTGGGCATACCACTGCAGCTCTGCTAGCTAAGTAATGATATCAAACCAACGGTACCTCTGACGAGGTGTCACTGAAAAATCTCATGACCGCTGCTGTACTTGTGGGTAGAGGCTCCGGTATGATGAAGTGTGCAAGTGGGCAAGGATCACCACGGTGATTCATGGCGAGGCCGTAATCCTATGATTTGCAAGCACAGGTAAGAGGTGTATGCAGTGTATCAGTCACCGTCAACCGTGGGCTATCGCGCTGGCTGTCACTTATCGAACTTGAGGATGCGTCACGGCAACTGGGAGAACAACGGGCGTCTCTTCACGTAGTACCTAACAAAGTCTTGTACTACGATCTCTATTACCATGCATCATAAGGATTTCCAGGCAACAAACATTCTACCCATCGGTTGAAAAGTCGGCAGTCCATCGGACTGCATTACCCCGTCCTTGTGATTATAATTGCTGGTGCCGACCAGAGGCATCATTCAAAAACGGCAGGGCACATACTATGCATAGAGATGAGTTGGTGGAAATAAGCTTATGCGCGTCATAGTGTAACGGTGATAAACGGTAAAGGTTGGTGAGGAAATGTAAGCACGCCACAGGTAGGAATGAGATGTCCAAAAAAGGTGACTAACCTTTGGTATTGCAAGGAATTTTGTTGACTTCGATGTATCCAATATGACAAGAAGGGTATTGGCCACAACGCAGACATATGGTGTTTAAACCATTCAAAAATATTTCCGAACTCGTGGGTGAGCTGCTGCATGGCTCGTTACCCACGATTCGAGAACACTGAGAAATGGTTTGTGGATCCTCTAAACACGTGGGGGACCATGACTGTGGAACTGCATTAACAGGTATCTGCAATGGAAGGACGCATTAAGTGTAATGGCAGATTGATGTCCATGACTGGGAACAGTGCTCACGTGCTGACTTTGCTGAGATGGTGTGTAGATCGAGCATACAGGTATATGGATACCATGACATGGTTTATAAGGGGAAGGTGACAGAACGGATACCAAGAGACACATGTGAGGTATATAAACTATATTAGGTATGAAATCCGTCTTATTGGTTCGCGTAGCATTGACTTACGTGGATGGGATAACGTAGGTGACGGGGTGAGCTTCCTGCAACCTACTGGTAAGGGAAGACAGATGCAATTAATTCGCGGCAGTGAGCCCGACTTGTGCTTTTTAACCCTACATGTGACAGTGATGCGGCGCGGCTGCCATAGGTGAGAAGGTTATGGAAAGCGATTGCAGTTTTCCATTTACTGTTTGGCGTAGGGAAACTAACGGTGTCCGGTTGATGAATGGTGCGATTAACCGGATGTGCATGCACCTTAACGGGGTGCTGGCAGAGAAGCAATGAGCTGCGCATAGGATTGGGCCTGCAAAACATAAATTATCACAAAAATGGTGTGGTACCCGTGAGTAGCTATGAAGTATGTATCACAATGGGAAGCAATACTTTGGAAAGTATGCATTGGCATGCGTACTTCGGAAGGGAAGTGCGGACGCAAGAATTTCTTGTGTTGCCTGGTTCGCGGGGCATCTAGCAAGCCGGTTACTCACGCGAAATGCGAAGGTCCCGATGGTGGAAGGTTAGCAGACGCTTCATGCACGTCGATGTTAGGGTGGATGTTTCGCAACCGCGTCGGAAGTTAGAACGTACCGGGGCATTTCACACTATACCGGAACCGCAAGTGCGACCATCTATGCACGGTGCAGGCCATACGTCCAACGCCGTTTACAAAGGTTTCAAAGTAATGAGTCTAACGCAAGATTCATAACATGATTAATGCAAGCTTACCGTGGCATCCCCTTTCGGCCGTGCGGCACCTGTACCCCCACATTGTTCACTTCACATTCGCACGTTTTCATATCAGCAGCACACTTCAATACCGTCTGCTATAACAGAAATGGGCACAATGGAAGTACACGGAAATTTTGCATACCTGCAGCGCCTGTCATGCTACAACCTTCATGCAGCTGCCACAGACACAAGGTTAAGCAAGAGAAGCAAACGAATTCTTCATCACCAGCATAGCACACACATGAGGCATGGTAGCATTTGGAGCACGCGTCGCACATTACCCATTGCACCGAGTCCCCACGAACTTCCACATCATCCTCCTGCTGACATACTCCGCAGAGGTCGTCTGAAACCAATCCCTGAGTATGGCGTTTCGGTTTCGCGGGAACCTTGTAGCCGGAGGATGTACGGGTGTGCAGTTCACGGGAGTCTTTGCCCATTAGCACACTTTTACTGGGGCTCACCTCCATCACACGGCAATTTAGGGCGATTTACGCTTCCTGGACCCAGGTGCCGAGGTGGATGGACCAGGTGGCGCGGTGGCAAGTTCAGGGCTGACGTCATTTGCATGCGTTACTTCCACCGGGGCAGGCGCAAACACCTCCGACGCGCTGGGTACCTCCGACGTTGCGCCACCCTGTGACCCTCCCGGCGTAGACAACCCGCACAACATCCGAACGTTTGCCAACTGATCTAAATGACGTGGAACAGGGCACCTGGACGTCCGACCAAACAACTGAAAACTTGCTTCCTTTGACATCAGCAACACAACCATTTTCATGTACGTCAAAGCCGCCGAGAAGTTATCAGATCCACAACTGCACAATTGCGTGCCAATGTCAGCCAAAACATCTTACGTCTTGCGAAGCTTCATGCTGCAGCTTACAACCGCATCGCTATCACCTTGGCGATGGTCTCGAAGCTACACACCGCCATCCGATGCAACACTCTCTGAGGAGGCTGCGGGAGGTTGCCGGGGTGCGATCCACCGACATCCATGCAGTATGTTCTCCGCCGAGTGCCCGTGAAGCGCAGCCACATAACAAATGTGAGCACAGGGGAGTCTCCATTGCCGACTGATCTCGCAATCACATGCACTGCCCCGTGTGATGTATACTCGACGCACTTTAGAACGAGGGCAGGTTACTAACCAATAAGGGTCATCAGACCGACGACCGAGAACGGTCGATGCACGGAAATGAGCTAGGAAAACATTGCCTGCGAAATCGCTTAGCTGTGCAAAAACACAAGCCACTGAGGACACCTCCGATGGAACCGAAAGTAAGCTCATGCACCACCTAGCTATCATGCTGTTCCTTTCGTGGACGATATTGTTTACCCTATCCACCACGCAGGTGAACCGAGTTAGTAACGATGACCTCTCGGACAAATACACCTTCGGGTGCTTATTCTCGTTCTTAACCCAGTTGGTGGTGTGGCATCCAAAAAGGACAACATCCCTTAGGCGGTGAGCCGCCAAAGAGTCTGCGTGTGGAAGCCATGTGGCGCACGAATACCGGTAGCATTCTGGATTGCCACCCCGCACCGCGTTCAATATCCTTTCAAATACCGAGGCATCGCGTGTATATATCAGGTTATGAAGCCACGCGCACAACTGCATTCGGCGACCATCAGAGATCCAACGTATCCGACCGCAACGCCTAGCCATGTCCGCTTTCACATGGTAGCAGCAAAACACAAATTTCGCGTTGGGATAATGACGTCTAAACGCCCGCAACTGAGCAGCGGACTTATGCAGCGCCAAAGTGTAGCAACGTATGCTGCATGGCACCATCCCCCGCATCGCCGCTACCGCTTGCCCATAGTTGTATGACGTCTCATTAGGCAATAGGGAGTAGAAAAAGGAAATCCCCAGACCTGTGACGTCCACGAACATGCAGTACCACAATATGTATCCACCATGCTTGAGTTGGTGCGTCGCATCGCACAACAGAACCTCCCCATAACGCTTCACAATGCCACGAACTACCGAAGGAGAGAAGAACACATAACGAATCTGAGTGCCCTCAGACACCAATCGGCAAACACCGTGCCATTCCAAAATTTTTGCCACCTCCGACACTTCGCATGACGTCGCAGTTTGATGACGAATATGCAAAGTGCTCAGGTCCACTCGGATTACACATTTGCCGTACTCACGATAGATGAAGCGACGCAAGTCAGGTGTGCTATGAAAGCTGTCCATCAAACGCAGTACCTCCTTCTCCTGCAGAGGAGACAGGCGACGGTTTCATGCATACAGCCAGGGGTTACCCAAGTGGAAATCATGACTATGGATCGTGAAGTAACTTCGCACCACATATTTTCCATCCTTCAATACCACGGAGAATCGCGCCTAGCATTTGTAAGATTTGTATCTACAGGCGTTAGACTCCATGTGGAACAAATACCAACTTTCCGCCTGCCACGCGATCCAGAACGTTCACAATGTACGCAACGGTACAGGATGTAACCGTAGTCTTCCCCAACCAGCCACTGCTTCCGCCTTCCACGTTGATACGCCGCAGCAGATATAGAGTTAACTCAGGAAAACAAGTCGCCGTTTCAATCTGAGAACGTCCCAATTGTTCCTCCGTGTCATCAACACTTTCGTACTTCCCAATAACCAAAGACTTGAACAGCGCACTATCATTCACAAACATAGCGATAGCGGAAAAAGCAAGTATGGCCACCGCAATAATAAAACACACACCATGCATTTGCACCATCAACGGTTACCATTTCTATGGCATCATAATTAACACACCATCCCTTTCTCCACACACCATCCAGCTATTTCCAGGTATTGCACATTCATCCTCCTTGGCAACGTCGCTAGGTAACCTCGTTGCTATGTACCATTTGTACCACGGAACATCCCGAAGCAACACAATCTTTTGTTACGGTAATCATACGGACCCATGGAATCTAATTTCCGGAGAAGCTTCCTTGGGTGCTCTTATGACAGTTTTGATGAGTTTAATAGGTTGTTTTCGGACTTCATGCATCTTTAGTACGTCAATTTGGTATCAACCAGCGGCAGAAAGTGTAATGTGTCACGGGTGAAGTACGACAGGATCATTTATCGATGTGTCCGCTGCGCAAGTCGCAAGTCAACAATTACAGGAAGGAGACGTGTTTAGTAGGATTTTGATGCTATTATTCTAAATCTTTCAGCTAACGTAATACTAACTGCAAAGCGCGCGTTAACCTTATTAAAAGGGGACGCAAGCTGGAAGTCACAACCTTCGAGCTGTCTCATAATTACCCAGTTAACCGCTTTCTTTTTGAGCGACACCCCACCAATCGCCGTCTCACAGACGATGAGTACTTTCAGTGATGAGATTACCGCCGATCCGAGTACAAGTCAACAAACCGTAACCCATCATATTGCACGTGCACCTGGTACTAGTGATTTTTTCCTTACCTTTTATCGATAGGTTGTTGAATTTGAGCCGTCGGATTCCTCTCCACCAGAAGTATTATGCAGAATAGGGTGCCAAATTTAATTACTCTGTGCAATTTAAGCTCCCAGTATCACTTTATTGCAGCGTCGACATGGATGCTAGCCCAGTAAAGAAAACGCTTAGAGGGAGAAAAATTGTTCAGTTGAAAACTCTCATTCAATTACTCGACAGTAGGCTATACGTTCACATTACTCTTACATTACAGGCGGTGAATACGACTTTGTGTTATGATACCCTGCATGAGACATCTGCGTCCAAGGCACGAATATACTGAACAACGCCGAACCTTTTCTCGCTGTTTTCTGTTAAATACAATGCACCGTGGTTATTGCGGTTTCTGAGCTCCATTGGGCTTAAAGCATTTTTAACAATTAAAGGGAATAGCGGCACCTTAGCTGCCAGTGTACTAGGACCCAGTTGGGTTGACATAGCACACGGCTACAAGGCTCACGCTCGTTGTATATAGGTACCAACAGTGGCACATTTGGTGCCAATGTATTACGACCCAATTCTGTTGTAATAGTACACAACTCCAAAGCTCGCGCTCGTCGTATATAGGCTCCATCAGTGGCACATATGGTGCTAACGTAATGGGACCCAATTGGGTTGTCATAACACACGGCTAGAAGGCTAGCGGTTGTGGTATATAGGCTCCATCAGTGGCACATAAGGTGCGAATGTAATACTACCCAAGTGGGTTGTAATAGCACACGGCTCCAGGGCTTGTGGTCTTAGGATATCGGCTCCATCGGTGGTATATTTAGTGCAAATGTAATACGACCTAAGTGGGTTGCAACAGCACACGGCTCCAAGGCTGGTGCTCGTTGTACATAAGCTCCATCAGTGGCACATAAGTTGCGAACGTAATAGGACACAAGTGGGTTGTAATAGCAGACGGCTACAAGGCTGGTGCTCGTTGTATATAAATATAAATATAGGTATATTTCTAGACAAGCGCTAGATGCTGTTCTTGCGTGGGATCGGATCAAATTGTACATAACATCCATGCTCATGCATGGAGAAGAAATATAGTTAACAACTGCTTTTGATCGTGTTTATCTTTCCGAACAGTAAAGCAGGAATAAATACAAACGACGACATTTTTGAAGGCGGTAGGTTGGGTCTCCGTAGCTTATGTTCGAATTCTGCTCTTTTCACCGGCTACCGCTGCCAAACCTTGAGGTGCCTGATGCCATTAGTAAACGATCAATTAGATGAAATTTGAACCTTTTTCTTTGGTCACATCACCGCATTTCGAGCATCCATTAGTAGCGGGCTCATGGAAAGGAATAAGCAAGCCAAAATTAGATCGTAAAAGTGGAGGGTGGAAACAAAAGAAATAACAGTAGTGGCTAACAATTAGCCTTTCTTAGAAAAGTGCGACTGAAAGGCCGGCCCATTCAACTAGAAAATACACTAATATTGGAAAATGGAGCCAAAATATAGCCTAGAAACAGCATACCAGAACCGCAAACCTGGCGCGAAGTTCAAAGTGTAAATATCCAAACTGGCGGAATCAAAACCGTTTTGAGGCCGAAATGTTAACTATAACGAGGCAACAATGGGCGGTCTTGGACAAATCCTAGGCGCTGGTTGCGACAAAGGTAAAATAATTAAGTTAGGTGCAGTGGTTATGGAGATATTTGCATTTTTAGCGGTCGGCGGCGGATAGCGCCATGTTCGAGCCTCCGCTAAATTCACGTTCTGCTTTGGAAGCAGGTAAAGATAAAAGAAAGAAATAATACAAAAGCGGCTAGGCGTTAGAAGTTCCGAATATGGAGTAGTAACTGGGATTGCCTAAGATAAGGTGTAATTCGCTGCAGTAGCGAAGTATGGCGCAGTGGGCCGAAAAGCATACTTTCTCAGTAAAAGTAGTAAAAGTTGGGAAAAGAGACGGAAAGGTTTTAGGGAAATACTAGGTAGGCTGTAAAAATTATTATATAGGTAGAACAGCACAGGATATGGTGTAGCTAGCTCAGAGCCAGAATGCGACCATGTGCGATTTTCAGAGTATATTGGGTCGCAGAAGCCACTATGAATGTGGAATTCAACGTTTTGAATGTTCCGATGTGGATGCGAAAATTATACCAAAGCCGCATGAGCTGAGTCCATACGGATAAGACAATGGAATATATAACGCATTTTCCCCGTCTGAACTAGGATAACGCAAGCTTTTGCTACAGAAATATTACCAGTTTCGAATCTTTGAGGCTATTTTATACATCGTTATGGTTGTATCACTGACACTAATGAGCCAGAGTGATCTTACAGTGATAATAAAAAAACTAATGTGAGAAATTTCACAAAAATGTGTCCAGGTGAGAAAAACCTTGGGTTCCGCTTTGGTTAGACACGAATACCACTTCTTTTGGGGGTTGCGCCATCTCAAGCATGACTGATTAGTGGGTCACAGGTGCTAAATCACACGACTGTGCATTAAGTTGTTAGTTTAGAGCTCTATTTCTCTTAGCTGAGAGTCGGATGCAAGTGCCTGTGGTGTTGGACCAGAATAACGCAATCGTTCCCTGGAGAAACATCATCCGTTTCAGCACTTTGAGGTTATGTTATATATCTTAATGGATATGCCACCAATGCTAATGAGCTAGAGATGTCTTCTATTGATAATAGCGAAATAGGTGTCCAAAAAATTAGCGAAATGCATTGCGCTTTGGTTAGGCATGATCGCCTCATTTTATAGAGGTTGCACTTCTCATTTGTGACGGATTATTGGGCCTCATGTGTTAAAGCACACCATTTCTGCATCGCGTTGCTATTTTGAGCTCTACCTCTCTTGTTTGGGAGTCCGATGCAACTGCAAGTGATATTCACCAGTGTAAGGTAATAGAAAACTGGGAGAGCACAACAGCTATTAACTTGGATGTTTCCTGGTGGGAAGCTTCCACATTGTCAGGCAAAATGAATGAACTATAATATAACGCAAGCAGAGAAGATAACGGAAAACAAGTGGGAGCTGGTTGTTCACCCACCATTACGCATTACGAATGGTAGGCTTTGGAGCCAAGTAAAGGTTAAAATTACGTACCAACGGCCAAGGAAAGAAGAAGTGGTGGTCAAAATATCTGGGTGTCTAGCTTTTCAGGTGACAGGGGCCTCACTGCCGCATGGTTAGCTTTTTGCCAGAAAAAGGGATTCCGGAAAAATTGTTGTGCAAGCATAAAGGATTGAAGAAAAGGATCTGGTTTTTCATAATGCCTGTCTACTCGCGTTTCCGATAGTGATAGGCATACGTATAACGCAGATAAAACTAAATGTACGGGCCAAGAAAGCTTAAGTGGAGAGTAAATGCCTGAATATAGGTTATGGTGATATTGCCTTCGAGGTGGGTAGGTGGCCCTGTTATATAATCAGCGGTGTAAAGTAGCGAGTACTTAAACCTAGGCGAGGGCATCGGTTATGGGCAACTAGTAGAGGCCGATTACGTAGGCTAGCAGAAATACCTATAAAGCAGGCAATTTCTACGACTATTTTTGACAAATAAATGGTAACTTACGGGTGCACCAAACGTGTGGACAACAACGCTAGAACCTGGAATTTCACATGAGGCTTAATGTTGTTAAAATGTTTTTATTAGACGTGACTCATGGGTCACAAGTATAAGTATTCGCAAGAGACAAAGTGGACTAGGTATTTGTAAAATACTATGGGGTAGAGATGGAGACGAAGGAACCAAAGTGTAGAAGGGAAGGGAGAAGTGAAGTAAAGTTTGTCCGTTCGGATTGCTTCCCCATTGCTATGCAATATCCTACCTGGTCAGTGCCTACAGGCTTAAGATGCTCCCATTCAATAGTACAAGGCTGCTTTACGTGCTGATCTGTTGAGCAGTAAGAAACTGGACGTCGAGAAGGAGCTATCAAAGGATTTGAGCTACCGATTAGTGTTTCCAGGTTGCCTTTGCGGTAGCGTCTACTATTTCAAGACTTCCTATTTAACTAAGTGTCGGTGGGAGCCAGTAAAGCGCTCAGCTACTACTGGGGTGGGCTGAATACCTTTTGTGGTCGGAATAGCAGTCCTAACATCTGTAAGATGCGTGCAACTGATCGGGCCAAGATCTCTCACGTGGTGTGACAGGGACCGCAAAGTACGGGGAGTACCTGTGAGCCCAAGATGCTCCTGTCATTGAGCCTAGTTGAGCGCAATACAAAGTTGTGCTAGAGCAGACCAAAATGTGATCTATGCCCCATCGGGGCCGGTCTCCAAAAGGTTGTCAGCAGAAGCACAGATGTTGAAAAGGCGTCTTATGTTATCCAGGCACATTAACTTTCGTACCTCCTGCTTGTAAGCCTGTGGATTGTGAATCTCTCGCAGCTATGGAGGTAATTTGTTCCAGATAGTTACATAAGCGACAAGGAAGAAACGTGAACGTAGTTTCTTCCTCGCTGGCAGCGGGGCAACTGTGCAGTGCTTGTTTCGGTGGTTGAATTCTGATCCTCTTCTCAGTGGCAAGCTGGGGATCTCACTGTGCACCACTTGGTATATTAACTTATTTAAGAAGCACAGGTTTAAGATAATGCGCCGCAGCCATAGAGGCTGGATTTTGAGATGGGTACAATTCTGTAGGTACCTAAGCGCTAGGCCTTGTGGGGCTACTAATTTGGTAAACCGCCGCTGAGCCTTTTCGAGCAATATGCGGTCTGATTTCCGCAAATTACTGAACATGAAGGGGCAGTATTCCAGCTGCGGACGAACATGACTGCGGTAAAGCTCCAACCGTGCTTCAGCCGAGTTAATGTGGTGGCCTACGTGCTTTTACTACCTGATACTGCACATTCTCTGAAAAGTTGAGGGTCATGGAATAGCGAATACCTAGGTCAGTAGCTAACGCTTTTAGTTGTATGAGCGTACCATTCAACGTAAATGCACCATCCGATATGGAGCATTTGTGGGTCAGAATACTAGATTTATCAGCAGAGAATGTCATTTGCCAATTTTGACACCACCACTCTAAGGTCTTCAGTTCTTCACGGATCTCTTGTATTGCGGATACCTTTGCGCTTGGTGGGAAGACATATACGACCTTTATATCGTCGGCAATGAGGAATGGGCGACCATGGCGCAGGCTGCTACAGATGTCGTTCACATAAAGCAAAAACAGGGTCGGTCCAAGCACCCTGCCTTGCACAACACCGCTGGAAACTTTGACAGGGATGGACTCAAAGTGTGCTACCTTCACAGACTGCGTACGCCCGGTTAGGTAGGATTTAAGCCAGTCAAGCAGAGGGGTGACTACACCGTAAGCCTTGAGCTTATGTAATAAGCGTTTATGGGGGACCCTATCGAACGCCTTTTACATATCGAGGTATAGCGTAATAATCGTCAGACCTGAATCAATCGCGCCAGTGACCAGGTTGAGAAAATCAAGCTGGCAGGTTGCGCAGGATCGTGCGCTTAGAAAACCATGCTGTGACCTGCTAACGTGACCTCCTGCATTCAAGCTGGCCATAAGCGCACGCATAACCGATTTCTCCATCACACGTGAGAGAATAGATGTGTGGTTTATGGGTCGGTAGTTGCTGACTTTCTGTACGGAGCCACCTTTATGACGCGATGTGATGACAGAGTGCTTCCAAGCCAATGGGTATTGGCCAATCTCCACAGAGAGTGTGAAGAGTTTCAAGAGGAGTATGGAAAGGTCATCGCCCCCATTCTTAAGTAGTATGGTTGAAATTCCATCAGGACCAAGTTTAGTGGATGGTTTTATGGTTTTGCTAGCGGAACGGATACCTTTTAGATCGAACTGAACCGTGGAAAGCAGCTGGTTTGTGCACACATCCAGCTCAGTAGTGACCGGGGACAGTTCTTCACACTGGGACTATTTGAAGTAAGAGTTGAACATCTCACATATAGTCCGTGGATCTTCACTTGCTTTGCAAGGGCCGACGCGTATGGAAGTGATGTTTGCTCCATAATGAGGAGTGCGAGAACGCAGCAGCCAGTTGAGGTGCTTGGCTTTGTTTGCACTGGCCATAGCTGCTCTTTCTTGGGATGTTTTAATCAATACAGACCTGGACGATAGCTGGCTCGCAATCTCGTTGGCTCTCAGCAAAAGCGCAAAGTTGAACGTCTTGTAGTAGGAACGTCGTAGTTGCCTCAACCTTGTATGCAGCTTAGTTTGCCTCCTAATTTTTCCTGAACTTTTACTTAAAGGGGTAAATGGAGCCAATAGGTATAGACAATAGTGCAGTTCGCCACAAAATATTGCGGACGATTGCTCCAGGGAGTCGGACAGAAAGAACTGTTCCCAGTTCCTTGCTTGAATAATCGTGGCAAATGTGGGCCAGTCTATGGAGCTTATCGGCCGGGATATCTCAATGGCCTCTGATCTACTCGTACAGATTGCCGGGACGTTTGCAAACAGCGAGCAGTATACCACTCTGTGGTCGCTCCCCGGAAACTCTAGGCCTACAGATGCACGTATATTGGATATACCCAGTGTAAATATCAGGTCTAACAGGTGCTTGGACCTGGTCGGCGTTGACACATGCTGCACCCATCCTCCCGAGTTGATGCAGGCTAATAGCCCACAATACTTCGCTGGGGCAGTGGGTGGGAGCCACTGGATTTCAGGAAGATTGAAGTCGCCCGCCACAAGCTTACATGCACATGGATAGCTCGCAGCTAGCTCAAAAGTAGTTATTAGCGCTTTGTCACTCACAAGTGATGTATCAGGAGCCCCGTAAATGCATCCAAGCAGTAACTTGGGTCCCATGGCATCAACCGTTATCCATATAGTCCAATATTTCGGTTTCATCTAGGACTTCGATACTAGCAGAGAAATTTTGCTTCAGATAAATAGCACACCCTCCACCTCGTTTGTGTGTACGCGAATGTGTATACAGCTGGTAGCCTTGAATGAAAAAGGAATCATCGAACGTAAAGGCACCAAACCATGTTTCCGTGCCTAGTATTGCATCAGGCGCAGCAAGGAAAGCCAAAGGGCGTAGAATATGCATCTTGCTGTTCAGCCACATGGTATTTATGAGTATAATGGAGAAAAGTTGGCCAGTGTCTCCCAGTTTTATGGATGACATAAAGGGAACGCGAAGAGCTACTGGGCCATCTGTAGAAGCCGTAGGAACTGGGTCAAAAGAAGTAGGAGCGTGCTTTTCGTTGGTGGCGTATTGGGTGTCGGGATGAGCTTGTCTCGGCTCATCCCTACCTGGGATAAAAAGGCGCGTGATGTGGTGTAGAAAGAAGTGGATTTGCCCGCTCAGGTATTTGTTGTGGCGTTAACAACCGGTGGGATAAGTTAGGTACTCCAGAGTCCGGACTATCTAGAACATGGTGAGAGGAACCTTGAATAATATTAGGTGATGTACTAGCTGCGGAATTCCGGTGTGTGGATATGGGACGTGTGATTGTTTCCCTGTTACCGCGGGCTACTTTCATTACCGCTAGCTTCCGCGGTTTGAGAAAAAGTTGATCCATCAGGGTTGCACTGCGTAGTTGTTCAACTTTTGTTACGACGGTATTTAAAGTTGCTTCATCCTTAAAATATATGTTAATCGGTGCAGGGAATTTACTGCTTCTTTTAGGAAGTCTCTCAACACGTACCGAATGTGTTGCTGAACCAAATACTGCAAGGATAGCTCTCGTAAATGCATCCAAAGAAAGATCCCCAGGTACGTTAAGTACTTGGGTATTATACGGCCAAATACCCCCTTCATATGTCGGATGGGGGGATGCCTCACACTTTGCTGTTTCATGGGCATGTAATGTTTGGGTAGCTGCCTTCGGTGATTTTTTCGGAGTCATCCTTACGCGGGGCCGCTTGGCTCTGGGTGCCATCGTCGCTTCAGGTGGAAATTTTGGTTCAAGCTCACGTGTGTGTGGCTTCTGAGACGAGAATAGAACGGGAACCTGTTGATCAATATGGGTGTGAGAAACCCGTTCTCCATGCTCGAAGTGTGATGGGCCCCACGTCGGTTCACCCTCAGTGGCCCAAAATATAGCTGTTTCAGCTCTGCTCTATTACGCAGCTCTTCACAACTTGTCATTATACTTCGGAGCGTTGATTCGTCCCTGGTACTTAATTCGAGTGGTACTGCGAATTTACTTATTCTTTTGTTCAGTCGCACAACCTCTAGTGGGTTTCCTTGGATTCCATTGACCTCAAGCATCCAGCTCCCGAACACTTCCAAGGATGTGTCATCAGGAACGTTAAACGCAATAGTACTAAACGTAATATTTTTTCCTTTGGTACCCGTGTGCATTGCGGCTTCCGGCTTGGCTGTTTCTGACGAAGAAATGAATGGTATGGCTGTAGCAGGCGAGCAGTATGGTGTACTTTGCTCGCGAGGCCGTTTAGTTGGAGGAGCCGGCGTGTGTCGGTTCCAGACAGGCGACATACTAGATGCTCGCCGACCAAATTGGGGTACTTCGGGTGGCAAGGCACAGCTTGCTGCGTTGATCGTCTTTGAGAATGATGCCTCTGCGACTTGCCCTCCTGGTCCATTGGGACGATCTGTACAACCGAGTGGGAACTCGGATGTAGGTGAACAAGTCCCGGGTTTCTTCGCTGGACAACTATTTATCTCCCAAAGTCGCTTGGGTTCATGGGTATCCAAAACCTCCAGTCTTAGAATTTCTGTCACCGAGCAATGGTTTTGTACCATTTGCTTGATCTCACCCTGAGCTAGATCCCCTGAGACATCTAAATCAACTATGTGGGAGGCCTCCATGGTGAGAAAATCCTGCAGAGGATTAGAAGATATTCCAGGAGTCCGCTCATTAGTAGGCTTGGATGCAAGAAGCTTTTCGCAACTGCGTTGCATGGCTGTCTTTGTGTTCACTAATTTTAACACATAAGGTGCAAATGTAATACGACCCAAGTGGGTTGTAATAGCACACGGCTCCAGGGCTTGTGGCCTCAGGGTAGCGGCTCCATCGGTGGCATATTTAGTGCAAATGTAATACGACCCAAGTGGGTTGCAACAGCACACGGCTCCAAGACTGGTGCTCGTTGTACATAAGCTCCATCAGTGGCACATAAGTTGCGAACGTAATAGGACCAAAGTGGGTTGTAATAGCACACGGCTACAAGGCTGTTTCTCGTTGTACATAGGCTCCATCGGTGGCACATATGGTACCAATGTACTAGGGCCCAAGTGGGTTGTATTAGTACAAGGCTACAAGGCTGGTGCTCGTTGTATATAGGCTCCATCGGTGGCACATGTGGCACTAATGTAATAAGAACTAAGTGGGTTGTAATAGCAGACGGCTACAATTCTGGTTCACGTTGTACATATGCTCCATCAGTGACACATAAGGTGCGAATGTAATACGACCCAGGTGGGTTGTAATAGCACACGGCTACAAGGCTAGTGCTCGTTGTACATAGACTCCATCGGTGGCACCTATGGTGCCAATGTACTAGGACCAAATTGGATTGTTATAGCACACGACTACAGGGCTTGTGGTCGTAGGAGAACGGCTCCATCGGTGGCACATATGGTGCCAATGTAATAGGACCCAAATGGGTTGTAATAGCACACGGCTACAAGGCTGGTGCTCATTGTACATGGGCTCCATCAGTGGCACATAATGTGTCAATGTAATACAACCCAAGTGGGTTGTAATAGCACACGGCCCCAGGGCCTGTGGTCTTAGGGTAGCGGCTCCGTCGGTGGCCCATTTGGTGCCTATGTAAATGGACACAAGTGAGTTGTAATAGCACACGGCTCCGAGGCTCGCGCTCGTAGTACATCGGCTCCATCAGTGGCACATTTATTGCCGAGGTAATTGGACCCAGGTGCGTTGCAATATCATTTGACTCCGAGAATTGTGCTTGTAGTATAAAGGCTCCGACAGCAGCGCACTCATGGTATATGGTGAGATAGCACCAGATAAAGCATACTGTTTGACTAAATGTCATCCTAATTTAGTTTCGTCTAAAAGAGTTTAGGTCATTCACCTTCATTTAGGGTTTGGCTTTAAGGCTACTGCATTGCGTAACTACAATTAGTAGGTGGTTATACGTTTCATGTTTACGATGTTTTAACCATGAAACTTTCGCTGTTGAATTTTAGGGTGCTTTGGAAAATATTTTGCGTGACAAAAATTCGTCCATATGGTGTACATTTAGACTCCTGAGGGCCAAACGTCTGGTCATTTGGGGCGTTGAAACACTCGCACGACGGCACACGTTTTCGCTGCTCTCGCGGAAGGGTTGCATATTCCGTCAAGGTTACGCGGTAATCGATTACAGACTTGTAAGTACGTACTACTACAATGACGAATAATTCGTCACTCACGGTGCTCTAAATATCACTTGAGCCGATAGAAAGTACGGTTAAAAAGGAAGCTTTTATGCATTAAACAGCGCCGATAGTGATTTAGAACAATAGTTAACGACATCCATAGACATATAAAAACATTTATCTTCATCTACTTTTGTGTTTCGGCCAGTGGCCAAAAGCACGCTTTAATGGGAAGGCTCGCTGTCCATAGGTATGGATAAAATGACTATTCATAGGTACCATAATTCTGCGTCAGTTTCTTATTATTTCACAAAATCTTTGCTGTTAAAGAAGCCACTAAATATCTGCCATGATGTATCAACTGTTACGAAACGCACAAACCCCTAGTGTTACCTATTTCATTATATTAATAATGCGTTTCACATTAAAATTCCAAAGCTAGAAATATCGACACAATAGGAGACTGAATAAGTAGTCCAAGACGAGAGTATCAGTACGCGGCAAGTATTTTAATAAATGGGCTCAGAGGTAGTACTCTTCTATTTTATAACATGTAGTGAATACTTTCTAATTTAGTTACCAATATTGCATTAGTTTTACGCATGTTTAAGGCAAATATATCTGCATGCATTACACACTTGGATGTTTCACCATTGATACGTAGATACATAGGAACGCGAGTTACATATTGACGCTTTAACAACACAGGGTGCACAGCTGGTCGACTGTGCACTAGTTTAGATTCATTTCGAAACCGCTTTGCTGCACATCTCGTCTGTGTTCTGTTTTGCGTCTACCAAGATCTAGACAAGCCGCCGAGAAGATGCATAAACAATAACCCACGGACTACTAACGGACGCTCGTGCCAACAAGCCTGGAACGTTGGAACATTGGAATGTAGAGAGCAGAAGGAAAGTACTTTGTCAGCTCTATCGCCTCCCGTTCGTCACAGGGATCAAGGTGGACATTGAAAGTCGGTTCCAGTGGAACCGCTGCATTGACACAAGAAGCAACAAGATCCGAGTTTACTCAACAGGTAAGAATCCAATTGATGTTTGAAACATTCCCCCGACTGCGGATCAACGACATACACAGGTAGATTCTTCCATTCCCTCACTACTCTGGTAGACTGAGTGACAACACAACGGACCCGAAGTCTCCTTTGTTTAAACAATTTTCATTGGTGACCCCGAGTCGAACTAAAAGAATTGAGTTTAAAGAAATGCTGCAATTTAACTCCAAGTACCCCTCTAACGAATCGCCGTGTGAAAATCAAATCCCCGCGATCTCGACGGTAAGCTAGTTAGAACAAGCTCAGGCACTAGAGACGATGCGAGTAAGGCAGGTTTCGTAATTCCAGAACGGATTTAGATCCTCTCCGCTGAACTTTACAATCAAGTTGCTTTCAACTTTGGAAAGAGGATAAACAGCGGGCAGTGCATACTCAAGAATCGGACGTACATGAGAAGTGAACAGGAGCACGAAGTTCTCCGGAGTCAAGCGAGAGAAGGATCGTCGTATGGCGAAAAACTACTAGCTGGCAGGAGCGACTTTTCTCAAGGTTTATTTGGTCGATTTTAGGTCTGGGGTCACAACGACGCCGAGGTCTTTCTCACGATTAGAGTTCGGCAGCAAAAACCCACGGATATGATAAACTCCAAATGGTTCGGAGGCACCGATCGGAAGAACGGAACATTTATCGTGCTTTATAGGTAATTGACACCTAATCGACCAAGCATGCAAAGAATTGTGCCTTGTTTGTAGTAAATCCGGTTCATCTAGACTGGGGACTTCCATCCATATCTCTAAATCATCTGGGTAAATCAAACAATCTGCCCGTAGTACAGATGCCGGATCATTAATAAAGACTTTAAAACGTGCATAGCCAAGAACAGAGCCTAGCGGAACACTGCTGGTCATATGTACAGGGAAGGAAAAGGCCTCATTTACTTGCACCCGGAAAGCGTGGTCATGCAGGAAATCAGTGAGCCAAGAGAAGATTTTTCCTGAAACACCAATACTGCGAAAGTTGCTAAGCAAAATTTCGTGTGGAAACTTGTCAAAACCTTTACTAAAATCCACAAATCCGACATCTAGCTGCTTACCAGCATCCATGGATTTAGCCCACTTTTCTCGAGCTACCAGAAGATTGGTGACACATGAACGCGAAGGACAAAACCCATGTTGCGCAGCTGAAATGATCTTGAGGTTCTGGAAGTGCAGGTTGAGAGAGCGCTTAAGAATCATCTCCACAACCTTACAAACGACAGATGTTAGACAAATGGGCCGTTAATTCGTAGGATCTCGCCGATTTCGACCTATGTAAATGGGCTTGACTATGCCCGCTTTCCAGGCAAGCGGAAGACGCCCGGCCTCAAGTGAGCACCGAAATAGGCGGCAGAT
Organism: Dicrocoelium dendriticum; assembly: GCA_944474145.2. Lineage (NCBI taxonomy): Eukaryota > Metazoa > Platyhelminthes > Trematoda > Plagiorchiida > Dicrocoeliidae > Dicrocoelium > Dicrocoelium dendriticum. The sequence continues at coordinate 72,170,677 of OX104067.1, read as the reverse complement.
GGGAACAGCGATATATCCGGCCCCAATCTTGAGGAAAAGAGGATGCAATCCATCCGTTCCCGGGGAAGAGTTTGGATCCAACTCGCACAAAAGTTTGTATACCACAGTAACATTTATGTCCATATCGCTGAGAGCGGAGAGCAAGGATGAATAACAATCAACTGACGGCACCTCCGTTGTATAGACCGATGAATACTGGCGAGCTAAAATATTGGCATTATCAGCATCGTCGTGGAGCACGGTATTAAGAAAGTCTTTACGGTATACTTTGTAGAAATCCAATGTTTTTAACGGACTTCCATCACTGCGAATTAGTTAAATACAGCATCCATGAAAACAGCTGACCTAATTTTAACTTTTAGCATGGCAATGCGCTCACTGTGCAATATTGGACATTTGGGTGAGAAATTTCTTTTTCTAATTAATTTACTAAAGTTACAGCATTTGGTTAACCGTACTGCTGAGCATTCGAATCGGCGAAAAACGTTTGATAGCTTTTTAGCACACTAAAACTCAGTTTTAAGGTTACACTTGATTTGAAGGTCAGCGTCTAGAGGTCAATTTTTTCACCCCCGTCTGACCAATCAACAAACGTCAACATCTTTAAAGTACCCTGCTTGGTCTGCGACTACCGGGCGGCGTTCCACACCGTGGTTCTTGTCTCCGAATTTCGCAATTGATGTTTCCTTTTGATTACTTGGATACTGGCGCTGGATTGCTCGCAGATGGACTTAAAACTGATATTGTTACGATGCGTCTCGTGCTATCTGTTCTGAGCGGTTGGTCTATATTTCTATAGGTTAACTAGGTATAGGTTATCCTCTTGCTATCGCCTACTCCCTTTGTTCCACTCGGTGGTCAATACCACAGCGTGAAATCTTTCTGTTACTAAGCGGAATCTTCCTTTTTGTCTGGAACTTTGGTTAGTTTTTACTTTCCGTCATGCAATTACAGGATCGTATATTATACACATGTTCGTCGGTATTTTCGTCACATTATTTATTGACTACTTCTTTTTGCGATCTAAGCTGAGCGTGATATTTGCATTCGTATTCAACATGGTATGCTTCTTGGTCTTCTAATTACGGTCAGACTTACCTCCTGCTTGGTTCATACATATACAATCATGGCACTTACGACATTAACTGGACTACTCCGTACTGTATTCTGTGCCTTCGTTTGATCGGTCTTACCTGGGACCTCTATGATGCGTCAAAGCCAGAGGTGAGTTTTCACGATCGATCTCATTCGTTATGGCCCAGCTGTTCGCAACGAATGCTGATTATTACTTAACTTTGTCTCTCTGAATGCTTCTGCTCTTCCGTGTCTTACACACTTAGATGCCGCTGCAGTTCACTCAGCTACTATTGTTAAAGCTACAGAAAAAATCGCCTCTAATCCACGAAATAATCTGACAAGCAATGTTGGTTCCCTGCATGTCGATGACAAAACTCCTTATTGAATCCCAAGTCGGCCGGTGGCCGGGTGGTCTGCGCGCCTGGTTTGTAACCGTAAGGTCACCGGTTCGAATTCGTGTAGGGATGAGTGTCCTCGCGGTATACTCAGCCCACGCGCGACGTGGTGGTCACGTGGCAACGAATCGGCGTACAGCTGGCGACTTATTTTCGTTGTACCATTGTATGGTAGAGAGCAGAAGGAGAGTCCTTTATCAGCTCCGTCGCTTCCCAGTCATTTCTGGGGTTATTGCTAAAATAGGGTACCATAATGAACCTTAAAGCTGTTGTGAAGCACTATCCAGGCACAGTTATCAGGTGGGAATCCAACAGTTTCTTGAAACTTTCCTCGGACTGCGCATCAACGACGAGCTCCGGAAGGCGATTCCAGCCATTAACCACGCGCGTGGATAGCGCTAGCTCTGACCGCACATGGAGTCTCCTCGAATTGAACAGTTTCCATCTGTGACGACGTGTCGGAGTTTCAGTGTTCAGATGAAAGAACTGCTGTAACTCGCTTTATAACTCTCCTCTTAGGATACGTCGAGCGTAGATCAAATCGCCGCGACGACGACGGTAGTCCAGAGAGAAAAGGTCTAATCGCTGGAGGCGGAGAGGATAAGATAGACACCGCACCTCTGGCACACATTTAGATCCACGGCGTTGTTCCTTCTCAACCATATCGCATTCGATTTTCGTTAGGGGCTGAGCAGCTGGCAAACCGTACTCGAGAATTGGTCGCGCATGCGAGGCAAACAGGAGTCTGAAGAGTTCTGGAGTAAGACGGGAGAATGTTTTTCGTAAGGCATGAAACATCCTGTAAGCAGCAGCGAGCGTTTTCCGGGTGTCCTCAGTTGTTTTGAGGTAAGGAGACACAATTACTCCAAGGTCCCTTTCCTGAGCGACATTTCTAAGCAAGAAACCTCCAATGTGGTACACCCCAAATGGTTCACGAGCACCAATCGGGAGTCCGGAATAGTTATCCCAGTTGATAGGTAACTGCCATTTTCCCGACCAATCGTGTAGACCGTTGAGATTTTCTTGGAACCTGTCTGCATCCTCTAGACTGGATACCTCCATCCAAACTTTCAAGTCATCTGCGTAAATCAATTATTCCGTATGCAGGTCTGAAGCGAGATCGTTAAGTAACATATTGAAGAGGACGGGGCAAACGATAGAACCTTGAGGGGCACCACTGGTCATAGGGAAAGGATCAGAAAGCGTATCATTCACCCCTACTAGCGCAGAGCGACTGTCCAGGAGAGAAACTTCCCAACAACGCCAATTCCGCGGCGTTTAAAATGAAGCCGCTAATGCGGAACCTTGTCAAAGGCTTGCTAAAATCAACAAACACAACATCCAATCGTTTACCAACATCTAGTGATCTCACCCATTTCTCCCTTGCTACAAGCAAGTTTGTGATGCATGAGCGAGCGCTTCGAAATCCATGCTGGGCACAAGAGATAAAATCTAACTTTTCGAGATGGAGGCAGAGCGCGCGTTTTAGTGTCCGTTCCATAACTTTGCACACTACAGATGTCAAACAAACAGGACGATAATTCGCTGGATCTTGTCGGTTTCCTCCTTTATAAATAGGCTTGATGATGCCCGATTTCCAGGCAGCCGGAAGACGTCCAGTGACAAAAGACAGACGGAATATCTGACAGATAGGTACGGTAATGTGCTCGGCTACAGTTTTAAGGAACAATGGATGTAGGCCATCAAGGCCAGGCGAAGAATACGGATTTAAATTAAGAAATAGCTTCAGTACAAAATCAGCGTTAATATCCAAGTGCTCTAGCAAGGAAGGAAGAAATGGCAAGAAGCTGTCAGGGGGAGACGTTTCTGTTGAATACACAGAGGAATATTGCTTAAGTAAAAGGTTGGTTTTTATATCTTCGTGAACTAAAGCAACATGCTCACAGGCACACAAGGCCAGGTTGCCATTGCCGACTCTGGTACATCGTTTGATGTACGAGAAAAGCGCTTTGGATGTGGTCCTGGAAAGAGTAGCTAAGGACAGTTCGTATAGTTGACGTTTCTCCCGTTTCTGCAAAGTACAAACATTCCTGCTTGTTTTATAGCGAGAATAATCGAGGTCTGATCGTGTTAGCTTAAAACATTTCCACAATTTAAACCTTTGTTCATAAGGGATAGTAATTGGCGATCTATCCAAGGTGGGCCTTTAGAAAACGGTCTTCTCTTGGCGACAGAGACGAGCTGTTCGATGGGTGACATCAGCTAGCAGTACAAAAGATTCCACGCATCATCAACACTGAGGTGCCCAGGGATACTCCAATCCACAACGCTTGCAGCCGTTTTCAAGTGAAGTGCATCTACACGCCAGAAATTCCGACGGTCGGTACATTGGCTGTGGACAGCGAAGCGACGAGTCCACTGAAAAGAAACAGCACAGTGATCACTTCTGCCAATGGGCTCGATAACAGCTAAGTTTGTGATGTCTGATTGCGCTGAGGAAAGCACAAGGTATAGGATGTGCGGTGTCTGATCTGGGAAAATACGAGTTGGCATCATGACATGTTGAAAAAGGTTGCAATCCAGGACGGTTTCGAGTAAGGCGGAATCGAAGTGGTCGAATGGGCGATCACAGATAAGGAAATTCCAATGGATATCTGGTGTATTAATGTCCCCCACGATAGGACAGTTGTTGCTTCCACCGTGCGCTCTGATCGAGTCCAACAAGCTCGCCCCGGAGCCTGATGGCGCCCTGTAGACGACACAGATCAAGATATCTGTATCCGTCATGCACACGGCACCAAAGGGCTTCACAGTTGTTATCATGATCACCAATTGCTTCAACCACATGCGCTTTCAGATCCGCCTTCCAGTAGAGCATTACGCTACCACCAGACCTTCCGCCGTGTCGATCGGACCGGGTGAGGTGATATCCAGCGATAGCCGCTTCTGAGTCTGTGATTTCTGGGAGTAGCCACGTTTCAGTGAAGCCCATCAGATCTGGAACCGTCGCAACGAGATTGGATCTTGACGTGGTGCGACGGTTTGCGTACCTCATTGACCCATTGAGCTATACTGGGTGATGCATTCAGGCACCTTGAGAGCTACTCCTACCAGGTTGGTCACTGGTGAGAGGTCAGACAAACTCAGTCTCCTGGTCCTTCAGGTTGGGGGTTTGAAATGCGATGGCGTCCTTTTCTGTAAAACTAAATCATCGCCACCTCCCCGCTGCCTTGCGGACAGACTTTACAGCCAAAGGCTTTGGATGTGGACCCTAATTGTCCTCCTGTCTAGGTCTGGGCGCCCTGGCAGTATGGCAGTTCATATACAGCTATGACATTTTTTTCAAACATAAACTTCGTCCTGCATTGTCCGTCGCGCAGATTATCAAAGGTCGCCTTATCTGCTGCATACAGCAGGGCGGATAAGCGAAAACATACTACTACCTCCCTTCTTTCTTTTCCACCTGTTTCTCTTACTCCCATCCCGACCCCCATTACTAACCTTCCTTCTATGATTCCCAGCTTAATTGACTGAACCCGAAATGCCACTGGAGTAGAACCATCTGTAGTCACCATCCCACAGCACCTATCGGACGCTTATCGGCAAAACCCTTATAAGGCCACGCTATCCCGTTTCCATGGCGACATTCAACGTTCGCACTTTAAGACAAATAGGTCAACAGACTGCACTCGCACGCACCTTAAACACACTGGGTATTGATGTGTGTTGTGTGTCCGAAACTAGGATCAATGACCCTAACGGGGTTATTGAATTAACTGCACCCGGCTTATCCTCTCATTATTGGTTGCACGCATCCGGAGACGCCGATGCAGCACTCACGGGTCAAGCTGGTGTAGGTATCATTCTAAGATCCAAGACTGAGCCATCGTTGGTTGATTGGACTCCGGTGAGTAGCCGTTTATGTGCAGCCCGTTTGATGACATCAGCTAAGATGGATTCACGAAGCAATACAAAACGCTGTTTGTTTGTGATTTCCGCTTATACTCCCACCGACTGCAGTTCTAATGCTGTCAAGGACACATTCTATGACGAACTGAACGCGCTACTACGCAGTGCTACTAGTTCAGACATTATAATACTTGCAGGGGATATGAACGCACAAGTAGGGCGTCAGCTCTTCAGAAGCTCAGCTGGGTGGTAATTATGAGCTTAACTCCGAACGGACTGGCAACGGTGAGCGTCTGCTGCAACTGTGTGCGGAGCACCAGTTGTTTCTTACTAGTACTGCTTTTAGACACAGTGGGCGCCGAAGTGCCACTTGGCGTCCTCGTGTAGCTGGCCAGCGATGGACCCAAATTGACCACATAGCCATAAGTTACAGGTGGCACGGTTCCATCCTGGATTGCCACTCGTACTGGAGTACCTGTGTCGACTCTGGTCATGCCTTGTTACGCTGTCGTTCCTCGTTGAACTTTACCGGGAGGCACGCCAAGCGTCTCCTCCAATTGACAACAGAAAAATTGTCTCAGCCCTCAGTCAGGCAAGTCTCTCAAGACGCACTGCTTACCGAACTTTCACTGTCTTGTACTAATGACACTGAACTTCAGTGGAATAAGATCTCGGCCGCCATGCGCTACGCAGGAGCATCTGCTTGTGGCAATATCCATCGTCACCACACCAGTCACTGGATATGCGAGAGGTCGGTGAACCTTTGGGAATCTAGAAGACACCACCCGGCTGGCTCTTAGCACAGTGTTATCGGACGGGCTATTAGGCGTGAACTAAAGGAGAGCCTACGTGCTGACAGGGAAGCCTGGTGGACCAGTGGGGCTCAAGAAATGGAGGAGGCAGGAGCAGTAGGCAATTACCGCCGCACCACTGGTCCCAGAAAACCAGGCGTCAGTGAGATAATTAGAGACAGTGCGGGTGCACTGATACACAATAAGGAGCGCCGCATGGCTCGTTAGGCGGAACACTTTCTAGATCGGTTCAGCTGGCCCCCTGCTCCCGGACCTCTTCCTACTCAGGTGATGCAGGATGAGCCATGGACGGTTAGTTTAGAGCCTCCGTCGGAGGCCGAGGTCCGAAACGCGATCACAGCCGTTAATCGTTTTCGTGCAGCTGGCCCGGATTCCCTCCCACCTGCACTATTTAAGGATGGAGTTGAGGTCCTCTGCAAAACACTGACCTCCCTATTCGAACGTATCTGGAAAGAAGAGAGTATGCCGGCTGACTGGAGCGAATCGATTCTAGTGGCAATATACAAGAAGGGCAGTCGCACAGACTGTTCTAATCACAGGTGTATTAGCCTAACGCCAGTTGTGACGAAGTTACTGACCTCGATTCTCCTTCGTCGCCTCACTGCAGAACGGGAATCTCGGATTAGAGAAGTGCAGGCCGGTTTCCGCCCAGGATGTGGCTGTATAGACCATATATTTACTTTGCGGCAGGTGCTAGAGCAGCGCCACGCATACCGCAGACCGAGAATAGCTGTGTTCCTCGATTTCGAGAGTGCGTTCGATTCAGTCGATTGATCGATTCTGTTCGAAATACTTGCGCGGGAAGGTTTTCCCACGAAATATGTGAACATCCTACGTGCTCTATACTCGAACATTACAGGCCGCGTCAGGGTCTACGGTGTCCAATCGAATAGCTTTGCGACCACAATTGGCGTTCGTCAGGGTTGTCTGATTTCCCCATTTGTGTTCAATTTCGTCGTGGATTCGATCATGGAGTGTTCCCTTGCGGAATCTCACGATGTAGGCGTTTAAGTGCTGCCTGGTGAAAAGTTGGTTGATCTTGTTTATGCAGACGATATCGTCTTGCTTTTCGACGATGTTGCGGCGGCACTATCAACCATGAATACCATATCCAGAGTGGTCCCATTATTCGGTATGCACTTCGCATCTTCAAAGTACAAAGTGTTGCTGCAGGACCACCAGCCACTTGATGACCCCTTGAAGCTTGCTAACGAGGAACTCAAGATGGTTGATCAATTCACTTATCTTGGCACTTGCGTCAGCAACGATGGGCGCATAGAAACTGAAGTCAGTTCGGTGTCCTCCGAACTACTCGCAAATCACCCTATGGAGGCCGTCAATTACGTCGCTCTTCTACAGCCTTTTTCCTTTTGATTCGGTCCTCCGGAGAGAGGTCACGAAGTACTTACAATGGTTCACGTTTGAGACGCGAGGTCCGCCGCTGAATGCGTCGGCACCCCTCATCCCGGCAAACGATTTTAAGAGGGCGAGTCTTCGAGGTATATTGTTTTTTTACTAAGACGGAAGGCAGATACAGTATTGATCCCCTGTTCGCCTTCGTCAAATAGCAACGAGATCAACCGCTCAAGCAGCGTTTGGTCATCTTGTATTCTTTCCGCGGGGTTTCTTTTTCCGATTCCGCTGCGTTCATGATGATGAGACAACGGTCACGAGATAGCTAGGTGTGCTCAGTAACTTGGGGCTTGCTAAGGGACGGATTTTCCTTGACCACTTTCTCCAGCTCGGATAGTTTGTCGAGAACTAGCTTCATTTGAGGCTGAGATGATAGCTTACGTTTGGGTTTCTCGACGGGCTTAGACCTAGTCTTGGCGCCACTTGTAGCTGGGCTTTTACAAATAGGGACGGAGATCGCGCTTTCCCTCACAACCGCCGCATAAAATCTTATTGTGGGATCAATGAGCAGGACCTGTGTAGATGGATCCGAATGAGTAGTGCATGGGGTTCGGCTTCGCTAACCCATGGGGGTGATCCAACCGGAGGTAAATGGTGATGGTGAGCACGGTCTGAAAGATGAATCGCGAATGGCGTCAGGCTTCGTCGAAGAAGAATCAAAGCTCAACGCAGATAGTCCGGCGAGAAGACGCCTACTATTCGGTGAAGCACGACACTTGTCGCAAAGGTATTGGCTGGTGAGGTGAATCCCTGCAAGAGCGCATGTTGATCAGGACAGAGGCCGTCGCAGATAATGTGCATCCACCCATCACCTTCAGAGCACTACACTGCTTTTGAACGAGTGGTAACACCTTACATACAGGACAAGCATTTAGACTCCATGGAAGATAAACTCCAAATATTCATTAAATGATACTCCAACAACGACCTTGCTTCTTTTTTCCTCGCCCAGAAGACCTCCGTAGAACGTAACACTCAAGGAGAGCACTTTTCTTTCCATGCCATGGTTTGATGGCCAGCCTATTTTCTATTTTGGCTGTTTTCTATAGCCTTTTGGTCTGGTATCTTATTTCTTTTATGTACCTCTAGGTAATACTTGCTCCTTTATTCGCCTCTTCAACGCCATGTTTAAGCAACCCGAGCCGATCGAAACCACATAGTCTTTATCACCCGTGAATATCCTTTTGCTTTATCTATATATCCTCTGACTAAAGCGCATCGAACAACTCTACCCAACTACTGCACTTTGGCTGTTATCATGTTCTGCAGTAACTTTCGATTTTAGTGTGATCCTTGGTTCGCTTCATTGTGTTGAGCAACGCTGACTGCGTAACAGCGGATGGCGATACCACACGATAAGGATGAATTGCGTCACTCCGAGAATGCACCTTCCGTTTTGTAGCCTGTCACACCTTATCTCTAAATCGGCGTACTCTGCGTCACCTGCCACCGTACATAGACTCACTGGATAAAATATTCCCACCATTTTATTAGCATCCTGTGTATTTAACACCAGCAGTTAGTATCGCATGACGAAGTGGCGAACGGGTTTGTAGATATCTCTGTTCCATATTTACTGTTGCTTTCTGGGCTCAAGTCTGGGCGAGCATCTGCATAAGTAAACAGTAATAGTAAATCGCCCGCTGTACGCCGTAACGGCGCTTCGCTGCCGCGCGACCACCACCAGTCGCGCGTAGGCTGAGTATACCGCGAGGAAGCCTGCCCCTACGCGGATTCGAACCGGTGACCTTATGGTTGCAAACCGGACGCACATACCACTCGGCCAACGGCCGACAGCATCTGCATAAGCTTCGGAGGATCTCCGATGAAAATAGACTGTGCACTCCCTGAGTCCAGCTGAGCTATAAATCTTCCCCGGCTGATTCACTAAGCTGCGAGCCACCGCAATACTGAATCAACGCTAGACGTTCATGCAGAAGACGACGATTTTTTGCGGACAGTCGGTCTGCAGCCTTACTCGACACCCTGAGGGTCTGCATCTCCACCTGCTCCCTGGATTTTATAACTCCCCTCGCGAATATCATTTATGCTCATGGGGTTCGGTCCGGTTCAGTCTGTTCATTCTGCTGGCGCTGCTGCCCCTCACCTTGCTGAGTATGTTCAACCCGTTGCCTCCTTGGCTAAACTTGACTCCGCCGAATGACCTTATTCCTGATCCTTACTTCATAGCTTTCCTCTTCATTACGACCTGCATTTAATCCCCTCCTACATGTCAGTGCTCGGAATCGATTGCACTCGTACTTCGTCTCCCGATGCTAGAGGTGGGAGCTGCCTTGGTGCACGGCCATGATACCTTTTTGTCGCAGCATTCTTTTGCGTAGACGGTTTTGCAGGAAGGCATTCGAATTTATTTCTGCCTGTACTAGAGCCTTAGATGCCGGTAGCAGCGTCCTTGTTCTGCGACTGGATAAGTGTCGGCCGGATCTTTTCCCTAGATTATTGTACATTTATTAGCAATTGTGATAGACCGTTAGGTCTATGATCCAAGAAAGTATAAAGGTTGCTCTTCTCTTGCATCATTTTTTTGCATAGGCAACTTAAAAGTCAAAGTACTAGAAGCGCTGGTTTGCTTTTCGGTACAAGAAACAGGACTCTCGTTAGGCAAAAGTTTATTTTCATCCTTGGAAACTAACCTGACCTGACTTAACAGACCTTGAGCTGGACTTGTCCAAATTTCAGCGGTTGGGGTGTCTCGCATTCTAGGCAACATGCTGTAAAAATCCTCGTGGGTCTGCTTGTTCTTGGTAAACATTTTCTTTGCTTCCTTGACCGCTGATTCAAGCTTTCCGTTTGGTTGGCTATGATACTGGCTTGTGAGTCGATGCAAAAAATCTCACTTCTTGCTGAAATCGCAAACTTCTGCGCTATTATATTGAGAGCTGAATTTGGATATCACCTCTGATTTTCCATGTCGAGGAGATTGGCGCCGTAGCTTGTTCACGACGACTTGCGCAGTGGTCGTAATTGAGGCATCAATCTCGAAGCAGTCGCTGAAATGATTGAACACGATCAATTAATTCTTCCTTTCATGAATGAAAATGTCCAAAGCAACTTTCTGCCGTGACGCCTCCGGGACTTCGCGAAGCATCATGAGTTCCTTTGGTTCGCGCATCTCATGTGTTCAGCATGCTAACCAGTTTGTGACATAATTCCGTACTTTGCTGGTCATCTTGGGCCAAAACCTTTGTCTTCGAGCTCTCGCTACTCAGTTGTTGACTCCCTTGTGATTGCAGTGTACAAGATTCAGAATGGAAGGCGGCTTTGTCGTTGGAACGGTTATACGGTTACCTTTAAATATTAATCCGTTTGAACGTGTTCGTCCCGAAAGTGAAAGAACGGTATCCTTTCTTTCCGCAGCTTCTTTTGTCTTCGAGTCGACCGTTCAATATTGTTTCCTTGAGTAGTTTACACAGCTCATCTTCCGTGCAACGTAGTAGTTCGAAGTAATTTGGAACACTGGTAGCCCGGGTTGGTTGCTCACCTGTTGCCACCTCGCATGGTTGTGAAACGTATGCCATCCCTTTATCAAACTCGGAGAAACGATCAACAGGTGAACGTAATAGTTGCTGGAAATCTGTTGCAGTAGCCAGCTGTTTTTCATGGACAAAGTCAGGGTCTGCATTCCGATACCGTCTGGAAGATACGCTTTCCATAGTGGCATCAATGTGCATCTTTGATTCCGGCTGATGGACGATTTCCAAGTCATAATTCTAGAGACAAATCAGCATTTACTTCAGGCAACGTGGAACGACGTGAAGTGGTTTTTATTTTCTGTAGACGTCGCTGGCCGTATGTATAATCATTGGAGCGCACCACGGCATAAACCAACACAAGCATTTCTTTTTCGATTTGTGCATAACGACTTTCGGATGCGGAAATCATTGGATTTCCCCTTCTGCATTAGTACCTTACCGATTCCGTACTGGTTACTGTCACTGGATCTCAGGCGGAAGCGATGGATCATATTTAGCCAGATTTGGGGCCTGTGATCCACTGTTTAATCTGCTTTGCATTCTACTGCCAATTCTATCAGTATCCGAATAGGAATCAGCAGTTCAGCTAGCCAGGAGCAAGTGGGGGCTCAGATATTTCACTGCCTCGTTTAGCCTGCTGATAGCTTTCACATCAGCCGGATGCGGCATTCGTTTATGGCCCTGATTTTATCTGGATCTGGCTTCAGTACTTCCGAACGCAATACATGCCCATGGAAAACCACTTCCGTTTTGCGCAATCGTTCTTACGTTTTGGTTCAGTGTTCCTATCTGCGCAACGCTGTAGGAGTCTGAGTAGGTTACAGTCATGCTCCTCTCGAGTGCCGCTAAAAGCTAGCGCATCACCACTACACAGTGCTCCAGGTGTGTAACCTTTCGCTGGCGTCAACCGTTTCTGACAAATCTCACTGGACATTTTCAAGCCAAAGAGTAAGCACAGCTATCAGTGACGTCCAAAAGGCGTTCCAAATCTGGTCAAATAACTAGACTGTACATCAAGTGAAACGCGCCAAAGAGCGGAAGCGAGTTCAGCTTTGCCTTAGATAACACCGACAGAACATCATATGGTGTGGGTAGGGTGTGATAATCTCTTCCGAGCGCGGCGTTAAACGGTCTAGTATCGATGCATGCGCGTAAATCACCTGACTTTTTAGTGAATATCGCAACTTAATTAGCCAAATCCATCAGTCCATCAACCTCGGCTGAAACACCTAAACGGACCAAGCGCTGCAGAGTGTCTGAGAACTTTTTACGCAAAGCAGTAGCGTTTTTCCAGCTAACAGTGTTACTGGTCGCGCGGACTCTTTCAGTGTCAGATGGGCGTCTCCTTCGAACTTGCCCAAGACACCGTCAAGTACGCTAAGATACTGGTGAAAGACATCTGTGCTGGCTTTACATAAATGAAAAAACGATCATTGTAAAAGGAGACAAAATCACAAATGCTGAATGGAATCCGTGTCCAGAGTAATCACAAAGTCTGCGGATGCCACGAGCAATTCGGGCAAACGTTCTGACCCTGTTTTGAAGGTTAGGACCTTCACCGTGACGCAGCTCTCCAGTTGTAACTTTGAGCCATTCCAGGTTCTGAGCCAGGATTTTGCTTTGTGGCATTCTGCTCCAGGATAGTATTTTTGTGGCAGTATGTTTATACTGTTTCCAGTATTCAGCTGATAACCCACTGACTGTCCTTGAATGAGCAACGTCGCAAACATACAGACTTGCTGTTCCCCTTGTAACTAATTGATTGGCGGTTCTTGCGGCAGCGATGTGCTAAATGGTTCTCTTTGAAACACTTCATACAAATTCTGTCCCATGCTAAACAGTCCTTTCGTTTTGGATGCTCACGACCACAAAATTGATAAGTGGGTTTCTGTCTATCCGTTGTCTGCGACAAACCTCGGTTTGAGGCTAGTGCACAGAGCTCCGTCGCTGTCACTATTCTGAACGGTTAAAGCCGTTTGGCTGTCCTTGTTTTTCTAAGACAGATGTCGATGCACTATTCCAAAGCCGTCTTCACGCCGCAAAAGGTGTTTCGTCTGCTGTTCATTTCTTATTCCAATCATGACCGCATTACGCACAAGAGAATACCGCAAACAATCGCAAAAATTACAAACCATAAAAACAAATATCTTTGGTTTGTTTCATTTGTTCGACTTTCGCAAATCTCGCCGAAGCTGCGCACTACCTAATGCAGCTCGACTTACTGATCGCATTCACTGAGGCTCGTTGTTTTCAGTGCCTTCCTCGCTTCATCACCAACGGCTTGCCTGAATATGGCCATTTGGTAGTCCATTGGCTGTTCATCCAACTAAGTCAACGTCACGAAGTCTAGCCACTTGGACTTCCATATTCTCCGATTGTCAGACAGTGCGCTTTCGGTCATCTACAGTGGTGTTGGCAATGAGATCACCGTCTGTCCACCAAAAGCATGCCGGATTCGGCGTGTTAGCTTCTCTGACGCCATGTTGTGGTAGCCCTCCGAGGATCAAAACGGCAAATGGGCAACGATTACAAATCAATTATTAAACTACAACGTATCATTTTATACATTACTTAAATTTTAATCAGTTTCATTGAAACGCACACCGTAGATAGTTCTTGCTATCCTTCTGTTTGACTTCATTAACTTGCGCTCATCGTTTCTCTGCAGTTGTTCGGATCACTCCTATCTCGACTGGCACAACGCAACGTTTTGTTCACAATACCCTAACCCCGTTCTGTTCGGTTCACTCGGTTCTTGCAGATGTGAGAAGCTTGTACCAGCGACGCTGATTGACTTTCCATCTACCGACTATGGCTGATCGATCAGCTGCCATCGCATTATGCGCCATCCGCTCCGGGTCAGTGTCGCATACGGGCGATTCGCTTGCTCTCGTCCGGGCAAAGCCATCAACACTACGCCGGTATGCAGTACCGACGCCTCGCTGCCGCGCAACCACCGTTGGTCGCACGTGAGCTAAGGATACTACGAGTGTCACCCGGTCCCTATTCAGCCTGAAATTCACGCCGTTGTGATCCTTAAGACTATGGGACCAAAAGTGTGCCTGTCTCACAACACTGCAACCCAGTTCCGAACTGCTAATCCATCTCGTCTAAGCGTTGTTACCTTGCTCTGGCGGCGCTTATTAGCTGTCTAGTCCACGGGTCGCGCGTCGGTTTCGCTCGCGTGACTTACCAGCTTCCATCACAGATGGATCGTTTTCATCCCATTTGCTTTCATACTAGTGTTGACACAATTGTGCAATGTCCGCATTGCTCTGGCATTTAGCTTGGAGTCGTGCCCGCTTTTACATGGCCAGCGCGACCATCAACTTTACTTAAAGCCGTCAACTTTGCTTTCACTGTGCTAAATTTACTGCTCGATGTTTTGTCAGCGGATTGTTTTTTCTGCTCCGACCCGAAGTCGTTCGATTATCGATGTAGCGTCATGCGAAGACTATCATGCTGTTTTGATCTACTGTCGCACGTCTTGTGGTGATTTAAGAATCTTTCTGTCAGTACCACTCTCATTTTCTGTTTCTTCTACAGGCCGAAAGATCAGAGCAGCAAAATCGCTCTGCATTATCGGAGTTCCCGAGCGTTTTGGACGTCTTGTCATTTTGTTTTGTTCCTACTGCATTTATCAGTGGTCCTCAGGTAAGCGGTTGCATTCATCCTCAAATGCATATACGTATATATATATATATATATATATATATATATATATATATATATATATATATATATGGTTGGCGGCATCCGGTTTCGGATTTGCCTGTCACTGTGGCAAGCCACAGGACGCCTGCGCCTACAGAGGGACCATGGATCGCTTGCGCTGCACCACCCACAGCTCCACCCACACACCCCATATCCAGTGTAAACCCGAAGGAATAAGACCGGGAGGCATGCGGATGGGAACCACGTTTCATCAACGGAGCCGGCCCACGCTCCTTCAA
>OX104067.1:72119005-72155363 GCA_944474145.2 Dicrocoelium dendriticum | reverse complement strand
TATTGATTATGCGACCGATATCGTCTTGCTTTTTGACGATGACAGGGCGGTGAAATCAACCCTTGATAACCTCTCTAAAGTGGTCCCCTCGTTTAGCATACGCTTCGCACATTCGAAGTACAAAGTGTTGTTGCAAGTCTATCACCCACTTGATGACCCTTTGACCACTGATGGCGTAGGAACTCGAGGTAGTTGATCGGCAACGATGGGGCGCATAAAGACTGTAATCAGTTCACGCATTGCAAAAGCCAGAACTGGCTGCGGACGTCTTTGGCATCAGAAAGCGGTTTTCACCGGTTTAAAAGGCCGTGTTTACATAGCCGCAGTGAGGGCCGTCCTACTTTATAGGGTGAGACTGTTACTTCGGACCGAGTTTTTGAGGCACTTTCACGTTTTTGATCACCGCTGTCCGCGAAGCAGTGCTGGTGTCGGGTGGCACCAGCGTGTCTGCAACGATGGTATGCGTAGGCGAGTGCTACCTAGTGATAATTTAGCTAGTTCCCTAGAACAGCATACCACACTGAATAAGCTGCGTTTAGTTGAGCACATATGCCTGATCACCGCTTACCGAGGATGGCCTGGCTTCATTTGTCATTTGTATGGTTGCGCAAGATCCGAGCTGGGCAAAAATTAACTTGGCAGTGATACTGAAGTCACTGACTAGTGCACTGGACACTTCTGGTGCATCTCGGTTTCCTGGTTGAAGTCCTCGTTACCCGCCTTGTGCTTGTCTCGAGACGTTACAGGACATGGTTCGCAGTCGACACCAGTAGCGCGTCTGCTGCCGTCTGCTAGTCAAGCGGACTGTTTAAAGTGTGTTTGGTGCCGGGTTATCTGCTAGGTAATGGCCGATTATGACGCGGGGCAGTGAAGGCCGCAAGGAAGCACTCTCGCCGATGCCACCTTATGTTTGCATATTATTCAACTGTTTGTGACAGTATGTTGTTGACGCAACATGTAGAGGCCTTGACCCTGAGTGTTTGTTTAGTGCATTAAGGTTTCACTCTAGATCCTCCTACGTTACTTCAGTTCAAGTGGCTGGTGTACTTCTGTTGTGTGTCGTTCTATCCCCACCAAGCATGCTTGAAGCTTGGGTCTTTAGATGGTGTACCCCCTATCGCACACCATTCGTGCCCCGAGTCACTGTAACTGTGACGCGTATTCTGCCACCCTTCCTCACCACCATTTAGTATATGCGGAAGACAGCGGGAGGTTCGGTGGCGGCCGGCTCTGCAGTGACGTCACACTCTCACGATTGTGCAAAGAACGAGCGATTGTTAGGCGGATAACTACGCATTCCATTTGGCCTAAGCTTACGTAGCTCCCGTATGTCTCCAAGATCAGCGAACGACAATGATGTGAAAACGTGTGTCTCCGTATGTTTACTTCTGACCATGGTGCATGCGCATGGAACTTGTCTGTCTTATATTAGACGGGTACACCGAGCTGACCGGATTACTTTTTACCTACGAGAGGATTATACTTTAGTTCAGTTCATTTCCGTTCGTTAACGTTGATCCGATCGCGAAAATACCATGAGTCCAGTGGACTTGAAAAACTGAGACAACACAATGATACTGATGATGTTACTAACAACATCAATTCAGAATCAGTGAATTGGGGTCAAAGTCGTCGGCAATAGTCCGAAATGAATAGGTCACTGAGTTCGTTGCCACTCAAAATCTACTCTCGTGCCCAACCACTTATGCTTTCGATCCCCAGAGGGCACTGCACGAAGGCTATTCAGTTTCTCAGATATGCGCACCAACCTCATCACTGCGTCATAACTCACTTTCCACAATATGTCGCCGCTCATCTTTTGTGGAAATCGACCGCCACTTCGCTTTCCTCTCTACTCATGTCTCAGGTTACTATCCATTGTCCTCAGGATAACTAGCGAAACTGTCTTCCGGTTCTAAGGTCTCATTCCACTGAGAGTGTCACGAACCTCGCATTGTTGTAGTACGTTTCAATACATGTAAACCCGGTGACAGCCATTCGTTATGGACACACCTAGTAGAAATTCCGGGTACAACGTGTTGGTTCGGGTGTTGCAAGGATCGTTATCTCCCAAGGTCATCTAATCCTAGACCGATTTTAATTACCTATGTTCGACCATCAGGCGAGCGAATACACGTGATGTGTGCACCGGTTAGGGCGTGAACACGCATGTGATTTCGACTCCTCAGTGGGCATCCGAGTCACGAAGTTTGCTACGGCCTTTCGTAACCGACGTCATCAAGCACGTTTCCTCTCCACTCTAATGTTTGACGAGAGGAATTCGCCAAATCATCTTTTGCCCTTCGCACACTGTGAATTCGTTTATATGCCATGATTATTATTATTTTGCTAACAGGCAAATTAAGTGTTTCGGAATACCAGTAGCTCTGGCTGACGATTTGAGTGCTCATTTGTTCGCCGGGCCTGGCTATTTGATTGTATACGTTTCGCGAGGTGACATCGTCGTATGAAAAACAGACAGAAATGTTTTGTTCCAATTTCGCCGAAGTTGCAGCCTACGGTCCAGTCCGTGCATACCTCTTTTCCAGCTGACGTCTTCGTCCGGCACTATTGCAACGTCGGATGCACCACATTCGGCACATGCATATTTTAACTTTCCGGATAAGACTTCTTTTCTTACCTTATTTAATTCCTGTTCACATTATCCGCTGTGATCATCGGTTTGCATCCCATCAGCAGCACCATTCCCCTCAAATACACACAGGCTGATGACCGTGCTGTTGTCCTCACTATGGTTGAGCGGCTTACACTTTGTGTGTGCCCGATCATCCACTTAGCAGTGATGGTTTCCTGCTCCTTCAGGTGTTGTTATAAGACGCTGGATCCGAACTCACCAGGGCCCATCATCACTGCCCGCTTCAATTTGTCTAACTTTTAACATTTTGAAGCCAACCCACACTAAATTCGCATCTTGTCCCGACAGAAGAGCAGTTAATGGTTTTACTAAGGTCTGTATACGCTTTGAAGCACACCAACTTATGATCCATTTAACATCGGCACCTCCAGCACGAGTACCATGCACTCTTCGTGCATATCACGCCGACGCACTACATCATGGTCAAGCGAGCGATCTTAGTTATTTCGCATCACTGATAACTGGGTGTCAGTGTACATCAGGCTCATCGTGAGGAGACGGGACCATAACGTGGTGGTTTGGTTCTTCTTAGTGATCTCTTGAGCCACGCTTGGTGGCCCTTTCCGAATGTGTCAGTGTTATGTAAGACATGTCAATGGTGGGGAATCAGACTTATCCAGTCACAGTGTCCTCTTTGGGGGTTGAGGAGAACTCTATGTTCCTCTTCATTGTAAACGTAACCACGAGGTGCAACAGTCGACAGGCTATAAGCTAGCTTGCCGAACAACTGGCTTGTTTGCCGAACAACCGGCTGGCTTACCGATCAACTCTCGTGGTGCCAGCTGGGTGGTTCGTGTTTTTCCCGTTCCAGCAAATGGTTCAGCGGCAGTGTTCCAGGACGTGGTGGATTTTCGCCTGGCAAACGTTCTCCCTATAAAAAGCCACAAATGTCTGCTTAACAACACTGCGACGTAGCGGATGTGACTCGCCACTAAATAAAGTCACTGCCCCTTGCCCCTCCATGGGAGGCATTGTACTTCAAAGGTGCATTGGGCCCCTGGTCCTTCACGGACAGAAAGGTGTATGAACCATCTATTTGGCCACCGGCTCCCAACGGGTTGCGACGCCCTCACATTACCCTGCTGCCTTGTAGGTTAGATCTTTGATCAAAGGTTCGGTGTAGGGCTCCCTAAGGACAACCCTCTACTTCGGCCTGGGCAACCGGGTAGTATCACGCCCACTGAGGAATCATGGACCACTTTGCTTACTACAACTCCTGTTATGCATATCTTCTATGCTAATTCAATTGTTCAAACTCTACTCACAGATCACTTCACCTCCCGTCCTTCACCTATATGTACTCTTGTATCTTCTTCGGTCACCATCACAAACGACTCACGTCTCGCAACTGATGGAAGTAACAGCCAAACTCCCGGTTTTCAATGTCCTGCGATCGCAGCCGCCTCTCACTCCATCGAAGCTCCACCTCTTCTTCGACCTTGTTCTCCATTCATCCTCGAAGCGTTTAATGTTCGAACTTTGATGCAGATCGGACGACAAGCATGTTTAGCCCGTACTCTTGAAACGCTTTCGGTAGACATCTGTTGCCTTTCAGAGACCAGATTACAAGACTATAGCGCCGTCATCAGAATGACCTCTCCGGTAAACCCTGACGCCAAATACCACTTGCGGCTTTCCGGAGACCCAGAAGCTGCCGCCTCCGGCCAAACTGGTGTTGGGGTTGCACTGAATGCCAGAGCTGACTCAGCTCTGCTTGACTGGATCCCAGTCAAGAGTCGGCTATGTGCAGTCAGATTACGAGGTTCTTGTAATGTAAGCAGGCGTCGAGATGTTAAGCGTGCCTTGTTTGTCGTCTCCGCCCACGCCCCTACAGACTACAACCCAGATGCAGTTAAAGATAGCTTTTGTCAGCAGCTACATGAACTTCTGCGTTCCTCCAAAAGGACTGGTATAGTCATTCTTGTCGTGGACTTTAACGCACGGGTTGGCCGCCTTCCACCAAGCGAGCACCAACTTGGGGGTAGTTTTGCTCTCGGTGGCAGTCGACCAGACAATGGAGACAGACTGCTTGCTCTTTGCTCTGATCCTCGCTTGTGTCTTTCGAGTACTAGTTTTCGGCACTGGAGGCGACACACTGCTACCTGGCGCCCGCCCTCTCAAACGCAAGTGTACTCCCAGCTTGACCACATCGCAATGAGCTACAGATGGCGCGGAAGCTAACGGACTACCGATCGTACTGGTCAATTTATCTACACTCCGATCATGCGTTGGTTCGTGCTAAGATTTGTATGCGTTTCGGAGGATCACCCAAGGGCGCTCACTACCGACCGGACATCGCAAATCCACAAAATCCAGGTACCAAGCCTCACTGTCAACCTTGCTTGGCTCAACTATTGACGACGACCTCGATTCGCAGTGGGCACAGTTCAAAGATGCTTTAGTTTCCGCCAGTATCGACACTTGTGGAGTTGCTCGTCACCCACCGAAGCATTGGGTTTCCGCCGTCTCCTTATCGCTGATGGACAAACACCGCTTGATCCCGTCGGATTCCAGCCACAGTGAAGAACGCCAATCCCTTATTCGAGAGTTGCGCAGGAGTCTGCAAATGGCCCGCGAAGCTTGGTGGCGTGAACGTGCTCGGGAGATTGAGTTTGCTAGTCTCTATGGTAATACTAGAACATTTTCCATCTCATTCGAGTCACCGAAGATGTTCGATCTGGTGTAAGTGAAACAATCTGCGAAGAGGATGGCACCTTAATCAATCTTCAACGACACTTGGAGCGACGGGTCGAACATTTTGGCTCGCAGTTTTTTTGCCCCCACCTTCTGCTAACACTGGCGCTCGCGCTGGGGCGGAGTGGTCTACTCCCACAGATCCTTCATCTTACCAGGAACTCGAGCAGGAGCTCCGCCGCATGAAGCGTTCTAAGTCCCCGGCCATGCTGGCCTTCCTCTAGCTCTATTTAAAGATGCTGACACTTCGCTGGTTCGAGAACGCACTGCTTTGTTCTCGAAAGTGTGGTCACAAGAGAAAGTTCCATCATCTTGGGGTTAATCGATAGTCGTCCCCATCTTCAAAAAGGGTCTGCGCACAATCTCCTGCAACTACAGAGCCATAAGCTTACTTCCCATCGTTTGCAAGCTGCTAGTGTCCTTCCTACTTCACAGACTATCCCTGATGTGTGAGTCGTTGCAGCGAGAAGAACAAGGTGGTTTTTGCCCTGGTCGCGGCTGCATCGATTATATCTTTACACTCCGCTAGATCCTCGAGCTCCGTCATGTGTATCAGAGGCCAACGATTGCTGTGTTCTTGGATATCCGTGCAGCCTACTATTCTGTCGATCGTACGATACTGTAGCACTGCCTACTGAGGAATGGCGTCTCCATACTGCACGCT
Organism: Dicrocoelium dendriticum; assembly: GCA_944474145.2. Taxonomy (NCBI): domain Eukaryota; kingdom Metazoa; phylum Platyhelminthes; class Trematoda; order Plagiorchiida; family Dicrocoeliidae; genus Dicrocoelium; species Dicrocoelium dendriticum. The sequence continues at coordinate 72,149,349 of OX104067.1, read as the reverse complement.
CTTTACAGTCTGACCTCGGGCAGGGTTAAGACTTATGGCAAGCTTTCGCCTACCTTTGTAGTCTCCAGTGGAGTTCGACAATGATGTGCAATCTCTCCGTTCCTATTCAACTTTGCCATTGAGGATGTCCTGAAGAACGCTCTGGGCGATTCGTATAACGCTGGCGTTGAGCTCCTCCCAGGTAGTTGAGTTGTTGATTTGGATTATACTGATGATATCGTCTTGCTGGGTGACGATCCACACGTCATCCCACTTGCACTAAACCACTTGGCGATTGAAGCATCAAAGTATAGTATGTACTTTTCTCCATCAAAATGCAAGTCTCTCTTCCAAGCCTGGCAGGTGCCTGCCTGCACTCACTCTTCATGATGAGACGCTAGTCGTTGTGGAGAGCTTTGTCTACTTGGGAAGTTGCATCACTGCTGGCGGGGCTGTTGGAGACGAGATTTCGATGCGCATCTCGAGAGCAGGCCTCGCTTTTTCTAGGCTGAGGCACTTGTGGCGTCGCCACGACATTCGTCTCTGCATCAAAGGGCGGGTCTATTGTGCAACTGTTCGTGCTGTACTGTTGTACGGATGCGAGAGCTGGCCCATTCGTAAACATGACTTGCGCAGGCCATCCGTCTTCGAGCACCGCTGTCTGCGGTCTATTGCCCGTTTGTGATGGCGGCACCACGTACGCAGTGTGGAAGTTATACAGCGTGTCCTGGGATGTGAAAGCCACTCGCTCGAGGAGCTCGTCTCACTGTATCAACTGCGGTGGTTGGGACACGTATTGCGCATGTCTGTCCAGCGTTACCTGCGTCGCGCGTTGTTTGCGGTTGCTGAACGGGGCTGGAAGAGACGGTCTAGTGGACAGCCTCCAACATGGAGAAGCCGCATGAAAAAGCTGACGAAACAGTTGTCCTCGGCTGGTTGTTGTCAACTACCTGGTTGGGGTCCGAGAGATGCGGATATTTGCTGGCTGAAGACCTTGGGAGATATGGCTCAAGATCGATGTCAATGACGGATGTGTGCATCGGTTTGTTGCGGTATCCCTTCTTCCACCCCCTAAAAAATGAACAATCTGAAAAAATTTCAAAAACTGAGTGGTAGACAAAAAATACATTTGTTGTTGTTGATCTTTTCTTGTTACTCATACTGTTTTCCTATTCAGCGATGATTCCGAAGGCACAATAACTGCACCACCGACTGGGCACAACATATATATATATATATATATATATATATATATATATGGTTGGCGACATCCGGTTTTGGATTTGCCTGTCACTGTGGCCAGCCACAGGACGCCTGCGCCTACAGAGAGACCATGGGTGCCTTGCGCTGCACCACCCACTGCTCCAACCACACACCCCATATGCAGTGTAAACCCGAAGGAATAAGACCGGGAGGTATGTGGATGGGACCAGGTTTTTTTCAATGGAGCCGGCCCACACTCCTTCACAGGCAAACACAAGCACGCTGTATTTGGGGAATCAAGTGCACACAAGGCGGTGGCTGGACCGTATTCCGCTCCACACTTAGTCCATGGAGCCACTCTTCGAGTCTAGCGCGGCCACAGGGACCGTGCACCCCGTCCCCTTCAGCAACGACCAGCTGTCTCCTGGAGCCAATATGAACGAGGTAGTGGGTAATAGACAGATAGACACCTTGTCAACATGCACATCAAGCGCAGACACACCGGGGATATCAAGCAACTGCCATTCACTTTAAACGACAATCAGAAATAAAATAAATCCAATAATGCATACAGATACGGTGGCATAACTCTTCGCTAAATTACCATATGAAGTAAGTTGGTTAGCAACAAATCCGTGATAAGTAAGAAATGTCCACAATTTACACAACAAAGTTACCGAAGATAAGCGTATTTAGCCTAAGCCACTTGGCCAGCTAATTATTCAGATTATTCAGATTGGCAAAACGAACCAAATAAAGTAGAATGAAATTTATGCAACTTAAAGAGACCTAATTTATGTGTAAGTTGGTTTAGCCCAACTGCGGTGAATAAGCATCAAGAATGCAACATCAGCCTCATCATATATATATATATATATATATATATATATATATATATATATATATATATATATAAGCTCACTTTTTGTAGTGCACATCTGCATGCATAGATTTTGCCGGTGAAAGTGAACCACCCGTCAAGTTTCACCTGCAGCTGGCCGTATTCGTGGGTGCGAAACCTACTACGGTCCAAAAGCGCATATGAATTTTTCTAAATCATTAGAAGTTGCATGTGACAGACTTCACACAGATCCCAAATGGTCTCTGCAATCACACTCCTTAACTGAACTTGCTTCCTGCTACCTTGTGAGTCTGGTTGTTGTGCCAAATACTCCGCGTGGAGTCCCTCAAGCAAACCTCCATGTACCACATTGCCCTGCACGTCATACTTTGAGTCAAAGTCTAGAGATAGGGTACCTCGAACAAAACCCCTCTGTCAGAATAGGCAACCGCAATGTGTCAGCTGCCCTTTTGAACCCGTCGACAATGCTCCCTCTCCTTTCTATTTCCCTCCCCTCTCAACTGTTTTCCCCGTCCATTAAACAAGAGAATGCCGCTTACGTCGCTGCAGTTACCATCGATACATGTAACTCGTTCATCATATCACGAGTCTCATTTCACATTGGTTCTTTTGACTTCCGCACTGTGGACCAGATCAACCTACTGGCAGCACTGACTCACTCTTCAGTCTACTCGTATTTATGTGTGATGTGTCTCTGAAACAGACATGCACGGCAACAGCGTTGCGACGAACCTTCGACTTCCTGCTTCCGGATCTACTAACAATGACTACACTCTTCTCATCTCTGACGATGCTGGGTCATTGGCATTTACGGTGTCAGCATCGCCCTTGGCAAATATGCCGGCGAAGAGGGCATATGTTTGGTCCGACTTCGGTTCTCTTTCGATTCTCTATACTTCTGAGGACGAAGTACCTTTTCGTCTCCTCCGTTTACACCCCTGCTGACTGCAGTTCAGAGTGTATCAATTACCATTTCTGTCATGATCTCTCACCCCTTCTGTGTATGGCGAACAATACTGACATAGTAATTTTTGCTGGTGACTTGAGTGCCCAAGTGCTTCGAAGTCGATTCACGCTGAACACACAATGCTGATCAATTCCTGCAACTGTGCGCCGACCACAATCTTTATATTAGCAACACTGCATTTCAGCACAAACGTTCACACCGCATCACCTGGCACCCATCGGATTCTCCGATGACCTAATCTGTGTGTGTCACACACACACAGTCCAAAACTCTCTTAATTTTGAGCCCGGATTCCGGCCATGCTCTAGTACGCGCACGCCTGGCACGGAGTGTTTCCACTTCAAAGAATGGCCAAACTTCTAATCTCCTTACTTGTAATTTGAACTTGCAGTCAGCAGCTTAACGGTGTCATCACGAACTGACCCACCAGTGACGTATGAAGTTGGTGAGGCAAACGCGGACTGGGATCGTTTCAAGTGTGCCATGAAGAATGAATGTTCTTGTCGCCTACTGTACGCACAAACTTAGATGTCCGAAATGTGAACTCATCTCTGAGGCATCGATCGTTTTGATCGAAGCATGGAAACACGTTCCACTGGTTACCGAGATTTGGCTTCTCCCTAGGGCTCTAGAACTACAAGTGACAAACAGTCTTCGAATTGACCGGGATATTGATGGGTGGCAGTAGTCCGCGAGATGAAGAAGGGCACTGCTGTTGGGAAGAGCCAAATGCTGTTCTAACTCATCTGGAACATAGGTCCGAGAAATCCCTCAATTGGTGAGACGTGAGCTAAGAAAGATGGACAGTTAATCCACTCTCAGCGACATCGACTAGCCGGTTGGGCAGAACATTTTGCAGATCTGTGGCACTGCAGCTTGCTGAAATACCTTAATCGACGTGGGAAGTTGATGTCAGGAGAGAATCGATATGAACTCGCCGTGTTGAAACGAAACGGAGCTGGACTCGACAGCCTTCCTCCATCTTTTCTGAAAGAAATCAGTTACTCTTTGTTGACTGGACGTGTTTCTCTAATTAAAACGATTTAGGCCACTGAAGAAGTACCTCAGACAAGTGACTGTCGGGCCCATCTTCAGCATGAATCAGCGCGCTTTGCGCGAAAATCATCGAGGCATTTCCATTGTCTTCAAACTTCTCACGCGCATCATTCTTCGATGACTTACTGGTCCTTTTGAGATCCGAATCATTCAAATCCAGACTGCCTTCCGCCCTGGTCGTGGTTTCAGATGGAACCACTGATTTACTCTTCGGCTAGTGTTAGAGCTGAGACGCACTTACAGACGACCGACCATGGTGGTTTTCGTTGTCTTGAAAACCGCCTTCGACTTTTGACCACGCCTGCTTATGGCACTACCTATTCGTGAACGGAGTGTCTGTAAAACTCCTTTCCATTCTGAGGTCTTTCAACCATGAGGCTGTTTATCGATCTATGTGAAACTGTTTGGGGCTCTCCAGTGTTGTCCTGTATGCTCTTTGCTCAAATCTGTCATCTAAGTGATCATATATGACTCCGTTTTTTAGACTTTCGGAGTGGTAGTTTTGCCAAGTGATCGACTGATAGACCTGCAGTATGCGGACGACATAGCCTTTCTTGGATCTGACGCAGTGGTTATGCAAACACTACTGGATAGATTGCTGCGTGGCGCTGCACGCCTTGGCATGTGCTTTGCACCTTTAAAATGCAAAGTGCTTTTGCAGGACTGGACCGACACACTTAGGGTTTTCGCTATTTCCGAACAGCCACTGGAAGTGACTGATCGGATCAGTCACCTTGGTAGCTGCGTCACCTCTGGTTGTCATCACTGAGGAAGCTACTTCGCGTATCAGCTAGGCCCATGTGGCCTTCCATAGGTTCAATCATCTATGGAGACATCGGGATATCAGCCTTTCAGTGAGAGGTGGAGTGTATAACGCTGCGGTAAGGTCGGTCTTACTGTTTGGATCAGAGACCTGGCTAGTTCGCGGCGAAGACATTAAACGGTTGGCCATGTTTGACTTCTGGTGCTTTCGGAGTATTGCTCACGTCTGGTGGGTGCACCGGGTGAGCAATGCTGAGGTCCGTCAGTTGGTTTTTGGAAGAAACCTTCCGATGCATATTTCGAGTGTTTATGTAATCTTAATCGCTTACTTTGGCTAGGCCATGTCCTCCGTACGCCCGTTGACCGGCTTCCTCGGCGCGCATTATACGCCGTGGCTGCCCCAAGTTGGGTGAAACCGAGACGTGACTAGTGCATGAGGGGGCATAGAGGCATGAAGAAATGGACTGAGAGACCTGGTCAGGTTGGTGCGTGGATGGGTACCTCGGGATGTTCCACACCAATGTTTGGAGGCCGTATCAATCAGTCAGTGTCGTTCTTGCATTCGGTTTCTTGTCTCTGGCTGCTAACTTTTGTTCCATGCTGATTAGTTTAACGCACTTCCTTCTTGCTTCCATTTTATTTACACTCTATTCGCCTTTAACCTCACTATCTTGCGGTTGTTATTACTTGTTATTCTTACCTTGTGAGTTGTGGCAACTGGATCCACTTTGATGCTAGCATCTGTTGTTCAACTGGACTGAACCGATTACGTTGACTAGGTCATATCTTACTTATGCCCTTTGACTGTCTTCCTCGGCGTGCGTTATACGCTGTGGCTGCAACAAGTTGGGTGAAACAGCGTGGTGGCCATTAGATAACGTGGCATACTGTCATGAAAAAACTGACCGGGAGTATGGTCAGGCTGGTTCGTGTCGCTTTCGTGGGCGGGGGCCCCGGGATGGTCCACATCAGTGCTTGGAGACTCTATCGAACATGACACGGTCCCACACTCGATGGCCTTTCATCATCCGGTTTCTCGCATCTAGCCATTAATTTTTCATCTTGATTCCTTTTCTGCGTTCTTTGTACATTCGCTCACACTTTTCTACCGCTGTTATTTATCGTTGTTCTGGCGACGCGAGTCGTGACAGCTGAAATAGCGCACGACGATGGTACACGGTAACTGTCCCCGTCTGCTATGGCTTTACCATGGAATGTGGTTTCATCTGCCATCATCGCGGGAGCACGACCGATGCGCACGTAGAGTTCACCTAACGATACGTTCGCTCGCTTCTCTTGACAAACTACAGTACGTGAGGTCAGGACTGATGTTTCTTGCCACCGCGCTAACATGTGATGTGGGATGTGCCAACAAGTACTGTCGACCTGCTCCGTCCAATGCCTATGTAAGATCAAAACTCTCGTGTCGCTTCCGGTTAACTCTTTCTTCAGAGGGCCTCTCAAGCTGTCTGATACAACGTATTATTTGTGTGAATACTTTTCATCGATCCGTGTGATTAATCGTATGATTGAGCAACTATTTGCTCGCTCGCCACTCCGTGATGATTCTGCTGCATGTGAGTGCCGAACTTGCGGTGCATTCCACTTTGAGGCAAATCTCGATCATCACATCCGCATTCATCTGATGACGCATGTTGAGCATGCGCCTATTCCCGAAGACCGTTAAGATGGTTTGGTGTTAATCTGACGAAAAACCCTGAAGACACGGAACAGAGGACTTACTATCTGTCGTCGGTTGCTTGTTTTTCGACGAATTCGAGAAATTTAGTATTTGCATCCATATTCGATTGTTTACAATCAGTTTTTTATTCAATTATCCCTCTCTTTATCACTACCAGTCCGTCGATGCGGCCTACCCATTTGCATTTGGTTTCTTGTTTTCACCTTTTATCGTATATACAACTCCTATTCTACTGCTACACGAGGTTTGACAGTTTGATCCATCGCAACTCAGTCAGACCATGGCTGATAACCAAGCTGCGCCTACTTCAACCCTCCTTCACGACACGTCAAGGAGTTTCCAGCCTCGGCTACAAGCGCGTTGCACTAACCCCGGAGTCAGTTTTGTCGTATAACTTACGGTATTCTACGCACAGCTATCTGTTTCTCTACACTCCGCATAAGTACGATTGGGAGACACAGTGTTAAGAGCGAACAACACTGCCCGCTCAGGAATTTCATCGAGTACTGTGAACAGGAACCTTTTTTGTGTGCTCCGTTTCATGCTTTTTTCTGTAGTGATTATGTGTATGTTGACCAAAACTGACACCTGAACTCTTCAAGTGTTGTATGATCACATGGTGCACACTACCGGTCCTCTTGCTTCCACAGTCAGCAGTGTTTTCCACAATAGCCACGTTACTTGGTCATAACGTTCGGGATGAAGCAGCTTGTATTTAATCTGCCTCTGCATTCTTCTATCCTTAAACGGGATTAGTTGTACTGACTACTTTGCCAAACATTATTCTTAATTGCCTTCCTCCTAAACGGACCAATTGAGCTTGCGACTGGTTCGTTCCACATCCACGGCTATCTGCAATATATATTCTCAAAAATTTTCCGAGAATTCCTTTTTGCTTATTTTTGGATGGATATTGCGCTGTTTGCAGTTCGACAGTCTTTGTAACCAAAGTAACCTCCTCCCTATTGCTCTCAATCGCACTGCTGACGTCCGCGTTTTTCACCACGAAAGGCGTGAACGAACACTCGGTAGTCCACACTTGATGTGCCTCGCTAGTGTTCACTTGCCGAGACGAGTAATGTTTTTGACTCCTAATTCACACCACGGACTCTTACCGTGTTATCCATATGCATATGTTGGTTTATTTCGATTACCATCTAATTTTATAGTTTTTCTTGCTGTTGCAATATTCCTTATTATTGTCCATATTTACACAGTGGTTTTGTATCACGCGGGATCTTCAGCGCACATAATAGTCACTGTTAGTAAACCATGGGCTACCGGTAATGATATGACGGACGGGACCGTCACTTCAGATGCTGTGGCCTACTTCACTTCGCTTGTGCCACGCTTCGGCCAGCCACCTGTCTCTCTCTCTCTCTCTCTCTCGCATGTACTGTCATTCTTACGCGCTTCTTTGTTCCCATTAATCGGAAAGGTCACCTTTAGGCACCATTTGTGTTCTTGGATTGTGTCGCGCAATCACAGTATAATACACGATTTGAAGTGAACTTACATCGATTCCATCACTGGGACCAAAAGTGAGTTCTACTCAGTTCAGCTGAACAGCTGTGATCCGGGCAACAAATTGCGGTGGATCCATTTGCCGCAACTCACCTCACTGTCTCCAAGACGGCGCGGAATCGGGCAACATAGAAGATATGCAGGAATTTATGCATTGATTCTACTGATCAAAACCGTACTAATGAAAAAATTAAAACTTACCTCTTCCAAGTCGCAGGCGAAGAGTTATCAGTCGTGGTCTAATTCTAATCGGCTTTCCCGCCGGTTGGCCAGTTAGGCTGTCGGGTCGTGTAAATCCGATCCCATGTTCACATGGTGCTGTGGTGGCGTTTCGCACCCAGTAGACTATGTACCCGGCACCATCTTCATGCAGCTTACCTTAAACAGCAAACTAAGTCTCATTCAGTACGAGTCCCATGGTAACTAACGCAGTGTTTCTCGATACGCTCATTGGTCTTCCGGTCCAGTTGGGTCTGCACATTCCAGCATCTGATGTTGGGTGCTTTGCGCAGGGGCATACGACTTCGCCGGGCAATCGTTAGCGTGATGGCATGGGGGATTGTAGAAAGTAGTGGGTTTGCTGAAATGGGGCCGGGTTGGGGAAGAAGAGAGAAGGCATGCGAAAGCGGTAGCATGCTTTCGCTTATCCACCTCGCTATATGCAGCAACTAGAGCTACTTATTTCGCTATCCCACCATTGCGCGACGGCCTACGCAGCATGACATTAACAGTATTGGTGTGCTTCATGGTTTGGTTTTGCATTTGTGTATTGCTAGATACTTCACGCCTGAACAGGCGAACACCGTCGGCCCGTAGCGTAGAGATTACGAGCTTGTTCCGGCGCGGACTGGATTCCGCATAGGCTTTGTCGTTCTCGCCGTATACTCAGCCCGCTTGTGACTGGTGATGTTCGCACGGCAGCGGAGCGCCGTTACGGTGTACAGCCTACACATTATTATTGTTGTTATTATTATTGCAGGCGAACAACTCGGGTCCTCAGACAAAGCCTTCGACGAACTGTATTTCGAAACGCAATGGGTCAAAGAATCGACTCATGGGGAATTGTTTGTCCTTACTCGTAGCTAGAAGAACGGTGTAACCAAACTCCCACGGAGGGGACACAACGTGGTGTCCAGGACATGGCTCCTTGACACGCTGTTTGTAGACTTCACCAAGGCATTTGACATGATGAACCGCGAGGCGCTGTAGTTGGTGTTGGGTAGGTTTGGTTACCTGAGTTAGTTCATAAATTTAATTGAATACCCACACAGTAGTTCGCGAGTGAGGGTGCAACTGTGTGGATAAACGTCGGATGACTTTGATGCCCGTGTTCTGAAGCAAGGCTGTGTCTTAACCCCTGTCCCGTTTAACATCTACTTGAATGCTATGATGTCCTGGTTTATACTTGTAAGGACAGTGTCCGTGTGCAACACCATATTAATAGTGTGTTGCTGCGCACCCGTCGTTTCGAGCCGTGAATCTTATTGTGTGAGACAATTATCTATGTTGCTGGTTGCGGACCACTGTACGTTGTTTGCACACAGCGCGGATGAGCTGTAGCGCATAACTACTACTCTCGCTTCGATAGATGTCCAGACCGGACCCACCATCAGCACAAGGAAGACTGTCCGTTTTAGCTCTCATTAGAAGTGGGATCCGTTGACATGCCTCGTGGTTTTGGTACCTGGGAAGCGTACTTCCCACCGACCTACAGATAACGAACGGACTGCGCATGCACCTATCGAAGGTGGCTGCTGCATTTGGAAAGCTGGAGCATCAGGTATGGAATAATCGTCATTTGACCGTTGCTACGAAGCTGATATTGTACCGGTAAGTAGTGCTGTTTCTCCATACGGTAGCCATAGCGTTTTCGGCGTCGCATATTTGGTGCGGGAAGAGCTAGTGAACCGCTCAGAACCATCATGTCACACACCAGGCACCCACGGATGGGCCACGTGTTGCACCTACCAGCACACCGACTCCCTGATCCTGCGTTGTTTGCGCACTCGGAGTGCGGATGGATGAAGAGGGGAGGCCAAGGGATGACTTGGTCAATAGGAATGTAACCCTCATTTGACATCGGCTGATGTTTCCCGACTGCGCGGCTGGGCACCGAAGGGCGATGAACACGTTTGATTGGAGACACTAGCTGACACAGCGAAGAGCCGACCTCACTGGCGTTTGTGTTGTGAGTTTCTTTGTCCGTACCCTCCCCTTTAGCTTCCCTCTTCAACAACAATGCCACCCAGTGTATATAATGTGATTTTAGCACTGTTACCTTTTTGCTTTTGTAGTCTGTAGCGTTTAAGCACTTATCTTTCTGTATTGCGGCACATTAGATCAGATGTGTTTCTCACCCTCGGCTAACGTGTATTGATATTGGTATTGGGCGAAAGCTGAATTTCGTACCGGAAGTATCTCCGGTATTTGGAGCATACGCCTGCATTCGAGCGTCGCTTTCTGCGCGTTGTTTGGTGTGACAGGGTTGCAGACACAGAGATGCTCCGCCGCAGTGGCATATATGCAGTTGCGTGCATACTTCTGCGGTGGTATCTAATGTGGCTTAGGCACATCAGCCGTATGTATTCGGCAAGAATACCCAAGCAGCTGCTGTATGGGAAGCGGGACGTGGGAAAACCGAAGTTACCAGGGCATGACCAAGGAACAACAGTTACCTTTAGGTATTGTTAATCAAAGACAGCTAATCGGAGCCAATGGCTTGTTCACATCTAGAATGTGTTTGCGCAGGTGCACGATGAAATCTTGCTTCATAAGAACGAGAAATACCGGGTACAGAGGCGATAAGCGCCGATGAAGTCTGGTCCATCGGCATCAATCGCATACTGCTATAGCACATGCGGTCGCAAATGCCTCAGTCAGGCCGGTCAGGAATCGAGCAGCGTGACCACATGGGGTCAACACCCAAGAGGCGACGAATCACGGAAATAGCTAATCACCATCAGCGCAGCTCTTGTTAAATATGCTGCTTGGGATTCCATTTACTAACTAAGGCCACTAGTGCAGTCGACGTGGCACGTGTACTACATCACTTCGGTAGTTGGTCTGTGCGTGTACGTACGTGTTGAATATTTTTGAATTCCAGATTTTTTTGTTGTTTGGTATCTACGGTGTGGCTGCACTTGGTGTAAGCGTTGGCAAGGTGCCTACCTGTCGGAAACCACCACCTCAATTAGACTGGCTTCAGGAGGTACTTGCTCGTTGCTGGGGAAGACGGGAGACGGTACTGAAATCAAGGTGTGATTTTATCCATTGTGGAGCAGACTACAGCCCAGCCATCGCCTTGTGTACGTCTGGCACGCATGATCCCAAATTCGCTTGACAATAATGTTTCTGTCGTGCATATTTAAGGAGTGTGCATCGGCTCCGTTGATGCACCGTTGCCACCATCTACCTAACTCCCGATTTTACTTCTTCTGGTTTACACTAGATGTGTGATATGAGGATGGAACTGTGGTTGGTGCAGTGCAAGTCACCCATGGTCCCTGAGTAGGCGCAGGCGTTCAGTGGCTGTCCTGTGGAGGTCACAGTGACAGATAACTTCGCAATCGGATGCCCCTAGTCATGTTGTATTAGGAACTGTCTGCGTACTAGATATGGGGTCATCGAAAACCATGGATGAATGTCTTCTATGTACCAAATCGCAATTTAAGAAATGGACTAAAGGTTTTTTTTGTTGCGTAGTTGAATCAATGCATAAATTCATGCAAACCTTCCATTTTACTCGATTCCGCGCTATGTCTCCTTGGATTTCATCTTTGGCTCTCCATCACGGATGCTTACGGGGTAGACAACGTTAGTCAGTCAGCGCCTTGACGTTTTGTCGCCATATAGTATTTTGGCCGCCGCGCGCTTTCTGGTACGGCCATGCGCGAGTGATTAGAGCGCGCCATATTAAACGGCCGTACGGCATGCGTAGGACGTGACCCAACCAGCTCATTGGGCTCAGCGGCATTACCTTGTCGAGATGGAGGCCCATATTACCGAGAACGCGACGTCCAACATCATCGTTGCAAACATCATGTTCCTATTACACACTAGCTATCCTACGCAGATACAGTCGTCTGTGGCCGAAATCGGGAGTGTCATTTACACAGATCGATCAAAACTCATTTCCATACAACAGTGCCGCACGAACACTGGCATTGTAAATCGTACTCTTTATCGAGAGTTAAATGTCGCAGAGATGGCTGCATAATTCTCGAGGGATGGTAATATATTTTCCGAGTATCTCGTTCTTTAGCAGACAGCTCCATAAAAAACGCCGATAGGCCGAGCCGAACGCAGCTTGTATGTCCAAAGAGACGACTTTTGTAGGCTTGTGAGAATATTGATGCTGCTCGATGATCTGACGAAGCGTAAATATGTGGTCTGCATGCTCTCGACCGGGGCGGAAACCATCTTGTTCTTCCCGGTGGTGTAGTTCTGTTATCGGTGTTAGTCTGCAGAATAGTATGAATGTGTTGTACTGAATGTTATTGTGTTGTACTGCTGTCCACGGTCTGTATTGCTTAGCGATCAATTTAACCGCAAAAGCCAAATGTCATGCCTCGGTAACCGGTGTGTATTCAACGGGAAGAGACTGTTCCACTGTTCGACTCTACATTCTAACAATAAAAACCACGATCCCCGCATCTTCGACGTCCAGGTCACCGTCCATGGGAACGCGTTCCGCTTAACTGATTCGCCATATTCGGCCGTTTGTTCGCGCCAAGGCACTGCCCTCGTTCACTCAGTCGACGCCCATGCGAGTTTGCCAGCCACTCACATCGCAGCTGTGTTCCTTATTTAGCCGTCTCTTCGTGTATCGCGCGAGAAGCCCGTTCACGCTGTTGACACAGCCTAGTATCGGAACGCCGTGCGAGGGGGTACACTACATTTGGCCGCCTGCTAGTATTTTGGGGTGATTCCTCTGTGTTTGGTGCATAAAGGTACATGTACCCTTTCTGAAGATTGGTACGATAATTGACTCGCCCCAAGAGGATGGAAGCTTTTTTTGTCACCAAATCTTGCTAGTTGGGGATTGTCTCGCCGCCCTACTTGACCAGCTCTGGAGGAACTTCGTCTTAGTCAACAGCATTGAATCGTTTAAATGGCCAAAACTCAAGGTTAACCTCCGCTTCGGGGAGTGGTTCCAGTGAGATGTCCCCATGCGCGCACTTTAACACATTTTTTAAACATTGGACGGAGGAGGTAAACTGAATTAAGCTATGAAGTGCTCAGCCCAGCGCTCAATGCGCCTGCGCAACTTGTTGCTATGTGATCCATCATCTTTGCAAACAGCTTCACTTTCGCTTTCTTTCGTGGTCACTGTTCCAAATGATCTGGAAAAGTCTGCGGAAGTTTTCCGGGTTAGGTGCTATCTCCGTCTTTAAATCACTCTGAAGCCAACAAGTTTCGCGTTCTATATACAGACTTTTCATGAGTTGTTGCTGAAGTTACGGTGAACTTCACCAGTGCTTGACAGGTAGTATAGGTCGGTGACGGTCAAACAATTCCCATGAGCGAGAAGAGATCCAGCCCCTTAGGGGACGTCCAGCGATTCCACTGTATTCTTGACGGGAAGATAACAACGTCTACTGCAAGAAACATCAGGGATGTTCGGCGTCTTGACGTGCAGTACTAGCGAATGCATCTGATTAGAAGGATTGATAAGCCCGTTGAATGGAGGAGTTAACTGGTTTCGAGGAATCTCCAAAACGCATACACATGTCTGCGCAGGCCAAAGCGTGATCAGTGTCTTGGTAGGTGGAGGAAGTCCGTATGCTATCCCGTACACTGCCTCGTCATCTGAAGGTGATTGAGATATGATCAACTTGTGACCACGCTCGCGTTGGCGAAGGATAACGCCCTGTGGCGTTGCGTCTCGTTAAATGTCTGAAGTTCCTGCTGGGAAAAAGGAGCTGCTTGTCTTCACTTAACTTGGGAAGTCTGTCTCCTTTGACTGAGTAATTATCGTCAGCCGCATGACAGCTACCACGCATAGTAACACGGCTGACCTGTGCATTGAAATCCCCGGAAAGGACGATGACATTGGGTATTTCAGCTTTAGTCAAAAGCTAGTGAAGTTCGCGTTAAAAATTCTCCCTAACCGATGCACAATTGCTATTGGCTGGGGCGTAAACAGTGATCACAAACAAATTGCGTATTTCTTTCTACAGTGTATGTTGCTCCTGCATGTGCCTTAAATTCTAACCGGACACAAGCTGGAACCAATTGCGTATAGAGGCCGTTGCCTTCTCACTCTGCGATGCCAAACTAGCTGCCGCTGCTTCTATGTTACCAGACAGATGCTGGAAATATTTGTGTCCGAGATCAACGGGGGAGTCAACTTAATCATGGTGCCGTAGTCGAGTCTCAGAAAGTCAACAGGCATCAATTGCGAGGAACTTCAGGGTGCATGCTAGGCCGGGTTGTTTTCCGATCTGACGAAGGCTGCCAGCCTAAATGGAGGTCGAAGGAGGGCCATTTGTCTGACTCAATGGACGTGGCGCGACTGTCTTTAGATGTAGATTCAAAGGAATTATTGATTAAAGTGAGATAGGCATGTGATGGAGGTGCTTAAGCAGTGAAAACCTCAGGAACAGAAGAGAGCGACCTCTTATTGACTACCGAATCCATGATTCAATCTGCCGGCGGGGTGATACCTGGTTTCCCAAACCGGGGCATGGAGTTGACTTAGGGGCACAACCTCGAGCTTTTGCCCTTTCTACATGGCAGCGGCGGGAAAAACAAGGAATTGCACTGTGTAGTTATAGATCTGTATATATATATCATCACTTTCCCTTAATTACTCTAGCTTATCTGCGTGCACTATTCGCCTGCATTCCTTTCTTCACTATCTCATCTCTTGTCTTTTTGACATTGTCGAATATCCTGTTGCTGAATATGCTTCGTTATGCGGTTATAGTATCTACGTTGTGCTTTTTCTGGCTACCCCCCATGTGATCACACATTTGATGCAGAGAGAATGATTTTAAACGCATTTAATCACTGCCTGCACGCTTCTCGCAAAGATTCCGGAAGCAACTATCATTCATTGTCATGGCTATTTACATCCACCATTTAAAGCCGGAATTATGTGTACAAAAACGATGCTTAGCTATCTGGTTGTTACCTTAAATATTTACTTTGGCCTACTGATGTCTGTGTATTAATGTTGTCTTACCATCTATAATCCTGTCTTACGTTCTCCATTACGACCGTTCTAACAGCTTAGAAGTCAATCCCCAGCCCATTTTGACGCTTTCCACACATAATCAGTGCTATGTAAACGTTTGTGTCTGACAAGAGTTTACCGAAACAGAATTCTTTACTCTGAACTAATTTCTTGTCTTTATTTTGGTTGCTAAATTGGAATATTTGCTTTGCTGAAGTCCAGCATTGTCCATGATTCGCTGAAGCATTTGTATTTCTGAAATTTCCTTCTATTAATCTGTAACTTGGATATTCATACACAACATTCAATGTCATCACGATCATTTCTTTTTCCTTTATAGCAATGGAGCTTCTTTTCGCGCTTCTTGTACATGACTGTATTCTCCCAATTGACGATGCTCCGCTACATTTCCGTTTGGCTAATCGGAGTAAGTTTCGTATTCTTGTCCGTCATACACACTTTCTTCAATGACCACCAACCACTTGTTACTGGGTTCCGCGAAGTATCTTCCAAAACGAGACTAGTGAAACCCCTTTTTCTTCACTGCTCTCTGTTATCGCTTTTTTCTCGGTCTTGATGTCACCTCAACATTACTGAACGCAAAACACCAGTTGTAATACGGGCACCTAGGGGTTTCAACTACGCCTGATCTCACACAGCCGCCTTAACACCATTATGGTACACTGAGGTTAGTTTGCCATGTCCTCACTTTTAATCTTGAACAGCCGGTCCCCTCTTTCACTCCGCCGTGCTTTTTCAAAGTTTCACTCAAACTAACTTCCTTTGGAACTCAGACTTCACGGGTCATGTGAAGTAATATTCGAAGGTTACGTGCTTCTGCTAGTCTGCCTGCGTCTATCCTTGTTCCTAGAGTTCTGATGCCCTCAGCGCCGTGTTTATTGCATAATGACTTGGATCATGCCATTTTTGATCTCATCATGACAAGTTACTCACTTTTATTCGATCGTATTTTTTGAAATTCTTTTGCATCTCCGGATATTCGTGCGCTTCGTCCTCTAGTCGCGATGCGTCTTGCTTGTCTCTAGCCTTCCAAGCGAACGAGCCAAGTACTGAGTATAGTGGCCACAATACAAAAACCGTTTTGCTTAGCACATCTCAAGAAGCCATCTTAGACGACAATTGAATCCTTTCCACGTGTTCGTAAACAGGAACATTTGGCCCATTGGCGTCATGTCTTTATTGACGATTGCGAGCGGTGGTGCACCGACAAACTTCGCTGCATTTAATGTTTCTTCACCATATGGTCGAAGCGAAACCTATCAAACCGGAGCCTGCGTTGTAATCCGAGGGCGCTGTTTCGAACCTAGGTAGGAACAGGGCGATCCTCGCAGTATCCTTAGCCTACGTGGGACCGGTGGTAGGTTAGCGGCAACGACGCGTCGGTACTGCATACTGGCGTACTACGGATATATTTTTTCCTTTTTTATCAAGGAAAAATAAAAACTTTTTGGCCCCAAACTTTTGAGACTTACTTCAGCAAGTTCCTGATGTTCTACCAAAAGATAGTTGCGAAGCAATTTTTTTCGGCAGTTACAATTATGTATTACACAATCGGTGGGACAATTTGCTCTCGATAGCGTAGCATAGTTATGCCTTGTCGAGTTCTGATGTGCCGCAGTCAGCGCCCAATCTTGAACACAGCCGTAGATCGATGAGCCAGCAGTCAGATGCCAGATCTATGGCCTTGAAAGAATCAAACTTTGCACAAGCATTTTCTTTTTGAATAATTTCGGTTGCAACCTGTTGATCGCGGTCGCTTCCGCACTTGTCCACATACGCTTTCTGAGTCCTTTGACAATCTTTCCGGCGCAATGTGGCGTGCTTCAAAGCAGTCCTTAGTTTGGAAATGATGTTCACTTGTGATCAGACGTTCCAAAATTGTGCTGTGGACCTTCTTGACCGTGCCGTGCGGCAATGATGTTGGGCAGTGTTCTGCTATCCCCCTTCGAAAGACGGTTGGTTGTATGTCCGATGTACCGCGCACCACAGGTGCAGGTGAATTGATCTAGAACGAACGATTCGGACTGGACCGGAATTTTGTCTTTTAGGCATTGTGTAGTCAGCGGTGTAGTCTGACTAATGATGTGGGGTTTCGCGGCTGGATATGTTTGATCCACTGCGGTCGGCGATTTCTTGTTCAGTGCATCAAAGGGGATATCCCCTTTGAATTGGACTGGAAGGAAGACGTCCTTATTTTTCTTACGGTCGCTGTTACCGCAGGCTGGGCGTGAATCGCAGAATGCTTCTTGATAAATGCCGCGGGGCACCCATTGCTTTCTAGAGTTTTGACGATTAAATCCCTTTTGACTTTCATCGTCTCTGCGCTGCAGATTTTTGTGGCACGATAGTACTAACAGCGTACTAGGTTTCCTTTGTACTTCATTGGTACAAAAGCTAAGAAAGAGCGTGTACTGTCCTTCCCAAGTTACTTTCCGGTAAACCCTTCGTTCAATGGACCCATCATCTCTTCGTCGTAGCAAGATGTCCAGAAAGGGCGGTTTGTCGTTATTCACCGTTTCTCAAGTAGATTTTAACGATGGATGGGCTTTGTCGTACTGCTGCGATAGGCGTTCATGATTAGTATAAGAATCACAAACAATGTATGTGTCGTCCATGTAGCGATGGTAGCAGACAAGTGATGTTATTCGGGGTTCCAAAGGTCCATGTTCATTATTTGCAAGCAAAATGTCCGCAAGTAGCGGTCCTAAAGGTGACCCCATCGCAACGCTATCTGTTTGTCGATAGTATTTTCCGTCAAAGAGCACCTGTCAGTTGAACGTACAGTGTAAGATTAGCTCTTTGGCGCATTGAACTGGGATACCAATAGGGTTGTTCTTCGTTTGCTGCCTACATATATCAACAGTTTCTACTAATTGCGCGTTTGTGAAGAGGGATTCTACGTTCTTCAGGTTTAATTCTTCTACTCGTTTAATGAATTCGAACATGTCGTTTACCGTGTAGCTTGATACTTCCTTGTGCAGTGGTTCAAGTAATTCCACTAACCATTTGGCAACTGAGTGTATAGCAGACCCTGATATATCGATTATCGGCCGTAGCGGGACGTTAGCTTTGTGCACTTTGGCACTCCGTATAGGCATCTTGGGGAATGCAAGTATTTCCTTCAACTAACTGGTTTTGTTGCGCCAGTTAAGATGGCTCGGTCATGTCCTACGCATGGCACCTGAGCGTCTACCGCGTCGCGCTCTATTCGCTCGTCAAGGACCTGACTGGAAGCGACCGCGTGGTGGTCAGCCTTCCACTTGGCGGCAGCACATGAATTCGCTGTCGCCGCGTCTAGCCGCTGTTGGACCCGTACGTCTTCCAGGATGGGGACCCAAAGATGAGGAGTGCCAATTGGGGCCGACTCTTCGCCAGATCAGCAAGTGTGTCCAACCAAACGTTTTCATCGTCCTTAGGACCCCAGCCAGGCATTCGGGATGCACCAACCGACGCCATTTTCGAAATGCGTGTTTTTATTCCTCTTGACCAAGTCATCGCTTTGCCTCCCCTCCTCTTGCAACCGCACTCCCAACGCGCAAACAATGCACCTCGCTAAATTCAGTGTGCTGGCATGCGCACAACGTGACCCAGCCATCGGTGACTGGTGCCTAATATGATGGTGCTGAGTGGTTCACTCGCTCTTCCGTCACCAAATACCTGACACCGAACATGCTTACTGCTCACGCGGTGCTCCCACCAAACATGAGCTTAGATGCGAAGGCAGCGATGATTGAATGTGACGGGCCTCTTTATTTCTGTCGACCTGATGGGCAAGGTTTCACCGCCATATAGGAGGGTTGAACGAACGGCTGCGTTATAAACTCTGCCCTTCAGGGCGAGAGTAATGTCGCGTCTGCGCCGCAGGTGGCAGTGATTGGCAAAGCACCTCGAGCTTTCGCTATGCGCTTCGTAACCGCATCTTCGATCCCACGGGCGCTAATATAGCTGCTTAGGTACTTGAATTCCTGAACGACTTCTAGCTGATCACCACAAAGCGTTAGCGTAGGGTTGGGTTCCTGCCAATCTTGGAGAAGTACTTTGCATTTCGATGGAGCAAACCATAGCCCAAAACGATTGACAGCCAGTGGTAGTCGGTCCAGTGATGCTTGACATGTTTGGGAGCTGTCACAGATAAGGGCAATGTCGTTTGCATACTCCAAGTAGAGAAGTCGCTCACCAGGAAGTAGCTCCACACCATCTAGGTCGTGTCCAGCGAATGCTGTTTCTATGACCTCATCAATAGCGAACTTGAAGAGGAAAGGTGACAGCGGGCATCCTTGTCTCACGCCGCTGATGATACTGAAGGGTGGCGAGAGTTTGCCATAAACCCTCACGCTGCCCGAAGTATGCGCGTACATTGCTTGGATAATGTTTACCTATTTATTAGGCACACCTTTCCTCAGCACACCCTCCCAGAGAGCAAGTCGATCGACTGAGTCGAAGGCGCTTTTTATGTCAAGAAACACGACAACGGTTGGTGGCCAGTTAACATGTCGGTGCTCCAACATTTGACGCAAGGTGAAAATGTGGTCAATGCAGCCCCGACCTCGACGAAACCCGGCTTGCTCTTCACGAATCTGGCTTTCACGGGTGCCAGTCAGTCTGTGGAGAATGAGAGAGGCAAGCAATTTAGAGGCAATCGAAATCAGACTGATACCTCTATGATTGCCGCATTCCAAACGAGAGCCTCACTTGAGAATTGGGGCGATGACGGAGTGACTCCAGTCTGTCGGGACAGTCTCCTGCTCCCAATGTTTCACTAGCAACTCGTGTAAATCATCTATTGGAGCAGGTCACCCGAATTTGAAGATGGCTGGTGGAATTCTCTCTGTCACTGCGACCTTATGCAATTTCAGCAGCTTGATCTCACATTCGACTTCTGCGCATAAGGGCGGATTAAAGGAGACGGCCCAGGGAGAAGGGCGCTCCATGCCTGAGAAAGCACGCGATAACTTAGGTTGGTTACATTACCTTGCAGAGCGTTGGACCCAGCGCTCCAAGCGTTTTGGCAGGCTGTGCATCGGCTTCCCACTCTCGTCGCATATGGTCTCGCTTACACCAGGTTTCCTGTTGCCTGTTTCCCTTATCAGACGGAATAACTTACGATGATTACCAACGGTAGCGGCTGTTTCCATCTCCGAGGCACGATGAGACCACCAGACTTCGCGGCCTTTCTTCAAGCTAGCACGTAGTTTTTCCCTGAGATTTTTGCGAGCCTCATTGTATTCGCTTCCAGTCGGAACATGTCGGCGAGCATGCATAAGTTCCAGAGACTTTTAGAGACCCAGTGCCTAGGTTTGCAATTTGATTTGCTACGGGAAGACATTCCTGCTGATAGTGACGTTTGATGAATATGCGACCAGTGATCATCGACGTTGACAAGTGGGCGCTTACTCAGCCCGGATATCAGCGCACTTTGATGCACTTTCAGAACACCTGGCTTTGCCAGCTGGCTGGTGTCAATCCGTCCACGTCGACGTCGCGGACATCCACCGAAACGCACCCGGAGGTCGGCGCAAACAAGTGCATGGTTAGAGTCCAAGCTGGTGCTCCAACTCGAGCGACAGTTTTGGACGTAGCCTATCTAGCGGCAACTGATCGTGATATGATCAATTTGCGTCTATGGCTGGTGTGAGGCTGGTGCGCGCCAAGTCACGCTTCTGTGGGTGGCGTGTCCAAAGTTTGTGCTCGCGAGAAAGAGACGAACATCTTCACACAGCTGTAGCAATCGCTCACCGTTATCATTACGGGGCTCTGATCATGTATAGAGGAACTTGATTACCTTAAGTAGGAATTTGAAATCGCTATGGATTCATTTGGCTGAGAAAAGGTATACTGAATGCATCATGTATGTGGATGATTCAGACTTCTAGTTAAAGTCTTACTATTCAATTTTTCTGTGAATGTTTCACGCATTAGTCTTTCACTTTATGTTTACTCTCCTCTTGTGTACTGTAAATTAAGACTGGGTGTTTAATAGTCTGAAGGTTCATTTACAACCGTGTTCTGTTGAACCACACCTAGTGGCACTGCAGCTACCTTCAAAGACACCGCTTAATTGTTATTCTTTGGCTAATGTGTCAACACCCCTCTCATACACGTTTGGAGCGGAGTTGGTGACTCTGGGTGACAGCAATTCATGGATAATAAAATCCACTCGATCGGTGTAAAGTATTATTGTTAAGGATTTCCTCGTGGTGGGTGAACGCAGCTCTGCATCGTTGGTTACCTAGCACACACACTGATCAAGTCCCATCTCTGGCTGGCCATGGTCGAAGAATGAACGTCAACTGTATGTTAGACCACACGGGACCAATCGGTCCTTTTCCCCACTGCCATGTGGATGGAACAATTGAGTCCAAAGATGGAAGAGAGGCACCTCTATAATGCCAATATGCAGCAAAACCTCACAAATCGATGGTTTTACTTTTCATTTCTTGAATCTCTACCATGTACACCTTATAGAACCGGACCACTGCATTTTTACCATTTTGGTCCAATCCCTTGAGTGATCAATCTAAGAAGGCTTTACTGTAGTTGGACCATTAGATAACACATAAGACCAACTGCATGAATGTCAGTTCTATTCGTTGCCGTATTTTCGCTCTAATCCCGTCACGAACGATGTGAACACACCGCAAGCAATTGATCCTTTTGGTGACTGATGCGGTTCTCGCTTCACTTGTACATTGTCCTACGTGTGGAGTGTTTACCCACTCACGAAACAACGATTGAGTATATGTTGACCCGTATCTGCCCCCTCGCACTGTCAAGGAATAGAGAGGAACTATTTGTTTGTCTCCATTCCGTCACGTTTAATCGTCGGAAATCACCCTAAGTTCTCAATCTAGTTTACGATAGTGCTTTCTTTATATTTCATACGTACAGTCTCATTCCTCAATCAGTCGCGGTATTCTTGCTCTCCGTCAGATCATTCTGTAAGTCAAACTGACCCCTAAAATGTCCACACAATATGGTGGTGTCGTAATCAGTCGATTGTCTTGCTCAGCTTGTATGGACAGCAACCACATTGCCCGAGACTTTAGCTATGTCCAGTTGATGATTCGAGGTATCGGAATTCACTGATGCCGTAAGTTCAGAACCACACTGCTCTAACATACCACATTAGTTGGCCGTGTGTACACTTCACCTTCACTGCTTCGCGCTGGTTAGCATGCAGGGTCAGACAATGTGAAACATAGAACAAAACCTGCAAGTTACTGCTTTATTGTACTCAGCGACGCGTTCTCTGTTGCCCTCAGTTAGTCAGAGTAGACCTTCCACTCCGAAAGGGTAGATGGGGAAGAGTTATTCATGTCCACGGCAATCAATGCACTAAGAAGCAAAAATATCTTCCTCTGTCCCTGTGAACAGTTACCGATAATGAGAACCGTCGTGGAAGTCGCATTTGAGGTAGTCTAGAAACAGACCACGCTACAACTAAGCGCATTTTACGAAATTATGCAAAGGCTATATATATATATATATATATATATATATATATATATATATATATATATATATATATATATATATATATATAGGTATAATGTCGGCAATGGCTGTCTTAATCGATCTGGTGGGATACCAACGTTGATATTGTGCAGCTGGATGAACTGACCTAGATAGTCTACAGTCTCTTACAGTTGAACGTTGGTGAAAAGGGATACCACATTTAGTGAAAACATATTCCGCCCGGTTAGTTCAAGGTGTCTCACTGAGTCGAGAAACTCAAAATGTCCTTGAGGCTATACCTGGCTATGGCTTTTCTGATTGGTTCCAGCCGTTTGACCAGGCACTTGCCGGTCGAATCGTACCGAGAGTTGCACAAATCTAGTTGTGGTCTTAGTGATAGCCCTTCCTTTTTCACCCTGGGCAGGTTGTAAAGTTTTGGAATCACCGTTCCACTCGGCCTGGTGTTTTCGAATACGTCAAACTCTATGATGTTTTCTTGTTTTAACCAACGCAATAGTTTCCTTATGGACTTCTCAATTGCCTGCGTCTTGTCATTCTCGTTAGCCATCGGTAAGGATGGCGTGCATCTTTCAGACATAGTCTGACTTATTCATCAGAACGACCCCGGCTCCTTTATCCGGTCTAGACAACAGTACGTTATCGTTTCGTTTTAGTTCTTTGAGGGTGTCTAGATTTTCTTTCTTCAAAATATGCTTGGCATAGTTTTTATAACTTAAATATTCCTAATAGGTGTTGATATGTGTCAACTTATACTGTTCAGCTACCGAATCTGACGACGGCGTAAGTTTAGCTACTTGGGAATAGAAATTTTCAAATTGTACCTCTGTATCTAACTGATTCCGTAGGCAACGGAATTTCGGACCAAGCGAACGAGCCTCAAGTAGAACCTTGTCTAATTGCAGTGAGGAGAAATTGTGAACGTATCTTTCAGGGTCAAATGGAAACAAGTTCGGTGGCTTGTTCGCATTGAGCTGCTTCTTCATTGAGGCCTGCCATGCTGCGATTTGCTGAACCTAAGTTTCAAATACATCGCACTCCTCAACACATGCATTCTCAGGTGCGACAGAAGAAACGCATCGGTTAAGCTCGAGCCCGTCAATCCGAGAAACAATCGTGTCTCGTTCATTCAGTGTGTTACGTTTCAACGCAGTATTAGTCAGATTAATCCCATTGCGCCTATGCAGTTTCCAAAAATGCTTAGGATACTCGTAACATCAAATGCACTCATCGAGAAACTGCACGCACGCTTTCGCCACCGTAAGCTTTGTGCTGAATTTAACATACTGGTTAAGTTCTTTAGACAAAGTTGGGTCTTTGGACTGTTTCACTTGTGAACTAATACCCCGAGAAAACACTGGAAGTAGAACGTAACGGTCAAGCTTGTTATCAGTGGATCATCATCAGACTAGTATAACCTAACTATGTGGGTCCAGATTGAACACGTGGATTGCAGGCGTCAATATATCAAAATATCTCATCAATAAGGCTATGTGATTAGCCCGACCTGTGTGGAGTCGGGCGGAATGGCGTGATCGGTCTGCTTACTTTTGTTAGGCTGGGGCCAGGTCAGACAGAGCGTGTGCACACAATTCCGGGTTATGGAGGCGAATTGTTTCGGGCCCTGTTATCGCATTCGGCACATACTGTGCTTAGTGCAGCTTTTCGGAACGGTTTCATAAATCTAGCAGAATTGGATATCCTTGATGACCTTGGAATGTTTCAGATAAATCACATTCCTAGAACGGCATTATAAAATGGATATATCCACACTACTTAGCCTAACATACAGTACTTCGAAGGGCAAATACAACGGTCATTTGAAGTCCACTTGACGCCTGTGCCTACAGAGGAATCATCTATGCGTTGTTTTGCATAGTTTATGCAACGTCAACATCGCATGAGACATTCGTGTTGGCTTCTGTGACGATTAGATGGATTCCCTGCGCGTTTATGCATAACTTCGGCAGTAGTCCACGGCATCAGTAGCCAAAATTCGAACTGGACTCAGTGGTGGCCTGTCTCTCGTTATTGATTTCATATGAATATCTTATCTTGTGTTTATTCTGTCTCTTTTTAACTATTCTTTTGCTCTTTTCACTTTATTTCGCTTATGTTTCAGTTTGCTCGTTTTGTGATTCCCTGATATATGGGATCATAGCAACAGGATTCACTGGGCTTCTTTGCTCCGATCTTGCTTACTTAAATGAGCCGGTTGACCTCGATGTTGCATATCTCTGAAGCAAACCCAACATCATATCTTACCTGCGCTTCTTTGTAGACTCTGCCATAGCCATCTGATCTTAGCTGGAAACTTTTCAAGTCGAAGCTCCTCACTTCTGTAGTTCTCAGGTGCACGTGAGCAGGGTTCTGTGAGCTACCGCGTCTTACCTGGACAAGTTACGCGAATAACATCTTAGTTGTATGAAGCTTAACGAAGATCATGAACCAGCGATCTTCCCTCGGTTGTCTCCAACTTTCCACTACGCAAAGTGTTGCTCACTGGTTTGCATTGATCGCGCCCTGTATGCAGCAGTGTTTGACCTTGTACTATGTAACCATGGGTTTTAGGGCAGTACATAGGCTTTCCGTTCGTTTCGAATAGTAACGTTGTAGCGGACCACGAGGCGCCGCTCCACCATAATTACTTACTCACTTTACACATTTGATTTTGCTTTCTCTACATCACACAATCTTCTTATCTTCCATCATATGGCTCTTTCAGGAGGGCGCCTGCGTTCTACTCGGTCTTGGCTGCACTGGATATGTGCACGTTCGAAAGCTGGACAACACAGCAGATTCGAGTATTCTCCGTCCTTCAGATCCCGACTGGGATCCGCTTGTCATGCGGAGCAAATCCGCACTCGCTCGGCGTGACTCGGCTGTTCCTTGGGCAGAGGTTCGGCGCGAATTAGAACAATGGACTGTGTATGATCCAGCCAAGATGAATATTCGTGAAGCAGAGCACACGGCGTGTGCGAGTATTTCACTGGGGAATCTACTCCTCGCCACGAACACAGATCACGTGGTAGCGGGATTCAATATCAACACGAACAAATGGATGCTAGAGTGAGTTCGTTTCGCTTTCTGTGCATCTGCCATTTCCCTCCACCAGTTCACAAGGTGTTGTGTATTCTCTTTGCTTCTTCTCTCAGTCGTTACTCACAATGAGGCTGCCCATGTTTGGTGAAAAATATAACTGATTCATTCGATTCACAACAGCTTGCACACCGCACATTCGACATAGTTTCTGTCTTATGTTCTATTTTGTGGTATCTCACTACACAGATACCGGTGTTTGCCGATTGACTAATTGCGGTTATGTGAGTGTTGACAGGGTGCTCACCTGTCGGATGCCATCACGTACAGAACAACTGCTCGTTATTGGCGAAGATGAGGTGCATAGTCTTCGTTACAGTGCTAAGCTCAAAGAATTGTTTCCCCCAGTGCACGCATGTTTTCTCCCTGTTTCGTATGATTGCAGCGCATGGGGAAGACTTGTGAGCTAGCTCCGAATCAATCGTGGCTTCCTTCCACATTCCTTTTGGTCTTATTCCTTCGGGTTTTTGGGGTACGTGGTTGGTGGCGCGGGCAGTGCAACGCAAGCCAACCATGGTCGCTCCTGTGGCTGTTAGAAACCACAGTGGCTGGCAAATCCACTTATCCATATCCTCGAGATGTTACCGGTAATGATACCGTTGGCCAAGAACTAGGTTTTACGATACTACCTCATAGCGATCACCACAATCGGGCTCCTTAGCAGCCCTTGACTCTGCTCTGATCTCTGTTATAGGTATCAATAAGTTAAGCTATCCCGATATCCACACCGCTCTAGCCGTTTTTATTTGCTCTACCCCAGCATAATGTTTCTGTCATCTGGAGTTTTTCCATCCCATCAGTAGCTGGTCTTGCTGTTTTTTCTTACTTCACTTGATGCGAACAAACCCTTCGTGGCCGTACATTGGATCGATATTTTACTCATCTTTGGCTAGGTCTGGTGATTCATGCTTGGCTCCAACGCCACCTTTAAGCTCGCAAAGGCTGGACAACATTTAGGTGCGGTTTGTCGTGGGCACATATCATCATGGGCGTACGCCTGCATGCTTAATGAAAACTAGTGAACACAATGCTTACACCCGGTGAGTGTTTTGATGGTGAACTTTACGACATACTTAGCTGTCATACATGACAGGAGACATGGTAAGATAAAAATAAACTGTATGAGCTAGGTATGACTTGGTCCATCACATGCAATGCAGCGAATCACTTAATGAGTTTCAACTTACTAACTCAAAGGAATTCTTAATTTCAGAAGGGTTTAAATACAACCGGTTGGTATGCCATCGCGATGAGACTGGACCTTAACTTGGTGCGATTATTTCCGTGCCTCAGCGATCTGCTGAGACCTCAGGTGGTGCTTCTCGCACCTTCAAACTCACTCATACCAGATTGCACAATGGTTGGAGGCCTGACAAATTCAGCCTCCTGGCCCACCGGGTTGGGGCTTCATGTGAGGATGGCTCCTTACTTCATAAAACGGACTCAATGTAGTCCAATGCCAAAACCCCACCGTCTTGCAGTCAGATTTTTAAACCAAAGGCTTTGGTTGAGCATCTTAATTGTTCTCCTGTCTAGGCCTGGGCAGTCTGAAAGTATCCTGCCCACGCAATACAACGCAATGACTTTCCCTTCACACAGTTCCTTGGTGCTCTGGTGGCGGCGAATAGTAATCAACGGCGCCCCATCTGCTGTATCGGGCAGGGACGATAGGGGTTTGTATGCTACTGTTCAAACCTCCCCGTCTTCTTATCCCCCTTTTTGAGCTTTTTCATCCTTTTCGTCCCGTTCCAACTTCACTTTATGTCTTCTTATGTTCAACTCTTCAATTCTTGACCATTCTCCATCTTGGTTCAGTAACCTTTTATCTCCTACTTTCGACTCACATGCAATCGCATGGCGTCGATCTGGCCTATTCGACATTCATGTCTAACCAAGCGGGAAATGGCCAGTTCATCTGCTTCTACTGGAGCTATCGGTCCTCCCCAAGGCTGGCATACTTCAAGGTGCGTACTTTGTTGCAGATTGGACAACAGGCAACGGTTGCCCTGACACTGGAGCCTCTATCAGTCTGTTGCTTATCAGAAACTCGCCTGCAGAACTCGGGTTCTGTTATTCCCCTGCGATCCCCCAACTTGCGATATTGGCGATATTTTCTCATTGCGGTTGTCCGGAGATAACGCGAATTCAAATGTCGGTCTAGCCATTGTGTGTATTACTTAGCCCCCGGTCTGCATCTGCCCTGATCGATTGGATCTCAGTGAACAGCGGCATATGTGCTGTCACATTGGCTGGTTCATTCAGAGCGTCGAAGTCGAGTGAGGACAAATGATGTTCGTTTGTCATTGTGGCCTACGCGCCCACAAATTACAGCACTGATTCGATGAGAGACGACTTTTACCACCAATTGAACACGCTTTTCCGTTACAGAAAAAGTACGGACACTGTAGTTCTTGCTGGTGCTTTGAACGCCCAAGTTGGAAAACTCTCCACTACTGAGCTTCATTTGGGCGGCCAACACCGTGTAGGCTCCCGTAATGATAACGGTGAGCTCGTCTCTTTCTCGCGAGCACTAACTTCCTACACATCACCAGCCGGAGGGTGACGCGGCGCTCATCAGCTTCAGACCAGCCATGGACGCAACTTGATCACATCGCAACCGGTTACCGCTGGAGAGGCTGTGTGCAAAACTGTCGCTCGATTTAGAGCAAGAGCGGGGATTCTGGCCACACACTTTTTGCGCCTACGTGCTGTTGCGTTTCGGCGGACGTCCACAACAGCGATGTGAGCGCATAGATGCTTTCCAACTGGCGAAGTCAGATGTTCTGAATGCGTACCAAAGTATGTTGGCATTCGAGCTGAGAAAGCACTCACTAAATACAATTGAAGATCACTGGTCGTATACGCTCTAGACGTTATTGACAGCAGGATTGTTTTCATGTGGCAAATTAAATTGCCAACCTGGACACTGGGTCTCTTGGCGGTCTCCGGAAATTCCTAAGGTTAGCCGACGTATGCAGACTGGAAGCGAATACAATGAGACTTGCGAAGATCTCAAAACGAAATCACGAACTAGCCTGGAGAGAGACCGTGAAGCATGGTAGTCTGATCATATCTCGGCGATGCTGACAGCAGCCGCTCTTAGCAACCATCGGAAGTTATTACGTCTGATACAAGAAGTTAGCGATATTAGACTTTGTGTTAATGAGTTCATATGCGACTAGAATGCACAACCAATCCAAAACACGCAAAAAGTTTATGTAAAAACGCTTGGAGCGTTGGGCCGAACACTATGAGAAGCAGTTTAATCAGTCGGAGTTGCTACTTTCTCCATCTGCCAATGGTTGCCCTACTCTCTGGTCAGTCCCTTTAAATCCACCCTCACATGCAGAAATCGTACAAAAATGGACAAGGCCGCTGAAGCAAGTGGACTTCATCCAGCCGTCTTCAAATTTGAGGGACATGCTCTTTTGAACGATGTGCATAACAGGAGGAGGAAACTGTCCCAGCAGACTGGAGCCGCTCCGTTATAGTCCCAGTTTTCAAGAGGAGCTCCCATTCAGAATGCGGCATTCATAGAGAACTCAATCTTATCTCCATTGTCTCTAAGTGACTTGCCCCTGTCGTCCCCCATAGACTGACTGGCACCCGTGAAAGCCAGATTCGCGAGGAGTTGGATCTTATTCCTCTTCGCATATTTGTCATTGCCACTGCACTCTCCTATCCGTCGCACCTTTAGTTCTCATCTCTACTCATAGACGAATAAAACCTGATTTCCCAAGAATTTCTTCCCTTTGGGACTGTTTACACGGGAAAGGTGTATCCGATAAATACGAAAACATTATCAGAGCGCTGTACGTGCATAGTTCGAGCATTGTGAGGGTTTACGGTGTGAAACAAGGTAGCCCGCTGTCACTTTTCCTCTTTAACTTAGCCACCAGTGTTCATGGAAACGGCGTTCGCCGAGCGTAAGTTAGAAAGTGTGGAGTTGCTCCCTGATGAACGACTTCTCCACTTGGAGTGTGCCGACGACATTGCGCTCATCTATGACAGCTCCCGAACGTGCCAATTCGCATTAGATAAATTAGCGATGGTTGTCAGTGGTTTCGGGCTATGCTTTGCACCATCAAAATACAGAGTTCTTCTCCGAGATTGTCAGGGGCCCACTCCTGCGTTGACACTTGGTGGTGATCAGTCAGAAGTTGTCCAGTAATTTTAGTATCTGGGCAGCTACATTAGCGCCTGTGGCATTGAAGATGAGATCACGAACCGTATAGGGAAAGATCGGGGTGATTTTGCCATTATCCGCCACCTGTGGCGCCGTCGTGACATCACTTTCGATCTGAAGGCCAAATTTTACAATACAGCCGTCTGTCTAACCCTCCTGTACGGTTGCGAAACCTATCCCCCGTTAGATCAGTCGACATAAAGAGGCTAATTATGTTCGATTACCGTAGCCCTAGCAGCATAGCTCAACATCAAACAGGAACAACAGCAGTACATCAGCCATTTGAACTGGTGCGTTATTGCCATACACTCATAATGAGGTATGAAATAAAGA
>OX104067.1:72010536-72118965 GCA_944474145.2 Dicrocoelium dendriticum | reverse complement strand
TGCATATTTATCTACCGAATCGAATGCACCTTTGATATAGAGGAACACGACAATGGTGGGCCGCCAATATGTGTGACGGTGCTTCAACAACTGACGCAACGTGAAGACGTGAATGCAGCCACGACCTCGACGAAATCCAGCTTGCTCTTCACGAATCTGGCTTTCACGAGTGCCAGTCAGTCTGTGAAGGATGGCAGTGGCCAGCAATTTGGAGGCTGGGTATCCATGCTGCCTATACGGGTTGTCCACCACTGCTGTTCAGCCTCCACATCACTTTTGCCGTGACTATAATGTCCGTTACACGTCCGGTAAGTGTATCCGCTGTTAACAAGTGGCTTTTAGAGACCCTGTGCATCTGCGCTGCATATATGGTTAATCCGACACTACTGGTGAGCCTCCGCGTAACCTTTCCCGCCACTATCAAGTCCCTTGCACACCCGGAAAGTGTATCCGCTATTAATATGTGGCTTTTAGAACACCCGTCCATCTGCGCTGCCTATATGGTTAATCCGCCACTACTTGTTAGCCTTCACGTCACCTTTGCTGCGGTTAGTATGTCCGTTGCATCTCCGGTAAGTGTGTCCGCTGTTAATAAGTGGCTTTTAGAACCGCTCTGTATCCATGCTGCCTATATGGGTGATCCGCCACTGCTGGTCCGCCTCCACGTCATCTTTGCCGCTGCTAGCTTGTCCGTTGCACCTCCGGTAAGTATATCCGCTGTTAACAAGTGTCTTTTAGAGACCCCATTTATCTGCGCTGTCTGTATGGTTCATCCGACAATATTGGTCCGCCTCCACGTCACCTTTGCTGCGGCTATCAAGTCCGTTGCCTTTCAGGGAAGTGTATTCGCTATTAGTGAGTGGCTTTTAGAACACCCGTCCAGATGCACTGCCCATATGGGTGATCCGCCACTACTGGTCAGTCTTCACTTCACCTTTGCCGCTGCTAGCTTGTCTGTTGCACCTCCGGTAAGTGTATCCGCTGTTTGTGAGTAACTTTTAGAACACGCGTCCAGATGCACTGCCTATATGGGTGATCCGCCACTACTGGTCAGTCTTCACTTCACCTTTGTCGCTGCTAGTTTGTCCGTTGCACCTCCGGTAAGTATAACCGCTGTTAACAAGTGGCCTTTAGAGCCCCCGTGTATCTGCTCTGCCTATATGGTTCACCCGGCAATATTGGTCCGCCTCCACGTCACCTTTGCCGCCGCTATCAAGTCCGTTGCACGTCCGGTAGGTGTATCGGCTGTTAATAATTAGCTTTTAGAACAGCTGGGTATCCATACTGCCTATATGGTTGATCCGCCAATGCTGGTCCGCCTCCACGTCACCTTTGCGGCCGCTAGCTTGTCCGTTGCACCTCCGGTAAGGATGCCCGCTGGTTATAAGTGGCTTTTAGTAGTGCTGAGTATCTGTGCTGCCTATATAGGTGATCCGGCGCTACTTTTTGGCCTACAAGTATCCTTTGCGTCCTCTGTACTCCGTTGCAACTCCGGAAAGTGCATTGGCTCTTCACTATTTTCTTTTGGGACACCTGTTTATCTCTGACATATGCGTCATTAATGGTATTCCTCCACGAAACATTTCCTGCAATATAGATAATCTGTTGCAACTCCAGTAAGTTTATTTGCTGTTAACAATTGGTTTTTCAACTCCTGTGTATCCGTGCTGCCTGGATGACTGATCCGCCACTTCCGGTCAGCCTCTAGGTCATGGTTGCCGCCGCTACGTACTTCCTTTCACCCACGGTAAGTGTATTGTGTCCTACTGCGGCTTTTACAACTCCAGTCTATCAGTGATTCCTAAATGGGTGATGGTCAACTACTGGTCTGCCACCACATCACCTACGCCGCCTCTATCTACTCCGTTGCACATCCCGTAAGGTTATGGGCTATTAATAAGTGGCTTTTAGAACCCCTCTCTTCGTGATGCTTACTTGAGTGATGTGCCACTACCACTTTCCCTGCATGTAACATGTGCTGTCGCGTATATACTCCGTTGCACCTCTGGTAAGTGCATTGCTTGCTCACTTTTCGCTTTCAAAACCCCTGTCTATCCGTGGTGCCTACTTCAGTGATCAGCCAGTACTGGTCCGCCTCCACTTCACGTGTGCCACAGCAGAAATACTTCTAGTGCATGTCAGGTTGGTGGAATAATCTGTAACGTGTGGCTTTTAGAACGGCCGCATATTCCCTTCGTATGCATGACCACTCTGACAGTCTCGTCGCTTCCGTAGTAATGCAGAACTCCATGCGTATGTTTATCACCGCCTATTTTACCCAAGAAATGTTTTCATGTAACATTTCTTCTTAACAATAGTACATATTTATACTGTCCTACGTGTTCGTTTATCCAATGTCCCGTTTACATTCATTTCGAACTGTCACCGCGACCTATTATGAGGCTTGGGAAACAATTTCTCAGTGTTCAACCTTGGTGTGTTCTGAGCTACATATACGCTCACTCACCTAGTGATGAATAGGTCTGAATGGTCCAAACGTCCGTCCAGTTTATTGCATCTGCTTTCCCTATGTCAGGACCAATTTACATCCACCGCTGCTTATCACCTAGAACGTTACCCTGTATGGTCGTTGCCTTAGTAATTAGCCTTAATACAAGACAACTACCACGTCGGGTAATATATGGCAGCTGTACAAAATCATGAACATAAATGCAGATTTATTTTCTCTCCTAACAAATTGCTTCTATTTGTGTCTGCATTTATCTGAATTGTTTTTAACTTTTCGTATGCCTTATAATCTCTTCATTCATTTCTTCCATGTGCGCAACAACAGTTGGGGCAACTGAGTGGCCAATTAATGTGCGATCAGTTTAAAATGAACTTGTGGCAAATTGGATTCTGTTCCAAGGAGAAAAGGTTAACTACACCTCCGCGAAGCTTTCACAATAAAAAACAAGGAGCTTAATATCGCCCGAAGGAACCAGAAAAATGTCAAGGTGGGCGCCTGCGACCCAGTAGCTGTATACTAAACAGTGCCACTGCATTTGCAATTGCTAACGATGAACATATACTTATATTTTACCAACTTCCATGCAAGAGCATCGGATAAATATAAGCATTGATCTGAACCCTTTAGGGTGCAGCCTCTAGCAGGTCTAGAAATATACCTATTTATTTATTTATTTATAAACCGATATGTATATTCATTGCATCTACCGCCTGTCCGCCAAGCTGTGCGCAGAGCCCTGACAAATGGATAACACTGCATTTCAAAAAACTAGTGCAGCACAGATGAGTTTTTCATGAGCATATTACCGCCGCATGACATTTGCTGCTCTAGAACCGTGAACAGAGGCATATACACCCCGTTGTCCAGTTTAACGGCTAATAGAAGTCCCGATGAATGCATGCAAAGAGCAACCGTTCATTCACATGCTAACGTATATTTAACATTCATGACCCGGAATCTCCACCATTGATAACTACATGTGCACTGCGTCGATTACGTTTGATTTGTTTTGTATAAAGCACATTGTTTCGTGTACGCATATTGTTTCCCGATTGGTGCTATTGCCGCACATTTAATGGGACGTATTTGTGGTAATTGAAAACCGTTCATGGAAGCTGGTGCAGCCCAATGACATACGTTTCAATCCAGTTAATAAAAACTTCTGCCTACCGGGGCATGAACACCCCTGCAACGCAGCTTGAATTTCCGATGGTGGAAACATCCAATGCATCACAGTTTCATAGTTGATGATTACGCTACCCTTACCGTACTTATATTCTCTTTACATGCATAACGGCAACGAACGCAATCCATCGGGTCCAGTAAAGTATGCACATTAATGCGATAAATGACACATTCACATGGCCAAAATATGCAACCGTCACCTTCGCAGGAATACACAGTAATATGCACTCATGCGTAAATGTGTGCTATACATGCATAAAATTATTCCCATCCCTGTTCATAACTAATATAAATTGCTTATATAAATTGCTCATCACAGTGTGATTGCATGTGCTTCATGCAAGTCATGCATTTACGTTCCCTAAAAATTTCAGGTAACATTTATTATGTTAATTAGGTAATGTTATCCATAAAACGCGCATTCCAACGACGCTAATCACCATATTTCAACATGTAAAATCACATAAACATGTTCATCTGTATAATTAGCAGCTAGTTTTTCTCGAGTAAATCGCAATCCATTATCAACTAGTATATTACAAGATATACTTAGATGTACGTTTCAATAAATATACTTAAATGTCTGCACCTTTAACACATGCGTCAATGCACTAACATATATGTTACCTTTGCAGGAATATATATATATATATATATCATTACACTTGTGCATATAGCCTTTCACTCCTAGGATCGTGCATCCGTAATTTAATGCACTCTATAATGCAATATATAGCAAGCTATTTCGATTCCCATTTACGTTGCCACTTTTAATGACACATACACATACGAACAAGCGCAGACGTGCAAAAGCATACATACAGTTGCCATCTATAAGTACTTGTTACCGTGCACCAATAAACCGTCACACGCTGCCCTCCCATTACAGGCATTGCTTTTTCATTTTCAAACTGAAATTAATGCACCTCTTTTGTATTCCATTTCTACTTTTAAGAAAATTACGCGCTTTTTTATTTAGCATAATATATCACTCATAGATGATTTTTGAGTATCTAGACCTGCTGAAACATAACATTCTACCTTTATTTTGCACCTTTTCACCATAGTTTCCGAGATCCATAGATCAGTTGTACCTCGAGGCATCACCCCGATTTTGAAATCGCGCGTATCGTTAAGCGGTCCCTCCCGTTACAAACAAGTGAAATAACACACCACAGTTAACCCGCTTACCTCCTGCAGCGACTCTTTCACGTGATATACTAAGCCCGCTGACGAACGAAGCACACTTACTAATACCAGTTGTGGGGCATTAAAACCGTAACCCGATCAGGATTTTACTATATACATGGCCATTATGTTTCATTAAACATTTTCATCCGAGAAATATGCCAAATAACATATTAAAAGCTAATGAAAAATATAAGAAATATTTACCATATACCTAAATATGACTGATAAACTAAATAACATACCTATATTATCGACATATATAAAAGCAATCGACATATATAACAGCATTATATATATATATACATGTATTTCATATATCGTAGCAAAAATATATTATATTACAAAAACCAAGTACATCGAAATCTACTAGATAGAAATAGCGATCAACGATTGCATGGATAAATTATATCTCTAGGACTTGTCATTTACCTTAAAAATATGTTACAGAACTTTCCCTATTATCGCGTGTTGCGTATCCATCCACTATACAATTCTTCCAAAATTAATTATCCCATACATTACAAATTACTAAAGGGATCATTTGTTGAGAGGCCGTGAAATGTACCTTCGTACGGTTTCAAACAACATTTACTTTCATCAATGCTGTAAACAAATGCGTGAAATATGGCGTTTCAATCAGAACTTCCCTAGCTGTAGCCGTGTGAAACTTTTAAAACACTTATATATCACACCACACACGGCATTATATATTACCCATTTATTCAGCTGTCTTTTCCATAACCCGCACGAAGCGTTTCAAGAAAAAAACTATCTTTCATTTGATACGTACATTTTCTGTGCCGTAATCGTTAACATCACCATATATCACTTGCCTTCGAACCCTTTAGGAAGATTTAATTCCTTTAAAACATAGCGCAGGTACTACTGCTACCATATATCAGTGTCACCTCTCACTATATCTTCCCTTTCAGAATACATCACCATTTCACCACGCAGCGACGGTTGCTGTCATGGCAACCAGGATTTCGTATTTCCTGACTACCTCCTTCGACCTTCGGTCGTCCATTTCAACACATACATGCTTTAACGTTTAACATCACATTATGGCATTATTGATCGTCCATTCGTAATTCTTTTTCAATGTTCACACGCGGACGTATGTTCATACTACTCCTCTTATTTCCAGGTGTCGGATGTACCTCCGGTACTGTTATTTATTACCCCTTGCATCGACCGTTGTGCAGCACGTTACCGCGCACACGCACCAGTAATGCGTAATGTGGGTGTGAATACTGCATTCACGAAGTGAACATCTCTACTAGCTTTTAATAAGTAGTTTGTTAATTATAACAAGTTAATCGAAGGACTACCGATGTTTTCAGTCGCCGTTGGACAGTTGATACGGCTATAAGCGGATTTCATATGCCATAATTTACGAACGCCCGATGAGTGTCCTGTATCGGGCGCCCGAGTGACCGATGGTGCTGACAGGGTGAGTGGAAGAAGCCCTTCTCCAAATAAGATGTCGTAGCAGTTGGATAACATGATATTTAACATTATATTATATGCACCGAATTCTGTGCAGCAATTTAGTTATCTAATTGTTGTTGAATTACCGCACGTTAGCTGAGGTGTCTTTCTCAACCAGGGTGTGGCGGCCTGGAGATTCCCCGTACGACGATGTAAACTATTCTAAAATGTTCAAATTATAGCTTTCTTATGTATTAGGGAACTATTCGGTTTGTCTGTTGGAACGTTGTTCTCGTTTGTTGGAAACACAAAACGAGCCCCAATTTTGGTGCGCGACTCGACTGCGAACGACGCTCTGTCAACGCACTCGACGCCAACGACATTCTCCCTAGCTAGCTCTCTCCGGGTGCTCTATTTTTAACATTAGCCAACGCTCCTTTCGTCCAATAAACTTTTCCCCATCTTACTCTTGTGCCTTCTGCCCATTGCTTTTGGTTGGCCGTCCAGTCGCGTACCGGATATATAGCGCACGATCAACGCGCTATACTTGGTGACCCCGACGTGACACGAACACGCAACCTTCTGATATGGAATCAGAAGGTTGCGTGTTCGTTTCGGTGTAGTGATGATAAGTTCGGCTTCACGATTCGTGCAGCTAACAGGCACCGCACTGAATGGCGGGACCTGTTCGTGGTCCCCGGTCAGGTACAACAGACGATGGAGGATTTCGCCTAACGTGCGTCCTGTTTCTTGTGCCAGTAAGTGAAGCAGCCCCCGGCACTTCGACGTTGGATTAACTCTTCTTGCTTCTGCAAAGGAATGAAGCAAGAACAAGAGCAAGCTTTGCAATTACTTGTTCCAGCATAAAAATACACTATGTTTTCCGGTACAATTAAAATATCTTTAGGAAAAGGTCGGACCAACACTCATTTAAGCCTCTTTTGAGGGCTTCTACAGACTCACATTCCACTAAATCAGAAGGAATTTATTCCACATGTTAACGACTCGGTTCGTAAAAAATCTTGCTCTCATGTTCAAACGAGCTACTCTGTCAGCACCAGCGGTCACTCGGGCGCCCGATACTGGACACTCATCGGGCGTTCATAAAATGTGGCATGTGAAATCGGCTTACAGCCATATCAACTGTCCAACGGCGACTGAAAACATCGATGGTCCTTCGATTAACTTCTTAGAATAAACAAACTATTCATTAAAAGATAGTAGGTCTTCACTTCGTGGAGGAAGTATTCACACCCACATTACGCATAACTGCTGATACATGTACGCTGCTCGTTTCGGTTATGCGACACCCATAGGTATCACCCATAAATATGCAATAAGCCTACAGGATCGCACTCCCAGTAGCTAAAACGTCGCACCACCAACAGACTCTTCCCACCCAATGTTATCGTTGGGCACGTAATGCCAGCTTAACGATACGTACAGCTGCCACACAGCGGAAAGCAGTCATAGATTCAACGGAGGCCCTGCCAAGTCAAGTGTGATCGTAGGTTCCGACATTAGTTTCTACATGTAACAGAAGGTTGGCGTGGATATGTGACAAAAGCAGACTGTCCTGCTGGTAGGAATATGAGCAATAAGGACCCATCAGTGTAGTTCCGTAGTCTAGTCGTAGGGCGTTCGTCTCGTGTTTTAGGTGTCTGGGGTTCGAATATTTGCAGGGTCCCGTTTGGATTAGCCGGCGTCACCGGGTGGATCTAGGGTTGTGCGGTGGGTCGTGATAGTTTCGCCGTTTCCTCTTTTCGCTACGTTCCCGCGCACATTATTAAGGTGGTAAGCACTTTTCATGACGAAGTTGACTGAATTGCATGCACCTGTTGTATTAATCGCTATGTTGAGGCCAAGATCATAGGTAATCAAATGTCATGCGTTGAGGAATACACAAAGGAGTGTGAAGGGGAGTGCTGCTGAAGAGTTCCCTGCCAGTCTGAAACGCACCGTTCGCACATATTTTGGAATCTGAGCGGCTTGCCGGCGGAGTTTAGTGCTGGTAGGATCCCCAGATATGTAGGATTGTAACAACGTGCAGTCAAAGGGGTTCGCAGAAAACATAAGGTGGCTAGATTATTCCTACAGCGCAAAATCTGGGCAAAACATGGCGTTTGAGGGTGGAACCGCACAATTATTCTCGGCGAGCGCCCGATGAGTGACACAATTTTCGCCACTCGGGCGTCCTTTGGGCGCTCGATCGGTCACCCACCGGGCCCCCATCGGACTTCCAACGGGCGTCCATCGGACACTGGTGCTGAGTGGGTCTATGTTGTTTGAGCTTCAGGAGAAGCTCGCGCAAGTGGTCTGGCATAGTTTACTCAAACAGATGGGTGGGCCTAATACCACTAAGTCCCTTAATGATCTTAAACGTCTATAGAATCTCCTATACACCTACGCCGTTCCAAGGAGAATAATCCCAAGCTACTTAGACGATCTTCGTACGACTCCCCTCCTTGACCTTCGAGCATTCTGGTCGCAATTCTCTGAAATTTTTCTATACAGATGGCGTCACCACAGATGAACGATGCCAGGCCTGAACAATACACCGGACGTGAGTTAAACATTGCTTTATATATTGGTGCATCGTTGGTTCATTGGTTGGTAGAGAGCAGAAGGAAGAGCTTTTGTGAGCTCCGTCCTTTCACGAAAGTTGTGGATTGCTGGGATCATTGCGGAACAAGGCTCCGCAGAAGACCGCTATGGTTGTATTATGGGCAACAGGATCCCTGCGCACTCGGGGAGTGGGAATTCAACAGTCGTTTGAAACTTCCTCTGTCTCCGTATCGACGACAGCCTCCAGCAAGCTGTTCCAATCATTCACCACCCGGATGGATAGGGCCAGATCGGACCGCACACGGAGTAGCAGCGATTTGAAAAGTTTCAACTGGCAGACTCGAGTGCGCACTTTGTATTGAGACGAAAGAACGATTTTAGCCCACTCCCAAGCTCCCTGCGTAGAACACGCCGGGTGGATATCATATCTCTGCGGCGACGGTAATTCAAAGGGAATAGGTTCAACCGTTGAAGCCGTAGGGGGTAAGACATGTCTCGCAACTCTGGAACGGATTTGGACACACGCCCTTGGTAGCACAATCGTAACAGTAAGTGTAGCAAACTTGACAGAAACTGGACATCAGTCCAGTTCAGGTAAAATTGCATTACTTGAAACTAAATGCATTTAGTTTGATAGTTGTTAATGAATAAATGATTGGTAAGCATTATAAGTAATATTATTTGACCATAAGACGTGTGGTTTAAATGCATTGGTAGGTCATTTTATTTGCACAGTTTCGGTTTTGTAACTTTGGTCGCTGCTTGCGCTTGGGTATATGCTATTGCTTAACCCCTTTGATACCGCGCCACCTCAGGCACACCTATCAGGTTTTCCAGTTATAGCTTGTTTGATACATATGTATTCCTTTTCAGCATGCCGCGACGAAAAAGTTATCAATTAACTGCACTGGTTCCGTCTCGTAGCATTACTTACCGTGCGGCAAAAAGAATGACATCCGGGCCTGGCTACGTGGAAGTGCTTCTGATGTCAGCAGCTAAGCGACAAAAGGGTAAGAGGATTTGTAACATACATTACTTACGATCGCTCACACTGCCGCCATCTGCTAAGGTTACCAACTGCTGCGCCGATGACAGGGACCCGACGCAGTGGTCCATAACTTGAGAAAGCTTATTACAAAATCTCAGGACCAGCGTCATTTGTCCGTCTACTATTGGGCTTGTGCAACCGTGGAAGCCATTTTTGCCAAAGGACTACCGGACGCTGATGCGAACTCCACGGAACTCCCGTATACTAATGGTTGCACCAAACACTTACTGCCACGTAGGTCTGCTGAGAGGTTTACAGCTTGCCTGCTCTGCTCTTGCGCTCTCGGCTGATGACACTGTATACTATTAATTGCATATCGACGGATTTAAGCATTTTAACGATTATGTTATAGTTTACCAAATGCCGCACAGTTATACACTAATTATTGACGTCTTTCTTTTTCAGCACAGAGGGCTTTTCAAGGATACAGCATTATCAAACTACTTGACAGACAACACCATTCCGATGAGTCTTCCAACTAAGCATCCTATGTGAGTAGGGCTTATTATTTCCCCATAGACGACGGCCCGTCCGCTCCAGCTCCCTTGACGAAGATGCCGCGCGTCCCACCAAATCCAAGAGACCTGCTGCGGCAACTTACGCATCTGCTCCGAGTTCTCTCTTCAGTGGCATTAGTCCACCATGTCCAGAGCCATCTACAAGCAACCGTAAGTAGCGCATTCCTACTGCCCTTATTAAAAAGTAATCGCACCGACTGGTATTGCTGATGTTGCATTATCCAATCTGGAGGTACTACAGGAACTGAAGGCGATTAAAGGTAAGACGTCACAGACGCATTTCATTGCACTCCGCCTTATTTTTAGAGGAATTACGCCTTATGCGATCAGAACTGGTCGGCCATCACCGCATGTTTGAAGCCATGTTGCAGATTCTGCAGCGACAGTCCCAACATCGTGCACCGGGACTTTGTCTGCCATTGCTCTCTCTCAGTGAGCTTATGGGATATGATGAACGGCTGAAGGACACAGATTTCAAAAACAGAGTCGTAAGTTCAGCTTGTTATTGAAAGAGTTTTAGGTCAAACATTTGTGTGCTGTGCACGATGCTGACGTGCATCTCGTCGGCACGGGTACCATGGAGCGGCTAATAATAAGATCAGTTACCACGGAGATCTAATACTCAGGCGCAGGGAGCTTGTTTGCATTGAGGCGAACCAATAGGAAGGGCACTGTACAAGGTAAGTTGACTTGCACTAATGCATAAAAACTACCAAGGCATCATTCGGCAACGCATGGGTGGTGCAGCCTCCGGTGCTGACAATATACGGCACCTCAAAACGTGGTTGCATTCTGCACGGCACAAGAGACCGCCTGTTGAGCAAAGTAAGGTATGCAGTGCGAACGAGGTGAGTCCACTGCTTCATTATGAACATCTTTAGCCTCTTACTTTGTCCATCGCCGAAGCGGATTAATCATCATGACAATGCCGTTTCTTGCTACTAACGATTTTTGTAGTACACACCTTCATGTACATAAAGCACTCTTATACTCCAGTTGACATGTTCTTTCGCCTTGTGATGTCCTCAGGTGCACGGCAAGCTCCATTTCGCCTCCTGACCAACAGCTTGAAGCGACGCCTAGGTGTGTTCCCACGTCCAGCAACTACGACAACGAGTACTGCGTGAACCTTGGGTCCGAACCATCAATGTATTCTTTAGGTACAAAGTGCGTAGAAGTGTGATGTCCGTATTCGGATATTCATGGTAGACAATGGAGGTTTCTGGACCTACCGGATTGCCACACATAGTGGTGGGTTTCTATTGGTCAACGATGGCATCATTTTCATTGGTCAGCCGTAAACTGGACAAAATCCCTTTTTAGCCGTCTCACGATATAAGATCCTGTCTAGTTTAGCTTAATGCTCTCATAGGAACGTTTAAGAGGTTAATCTGGACAAGACCTGGACATGTGTTACCAGGGGCCGTTGAACATTCTCTATCATGTCACGTTCGGACTGCGTGCGAAGATACGTAGCAGGCAATCCGTACTCGAGTACTGGGCGCACATGCGAAGCAAACAGTAGTCTGAAGAGTGCTGCGGTCAGCTGTGAAAAGGCTATCCGTATAGCGTGAAGTATTCTGTAGCGGGATGCGACACACTTCCTGGTGTCCTCGATTGATTTGAGATCAGGGAACACAATCAACAATACTTCAGCAATCAGTACAACAATCAGTACCGGTCGCCAAAGTGTACGACGAGATAGAAATTTACACAGGCGGATCGGGGCATCTCCAGTCGCGAGTGGCTAATGTGTGTAAGGAAAAATAGCGTTGTGGTACGCCAGCCAAAATGATGGTCATCGTGTGAATAAGGATTAAATACCGATATAAAAAGCTGACTTCAAAACGAATCAATTATAGTCGAATACCAGATGCCTGCATTACACCCATATTGCGCTTCTTTGAATGGCAAGCAAGAGAGGAGGCTTATTTGGTTCACGTACGCTAGGTTGGAGGGACCGTTTG
Organism: Dicrocoelium dendriticum; assembly: GCA_944474145.2. Classification (NCBI taxonomy): domain Eukaryota; kingdom Metazoa; phylum Platyhelminthes; class Trematoda; order Plagiorchiida; family Dicrocoeliidae; genus Dicrocoelium; species Dicrocoelium dendriticum. Next base: position 72,106,590 of record OX104067.1, on the reverse strand, counting down.
ACTGCAATATGGCGGTCAAACTTAAATTTCCTTTGTGCCAACTGGTAAATCCGTTTTCTGGAGTAAATAATTTGCCTTAGGAGTGTTATGAATGACTAGCATAAATTATTATAAAACGTTTAATGGTGCTTCCTTAGCTGCTTCCTATATATCGGCCTCTTACTAGGCGGCTCGAGCGTACAACCGTCTACGAGGTATTTATTTCGCATTGCAGCTTGTCACACGGAAAAGCTCAGAACGCCGGACCAAAGGAATAATACAAATGCGTTCAACAAATATAGCATTATTTTTGGTTAGGGAATGCTTTGAAATGTTGCGTGTATGGAGACTGAAACTGACTGTATGTTACAAACGGAATTCACTTTTTACCATGCAGCAGGAAAAAGTTGAGATATCCACACAGAATATTAATTGCACAAATAATCTACACGGAGGTCATTAAATGCGACATTTCAAGGCAACCCATGTACCTTGGGTATTTCTAATGAACGGAAATACGTAATTAATAAGTGTGAAACTTACAATTGATGCATTGAAGGTAAGCTAGAAGTAAATGCAATTTTGTAAATCTGCAGAAATGCAAAAGTAATAGCTGTTATGACAAAGGCATCACTATGTGCATGGTTGATAAGATGCGCAATAAGATGTTCAACGTGGATAAGGAATCAAGATTGACAGACATTTTGTATTACTCTAATGCTGAGTACATAAATACGTAATTGGGAATCAGCACGCGCTGGATAACATTTGTTCTTGGTGTTAGTGAACGCAAATAAATACAAGTGCAAAAGCTGTTTGGGTGTGTGTAGTTTGTTGCGTAGTGCTAGGCGAATAAGAAAAAGTTGGAATATCCTCATATGCCCAGATACCTAGGAAAACCGGATATAAAAAGGCGCAAGTTTATATGTGATTCTGAAATATATATATGTAGTTATGTACGTATAATTAATTGTGCGCATCCGCCTTAATAAGCTACATATCTAGAAATGGATGTGTATATATAAAAATATGTATGATTGGCGGCATCTGGTTTTGGATTTGCCTGCCACTGTAGCAAGCCACAGAACGCCTGCGCCTACATAGGGACCATGGATGGCTTGCGCTGCACCACCCACAGCTCCAACCACACACCCGATTTCCAGTGTAAACCCGAAGGAATAAGACCAGGAGGCATGCGGATTGGAACCACGTTTCATCAACGGAGCCGGCCCACACTCCTTCACAGGCAAACACAAGCACACTGTACTTGGGGAATCAACCGCACACAAGGCGGTGGCTGGACCGTAGTCCGCTCCACACTGAGTGCATGGAACCACTCTTCGAGCCTAGCACGGCCACAAGGACCGTGCACCCCGTCCCCTCCAGCAACGACCAAATGTCTCCTGGAGCCAGTATGGAAGAGGTAGCAGGTAATAGACAGGTAGGCACCTTGTCAACATGCACATCAAGCGCAGCCACACCGTGGATATCGAACAACAGCCAATCATTTGAGAGAGAGACAAGAAAATAATTTGATTAATCAATAAGGAAACGGTGACATAAACCTTAAGTTAATGGCATATGTAATAAGTTGTTTACAAACGAATCCTAGATAAGTTCGCGTGGTCAGGAAGCAAACGTTACGGAAATGCCACGAACCCAAGGTTTTTTCCGAAAGGACTAGAATTGGCTTAAGTGACGAGTGCAAGTTTATAGAAGAAAGTACGGGTAGACATTTATACCAGAAAGCAAAGCATTGGGAAAAAATTGAAAAACCACCACCTGAAATAAACAGCCAGCAAGCAAGCAAATGGAGACATAAATCTTAAATTAGTAAGCATATGAAATAAGTTGCTGACAAAGAAATACAATTTAAGTGCACGAGGTCAGCAGGTTTATTTTACGGAAATGCTACAAACACGAAAATGTTATCGAAATAGACACAAGTGTCTTAAGCGACATGTGCAAGTGTATAGAAGAGGGTATACAGGCATTTATATGAGAAAGAAAAGCATTAGAGCAAAATTGAAAACCCACCACCTGGAATAAATAGACTAAACATGCAAGCACGCGGTCAGTAACACGAATGCAGCGTGCCTACAAACGCTGCGCCGGTTCTGTCTACGTTCTCTGCAGAACCCGCCGTCGCTGCCGTAGTAGTCCCGAGTGGCCTCGCTCATGGCTCACTAGGCCTGCCTGACACAAGCACTCCCGACCGCATGTGCTACAGCACCAGGCACTCGATGTCGATGAACTACAATCCATCGGTGCTTGCCGCTTCCGAACTTGCCGCTTCTTCTCTGAATGCGTGAGACCTTTCTCCCGCACTTCAGCAACTGCCTTCGTGATGAGATCGCGCCATAAGCTCCGATCAACCGCTTTCGATTCCCATGACCTGGGATCAAACTTAGAACGTGTGAGGCTCACTTTGATCATGTCCTGGTAACGTAACTTTGGTTTCCCCACGTGCCGCTTCCAAATACTCAGCTGACCGTATAAGAGTTGTTTCGGTATCCGAGTCGAATCCATGCGCCACACATGACCAAGCCATCACAGGTGTCTCAATAAAAGTATGCAGTCCACCGCATATATCCCATTTCGGCGCAACACCTCCGTGTCTGCAACTCTGGCGCCCCAGCCAATGCGCAAAATTCGTCGCAGACACTGCTGATGGAACCGCTCGAGATATCGCACATCCCGATGGTACATCGTCCACGATTCTCTGCCGTATAGAAGAACGGACAGTACCATGGATTTGTACACCAGTAGCTTTGCGCCAATGCTAAGCTGATGGTTGTTCTACACTCGGTACTCAAGCTTCCCGAATGCAGCCGCTTCCTTCGACACTTGATTACGCAACTCAACGTGTAGCTGCTGATCAGTCGACATCACACTCCCAAGGTAGCAAAAGCGGGAGGTGGTTTCCAATACTACAGCACCAATGCTGGTTCGCGGCACTATTGAAGATTGCACCTCCGGTGAAGGCTGAAAGAGACAGACAGTTTTGCGTGTGTTGATGTTGAGCCCGAATTAGGCCGCTGTCGAAGTCAGAGCACTAGTCATGTGCTGCAACTCATCCGCGCTGTGTGAAAACAACGCACAGTCGTCAGCAAACAGCAACATACGGATAGTTGTCTCACAGACTAGAGTTCTCGCACCGAAACGACGGAGGTTCCGCAACCCACCATCAATACGGTGCTACACACGAACACCGTAAGCACAAGCCGCATCAAAACACAGGATAACATTGCGTGAAGATATATATTAAACAGGGCAAGAGCTAAGACACAGCCTTGCTTCACACCAGAGACAACTGCAAAATCATCTGAGGTCTCTCCACTCAGCTGCACCCTTGCTCGCATACCACTGTGCAGACATTCAATTAAACTTATAAACTTACGCGAGCAACCAAACTTACCCAACACCAGCCACAGTGCCTCGCGGTTCACCGTATCAAATGCTTTAGTGAAATCAACAAAAAGCGAGTACAAAGGCTGGTGTCGTTCTCTACACTTCTCTTGCAACTGACGAGCTGCAAACACCATATCTATAGTGCTGCGACCCGAACGGAATCCACATTGCTCTTGCGCCACGTTAGGTTCCACAACCTGACTGACGAGGCGGTTGAGCACGATTCGGGCAATCGCCTTGCCCACACAACTCAGCAAGTTAATGCCACGATAATTCGTGCAACATTGCTTGCTACCTTTGCCCTTGTACAGCGGTAGCACAAGGGCACCCTTCAGCTCAGTGGGCACCTCCTCCTCAAGCCATACACGATGCACCAAGCGGTGCAGCGCAGTCAACAACGCGGGTCCGCCATGTTTCAATAATTCAGGCGGGATCACGTCGGCTCCGGCACATTTGCCGTTTCGCAGCTGGGCAAGTGCACTCTGCATCTCATCCAGTGTCGGCGTGTCCGCTAGACTCGGATTCACATCGTGCTACTTGAGGCTGTTCAATGTAAGCCAGTCGATCCCGTGAGCGTTTGTTCAAGAGACAGTCAAATTGTTTCCCCAGGTCTGCATTATATCTGCAGTCTGTGTGCAGGTAGCACCTGAAATACCATCGATCAGTGTCCTCAGCGGCTCCAATCTCGGTCCATACACTGCCTGCTAGGAGTCAAAAATTCTTTGTGTTGGCGGCGTTCGGCATATCATTCCACCCGCTTCGCCTTCTCTGTCCACGATGCATTTTTAATGCGACGGAGCTCCCCGGTCAGTCGCCGTCGAAGTTTGCGAAACTGACTACTCTTTCCCAAGTCACTGGAGTCAGCAACGTGTGCAGCAAATGCTGCATTCTTCTCCGACACCAATGCGCCAATCGTCGCATTGTTCTCATCAAACCAATTAGGCCGCTTACAGTTTGCGCGCCCGATGGTCTCCTCGGTAGCAGCTGTCACCTGATCTCGAAGGTGGTGCCACAGGTCGCCCACTGTGGCCATGCGGTCCACATCACACAGGCGTGCAGGCGTGCAGGCACCGCCTTCTCCAGCTCAGTAGTCTTGCCCCAGTGCCGAGGAAAGGTTAACTTTACACCGATTCACGACGGGGTTGCAATGCATTGATTTACGAAAATATATGTACAGTTTGGTCCGCACCAACTTGTGATCAGTGCCACACTCAGCTCCACGCAGTACAAGTGTCATGCGCACTTCACATATATCACGCTGACGTACGATGACATAGTCGAGCAGGTGAGCGTGACCACTCCGTGGGTGCGTCCAAGTTGCTATATCACTCGCACTCAGTGCAAACCGAGTGTTCGTGATCGTCAGGCCGTGAGTGGCACACAGTGAGAGCAGCCTATCACCGTGCGCGTTCGCTAAGCCAATGCCATGCGCACCGATAACATCTGTCCATGCTGATGCATCACGCCCAACGCGCGCGTTGAACTTACCCAGCAGAAACAGTCGGTCGCTCCTCGGCACAGACCGTATCACGGAGGATAGCTCAGTGTAGTACTGATCACGCGTATCATCAGGATAACACATGGTCAAGCCGTAGTGCTTATAAAGGTAGCAAACTTGCCTCTTCCGTGTCGTAGGCGAACAGTCATCCGTCTCGCTCTCATTCCCGTTGGTTCACCCACCAACTGGCCACGGAGGCGATCGGACATTGCAAATCCGACCCCATGATCACGTGGTACTGAGGCGGCGTTGCCCACCCAGTAGAATGTGTAGCCAGCACCTGTTTCATGCAACTTACCTTGATCAACGAGCCGGGTTTCACTGAGCGCCGCAATATCAATGTTTTAGCGCGCCAGCTCCATTGCGACCAGTGCAGTGCGTCGATCCGGGCGCTCGCTGGAGTTCCGGTCCAGTAGTGTCCGCACGTTCCAGCACCCGATGCTGAGTGCTTTGCGCGCAGGCATACGATTGCATTGGTGGGCAATCGCGCGCGAAATGGTCGTTGTGCTTCGGAGGTTTGCTTGAGGGACTCCACCCGGAGCCTTTGGTTCAATAGCCTGACCCACAAGGCAGTGGAGAGCAGATCCAACTCGGGAATGTGATTGCAGAGACAGATTGGGATCTGCTTGACGGCCGTCACACGCAGCCTTTGAGGTTCTGGAACAATTATCATATGTTTTGCGACCGTAGTAGGATACGCACCTGCGACCACGGCCAGACTTAGGTGGGTTTTTGGCGGGTTTGCACCAATTTGACCAGGGGCTGCCTGGCTTGAGGCGGGCAGTAGCAAACCATTGAACACCCGGAGGTGTCCACCCACCGTCAGAGACAATGCGTGGCGTTCGTTCTCCACGCCAATCGAGCTGTGAGCTTATAACCCGTAGACCTGTTGTCTCCCATGGCTAGGTTTTACGGGAAGAGGACCATCGACCACTTCCTAACCTCCGAAGAGGATGGACTAGGATACTGCCAGGGCGCCCACACCTGACAGTAGAACGACTCGGGTCCTCAGCCAAAGCCTTTGATTAAATGAACACCCGAAAGTCAGCGGGCCTAGCACATGTTCAGTTCACTGACTCATGCGGATTTGTGTCCTGGATCTTAGCATGGAGAAGGGCGAAACCAAAATCCCACCCAGCGGTCGCCACGAGGAGGCGCCCAGGGCATGAGCAAGTGGCATAATAGTAGCATCAGCAGGTAGACCATCCGCCAGGATTTAGCCACCACCAGCCTCAGCGCACCGCAAGCTCTCCAGCCATATGTTTATATATATATATATTTATTTATTTATATATATATATATACATATATACGCAGGTGTGTATCTTTGTATATTATATCATGTACCGTAGTGAAATGTACGTACCAAGGTATGCATGAATATATCCACATATTTCTACATATAACAATACGTATATATATATACATATATATATGTATATAAATATGCCCCATGCTGAGGCTGATGTCGCATTCATGATGCTTCTTCACCGCAGTTGGGCTAAACCAACTTACACTTAAACTAGATCTTTTTAATGTGGAAAATTTCATTACATTTTATTTTGTTTATTCTGCGTACTTGACAATCTCCTCCCAACATACACACGTCAATCATGCAAATTGTGGTAAACTTGCGTAATTTTGTCGCGTGGTATTTTTTACATAAGTTTCGGACATTTTGTACTTATCGCATATTGACATTTAACCACTTTCTTCCCTATGCTCATTTAGCGAGTATTTATGTCGTCATATGTGTTGACTTTATTCGATATGGGCATTTCTAATGATTGGCTGTTGTTTGACATCCCAGGGGTGGCTGCGCTTGATGTGCATGTTGAAAAGGTTCCTATCTGTCTATTACCCACTACTTCGTCTACCTGGCTCCGGGAGACAGTTGGTCGTTGCTGGAGGGGACGGGGTGCACGGTCCTTGTGGCCGTGCTAGGATCAATGCGTGGTTCCACGCACTCAGCGTGGAGCGGACTACGGTCCAGCCACCGCCTTGTGTGCGGTTGATTCCCCAAGTACAGTGTGCTTGTGTTTGCCTGTGAAGGAGTGTGGGCCGGCTCCGCTGAGGAAACTTGGCTCCCATCCGTAAGCCTCCCGGTCTTATTCCTTCGGGTTTACACTGGATATGGGGTGTGTGGATGGAGCTGTGGGTAGTGCAGCGCAGGCCATCCATGGTCCCTATGTAGGCGCGGGCGTCCTGTGGCTGGCCACAGTGACAGGCGAATCCGAAAATGGATGCCGCCAACCCTATATATATGTGCCTATATATATTTCCATAGTTTCCAGCTGGCGGATACGCCGAGACTGGATGAGACGCAGAGAGCACTTGCTCAGCTGCGAAACGGCAAATGTGCCGGAGCCGACGTGATCCCGCCTGAATTATTGAAACATGGCGGACCCGCGTTGTTGACTGCGCTGCACCGCTTGGTGCATCGTGTATGGCTTGAGGAGGAGGTGCCCACTGAGCTGAAGGGTGCTCTTGTGCTACCGCTGTACAAGTGCAAAGTAGCAAGGCGATGTTGCACGAATTATCGTGGCATTAACTTGCTGAGTTGTGTGGGCAAGGCGATTGCCCGAACCATGCTCAACCGCCTAGTCAGTCAGGTTGTGGAACCTAACGTGGCGCAAGAGCAATGCGGATTCCGTTCGGGTCGCAGCAGTGTAGATATGTTGTTTGCGGCTCGTCAGTTGCAAGAGAGGTGCACAGAACGACACCAGCCATTGTACTCGCTTTTTGTTGATTTCACTAAGGCATTTGATACGGTGAACCGCGAGGCATTGTGGCTGGTGTTGGGTAAGTTTGGTTGCTCGCGTAAGTTTATAAGTTTAATTGAATGTCTGCACAGTGGTATGCGAGCAAGGGTGCAGCTGAGTGGAGAGACCTCAGATGATTTTGCAGTTGTCTCTAGTGTGAAGTAAGGCTGTGTCTTAGCTCCTGCCCTGTTTAATATATATCTTCACGCAATGTTATCCTGTGTTTTGATGCGGCTTGTGCTTACGGTGTTCGTGTGTAGCACCGTATTGATGGTGGGTTGCGGAACCTCCGTCGTTTCGGTGCGAGAACTCTAGTCTGTGAGACAACTATCCGTATGTTGCTGTTTGCTGAAGACTGTGCGTTGTTTTTACACAGCGCGGATGAGTTGCAGCACATGACTAGTGCTCTGACTTCGACAGCGGCCTAATTCGGGCTCAACATCAACACACGCAAAACTGTCTGTCTCTTTCAGCCTTCACCGGGGGTGCAATCTTTAATAGTGCCGAGAATCAGCATTGGTGCTGTAGTATTAGAAACCACCTCCCGCTTTTGCTACCTTGGGAATGTGATGTCGACTGATCAGCAGCTACACGTTGAGTTGCGTAATCACGCGTCGAAGGCAGCGGCTGCATTCGGGAAGCTTGAGTACCGAGTGTAGAACAACCATCAGCTTAGCATTGGCGCAAAGCTAATGGTGTACAAATCCATGGTACTGTCCGTTCTTCTATACGGCAGAGAATCGTGGACGATGTACCATCGGGATGTGCGATATCTCGAGCGGTTCCATCAGCAGCGTCTGCGACGAATTTTGCGCATTGGCTGGGACGACAGAGTTGCAGACACGGAAGTGTTGCGCCGAAGTGGGATATATGCAGTGGACTGCATACTTTTATTGAGACACCTGTGATGGCTTGGTCATGTGTGGCGCATGGATTCGACTCGGATACCGAAACAACTCTTATACGGTCAGCTGAGTATTTGGAAGCGGCACGTGGGGAAACCAAAGTTACGTTACCAGGACATGATCAAAGTGAGCCTCACACGTTCTAATTTTGATCGCAGGTCATGGGAATCGAAAGCGGTTGATCGGCGCGTATGGCGCGATCTCAGCACGAAGGCAGTTGCTGAAGTGCGGGAGAAAGATCTCACGCATTCAGAGAGGAAGCGGCAAGTTCGGAAGCGGCAAGCACCGATGGATTGTAGTTCATCGACATCGAGTGCCTGGTGCTGTAACACATGCGGTCGCGAGTGCTTGTGTCAGGCAGGCCTAGTGAGCCATGAGCGAGGCCACTCAGGACTACTACGGAAGCGACGACGGGTTCTGCAGAGAATGTAGGCAGAACCGGCGCAGCGTTTGTAGGCACGCTGCATTCGTTTTACTGACCGCGTGCTTGCATGCTAAGTCTATTTATTTCAGGTGGTGGGTTTTCAATTTTGCTCTAATGCTTTTCTTTCTCATATAAATGCCTAACTGTTACCCTCTTCTATACACTTGCACATGTCGCTTAAGACACTTGTATCTATTTCGATAACATTTTCGTGTTTGTAGCTTTTCCGTAAAATAAACCTGCTGACCTTGTGCACTTACTTTGTTTTCTTTTGTTAGCGACTTATTTCATATGCTCACTAATTTAAGATTTATGTCTCCATTTGCTTGCTTGCTGGCTGTTTATTTCAGGTGGTGGTTTTTCAATTTTTCCCAATGCTTTGCTTTCTCGTATAAATGTCTACCCGTACTTTCTTCCATAAACTTGCACTCGTCACTTAAGCCAATTCTAGTCCTTTCCGAAAACATTTGGGTTCGTGGCATTTCCGTAACTTTTGCTTCCTGACCCCGCGAACTTAACTAGGATTCGTTTGTAAACAACTTATTACATATGCCATTAACTTAAGGTTTATGTCACCGTTTCCTTATTGATTAATCAAATTATTTTCTTGTCTCTCTCTCAAATGATTGGCTGTTGTTCGATATCCACGTTGTGGCTGCACTTGATGTGCATGTTGACAAGGTGCCTACCTGTCTATTACCTGCTACCTCTTCCATACTGGCTCCAGGAGACAGTTGGTCGTTGCTGGAGGGGACGGGGTGCACGGTCCTTGTGGCCGTGCTAGGCTCGAAGAGTGGTTCCATGCACTCAGTGTGGAGCGGACTACGGTCCAGCCACCGCCTTGTGTGCGGTTGATTCCCCAAGTACAGTGTGCTTGTGTTTGCCTGTGAAGGAGTGTGGGCCGGCACCGTTGGTGAAACGTGGTTCCCATCCGTAAGCCTCCTGGTCTTATTCCTTTGGGTTTACACTGGAAATCGGGTGTGTGGTTGGAGCTGTGGGTGGTGCAGCGCAAGCCATCCATGGTCCCTCTGTAGGCGCGGGCGTCCTGTGGCTTGCCACGTGACAGGCAAATCCGAAACCGGATGCCGCCAACCATAATCACAATTATGTATACATATTTCAGAATGTTGCATAAACCTCCGCCTTTTTATATTCAGTATACATATGTATCTGGGCATATGAGTTAGTAGCAAATTATTCTTATTTACCTAGCAAATCACAACAAACAGGACCTTCTAGCACAGCTTTCGCACTTATAAATAATCCCGTTCACTAACTCCAATGAAAAATGCCATTCAGTATGAGGTGAAAATGTAGCGCATGTGGAATCCCGGGCGTTGGTATCGTTCTGTCTGATAGAGATATTCAATCGTTAGCGCGTTAGGTTTCACGCTTGGGGAATTACTTTACCCATGATGTCCCACTACTGCAGTCAAGATTATATCTATCTTCGCACCCACGCATTCGGATAGACTACCGATAATTGGCTGAAGAAATGTTATCCTCTCACGAGAAGTAACATTACGAAGGTGGTGGAATACGGATTTAATGGAAGAACGACAGCGGTACTCAACTGCTGTTGTAGCTCTCACGAGCAACTGGAAGGAATCATTAACCTTGTCGTAGGTTAGTGAATGTATGACCGTCCACTGAGACATAGATGTAAGTCCGCTGAAGTGTCATCTTGAGCAATAGGTAACGGTAGGTGGGATGATGTGAAAGGTAATGCCCCGATAGAGTTACCAGATGCAATGCTGCGGGAATGGCATGTTATAAGAACCAGTGATATCTCATCGTCAATGTGTGCTGCACATTCCTTTCATGTATATGACTTATGAGGCGGTGTTGCCACGTAATATGTGATCACCGCTATGACGAGGTCACTGGAAGAATACATCTAGTAAATGCAACCCCATTCTCCGGCTAGCTTGCTCCGCAAGGATCACTGCATCATAGATACCCGGGGCCGTTATTCTTCGTAACGGCCAAATGCGATCGTGTTTTAAACCACACGACGAAATGTTGAGGCACCGATCATATATGATGTATAAACCATTCACAGATATTCCCCACCTCGCGGGTGAGCCGGTTAATGGCTCGGTACCCACGAAGCGAGAAGACTGAGCAATAGCTTGTGGATTCTGCAAACACGTGTCGGTACCTTTTCGTGGAACAGCCTCACAGGGTACCTGCAATGTAAAGACTCAGGAAGTATAATTGCGAATTGATGTTCATGACTGCCAACAATGCATACTTGAGGACATTGCTGAGCCGACGTTGTAGTTAGGGAATACAGGGATATAGATAGGTTAACATAGCTTACAAGAACAACATGACATCACGGATAGCAGGAGACACGTAAGAGGCACATAAACTGGATGTGGTATGAAATCGGCCGTAAGTGGGTGCATAGCGGTGACTTTCCTGGATGCCGTAAGCAAACAGACGGTGTGAGGTTGCTGACACGTGCTGCTGCCGGCGGGCAGATGCACTTAATTCGGGGCAGTGGAGCGGAGCTCGTGCATTCTAGCCCTCAATGTAGCCGTGATGTGCTTCAGTGTTACACAGCGCCCTCCGAAGACGGATAACCGGTTGTCTCGCTTTATTGGCAGTATGGGGACACTGTGCCAAAGGCTTGAAATTGTGCACCACGATGGCAGCTGGATCGCGGACTTCGTCAGTAGGCCGCAAGCATAGAGAGGCGACAGGAGACTGAAATGCAATGCTGCTGCCACCAATAGTCAATAGTTGACATATATAGGTATTTAGAGGTAGATACCATTGACTAGACCAATTCACCACCGTGAAGAAGTCCTTACCCAAAGTCGCTCGGTTTCCCCTACTGACTGGCTTCAAGTCATCTGCGAATATATCACACGGATCGTCAAAAAGTGGCGCCAGGTCATTTATAAACATAAGAAACAACAATGGACCCAGTACCGGACCTTGGGGGACATCGTTGTAGAAAAGCCCAACATTGGAACTCGCTTCCCCAACTCTGACTCTGATTGTCCGTCCACGTAATAATTCAGAGAGCCATAGTAAGATTTAAGGATGCAATCCAAACCAAGTCAGCTTCTCAATTAAAAATCGGTTATTCATGGAGTCAGATGTTTTATTGAAGTCCAAATAGCACACATCTGCCGACATCCCACTATCAAGGCATCGGGTAAGCACGTCTGAAAAGCAAATTAAATTTGTAGTCCAAGCCCTCTTTTTAAGAAAGCCACGCTATTCCGCTGTGAATAGGTTGTTCTCAGTGACGTGGTCACAGATCCTGTTCCTTGTAAGCTTTCGAAGCACAGCAACATGATGCCGGTCAAACTAACTGGTCTATAGTTAATAGGCCGCGACTAAGAACCCCTTATGGATAGGAACAATAGTCGCCTCCTTGCAACCGCGTGGCAGCTTGCCTTCTTGAAGAGACTGGCAGAATAACTCCGCGACAGCGCACCGAAGGACAGCAGCCAGAGGCGTAACTATGGTGGGATGTACATTATCAGGACTAGCTGATTTATAACGTTTCAAACTGGTCTGCACAGTGAAAACCTCCGGCACCTTGAGAATAATTTCCAACATTGTGTATCTAGTTGAGCAGTGTGGCTGTGAAGGCAAGCCTGACCCACTATCCTTCCATGCGAAAATAAGTAGTTTTATATGCTGGTTAATGTGTGCTTAACATTCCCTTCATGTATATGCCTCATGATGCCTGGTGATGTATAGCGGTGGTAAAGCGGAACCGTCTAAGGGTTAATGCACCCCGCAGGTAGAAGTGCCACTGGCACAAGAGGTTACTAACCTGTGTTATAAACCGCACCACGAAAGTTTCATGCACCGTTGGCATAGGATGTTTAAATTATTCACAATACTCTCGACCTCGCGGGTGAGCTGCTAAAGGGCTCGTTACCCAGGAAGCGAGAACACGGAGAAATGGTTTGTGGATACTTCATAAAGTACCTGCAATGCAGAGACGCCGCATTACTACGGTCAGTTAGTAGTGACTCAGCATGCTACGTGTAAAAACCGTCGCATGAGAACACATGCATGAGGCACACAATGGACATAAAAGGACGGGCAGTAAGCGGCACTACGAAATAGGGGAAGCAGTTAGGGCCGGGTTGCAGTGTTCCGACGATTACGGACCCATCCACTGCACCTAGGTCCCTGTGCTGCAACCCATGCAGGCAAGACGCGAGGCCATGGGACAGCAGGTGGCCCTGAATAGGGCCGTTGGGTCGTTCACGAAGACACGGATGTTAGGGAGCGAAGACCAATACCACATGGACGTGCTACGGCGACTTAATACCCCGAGGGCGCAGCAGCGGGATGCACGTTATCTACGGGGTAACCTGTGCTGTGCAATCGGGTATGGAAGTGTTAACTCACTTGGCAATGTGAAGCAGGGGATGTCGTGGGAATGCAGACAGTGGCTAATGGTGCAGCGACGCTTGGAGCTGGCTGTACCTAGAATATCTGTGGAAGGGAAGGAAGTTAGCGTAAACGTACTTACCTACTGTCATGGCGAACCCGGTGAAGCATCAGATGCAACGGCGTGACATGACAAGGCAAAGGCATTACGTAGGAATCGACTCAGTGGCATCGTTCCGTCGGAAGGCAATTGGCGGGGCATATCCCTGTGGCTCTGAAGGAGAATTTATCATAGAAGAACAATGTTACCTGTGGATAGGTTTCATTGTTGCTTCACATGGCGGGGGCGATACTCGGGAGGTGGCTCAGTGGCATCGTCACGTCGGAAGGCAATGGGCGGGGCATATCACGGTGGCTCTGAGAGGGAAGTCACCATAGAAGAACAATGTTACCTGTGGCTATGTTTCAATGATGCAGCACATGGCAGATGCGATATCTGGGAGGCGGCTGAGTGGCGGTGCGACGTTAGAAGGCAGTGGTCGGCGCATTTCACTCTGGCTGTTAAACAGAAGTCATCATGAAAAACAAAAGATACCTGTGACTATGTATGAAGGATGCATGAGATGGCGGAGGGGATACCTGCGAGGCGGCTGAGTGGCGGTGTTACGTGGGAAGGCTGTGTGCCGCATATGACAGAGGCTCTGAAAGGGATTATGTTAAAAAATCGACACCTGTGATTATGTGGCAAGAAGACATCCTCTGGTGGAGGCATCACCTGAGAGGAGGCTCAGTGACATTATGCAGTAGCACGGCAATTGGCTGCGAACGTCGACATGGTTCTGAAAGAGAGGTCATCACGGATAAGCCACGCCACCTGGGGCTACATGCAACATCACATTGCGTCCGAGGTACATTGGAACACCTTCCCTGGCAGCGAAGTTGGGCTGTGGAAAGGAGAGCCCAACAATGCGGACCTGCGTCATGGTTCATTAGAGGGAACTGGAAACTTACCGGCGCATAAAAGTGTAGCGCAGCTCTGGCTCTGACGGCACGTTGTTCACTTTTCATTTACACGGATTTCCATCAACGGAAACAGAATTGCCGTCCGCCATAACAACAAAGGATATAATGGTTGCGCGTGCAAATGAGACATACCTGCATGGTGTGTCATGCAAGGCCGTTTCCGTAGGTTCCACAGACACTACAACGAGCAAGAGTAACAAATGAAATCGTCGTCACCAGCTTAGCACACACAGGACACATGGTACCGTTGGGAGCAGGCATCGCACATAACCTACTGCACGGCATCTCCGCGACCTTGCACATCATCCTCCCGCTGCCAGACTCCACAGAGGTCCTCTGAACCGCCTCCCTGAGTATCCCGTTTCCGCTTAACGGGCAACGTGTAGGAGGAGAATGTGGTTGTGTGAAGCTTCCGGAAATCTTTGCCCTTTAGAGCGCTCTTACTGGGGCTCACCTCCATCACGCGGCACATAGGGGGCGACTTACGCTTCCTTGACCCTGTTACCGATGTGCATGGAACCGGTTTTTGTGTTGAAGTTACAGGTCGGACGTCATTTACCCCTGTTGCTTGCACTGGGTGCGGCACACCGCCTCCCGATGTCGTCGCTACCGCGACCGCTTTACCAACTTGCGACGTTCCCGACGTTGGTAAGCCACATAACATCCATTTAGCCTCCGTATCCAGGAGAAGGGGAACAGGGCACTTAGACATGCGACCATACAACTGAAACCTGCCTTCCTTGGACATCAGCAACTCAACCATTTTCAAGAATTTCAAAGCACCCGAGGAGTTCAAATTTGGACTTGGAGGCTCCGCTGGTGGTTGGGTTGCTACAAGCAACCTCTATTGAGGTTGAGGCTATCTCGAACTGATGAGTCCCAACCAGGACGAAACCGCGGTCTTCGGGTGCCAGTGTTGGGGTGAGCAACACTATACTGTTTCCACCCGAGGAGTTCCTGTATCCGTAGCTGCACAATTGCGTGCCGATGTCAGACAACGTATCCCTGTCTCGCGAAGTTTTATGCTACGGCTTACAATCGCATAGCTATCCGCGGCCTGATGATCTAGAGTAAGCAAACCACCATCCCCCGGAAAACAGTCTGAGGTATTTGCGGGAGGTTGCCGGGGTGCAATCCACCGACATCCATGTAGTATGTCCTCCGCCGAACCTCCGTGAAGCTCCGCCACCTAACAAATGTGAGCACATGGGAGCCGCCACTGCCGACCCAACTCGCAATCGCATTCACTGCCGCGTGTTATGTATACCGGACGTACCTTCGAACAAGGACAGGTAACTAACCAATAAGGCCCAGCAGACCAACAACCCGGAACTGTGGCAAGAAAATGGGCTATGAAGACATTCCCTGCTAAACCGCTGAGCTGCGTGAAAACCGAAGCCACTGAGGACACCTCCGATGGAATAGAAACAGCTCTCGTGCAAAGCCTGGCTATTATGCTGTTTCGTTCGTGCGCGATACCGCTTACCCTATCAACGATGCAAGTGAATAATGTAAGCAAGGAAGACCATTCCGACAAATACCTTGAGAAGCTTGTTCTCATTCTCTAAACCGGTTGTCGTATGGCAACCAAATAGCACAGCATCCCTTGGTCTGTGAGCCGCCCAAGAGTCAGCGTGTTGGAGCCACGTTGCGCACAAATACCGGTAGCATTCCGGATTACCAAGTCGCACTGCGTTCAATATTCTTTCAAATGCCGACGAATCACGAGTATATTTCAGGTTATGAAGCCATGTGTGTAACTGGATGTGGCAAAAATCAGATATCCCACGTATGCGACCGCAACGTCATGTCCACTTTTACTTAGCAACGGCAAAACACGATCTTCGCGTTGGGATAGAAACGTCGAAACGCCCGCAACTGAGCAGCACATTTATCCATCACCACAGTACGGCAACGTATGTTGCTAGGCACCATCTTCCGCATCGCCTCCACTGTTTGCTCATAGCTGTAAGATGTCTCATCCGGTAACAGGGCGTAGGAAAAAGTGAGCCCTAGACTTGTGACGTCCACAGACACGCAATGTCACAATATGTATCCACCATAATTTAACTGGTGTGTCGCATCGCCCAATAACACGTCGTCATAACGCATAACCATGCCACGGACAACAGATGGAGAGAAGAAGACATACCGAATCTGGCTACCCTCCGACACCAATGGACAAACCCCGTGACCTTCCAACATCGTTGCCACCTCCGACACTTCACATGACGTTCCATTTTGATGACGAATGCGCAGATTTCTCAGGTCCACGCGGGTTACACGTTTGCCGTATTCCTGGTAGATAAAGCGCCTCAAATCCGGCGTGCTGTGAAAACTGCCCACCAAACGCAGTACTTCTTTCTCCTGTCGCGGTGACAGCCGACAGTTTCTTGCATACAGCCAGGGGTTACCCAGGTGGAAATCATGACTATGGATCATAAAGTAACTTCCCACCACATATTTACCCTCCTTCATAACCACCGAGCATGGCAACTTGCAATTGTACGTTAGGTATCTACACGCATCAGTTTAAGTGTTGCGTAAATAATAACTCACCGCTTGCCGTGCGATCCAGAACGTTGACGATGGACGCAACGGTACAAGATGTAACCGTAGCCATCCGCATTGGGCAACTGCTTCCGCCTTCCACGCTTGTATGCCGCAGCAGACACTGAGGAAACCCGGGAAAAACAAGTCGCCGTTTCAATCTGAAAACGTTCCACATGCTCCTCAAGGTCTTCAACCTTTTCATACTTCACCATAGTGAAAGACCTGAACAGCTCAATATCATCCACAAGCATAGCGGTAGCAGAAAAACAAGTATGGCCACCGGAATAATAACCAAACATCATCCATATGCACCCTTCCCCGTAACCATTTTAATGGCATCCCAATTCACACACAATCCAAGTTCCTCTACTTTCAAGCTGTTTCCAACTATTTGCGCACTCGTCCTCCCTGTCAACGTCACTAGGTAACATCGTTTCTATGTACCATTTGTACCACGGAAAGTCATCAAGCAACAAAATGTTCTCATAGTGCAAGCAAACGGCACCCTTGGTTGGATGAGGATACTGTGTCTTGCCGTATGGTTTGTGCTGGCTACGAAGCGCTGAGGCGGTGAAGGATGAGGTGCATACTAAAGACTTAGCAACGTCATGAACTCTTCTCATGTATAAGGTTATGAAGCCAAGGTCACAGCTAGCGAACGCCGTGTGTTTTCGTTCTGATAAAAGTTGCCTTTATCCGTTTTCTTGTGATTCAGAAGGACTTTGAAGTGCGCAAAATACTCGGAATCTTCTGTTGGTCTATCGAGCACCATGGTGTCCAAGTGTCTGGATTGTGATTCAAGTGTCACTACCCGTTCAAAGGCTGTTCAATGTTCTTTCTGCGACGGCTGGTTGCATAGCACTTGTTGTAGTATCTTGTCAACATTTTATGCGTCTTCAGATGTACACAGCATCCTCAGTTGGTAACTTTTGTGACTCCTGTCTTACTTTAGTCAACACCGTGCGTGTTCAGTCTGGTTAACTTGCTTCTACTCCCGGCTCCGCTAGTGGGCACTCCGATCCCCAACCGACAGTTTCCCAAAATTCGCCTTCATCCTTCCCTTCTTTGTGCCCTTCTGATTTTGTCACGCCAGTTTTTAAACAAATTTCTGCCCCGCTGTCGGAGTCACAAATGTCTACTGACCAGCCCAGTATGCCCCTGCCCAAGACCTTTGCGACCGTCGTCAAGGAGAAAACGGCGGCTGTTCCCACAAGCCGGATTCTTTTTGTGCATATGTATAAGCCTATAGCCAAGTCTGTAGAAGACAAAGCGCGGGCTGAACTCGGTTCTTCATAGGAACGACCAACAGGAGAAACTGCTGCGTGACAAACCGCCTTCTAAGCCACCGATCCACTGAGCCCATAACTGGGAACGTCGTCTCATCATAATGAACTCCCCGGAGTCGGATAAGCTAACATCGGCAGCAGAGAGGAGTTCGGATGATCAATTATTTAAAAAGTATGGTCTCCCTACTGCTCGATGAGGGGAACCGGGGATTATTTTCACTTCTGTCCTTCCGGACATTAAGGTCAACAATTGGATTGCACGCACTTTTGGCGAACGTGCGCCGTCTACATAACACACTAAATGACGTTAGGCACCTTGCGTCAGTACTCCTCCCGGACCTTAGGCGTTTACGGAGACATGGTTGCCCCCAGAAATCTCAGACCCCGATGTACAACTTCTTGGTTACAGTCTGTCACGAGCTGACCGCATTGGTTTGAGGTCGGGGGCGGCGTCATACTCTATTGGAAGTAAAATCTGAAGGTCCATGTAGTTGATGCTGTCTCGGAGTGTGATGACTGCTCCGAAGTGCTTTGGTGTCGTATTCACGATGGATGTAGATCCCCCTTCTAGGTGACTTATGCAGAGCTCCCCTTAGTTCTGGTGATCGTTTACTGGCATCTCTAAAGAAGCATAGTGGAAATAAAGATTGTTTATTAGTGGGGTCTTTAATGCCTTTATATGCTTGGGGTATTCTTCACTGTGAGGCTGCACCTGCCTCCTTCGATTCTACGTTTCTGGAAGCTGTTCTTAAAAGCAATTTAATTCAACATGTCGTGGCACCTACCTGCATTATCCCTGGTCAGACACCGAACATACTCGATCTTGTGCTTTCGCCTGCAGAATCGGATGTTACTGATTTGAATGTTTTACCACCAATCGGGAGGAGCGACCACTGCCTACTTTTCTTTCACGGGCCCACACGGTTGAGCAGTCACAAACACTGTGTATGTCGTCGTCTTTTCTGGCGTATTGATCCAAACCGCTTGAAGAAAGCCGCTAGCGAGCAGGATTGGGATCTTCCCCAGCACTTAGACGTCGATGATGCTTGGAGCCTTGTATACTCGAAAATGTTGTCCCTTATTTAGGATGTTGTTTCCATATCCAAAGGAAAACCCTTTACTTGAGGTCCCCCTGGTTTGACCGAGAATCACTATCGCTCAAGGAACCAAAGACACAAACTTTGGAATCGATATAGGAGTTGGAGATTTGAAACTGATAATAGCAATTGTAAATTGGTCCGGAACGTATGTACATCGAAAAGCGTACGAAACGGCAGCAATACGAAAGTCATCTGGCTGAACATTCCAAGTCTACACCGAAGCTGCTTTTCTCCCACATGAAAAGAAGCGCCAGAGCCGGAAGTGGAATATCCTCCTTGCATTCCCACGCTCTTACCATCGTGCTGTATGACGATGCTGATAAAGCTAGTCTTTTAGCTAGCCATTATTCATCGGTCTACACAACGAAAGTGCCGTCAGTTGACTGTCATTCGTCCTTGACCTCCGTTCTCATTGGTATGGACAAAAACCTTAGTATGGTATACAAGCTTTTGTGCGAGCTGGATCCAACCTCTTCCCCGAGACCTGATGGATTGCATCCTCTTTTCCTCAAGATTGTGGCCGAATATATTGATATTCCTATCTGCCACGTATTTCGGCGCTCACTTGAGGCCGGGCGTCTTCCGCTTGCCCGGAAAGTGAGCATAGTCAAGTCCATATACATAGGAAGAAATCGATAAGATCATACGCATTATTGGCCCATTTATCTAACATCTGTCGTCTGCAAGGTTATAGAGATGATGCTTAAGAGTGCTGTCAACTTGCAATTCCAGAATCTCAAGATCATTTCAGCTGCGCAGCATGGGTTTCGTTATTCGCATCCTTGCGTCACCAATCTTCCGGTAGCTCGGGAATTGTGATCTAAGTCCATGGATGCTCGTAAGCGGCTAGACGTCGTAATTGTGGATTTCAGTAAAGCTTATGACAAGGTTGCACACGAAAGTCTGCTAAGCAAACTTCGCAGTATTGGCGTTTCAGGAAAATTCCTCTCTTGGCTCACTGATTTCCTAAGTAACCGCACTTTCCGTGTCCAAGTAAATGAGTCGATTTCATTCCCTGTAAATATGACCAGTGGTGTTCCGCAAGGCTCTGTTCTTGGTCCTGAAATTTTTAAAGTCTTTATTAATGACCTGGCATCTGTACTACGGGCAGATTGTTTGATTTGCGCAGATGATTTAAAGCTACGGATGGAAGTCGCCTGTCTAGATGAAGCTGATTTACTACAAACAAGACTCGATTCCTTCGATTCGCATGATTGGTCGATCAAGTGTCAATTATCCCTAAATCACGCAAAATGCTCCGTTCTTCCGATCGCTGCCTCCGAACCATTCAGAATTTATCATATCGATGGGTGTTTGTTGCCAAACTCTAATCGTGCGAGGGACCTTGGCGTCGTTATGACCCCAGACCTAAAATCGACTGAAGATACGTTGAGGAAAGTCGCTTCTGCCAACAGGTTGTCATTTGCCATACTACGATCTTTCTCTCTCTTGACTCCGGAGATCTTTAGGCTCCTGTTCCCTTCTCATGTACGTCCGATTCTTGAGTATCGACTGCCCGCTGTTTATCCTCTTTCTAAATTTAAATGCAACTTGATTAAAATAGTTCAGCGGAGAGGATCTAAATCCATTCTGGAGTTACAAAACCTGCCTTACTCGCATCGTCTGCAGAGCCCAAAACTTGTTCTTCTCAGCTTATCGTTGAGGTCGCGGGGATTTGATTTTCACACGGCGTATCGTTAGAGGTGCACTTGAAGCTGAATTGCAGAATTTCTTTCCACTCCATTCTTTCAGTTCAACTCGGTGTCACCATTGGAAATTGTTTAAACAAAGGAGACTTTGGGTTCGTTGTGACGTCACTGTCTACCAGAGTAGTGAACGAATGGAATAATCTACCTGTGTATGTCGTTGATGCGCAGTCGGAGGAATGTTTCATACGTCGGTTGGATTCTTACCTGTTGAGTAAACTCGGATCTTGTTGCTTCTTGTCTCAGTGCGGCGGTTCCATTAGCACGGACTTGCAATGTCCACCTTGATCCCTGTGACGAGCGAGGGGCGATGGAGTCGACAAAGTATATTTCCTTCTGCTCTCTACATTCCAATGATCCAACGTTCCAGTTCCTTGATGACTCCGCAGATTGAGAGTTTCCCGTACAAGTATGTGAATTTCCTCCAAGTGCAGTTAGAGCGTGATGCCTTCCGTGGAAAGCGGTACGTGATATTGCATGCACAGGTGGTTTTCAATAATAGAATCCATGGCCACATTTTTGGTATTGGGCTCGAAGCGGTAGGTGTACTTTAAGGCAGGGCATACTATTGAGTTTTTAGCGGAAATATTGTGTAAAGCAGTGTGTGCTTTAACACGAGAAACAAGCTTTACAGTTGTCTAATTCGATGTGCCCAAAGGAAACTTCGGTCGATGGTACTGGTGTTGCACCCAAGCATTTATGTGTCAGGTTCTGGAGCATAAAACGTACGCTTCAGTTGCTTTAGCGTCGTCGGTTAATGTGCGCTTAGTCTCATTGCCTGCAGCTAAACCGGCTGCTTTGCGTCTAAATTGAAAAACTCGTAGGGGAAATGCACCCTGTTGCGACGATTCTTTCATGGATAGCAGAGCAAATTTCCGTAACGCAGTGCAATCTACTGCCGAACGTACGCTTGACAACATACATTGGTTTAAGAGGTGCGTAACGAAGCATCTTCCGCTGCGGTTTTTCTAGTATTACTCTCCGGAAACTGAGTACATTGGGTAACCTCCCAGGTAACGTCCCGAAATCTCGCCCGCACGTACTCTGTGTAGTCCTATCCACCCGGAGGAACGCAACGCACTGTCGCGGTTTCCCTTCAAACGGAAGGGTACTAATTATGGGGTGCAGCCAGGCCTCCCAGTAGTGGAAAGGCTGAAGCTAAGAGAGGTCAGTAAGGTCCTCGCCATTAGGCGAGCGGCCGGTTTACATGATCTCTGGTTAGTGGGTCTTCGGGTGGTCAGCCTGCGGTCATTTTCCGCCCTGCCAGTACCAGTCCTGGTAGCTGGTTAGACATTACGAGTACCTTCAGATAGTGCTAAACAATGTGCGCAGCCTAAGGAGTAAGATGCGCGAGATAGGTCTGCTTGCAGATGGCTCTTATCCCGATATACTCGCATGCACTGAAACGTGGGTGTCACATTTCATTACAGAAGGTGAAGCACCTCGGTCTAGCTACGCACTATTTAGATGTGCTTGCTTCGTTGGCCGACGATGCGCATGCGCTGAGCTATACGCTATCTGTTGGCGTGTTTCGCCCATACATGTTTCAGGCGGCAGCTGAAGCCGTCGAAGATTTAACAGTGGTAAGCAGTGCCTCATCGGCTCAACTATCAGTTGTACTTTTGAATAGAAGCCCTGGGAGTGAGTCCAAGGAGGTTTTTGACTGAATTTGCTCCAAATCCGCAAACAGGTATTTGATACTGGCGGACTTCAATCTGCCGGAATTTTTCTGGAAAACGCTTTCTTGCAGCTCCGCGAATGGTACTTTCGGTGCAACTCTTTTTAAGCTCATGCTACGAGTACTTTTTCAGCAGTTTGTGGACCGCCACATAAGGTGCATGGATGGCCACGTACCGCCTATATGAGACCTAGACTTTACCAAGTTGAGGTGGACGTTGCGGTTAAGACGGCCTGGGATAAATGTAAGTCTTATCTGTCTGAACAGCTACTCCCTACATCAGGTTTGCTAGAAGACACGAGCATG
The DNA here is from genome assembly GCA_944474145.2 of Dicrocoelium dendriticum. Classification (NCBI taxonomy): domain Eukaryota; kingdom Metazoa; phylum Platyhelminthes; class Trematoda; order Plagiorchiida; family Dicrocoeliidae; genus Dicrocoelium; species Dicrocoelium dendriticum. Next base: position 72,083,591 of record OX104067.1, on the reverse strand, counting down.
GCCGCCGTTGTTAGATACTACTGGCAAGTGCCTGCTCCATAAGCTTTCTAGGTGCTGGGGGACCTACCGTGCTGCTCCATCAACTGACACCTAGGCCAGGTACCGCGAACCTAAAAATAGGCGTAAACAACACTGGAGGAAAGCCTGGGCGTTGTTCGAAAAGGAATTGGCTTATAGAGCTTCGGCAAAACAGAAGAAGTTCTTCGCTTATGTTGAGAGGGGCTGCGGTTAAAATTCAGTAACCTCAAATATGGTTGCGGGCCAATGGAACTCATTCGTATGCGGACTCTGACAAGGCTCGTGTACTTTGTGCGTAGTATGCAGGGGCTTTTGTAAGCCAGGTCGCGTTGACTAGAGCTGAAGTTGTCCGCAGGGTACCTGGGGTTATTATTTAGCTGAATTTGCTGTGTTAGAAACGCAAGTCCTCAAACTGCCGCCAGTACTGAACCCTTCCAAACTGGACCCGATGCACTTCAGCTAAAGCTCCTGCATGAGTTGGCGGTCGCACTAAGCGGGCCGCTAAAGATGGTGTTTCAAAAATCACTTGACAGCTGTACATTACCATTTGAATCGGAGGAGGCTGTCTTCTGTCTTATCTCCAAAAATGACTACAAGAATCTCTCAGCCAAATATAGGCCTCTCAGTCTCACTAACCTCATGGTCAAACTTTGTGAAATGCTGGTGATAGAATCGTTGGAAGGTCAACTTAATGGATTTAATCTACTCAGTAGTGTGCAACACGGATTCCTGAACACGGTTTCTTGTCTGCCGAATTTGTTTTTTGCTCGTGAAGCTTCGGCCGGGGTGGGGGACAATGGCCACGTAGTGCATTGCTTTTCGTAGACCTCGAAAGCAGTTGATAACGTACCCTACATGAGCCACTCATAGAAGCTGAGCTACTACGGCGTATCCGGCCGCGCCCTCCACTTGTTATCTGCATTCTTGCAGAAGAGAGCAGTGCGTACGTGTAGATAGCAGCTTATCCTTTAGGCAAGCGGTCCTTAGCGGTATTCCCCGGGGCTCAGTCCTTGAACCGTTGCTCTTCTCAAGCTACGTAAACGATCTCCATGGATAGCGTATGATAGCAACTTTATTGTTTGCTAATTAACAGGCTATGGAATGTCCTAAATGACCCTCGTGCTCTGAGGCCTTTCGGCATGCCATGTACATCACTGGGACTGGTCTACTTAGTGGCTACTGCCCAGTAATCAGGCTATGTGTTCCGTTCTTCGTATAGGAACAACATTTCCACCGAGCTATTTGCTCCGTGGAGTCGAAAGCAACTTGCCTCCAATTGTGTAGACCTAAGCGTCGTCTATTCTCCATGTTTGCATCTTAGTGACAACTGGAATAAAGCCACAAATAGGGGTTTCAGCATGTCGTGGTTAATACGCCATCCTTTCGGTCTTAACTGACGACATAGTTCTGACGCTGTTCTCGACGTCCGTTAGGCCCCATCTGGTATACTCCGTCTGGGCTTGCCCGCCCTGTCTTGTTCGGGACAAAGCGGAGCTCTACAGAGTGTTGCGAGCACTTACCAATTTGTTCGATGGGTTGTGGAGGCAACCATACCCCAGCATCTACTTAGCTTGGGTATGTATTCAATGAACTACCGACAGCTTCGAGGTGACCAAACACTTACGTACCGCAGTTTAACAGAAAGGTTGGACCGGACTTAAGCTGGCTATTTAGCCCGGCTAGGTTGCATTGTCTTCGTGATGTTCCCGTAAAGCTACACAAGCCGCGTTCCGACCGAATCAGGGCGGAATCCGTGTTATCATGTAGAGTTCTCGAGCGCTGGCTCTCAGGACCAAAGACTGGCTACTGGTAGCTGGACTAAGATATTAGCGTTCTCTTCGGTAATGTCTATGTCCGCCTGTGGGTCTGTTGCTTCGGCGAACGTTTTGGCGCGGCCAGGATATGCTGAATATGTCGCCAACATTGCGGAGCCACATTCATGAACCAGGGAGTAATGGAGGTGGTCTTTCCCTGCGTTCACTTTGCAATGGAGTTAAATCAGCTGCCAATTTTATCTTCTTGAAATAAGTGTTTGATATCTGTATGCTCACGTCCTTCGCTAAGGCCGTTGGCCGTATCAGCGCCTTAAAAGTATAAGAGTATGCGGCAGTTGTGTCGCTTAGTCTTTTACTTGAGTCGGGTACAACAGTACGGCTTTTCGTCCAAGCATCCTGGTAGTAGTAACATTTTTTATTGATACTAGTTATTCGGTCGGAGACGTCGTATACTACTACATCGTTAACACACCGCACCATGCTGAGTAGTTTGGCTACGACGGCATAGACGAACACTGTAACAGTTTAAACGGTCCATCGTTGGATGGTTAGTTATATGCTTTAAGAGAGCAAGCGGTTCAAATTGCCTGATAAAACTTTCAAAGCGGGTGCAAGATGCCGTACTATGTTTACGACCATTTATCTTTTGTGGCCTGGATTTTAGTCTGTTTGCAACGACAGCAATCGGGTCTTTCACCATTGCTGTACATCGCTTAACTACAGGCGGTGGCTTGCCTGTTGGCGCTTTAGCTTCTGCTGGCGTACGCAGTGGAGTGTTGTGATGTGCGTTTCTTAGAACAGTATAGTACAGGACAGGATCTAGGGACGAAATTAGCTTCCGCTTAACCAACGACCCGGTTCGTGTGTCGGTAAGCTAGGATTCTCGCAATTAAGAGCTTCCAGCACCTCTAGGTGCTAACTGATTTTGTGTATGCTAGAAAAGGCAAGCGAGGAAATATCTAAGAGCAAAAGCGCCAACTACAGTTTCAGGTATTTGCATAGGCTACTTGCGTGTAGTTAGATGCATAAATGAGTATTCATAGAAACTTGTGGAACGGAGCCAACCACATTTCTTCCGACGGAAGCATTATACATCTGAAAACAGCGTTTCTGGACAAAGGTTGTGTAGCATACCTACCAGCAATGGTCCAAAACTCAGTTATTCTATACCGTCAAGCAATTTGAGACCGGTGAATTCGCGGATGCGTAACGAACGAGAATTATTTATGTTCATTGGATCCTTGTTGGCGCATTGGATGGCAGACAGCAGATGAAAGATCCTTTGTCCGCTACGTCACTTCTCGATCGTTGCGGAGCTACCGGGTCGTTGCGGAACAAGGTCCAACAGCAACCCACTAAAGCCGCATAAAAGATAACCATGCTCACAAATTAAACTGAGAATCCAACAAATTCTTGAAACATTCCTCGGTCTCAGGATCGACGCTGGACTCCGGAAGGTGGTTCCAGTCACTCACGGCGCAGGCTGATAAAGTCTGGCTGGAACCCACTCGATGGCTCCTCAGTTTGAAAAGCTTCAAACTGTGGCGTCTCGTCAAACGCTCCGTGTTGAGATAAAAGAATTCCTGTACTTTCCTTAATTCACTTATCTTGGCAGCTGCATCAGCAATGATGGGCGCATAGCAACTGACGTGAGCTTAAGCATTGCAAAGGCCAGAGCTGCCTTCTTGAACCTGCGTCATCTTTGGCGACAGAAGGGAGTTTCCCTTCGTCTGAAAGGCCGTGTATACAAGGCCACAGTGGGGGCCATTCTGCTCTATGTTAGTGCAACTTGGCCCCTTCGGTCTGAAGATCTGAGGCGCCCTCAAGTCTTTGATCATCGGCGTCTGCGAAGCATTGCTGGTGTCGGATGGCCCCAGCGTGTCCGCAACGATGATGTGCGTAGGCGAGTACTAGGTGGTGACAATTATGCTAGCTCCCTAGAACAACAGATAGCACTGAATAAGTTGCGTTGACTCGGGCATGTGCTACGTATGCACGGTCACAGCTTACCTAGGAGGACCTCGTTCAGTCTACCAGGTGTGGGATGGCGCAAGACTCGAGGTGGACAGAAGTTGACATGGCGGCGGGAAATGAAGTCACTTACGACCAAACTAAGTGCCACTGGTCCGTCTTGCCTTCCGGGTTGGAGTCCACGTGACTCACCTTGTGCTTGGCTCGAGACTTTACAGGATATGGCTCACAGTAGACACCAGTGGCGCGTCTGCTGCCGTCTCCAAATTGGGTTCTCTGTTTAAAGTGTGTTTGGTGCTGAGTTATCTGCGGGGTAATGGCTGATTAGGACGCGTGGCAGTGGATGCCGCAAGGAGGCTGTCTCGCCAATGCCGCCTTATCTGTACGATAGCCAGCTGTTTGTGACGGTATGTTATCTACACAAGGTGAAGGCGCCTTGACCCTGAATGTTTGCTTAGTGCATTAAGTTTTTCAGGTAAGTCCCCCTTTTCTCCCTCTTCTTATTCTTTATTTCATAGGTCCTCATGGTTGTATGGCAGCGAAGCATCAGTTCAAATGGCTGATGTACTGCTGTTGCTGATGATAATGCTGATGTACTTTTCTACCTAACTATTCTCTAATAATACTTCTGGTGAGGAACCAATCTCCGCGCTGAGGACGGTAATGCAGTGAAAACTGGTTCAGTTATTTGCGTCCGAGAGAACAAGTCAGGTCACGTAGCTCAGGAATGGATTTGGATACCCGCCGCTGAACTTTCTCAACCATGTCACATTCGCACTTTGTACGAGAGGAGTCAAGCTAGCCCGTATTCCAGAAACTGGTGTAAATGTTAAGTAAATAGGAATCAGAAGAGCCCAGGGTCCGTTTTGTGCATTTTCATCCAACCGTCTACAAGTAAACCTCGCAGGGACTCCGCACGCAAATGCTCTAGTCGCTGCTCTTAGGCAAAATAAAACTAACCGTGAGTTTAAAACTCACCTACCAACTCGATCGATCGTATGATTGACCATAATGCGGCAGGCAGTTCCGTTGGCGCCAACTGTCAGTTCCATTACAACCTTTCCTTCTTTATTTTTCATAGGTTGTTGCAATAAGTTCCATACGGTTTTCCGCTGCGTGTTCACTTACTGTCCTGGGCTGAGGTTCCAGGCACCCATTCGTGTTGCTGCTGCCGATCCTGCAATTACGAAGTCTGTCCAGTTGTGCTCTCCAAATTTGCACCTGGTTCCGTCCAATGATACTGCTGCCCATCCTGACTTAGTAGATTCTTTCACCCCTGCAGCCCTTAATCAGTCCCCTCCGCCAATGTTCTCCCGAACCTGGTATTGGTTGCGCCCATATTTTTTCTCCTACAGCTAAAGGTGAGAGGCATCTCGATCCCCGATCATAGTACTTCTTCTTTTAGCATTCTCTTCTGTAGTCGGTTATGCACAGAAGCGTCCGGTGCTGTCACGGCCCGAGCAGCTTTCTTGTTTTGCGGCTGAATATTCGCTGCACCGGACTTGCTCCGAGCTAAGTAGACGGCACATGTCTTCGTTCCAGCAGCCTTAACTAGGAATCCTCGTGGGTTTCCTTGGCTTTGCTAAGTACTTTCTTCGCCTTTTTCACTGCTGACTCAGCTTTCCCATTTGTTTGGCAGTGGTACGGGATTATAAGCCGGTGACGAAAATCCCACTTCATGTTAGAAGCACGGAATTATGCACTTCTGAAGTAAGGCCCCGTTGTCGGAAATCATCACCTCGGGGATAGCGGGTAGAGCGAATTGACACCGTAACTTGTTCACTACGGCTTGCGAGCAGGTTGACGTAAGGGCATCAATCTCCAAAGTAGTTACTGCAATAGTCGACTACAATCAAATAGCTCTTCCAGTCGTGAACAAAATGGTCCAATGCATCCATCTTCCAGAACCTATCCGGAACGCCATGAAGCATCAGTAACTCCTTCGACTGGCCGCATCGAGTATCCGGCATGTCAAACAGTTTCATACTTGATCACTTATATGGCTAATCATTCCTGGCCAGAACCTCAGCTCACGTGTTCGTGCCACGTAATTGTTGATTCACAAATGTTCATAGTGTACCCTCTGCAGCAATGTACGTTGCAAATACCTTCGGAATCACCATCCTGCTGCCCTTGAATATTAATCCTTCGTGGGGGATGAGTTCGTTGCAAAAATGAAAGAAGGATGTTAACACTTTGAGCAATTTTTCTTGTCTTCTGGCTATCCATCTATTATTGTCTGCCTAAGTAGCCTGCACTGTTCGTCCTCAACCGTGCACCGTTGGCGCTGCTGTAAAGGTTCCTCAGGGACCGCGATCAGCTGTGTTGCATGGAGAAATCAAGGTCATCTTCCAGTTGCGATGGGTCTGACTGGTGCGCCCTTGACAAGGTGTCCGCAATGTACATCTGAGATGCTGGTCGGTAGACCATAGCCAAGTCAAATCTCTGCAGACGAATGAGCATCTTTTGCAGACGGCGTGAAGACAGTTTGCGTTGCTTACTAGCCATGGATACAAGTGGATTGTGGTCAGTGAAGGCCGTTGCTTTGCGGTTGAAATTATAATAGTTGAAGCGTTCTACGGCGTAACCCAGCAGCAGCAGCAGTTTTTTCAATTTGTGTGTAACAACGCTCGGCCGCTGTGAGCTTGCGACTTCGAAACTTGACAGGATTACCGATTTGCATAAACACAGCTCCAATGCTGTATTGGCTACTGACAATGAATCTCAAGTGCAAGCGCTGTATCAACCTAGGCAAGGACAGGCTGTTTGTAATTAATTGCTTGATCTTTCTAAAGGCATATTCTCGTGCAGAGCCCCAATGCCAAGCTTGAGTTTCAGAGGTCAACATTCGAATCGGTATCAGCACATCAGCCACTAGTGGAAGGAAACAGCCGAAGTAAGTGACGGTTCCGTTTAGCCTGCTAACCGCCGTCGCATCTGTGGAGGGACATAGCTCGTTTGTGGATCTGAATTTTTCTGGACCCTGTTTCAACCTTGTTGAACTCAACATGTGCCCATTAACTGTCACCCGTTTTGCTTAGCTTGAATTTCCCAGGCTTTAGTTTGAGGTTTCTTTCACTATAGTGTTGTAGAAACTGGTGAAGGCGGCGAGCATTTTCCTCTAGAGTAACACTAAATACTAGCACGTCATCTGCCAGACAAAGGACCCCGAACGGATTGTTGAATGCTTGCGGTAGCCGCTTCTGAAATATCTCACTAGATTCCTTCCAACCGAAGGGCAAAGGAAGCCACCTAAAAAGTCCAAATTGCCTTCCAAATGTTGTCAAATTATTAGACTCTTCGTCAAGTGCTACATGCCTGAAGGCTAAAGCGAGGGCAACTTTCATGAACATTTGTGCCTTTGGTAACTCTTGTAGTAGGTCGTCCATCGTTTGTAGAGTCTAGTACTCTCTTCTGAGTGTGATATTGGGCGGTTTAGGGTCGATACTGTCACGCAAAGCACCTGAATTTTGTGACGATTGTCATTTAGCTTAGCAAACCTGACGACTCCACTGCCTAAACTACGACCTCGGAACTAAACACACGCTTCAGGTCCCCTAATAGTCTTTCTGCAATGCTATGGACAACATCTGAGATGGCGGTGCTGCTGGTATAGCAGATTCTTTTAAGGATAAATGAGCGCATCTATCAAATATCCTAATACCCAATCAAAGACGACAGGGTACAAAGCAACAGTATCTGCAGCAGCCTGACACGCTTAAACAAAGCGCTCATGGTTAAATGAAACAAAACCAAGGCGTTGGATAGAATCATGGCCCAAGGAGGGACTAAGGTCTGCTGACACAAGCAGGAAATCAAGCTGGTTTTCCGTTCCGTCCTTGGGTGGACAGCTGTCAGGATAGCGGTTCCTTTCGGTAGTAATCTGGAAGCGTGCTACATTTTAAGACGACTACGTGCTTCAGTACATAGTACTCCCGCACGTCGCTCGGGCAGTATGTTGTCAGTGGCTCCCGAAGCAAGCTGAAAGCGAACTGGACCTCCTTGTGGTCACATTGTAGCAAAAATACACTTATGCCCTTCAAAATGCAACATGCTGTTTATTGAGAGCTCCTGTGCGTTGTGTTGACTTTGCTTGACTACCACACTGAGGTTGGCCAATCTGCAACAACGAGCGAAATTGTTTTTTGGTACACTTCATGCAGTTCTTTACACCAGCTGGACAACTCTCCTTGCGTCCTGGATGCTTCCGACCACAAAAGTGACAGCTTGGCTGCTGCCGCAAGGATGGCAGAGTTAGGACTTCCTTGGTCTTCCATACTGTACAAATTCCTTTTTTCGTGCTTGCTTGCGCGTTCCGGAACTGTCGTAAAGCTTTGGTTTCGCTAAGGAACATATCTACACACTAATTTAGAGACTGGCAGGTCGGCCTCAGAAAACGTCGTGAGGTCGTCATTTCTTATGCCGATTACGATGCGGTCGCGTAACAAGTAGTCCGGCATACAGTTACAGGGGTTGCTCTTTCGCGCCAGAGCTTTCCTTTCTGACTAATCCGGTAAGCGATTGCGACCAAAAAACAGGTAGCTTTAGTACATTTCGTTTGCTTGACCTTCGTAATAATCACCAACTTTTGATTATTTCCAAAATGTCCGGCTTCTGCCCCACCGCAACACCGCGATGCAAGGTCACAAGTACTCGGCTGGCTTCGTGACCAATAGCGAGTCTGAACCTAGCAACTATGTAAGACTTTTGACAGGAACTCAACTGAGCCAGCGTGACGAACTCCGTCCACTTCGTTTTCCACATCCTCCAGTTGTCAGGCGGCGTGCTTCTGGATATCCGTAGAGCAGTCTGTAGCGGGAACGACCACTGTCCGCCCAAAGCAAGCGGAGTACGGCGCCTTAGCTTTTTCTCATTTGTCACCATGTTGTGTGCCTGGTTCATTCAGCCGCGTCAAACAAAATAACGCACCGACTCTAAATGTAAACGCTCTATTTACCATTCTCAAACAAAGTAAAACTAGCCGTGAGCTTAAAACCTCATCAACCAACCCGATCGATCATCTGACCGACCACAATCCGGCAGGCGACTCCATTAGCTCTAACTGTTAGCCCCACCACAGCGTCAGGCGAGAGAATTCGCTACGTATGAAATAAAACTTCTCGTAGGCCGCAGCGGCCTTTTCCTTTGTATCTTCGTAAGATTGTTTGCCAGGCAAAATTGTTACCCCAGCTAGCCTCTTGAGTGGCAATTTTTAGCAAGGAACCACCAACATATTAGGTTAAAAATGCTCAGACGCACTAGCTGCAATAACCGAACACTTCTCACGATTACTTTCAATTACCACTCAACTGATCAATAATGTAGCAGGTGGAGCGTCGAGTTTCGACACAAGTTGAGTGGTTGTTTCCAGGCATCACGGATGGTGAAGTACACCTATCTAGGTAGGGACTATTAAGATGCGTTTGCTCAATTGGTCAGAAGGAAGTAGGCTTCGCGCTTTATGTGAACTATAAACTTTGCGTTTTAAATACTTGCTTATTTCAGTCATCAGACAAAAAGGTTGAAGCTCTATCGGCTGTGATTAGCGCTTCCTCGACTCGGGTTACAGTCGCAACTGTATATGGAAGTCTTAGGAGCGTATGCAAAGAAATGATTGACTTTACTCTCTCAGTCCGCATGCAGGTGTTTGGTGATGGGCGACTTCAACCTTCCGGTTGTTTGATATGCATGACTTCCTTGCAACTCAACGTCAGGCACATCCGGCACAGATCTACTTGAGCTAAGGCTCCAGTTATGGTTGCAGCAGTTCTTTGATATACCCCCAAGATACATGGGTACCTAAATAGCGATTTTGTTGGTTTCATTACTTACGGATCCCCAAATGGTTCCAGTGCTCATGCTTTGTACTATGTCTAGCTGCTACCAGGGTACTGTTGAGTCTCGCCTGAACATATGGCACGAAGACTATCAATCAATGAAAAGCTTCGGGTTCCCATTTTGAGGTCGCAGGCGATGACACTGTCCAAGTTGTTTCAAGTAAAAATATCCCAGGCGTGGACACTAGAACAAAAAGTTAGCGAACAAGCTCGTTTTCGGTGGCTGTCGTCAGGCTAAAACACCACAACTGGTAGGAATAAGATAATCAAAACAGCAGATAATGGTACATTTTGAAAGTTTCATGCCATTGCGGAAAATGCTAAGTAAACCAATCAGAAGTGATCGATGAAATATCGGCGGCAAATCCCTCAACTGATCGACTGAAACAGCTACTCCTTCTATGTACTAGTAACATACAATTTTGGTTTAACGGGGCCATATACAGACAAAGAGATGGAGTAGCCATGGGCTCACCACTTGGACCGCTACTGGCGGATGCGTTCATGAGCAAATTAGAGAATACTTATCTGAGAGGAGGCATTATCAGTCTACCATATTACGGACGATATGTGGATGATATATTTTGCGTGACAGACGGGCACTGTTGCTCAGAGACAATTTTCTCCCATTTTAACTCAGCGCACCCTAATGCCAGATTCACCCTAGAAACTGTAGTCAATGACACGATGTCCTTCCTAGACGTTCAGCCCAGTAGACGACCAGGTGGGTCAGTCCAACGTAGGGTGCATAGAAAAACAACGTGGAACGGACAATATATACATTTTTTCAGTTTTTTCGCAATAAATAATAAACGCAACTTGATTAGATGTCTAACCCAAAGGGCCAGAAGGATTTGTAGTGAGGACACACTTGCGGACGAGCTCAGTTTCTTAAGGGGCGTTCTCGAGAGAAACGGCTATCCAGAAAAATTTGTTCGGCAATATATGGAGTGCTGAGAAATGAGAGCTACACCAGCTTCGGTAGAAAAGAAACCGGTTTATCTGTCGTTGCCGTTCAACGGAGATGGCATAGCGCAAGCAAAATCTAGAAGTTTATCCGACTCTATGAGTCATACGTACTACGCAGCGAGCTTGCGACTAAATTTTACTTCAACACCAATCGCGAGGCCCCAACCCAAAGACAGACTTTACTGGTCATGTACTTCTTATTGTGTATATTCCTTCTCTTGTTTATGTTGAGCAAGATACATTGGAAGAACTACTAGAAGGCTGTCCGAGGGAATACGCGCGAATTGTCCAGCTAATCTACGCAATAGTGGAAGAAAAAACCTTGATGAGCGCCGTGTTGGCACATTTGGTTGATTCTAACCACCAAATTGTCACCCGCCACTCTTTTCAACCCATTTACCGTGTACCTGGACGCCTTTCGAGAGCGGTAAAATGTCGTATACTAGAAGCAGCTGAGGCAATGGCTATCCGCTACCAGAACCCAGACTTATATGCTCAAAAACGGTTCGTTCTGATTCTGTGTTTGCCCTAGCCCACTACCAAGACGACTGAGGTTGAGGGACCTGCTGCCGATAAGTCATCGATCATTTCTGATCGTTTTACTTAGCATTTTCATTCCAATGACCTTGAACTTTGAACGTTACCATTATCTGCTGTTTTATATATCTTCTTCCTACCAGTTGTGGGGTTTTAGCCTAACGATAGTAACCGAAAACGAGCTTGTTCGCTAACTTGTTTTTCTACTGTCTAATTTATCTGGGATAAATTTAGGTGGGACATCACATAGGTCACTTCTCTCTTTATCCTAATCATAAGGAATAAGTTTTCACCAGCGCGGCCTTCGTTAATGGATTTTACTAGCAGACATCTGTTCACAAGATGGTCCAAATGCTGGGAGACTTACCGAAAACCCCATCCACCGACCCTTATGTCAGGTACCGTAAGGTTCGAGATAGCGTAAACAATACTTAAGAAATTCTTGGCTTAGTTTCCAGAAAGGGTTAGCAGAGGATGCTTCAGAGAATCTAAGGATTTACTTCGCATATTTTAAAAGGCGCTGCGGCTCCAGCACATCGATTTCAATGTTGATGTGTTATGATGGTACTCATGCTCATACGCACTATGATAAGGTCTGCTTACTTAGTGGGCAGTATGCAACAGCTTTTGTAAGGGACATCTCTGACAGGCGTTGAGTTGCTTTGCATGATCAAAGAGGGTCCGGGTCTATCTAACTTTATTGTAGCGGAGACGGAAAGTCTGGGGCTGTAACAAGGGATGAACAATTCTAGGGCCTCTGGGCCTGATTTACTTCACCCGGAACTGTTGCAGGAGTTGGCTGCGGAACTAAGTAACAGGCTCGTTATCGTGCTTCAGAAATCGATTGAAAGCGGTACATTAGCTTCTGAATGGAAGGAAGCTGTCACCCGTCCTATCTTCAAAATTGGGGACAGAAGTGTCTGCAAATTACAGGCCCGTTGGTTTGAGGTGTATAGTATTCAAACTTCTCGAGAAACTGGGGAAAGCTTAATTGGAGAGTCATCTGGATAGATTTAATCTACTTAGCAAGGGGAAAGGATTTACTTGTCTGACGAATCTCTTACTGGCTGGCGAAATTTGGGCGGATGCATTAGATATGACGGCCACATACTGGACTTGTTGTTTGTCGACTTTTCTAAGGATTTTGACATGGTACCTTATCCGAGGCTCGCGTAAAAGCTTACCTCTTACGGGGTATCTGGCCGCACCCTTGTTTGTGTGACTGTTTTCTTGCATGGTAGAGAACGGTGTGTGCGGGTTGGTTGTGGCTTAGCGTTCAGGGTGTCTGTCTTTAGTGGCTGGCGGCCGAGCTCGATCCTTGGATCGCTGCTGTTCTCTACCTAGGTGAACGACTCACCTGCGGAGCTTGAGATGCTATTGAGGCTATTTGCCGATGATCTGAATCTGTGGAACATTGTCGATGTTGCTGGGGTTCTAAAGGTATGCAGCGCGCCTTGAATAAACTTGGAGATTGGTCTACTTTATGGTTACTGCCCATAAATCAAGCACATTGCTCCGTTCTTCGAATTGGAGGAGGTTGTCCTCCTGCGAAGTATTTAGTCGGTCGGCACGAACTCCCCGGCGTATCTAACTAGTTTGCTTTAGACGTCGTATACATTTCGACTTTTCAATCCGATGACAACTGGATGAGGGCCGCAAGCTGAGGGTTCCGCATCTTGTGATTAATATGACGTTCTTTCGGAATTTTGACGGGTGTCATCTTTGCGAGACTGTACTTAACTTCCGTTCGGGCTTATCTAAAGTACTGCTTTCAGGCTTATCCGCCCGGCCTAGTCCGGGACAAAATGGAGCTAGATAGGGTTTTACGGGTGTGTACTAGGTTAATTGAGGGATAACGGGGATGCGCGTAGCCCAAGCGTCTGCTAAAGTTTGGAATGCATTCAATCCACTACCGAAAGCTTAGGAGTGGACACATAATCGCAACATATCAAATATTTACTAAATGCGTCAGTTCAAATTTATCTTAGCTATTCAGTCCTGCTAGCTTTTCTCCACTACGCGGTCATTCCATGAAGCTGGACAAACCGCGGTCCGATCGGAATAGGGCGGAATTCCGGCTGTCTCGCCGGGTCATCGAGCGCTGAAACATGCTACAGCAAGTGTTAACTAAGCTTTTACGGTTAAAGTGTTTGTGCGGCAACTTTACGCTCCTGAGTGGCACAGGAAAATTTCCCTTTCTACTGAGTAACTCGCGTCTTCATACATCGAATCTATTTTATCCACATTACTTCAAGCATTGGTATTCTTTTCTTAGTTCAATTGAGCTTCCATATTTTGCACCATCGGTATCTCTTTTTTCCTTGCTTACCGCACGTGATGGCCACAGCATGGATTGCTAGGGCAGGAAACCTAGGCATTAACTAATTGGCCAGGGTGCAATGCGGTGTTACGTTTTAGATCCATCGAGCACCCTGAGCACTTTATCAATTCCTGACTCAGCTATCCACTGAAGTTGGGACACTAATGGGATGATCATAACGTTCCAGTCCCGCTTAAACTTGCACTAGTACTTGAATATTCGGTACGCTATCGGGGCGCCCTTCAGAAAGAAATCAATTGGATTGCACGTTTCGTGAAGTGGCTGCGTAGGCTGCAGATAGAAGTCTGTTGACTGAGCCTTGGTAAATGATACGCTGTGTTTTTATTCATTAGCATATCAGATTCGCCACGTCGCAGTGTTGTTAAACGCACAGTTGTGGCTTTTGTTTGGAGAACAGTTATCAGGCAATAAACCACCACGTCCTGCAACACTCTTTCTTGATATTTTGAATAGTAATGTAAGCTGGCCATGTATCATACAAACCGATTTTCATCCGGGTATTCGCAATCAATTAGCGGCAAAATATAAATAAGTTGGCTAAACGAATAGATTAGGATCCGCCATTAGTCTTTGGAGCCACTCTACTAACACACGAAGTAGTATTTTTTTTCCTTACCGGCGTCAAAAACAGCTCAGTGACTCGATGGCAGCTAAAAGCTCGGTCTTCAAAACAATAAACTAATTGACAATACCTTTATTAAAAATGTTATTTAAGAAGAACTAAACATTATTAACATTATTTTTACTCCAACCAATTTGCTCAAAACAAGCCCCATATGCTGCTACAAAGTATTAACGTAAATATCGTTTTTTTGCTCGCAGCTACGGAAGCTACTACTTGTCTGTGGCGCGTCATTGTTGCAGTAGCAACTCAAAAGTTACAATATCATCGTGGGTGGCCTATATTGTGTGCGTGGTTCTCTATTCGCGTTGTCTTCCTATTTCCTCTTCTATGTTGTTAAAATAACCATCAGTCGTGCGCTTTCACGCCCTCCTTGCTTCGTCTTGCGCTCCGTCCTCTATCGACAGTTGTTACAGTACCGCCCAGCTAGCCACGGGATGTAACACAAGTACCAAGTTCATCCAGCACCCACACTTACTAGTTGGTTTTTCAGCCGCCTACGGATTACCTCCTTTGCTATTCAGCTCCACTTGGCATATTATGGCCACACGTAAGTCCCGGAATCAGTAGCTGTCAGTACCCTCGACCGGACACATATGGCATATTAGGCGACCCCGCCAGCTCATAACGCCAGTCTCTGACACAGGATTGCATCCGTTGCAACCATCACTAGCATTCCCTCACGCGGAATCGCCCGAAGCTAATCGCTCACCCTCATGTGCGTCAGCAGGTTGACACGGATCAGGGCTTCTGTAGGCGCTGAGGACGGGGTCTCATAACAGGAGGGATAATGTAGGGCGTCAGTGTTGCAGTAGCAAGTCAACAGGTATGTTGTCATCTAGCGTAGCTTATAGTGTGAGCGTCCTTGCCTCTTCTCTTTACCTTCATATTTCGTCTTTTAGGTTGTTGAAGTAGCCACCTATCGTGCACTTTCATACACTACATCTAGTCGCCTCTCGCTCCGTCCTCTATTGGCAACTGTAACAGTACCGCCTAGCTAGCCACGAAGTGTGACACAAGCATACTGCCTATACAGCTCCCACACTTACTAGATGGTCTTCCAGACGCCTACAAATTACCTGCTTTATTTTTCAGCCCCTCGACCTAGCAAATAAATAAATAAATAACTTCTACGTGCCTCGATGATGCACCAAGCTGTTCCCTAAAAGGAGCAGATCAAATACTGGTACAACCTTTCCACGACATTGCAATTATATATTTTCAGAAATAAAGCTGGGCGCAAGTGCAACTTAGGTAACACAGGGTAATCAAAAACGTTCTGCTATCTTTTCCTGTCCTTGAATCAGGATCCTTCACATTCACGGGACAGATGTTTGGGCCGAGAAAAAATGTAATGTAATGGACTGTTATCCGAAATTTTATATGTATGTGTTTCAAAAATTTATTCAGGCAACACGGATACCGAATTCGAATGCCTTGGCTACGCACTGTGATGTCCCGAAAACACTAATCACGTTTTGGACGGTTAAACACTTCCTAATCGAATGCTTACAATTGCATAGTGCCTGTTCTGATATCACTTGGAAGTTTGTTCCAAAATTTTGAGTATTGGGGTAAAAAGAAACGTACTCTGATTTCATAGTAAATTTTAAAATCAGGACCTTTACCTCTTTGTTACGTAAGGGATATCTGCTGTTAAAAGATATGTGAACACCGTTATCAATACTAAAAAGTTTACCTTTAATGATTCTGTAAAGTAAACCTAGGTTCAGATTAATTATCCGAAGCCAAACTTGGTCAAATCCAAGTTTATAACATCGCTCTCTGTATGTCAACTTTGAGGAATATCCACAAAACATTTTCGTGAAGCGCCTCTGGACCCACTGAAGAACATGCTGGTTATATTTCCGCAGCTTATACCTTACCACTGAACAGTATTCCACACATGGCAATACATATATTTTGTAAAGCCATATGCAAGATTCCATGAGGTAAAAATGATGGCAGATGCAACCGATGGTCTTCATGGCTTTCGAAACTTCAAATTCACAGTGTTCAGAAAAGTTAAACGTGACTGAACATCGCACGCCCAAGTCGCGAACGGCCCTGCATTGCGCGATATATGTGCCTTGTAGCAGTAAACTGTCTGGCGATGCTTGACATTTGTACGACAAACTCTTACACTTGTCCACAGCAAAGGACATCTGCCCCAGCCGGCACTAGGAGTCCAGGGCAGATAGGTCATCCTGACTAAGACTTACGGCTTCCTGAGTATTTGCACATGGTTGTAAGCAGACAACTTTCTTGCCATCAGCAAAGCTAAATGGAACAGCATTTCTAATTCTCTAAAGATTATTGGTTATATATGGTAGAAAAGGAGGCAGACCAAGAATACTCTCGTGAATCACTCTACTGTGATTGCTTTTGGTTTAGCGAAATGGTTGCTTATGCGCACCACCTGCTGTCTACCAAATAGATATGAAGACATCCATGAGAACATCGGTTCACCAATGCCTATATCCTGCAGTTTGTTCCGTATTCTTCTGTGTGTTACTATATCAAAGGCTATTCGCATCTCCAGGATCAGGATTATCACACTGTTTCCGATGTCATTGGCACCTGTTATGTGGTTTAAAAAGTCAGTCTGGAATGTGGCGCAGGATCGACTTCGCATGAAACCGCGTTGCGAATTGCTGATGCTGTTAACGTTGTTCAAAGATATAAATAGTTTATCTTTCACTATCCTTTCCGTTAGTCCAGCTACGATGGGCATGTGGTTGATGGAGCGAATGTTTTTAACATCGCGGGCAGCGCCAATTTTATGCCGCGGGATAACGACAGAACTTTTCTATTGAGAAGGGTATACTCCATTGTTAAAAGAGATTGTAAAGATGTTAAGCAAATGCAAAAGGGAGTAATTACCACTGCCTTTTATTAAACAAGGGGGAATTCGTCAGAGCCAGCGCACGTTGAGGAGTATAGGCGAGAGACTTGAACAGTGATTTTCGCTATAGTTAATTTCACTTTGCATAAACCTTCATTGTTGTGCAGCATGATAAGTGTTGATGTAGCTGATGAGTTACTGAGCATTCATTCGGCAAAATAAGTACTGAAAGCTTTGCTGATACCACCTGATGCGCCGTAGTATGCTCCATTAAGCGTGGTGATAAAACTGAAATTGTCGTTACAACGCGAACCCCAGGCACGGAATAGTTTGGCTAGCTCAGCAGTTTTTTGGGGCCCTTCAGTGCTTTATACTCATCTAGAATGAGGGTTCGGTAATCTTGATGCCTCTGTCTTTTGACGAGCATCGACTGCTGTAATAATAGTACAAAGTCAGCAGTTAACCTGAATTGTTAAAGACGATTCAGAGCTACAAGTTATCGCCGGATACAGTAATAGGCATACAAGTGCATGTAGATGGTTTCACGCCATTCCGATCGGTCCCAATGCAGCTATAAATAAATACATAGCAAAGCTCATCCGTTGCTGCGCCACTGTACCAACCATAGGCGTCGTTTTCCCCGTAGGCTTGCACTACGGGTCAGGTAAGTCTGCCGATCTTGCTCACCATATGGCAGCATTTTCTCTAGAATTGCTTGTACGAGAACAAGTTGACGTTTTTATGCAAGTCTTTTTCCAATACAGTGTGTAATATGCTACGCTCCAGCCCGTACACAGGTAAACAAGATGAAAGGCTATTCCGAATACTGCCGCTGCCGTGAGTGTTGCGAATATGGTGAGTACGTTAAGCGTGGGGTAACCCTACCCTTGACTAGCTCCCGTGCGCGCAGTAACAAACGCTTTAGGAAGAGAAGACGCAAAACTCTCCTACCATTTGACTGGTTGCCAATTGAGCTGGTTAAAGCGTTCCTCATAGACTATAAACATGCAGTCGGTCTGGGTGTGAACGCGCAGGATGATTTCCCTTTGGCCAACCGGTACTCCGAACAAAAATTGTTGGCTAACTACGGCACGACTCAGTAACATGACTAAAGCTATGCAGTGTAATAGCTGCCGGTGGACCAAACACTTTCCCAGGCGCTGTGGCCGTGTTTCAGTGTACCGCTAATGGAAAGCTGCGGAATTGCGTCAGTTTTTGTTATACACAGGTCTAGCAGTTTCGATACACCTGCTTCGGAATTCTTTGTAAAGAATTTCATGTACTTGAACTTGAGGATATACTTATTATGCCATCCCCTACTAAACCATTATCATAGTGGGTTTGCTGAGTCTATGTTGAGGGTGTTAGTCAGACGAAATCATACTTGTATAACGCTGATGAACAGACTTTAACCGGCCTTCGCTCTGGTACTTAGTAGACCAGGTGAGTGCACATGGACAGTTGGATGCTTGTTCGGCGTTTGCTTTTGAAGCATATATATACTGGTGGTAAAGCATGTTGAAAAACGCTGCTAACCCGGTTGCGCAGATTCTACTAAGATGCATAGAGAGCTTCAATCTGTTGGCATTCGATAATGTCACTCTATCGCATGTTGCTGTATCCCGTTATGTGTGCACCATGCGCAAACTATCATACATCCAGGATGGTGTTCTGTTTTTCTCAACATCCCCTGATGTCGTGAATGTTTACGAAAAGCCGTGCTTGATTTTTCGCATCCATACATGCCCAGATAATCAGGTCGCTGTCACCTTCTGGGCATTTTCCGGAGTATCTGCTTTTTATGACTAAGATATAAAATCTAGTGAGCTAGGTGTTTACATGGCTACTTGCGTAGACGGCAAAAAACATATGGTTAACATGGATACCATATTATACAACTACATCATGTTTAAAGTTGATCACGTGTAGGTCATCTTACTTCTACTGCACGCCTTTCGTGGAAACAGTGGTCAGCCAGTTACTTAATGTAGCCACGGTTGCTTCACTGAAAGGGGATCATGGAGCACCTTCCGCAGCGATTAATTATGGTAAGTCGGTGCGTTACTTCAAGCACGTACTTTATATTATTTGGCTTATGTGCAGCTCCTGCAACTAAACATTTTACCAGGCATATCAACTACAACCTACATGGTAGTGCCCTGCACTCGCCAAGGAAGATCAGAGGTCTTTGTTATCAGCAGCACGTGGATGAAACAGGAGGGGTATTCGTCTATTATACCGAACCTGTCTGCTGACCTCTATTATAAGGCCGTTTGGAAACATCGTTCAGGGAAATCCTCAGACCGTTAATATGATGTCAAATTATTAAGCCAGACCGGTATGATGTATAATTTTACAAACCTGCCACAAAGAGCATTGATCAAGCTTGCCATATGGAGCAAAACCTTAATTGTGCTCCATTCTCCGATGACGAGGAGGACAACGACAGCATAGAAACTACACAAAATGGAGTTGGATAAGTCTACATATTTCACATTACACATTATTTGCTGTCATACAAGCCGCAGACATGTACATGATAATGAAGAAATGCTACAACCCAAAAAGTGGCATCACCGTAACCGCTGTATATGCTGCTGCGCCACTTTTCACTATATTTCAACGACCTTCAACTTCTAAACCATTACACGTACCTAACACGAAATGCATATTTACTTCGAAGGAAAGCATAGTACATGTAACGGTGCTGTTCGTATTACACAATTTGTTCTCCGCAGATACACAGCCAGTGACCACGATGGATGTTACCCAAAACCGTACGCTAAGTGAGTGATGGAACATCCATACGCAGCGTTTTACAGTCTTACGTTGTCGCACAGAACACCAGTCCCGATTTAGAATCCGTGTCGTCCGCCGCGAAAAGCCGTGCTCACTACTGCTTGCATCTGAGCGGAATGCTCTCTGAAGTACTTAACAAACAAAAGACAATTATTAATATGTTGCGATATGTGCTTACCGTCATTTAGAGAAAGTAACAGACAAGAAAGTATTGAGTTTAAGCAAATGAACTGTTGGTCGTACACAATGAATTCTTTCGGTGAAGCTTTGAAGCAAACGATCCCGGCTGTTCCAGCAGGTTTGTCTATTCCTCTAACAACGGTGGAAAGACTGATTGCATTTGATGCTTCCCTCATAGACTGTGCCCTACAACAAAAGTTTGTAACTTGATGAATAAGCCTCATCTATCCGTTGCGCAGGTACAATATCTGCAATGAATTCACAGCGAAAATCTGTCTGAGTGCACAAGGAGCACAGCTGAGCACATACTCACGCGTCACTTGGCCTCAGAGAATAATTTCTCCGGCTGCAGAAATACGCCGGCTTTCCGCTGGACTACTATTTATCCCCTGAAGCATAGTAAGTACAGCTTAATGGGCTCAAAATTCGCAGGTACCGTTCTCAATCGCCTTGGTACGAGGCCGCAAGTGGGACGCAAGGAATCAAAAGCTGGTTTCGCAATGGGCGCCAAAGAATAAATGCAAATGTCGTCACTCCGACTCTTCATAGCATCCAAGTTCGCTAAACGCACATGTTTAGCCATACTCATATTCCATTGCAGGCAACGGATTTACAGACCCTTAAAATTGTAAATGCGCCTTAACACACAAGCATCGTTGTACATCGTACCTGCTCTTTTGCAATTAATACAGACTTCCTATTACTTATTGCTCATTTTGTTAGGCTTATGGGGTAATGTTGTAGCGATTTTTGGAGAACGACTAGCAGCTGGGCTTTTCACCAGCATGTAGGCAAGACAGAGTCTGCAACGCATAAGAGCCAGCCGAAATACGTCCTCAGCGTAGGCGGAGCTGGCGTGGTCCCATTGATTTGGCGGCTGCGACCTGACTGGTTGCTGTCTAGCGACAAGCCTTTGACTCTTATTGGCTGCCAATGAACGGCACACTTGCAAATCTAACGCCTTTGGCAATTGAGCCGTTTACTGAGTAGACACCCCACAAGCTCAGTTGGATTGCGGGTCGTTACAGAGCTAACCAAGTAAGACTCACTGTGCAAGCAAGGTGCTCAAAAGTTATATAAAACGTTCTTGGAGACGGTTGATAAACGTTACAGGTGAGTAAATAATTAAATAGAAACTGGCTTCGTATTCAGTGGTACACTTATCCGAGTTGTGCAGACTGCATCCTCAGCTACCCACACTTGAATTGTCATGTGTGTAGTGGGTGCATTAACTCCTAGAGGCTGAATACATCCATTGCAGGCAAAACTGTCATTCGACAGTCCATTGCGAGATCCTTACTATGTTCCCGTTACTTTTTGTCCGCAAAATGGCCTCATAGTGCTTTTCTCCACGGTCTGTTGAAAATGACTTAAGTGTCGTCGGAACGCTACGAGTAAAACAATATCAAAATTTCCTTAAACATCTAAAATAAGCCGAACCCATTCGTTTGAGCGCCGTTGAGAGCAGCTAGGCAGTCAATGAAAGGCCATGGAAAACGCTCCAGTTAAATGGAGTCACAACATGTTATTTGAAAGCAAATGTGTGGAGCCTGATTGATCGATCGCCAGTAAGAATCAAAAAAGTTGTACATAACAAGGCGTCAATCGCGACAGAAGCATCTGACATCCAAACTGATGCGTGCGATTATATTATTTCAGGTGAGTAAATTGTAGTACTGTGTTCACATGCCGAGCTTAACCCAATTGTTTAGACCGCAGGAACCTAGCTTCTCTTCAGGAGCACAATAAGGAACTCCATTTGGAAGGATAAGTAAATGCTTCCGAACGATGAATTGTTCTTTAGATGCAAGAGCAATGACACATTTTTACGATAACTGGCTACTAAGAATGGATCAGCTAGTTCCGTAGGATGTGCCAACTTGCGCCCACCTTTGTAACTCTCTAAATCTCGGGGAAAACGTGTAACAAACAAGAGACAGCCAAACAGACAGACGGACAGGGAGGCATCAAAAAGCAATAACGAAAGACCGATGGCATTCAACAGTGACTAGCTATATAATGCTCTGAAGCCTATGTAATTGTGGTTATTATTTAAAAATTGTTGTTTTTTAAAGCACGTCTCTACTGTGGCAGGCGAGAATATTCTGTAAAGCGCATCGTCAAGTGACAGATAGAACAATGTTCAGCGGATAGTATGGTTGTTGGAGAGAAGCACAAATAAACTAACGATGAGGACAGCCGTCAGAATGCAAATGACAATTAAAATGCATCCACGGCCAAGTGCAGTGAGATGGAAAGCAGGGAGCAGCAAGTACGTAAGCCTCGTTCTTTAGCGGAAGGGAAAATGGAAAGAATCTGTGAGCAACGGATACATGCGAACAGACACGTGATAGGTAGATACTGAGAATAATGCCGCTGACGCACACATAATTTCGTAGTCTGATAGTCGGCGGAATCAAGAGAAACGGGTCACAGGTGCTAAACTGTGTTGTGCCCTTGGGTTGTTAGCCCGGGTAACGTCAGGTTGCTAGAGGAAGAGAAATAAGCTCATGCAGCCACATCCAGGAAGCGAGACAAACAGAAACATGAATTAGATGCACACGAAGGGTGTAGGTTGATAAAGGTGCCTCCCTTCTTTCTTTTCCTCCATTTTCGTTTACTCTCGTCCCGACCCCCAATACTTATCTTCTTTCTATAATTCCCAGCTTGTGACAGCAACAGAAGTGCCAATGGATTAGAACCATCTGCAGCCACCATCCCACAGCACCTATCGGGCGCCCATCGGTAAAGTACCTTATAAGGCCACGCTATCCCGTTTCCATGGCGACATTCAACATTCGCACTCTAAGACAAACAGGTCAACAGACTGCACACGCACGCACCGTGGACGCACTGGGTATTGATGTGCGTTGTGTGTCCGAAACTAGGATCAATGACCCTTACGGGGTTAATGAATTAACTGCTCCCGGCTTTTCCTCTCGTTATTGGTTGCACACCTCCGGAGATGCCGATGCAGCACTCAGGGATCAAGCTGGTGTAGGTATCATACTAAGCTCCAAAGCTGAGTCATCGTTGCTTGATTGGATTACGGTGAACAGCCGTTTATGTGCAGCTCGTTTAGATATTATAGTACTTGTAGGGGATATGAACGCAAAAGTAGGGCGTCTGAGCTCTTCAGAAGCTCAGCTGGGTGGTAATTGTGGGCTTTACTCCGCACGGACTGACAACGGTGAGTGTCTGCTGCAAAGGTGTGCGGAGCACCAGCTGTTTTTTAGTACCACTGCTATTAGAGAAAGTGGACGCCGAAATGCCACTTGGCGTCCTCTTGTAGCTGGCCAGCGATGGACCCAAATTGACCACATAGCCATAAGTTACAGGTGGCGTGGTTCCATCCTGCATTGCCGCTTATACTAGAGTACTTGTGTCGACTCTGATCATGCCGTGGTACGCTGTCACTCCCCCAAGAACTTTACCGGGAGGCGCACCAAGTGTCCCCCACGATTGGCAACGGAGAAATTGTCTCAGTCTCTGTCAGGCAAGCCTATCAAGAAGCGCTTCATACCGAACTTTCGCTATCTTGTTCTAATGACACTGAGCTTCAGTAGAATAGAATCTCAGCCGCCATGCACGACGCAGGGGCATCTGCTTGTGGCACTACTAATCATCACCGCACCAGTCGCTGAATATCCGTGAGGTCGGTGGACCTGTTGGAATCTAGAAGACACCTCCCGGCTGGCTCTGAACAAAATGTGACCAGACTGGCTATTAAGCCTGATCTAAAGCGGAGCCTACGTGCTGACAAGGAAGCCTGGTGGACCAGTCGGGCTCAAGCAATGGAGGAGGCAGGAGCAGTAGGCAATTACCGCAAGCTCTTCCAGCTCATCCGCACCATTGGTCCCAGAAAACCAGGCGTCAGTGAGACAATCAGATACAGCGCGGGTGCGCTGATACACAATAAGGAGCGCCGTATGGCTCGTTTGGCGGAACACTTTCAAGGTCAGTACAGCTGGCCCTCTGCTCTCGGACCTCTTCCTACTCAGGTGATGCAAGACGAGCCATGCACGGTTAGTTTGGAGCCTCCGTCGGAGTCTGAGGTCTGGAACGCCATCACAGCCCTTAATCGTTTTTGTGCCGCTGGCCCGGATTCCCTCCACCTGCACTATTTAAGGATGGAGGTAAGGTCGCCTGCAAAACACTAACCCCTTTGTTCGAATGTATCTGGAAGGAAGAGAGTGTCCCGACTAATTGGAGCGAATCAATTATAGCGGCAATATACGAGAAGGACAGTCGCACAGACTGTTCAAACCACAGGGGGTATTAACCTAACACAAGTTGTGACAAAATTTTCGTTCGTCGCAGCAACGCGGAACGGACATCTCGGAATAGAGAAGAGCAGTCCGGTTTCCGCCTAGGACGTGGCTGTATAGACCATATATTCACTTTGCGGCAGGTGCTAGAGCAGCGCCACGCATACCGCAGATCGACAATAGATGTGTTACTCGATTTCAAGAGTGCGTTCGATTCAGTCGATCGATCGATTCTGTTCGAATTACTTGCGCGGAAAGGTGTTCCCACGAAATATGTGAACATCCTACATGCTCTATACTCGAACACTACAGGCCGTGTCTGGGTCTACGGTGGCCTGTCGGATAGCTTTCCGAACACAAGTGGCTTTCGTCATGGTTGTCTGATTTCCCAAGTTTGTTCAATTTCGTCGTGGATTCCATCATGGAGTTTTCCTTGCGGAAGCTCAATATGTAAGCGTTGAAGTACTGCCTGGTGAAAGGTTAGTTGATCTAGATTATGCGGACGATATCGTCTTGCTTTTCGACGAGGTTGCGGCGGCAAAATCAACCTCCATTAGCCTGTCTAGAGTGATCCCATTAGTTGGTGTGCGTTTCGCACCTTTAAAGTGCAAAGTATTGCTGCAGGACCACAAGCCACTTGATGACCCCTTGACGCTTGCTAATGAGGAACTCGAGGTTGTTGATTCTTTCACTTATCTTGGCAGCTGCATCAGCAATGATGGGCGCTTAGAAACGTTCGTCAGCTCATGCACTGCAAAAGCCAGTGCTACCTTGTAGAATCTGCGGCGTCTTTGGCGACGGAAGGTAGTTTCCCACCGTCTGGAAGGCCGTGTAAACAGGGCCACAGTGAGGGCCGTTCTGCGCTGTGGTAGCGAGACTTGGCACCTTTATTCTGAAGATCTGAGGCGCCTTTATGTCTTTGCTCATTGTTGTCTGCGAAGCATTGCTGGAGTCGAATGGCCCCAGCGTGTCCGCAACGATGATATGCGTACGCGAGTACTAAGTAGTGATAATCATGCTAGCTCCATAGAACAACAGCTATCACTGAATAAGTTGCGTTGACTCGGGCACGTGCTACGCATGCATGCTCACCGCTAAGCTAGGAGGGCCTTGGTTTGTCTGCTAGGTGTAGGGTGGCGCAAGGCTCGAGGTGGACAGAATTTGACTTTGCAGCGGGAAATGAATTCAGTGACGACCAAATTTTGTGCCGTTGGTCCGTCTCGCCTTCCGGGCTGGAGTCCACGTGACTCGCCTGGTGCTTGGCTCGTGCCTTTACAGGACGGGGATCGCAGTAGACACCAGTGGCGCGTCTGCTGCCCTCTCCTACTTGGACTGTCTATGCAAAGTTTGCTTGGTGCTGCGTTAGCTGCGGGGTAATGGCTGATTATGCCGTGTGGCAGTGAAAGCTGCAATGAGGCTGTCTCGCTGATGCCGCCTTATCTTTGCACGATAGCCAGCTGATTGTGACGGTATATTGTCTACACAAGGTGTAGGCTCCTTGACCCTTAATGATTGCTTAGGGCAGTACGGTTTTTAGGTAAGTCCCCTTTCTCTCCCTATTCTTATTCTTTATTTCGTAGGTCCTCATGGTTGTATGGCAGCGAAGCATCAGTTCAAATGGCTGATGTACTGCTGTTGATGATGATGATGATGATGATGAAGTTGATCAAGTTAATAATAGTGATATCCGTGAAAAGCTTAGACGGAAATGGCCCGGGTACCGACTGAAAGCGGGGAAATGTGGAAGAGCAAGTGACCATGCGCCTGCAACTAAGCTAGTGTTAGCAATGACTGTAAACAGTACCGTAGAGTTAAGAATAAAATCGGAAACATATGACAGGAAAGGACAGGTTCTGGATGAAGGAGTCTATATGGGTAAATGGTAAATAAGAACAAGAGAGGTGCCAACATGAGTAGAACAGAGTAAAACCGCTGCCAAACAAAGAACGGTAATAGCACCGAGGGCTGGGATAAATAGCAGCAGAAGACCATTCAGGCAAAACTAGCTTAGTCAAGTGCACTGAGATTAGTTCATACATTTATGCTGGGAACCTAAACGGAGAGTGGCAGGAGTAATGAGCAGGTCAGAGACGGAAGAGGCTTCATTAACAAAGGGTACTTAATTCCAGTAAGGCTCTAGAAATAAAGTATCAGTGCGCTGGTTATGCAGAGCGTAGCTCGATTGCTTCTCATTAGTGTATTGTAACCAGAATCAGGCGAGCGGTCAGATGAGGATGGGTCGGGGCAAGACAATAAAAGTTCGCAGTCCGATTTTTAACCAACGAATATAGAGAGCGTGAGAAGCAAAGGACTTAATCCTTTGAGACTAAGTTCTTTAGGACTAAGTCCTAAGGAAAAAGGCATTATTAAAAGCGATCAACAAAGCCAACCAGATTTGCGGATTAATAGGTACAAAGTGATCGGTCTTCCGAACATTGACCGGTAACGTCGCAGGATGCTGAGAAGTCAGTGAGCAGCAGACCAATCGGACGAAAATGCATTAGTCGGCGCATTGACATCTAATCGTTGGGAAGGCAAGTGGAGAGGGTGCACAGAAATGGGCTAGTTTAAGATGGATGAGGCAAATTACTAACCTGTGAGCAGGAACAGCATGCTTTTGAGGCGAGGGTATTAGTGCTTTGGTTGTGGGAAGCCCATACCATGTACATTTTGGTAATATAAAAGCAAACCGAAGGAAGTAGAATAGTCAGATAAAAATAGGTCAAGGCATAGAACTGAGAGCAAGCAGTTCGAATAAGCCCTGAATGAAGACAGAGAGCGCAATGAGGAACGAAAACGTTCTGGATGAAAAAGCTTTATCAAGGAGCAGTGTAAAAGCTAACGAGGCTCTCGGGGTAATGGGTACAGTGGGTTTGGTCTTCTGAACATTGACTGGTAACGTCGCAGGATTCTGAGAGAAGTCCTTGAGCAGGAGACGGATCAAACGAGAATGGACTAGTCTGCGCATTGACATTAGGCTTGCCGTTAAGGTGGAAAGGGAAGGAGGGAGGTGAACATAAATGTAAGGTTAGGGATGGGGGAGGATATATTAATAAAGGATGCTCAAGTGCATCAGGCTCATGGGGTGAGGAAAACAGTGCGCTGGTTATGCAGAGCCCATACCGTTTACACCCCCGTAGTCTTGGAAGCGGTCAGAGGAAAGTAGACTGGGCATATGGAACCAGGTCCGGCCAAGGCACTGGGAGTTGGCAATCCGAATAAAGAAAGTATGAAAACAGAGGGCGCGATAAGGAGAAGGCAGGCTAAGGAAGGAAAGCGTCATTTTGCAAGGGAGAAGAGGGCAACGAGGCTCACGTGATAATAGGAACAGAGCGTTTGATATGCTCAACGTTGGCCTGTAAATCCACAGCAGTCTGGGAGTAGTCGGAGAGCAGCTGACCGATCAGCCCAGCCTGGGTTAGCCGGCTCATTGACCTATAGTCTTACATGTAATGTAAAAGGACAAAAATTGGTCAGCAGAAATGGACAGGTTGGAGACAGAGTTAATGTTAATAAAGGGTAAGCAAAACTAGAGGCTCTCGGGGTGCGGGAAGCATGGTATGAAGTCAGCAGAGCCCAGGCCGTTTTCTTCTCCGTTGTCCTGAATGCAGTCA
This sequence comes from Dicrocoelium dendriticum, assembly GCA_944474145.2. Lineage (NCBI taxonomy): Eukaryota > Metazoa > Platyhelminthes > Trematoda > Plagiorchiida > Dicrocoeliidae > Dicrocoelium > Dicrocoelium dendriticum. Next base: position 72,055,815 of record OX104067.1, on the reverse strand, counting down.
GAGGAATATAGACGGATCGATGAGGGTCGGTCAACGCAGGGCATGAGGATTAGCTGTCCGATAGAAGGAAGAATGTGATCAGATAGTGCGGCGCAGATAGGACGTTGCCGGGAGTGGAAGCTATATTGCTAAGTGTCGTAGAAGCCAACAGTGCCTTTGATGTAACGGGACACTGCGTTCGGTCTTCCTAACTTTGTCCGGTAACAGTACAGTAGTCTGAGAAAACTCGAAGAGAAAGTGATCAAGTAGACGAGAATGAATTAGTCGGCGCATTGAGGTGTGTTGGTGCATTTATGGTAGGAAGACCAGTAAAGATCATTAGGAGATTTAGGCAGGTTAGAGTTGGATGAGAAGGTACTAATAAACTTTGAGCAGGAACAGCAGGCTCACAATGTGAGGGGAACAATACGATAATTATGAAAAGCCTATATCCTTTACGTCTGAGTAATCTTGAAACTTGTCAGAGGGATGTACGCGGGCCAACTGATAATAGGCTTGGACAGAGCACTGAGAGTTAGCAGTCCGATTGAAGTAGAAATGTAATCAGCGTTGGCGACAAGGAGAGGAAAGGCTTCAATAAGCATCGGAGAAGAGGCCAACGCGGCTCTCGGGGTAATGATGGGCAGAGCGTTCGGCCTTCTGAACCTTGGCCTGTATATTCACGGCAGTCTGAAAGTAGTCGGAGTGCAAGTTACCGATAAGACTAGACTGGATTCGCCGGCGCATTGACTTGTAGTCCTAATTTAAGTTGGGAAAATCAAAGCATATGTCTGCAGAAATGGAGAGTCTAGAGTTGAAAACAGGCTATATTTATAGACTGTAAGCCTAACAGGAGCTCAAATTGACGGAAATAGTGCGCTCGTTATGCCAAGCCTATACCGTGTACATTTCGAAAATATGGAGGCAGGCAGTGAAATTAGAATCGTTAGCTGAAAATAGGTCAGTACACAGTCCTGAGCGTTCGCATTTTGAGTAATCAAGGAATGAATACAGAAGGCGCGGTAAGAAACGGAAACGGTCGGGATAGCAAAAGCTTTATTGAAAAGTAATGGATAAGCCAACAAGGCTCACGGGGTAATGGGTATAGAGCGCACTGTCTTATGAACATTGCCTTTAGCGTTATAGTAGTCCGGGGAAAATCGGAAAGCAGGCAAACCATCAAACGAGGCTGGGTTTGTCGGCGTCTTGAGATTGAGTTGTACATTGAAGGAGGGAAAACAAAGTGGGTCAGCAGAAATCGATTGGTTAAAGGCGGATGAGGCTATGTTAATAAACTGTAATTAGGATGAGTAGGTTCTCGAAGTACGTGAAATGGTGCGTTTGTTGTCCAAAGCCTATACCTTTTACAGCTCGGTAACCTGAAGGCAGATAAAGGGAAATACACTGGTTTGATGAGACTGGTTCAACGCATTACAATAAGGTTTGACATTCCGATTTAAGGAGGAATGTGCTCAGGTTGCGCAGTAAGGAATGGACTGGTTTGGGAACGCAGGAGTTTTATTGATAAGTAGCAGTAAAGTCAACTATGTTTTTGAGGTAATGGGGACAAAGCGTTTGGTCTTGCGAACTTTGGCCGGTAACATCATAGCAATCTGACAGAAATCGGACAGCAAAGGATCTAACAGAGTAGAATTGAGTATTTGGCGCATTACGTTTTAATCGTACTGGTAAGTTCGGAAGACAAATAAAGCGTACCAAAAGAAATGTGTAGGCTAGTGATAGACGATACCATACTAAAATACTGTGACCACTGTCTAGCAGCTCACAAAGTGAGGGGCACAAAGCGTTGGTTATGCAAAGCCTTTACCGTTTACATCTCGTTAATCTGAAGGTAGACAAAGGGAAGTAGAATAGTCTAGTGAAGAAAGATAGGACAAGGCACGGTGTTGGCAGTCTGGTTGACCAAGGAAGAAAACAGAATGCGCGATAAGGTGAGGATAGGGTAGGGAGAAAATGGCTTTATTAAGCATGGGAGAAATGGTCAACATAGCTCATGTGGCAGTGGGGACAGGGTGTTCGTTTGCTGAACGTTGTCCTGTTACCACACAACACTCTGAGAGCTGGTGACGGACCATACGAGATTAGGATCAGGTGACGCATTGATTGTTAGTGATACATTCATTTTTGGAAGAACAATGAGCGGGTCAGCAGGTATGTACGACTCAGCGATGATAGCAGCTGATTAATGTTAGGGTGAGCAAGTTTATTAGTGCTATCGAGTTGAGGGAAACATAGATTTAAGTCTGCAGAGCTTAGACCTTTGACATTTTGTAGTCTTAGAAGCAGTCAGAAGAAAGTAGGCTGGTCAGATGGGACAAGGTTTGGACACGGCACTATGCATTGTCAGTCTGATGAAAGAAGGATTGAATACAGCGAGGGCGGTAGGAGGGGGACAAGTTCGGTATGGGTACGGCATTATGGAGGAAGAGAGAAGTCAACGAAACTCTCGTTGTAGAGGGACAGAGCATTCGATCTTTCGAATATTGACCGGCAACCTCACAGTAGTCTTAAAGAAGTCGGATAACATTGCTTTCATCAGGTATGACTATAGTAGTCAGCACATGGAAATTTAGATGTACTCTGTGGGTGTGAATGCAAGTATAGAAGTTGAACAGACATGGACGACTTAGATACGAACAAGGCTTTGTTATTAAATTTTGTGCACGTCTAGCTGGCTCTGGACTTAAGGCAGCACTGCTTTGGTTATGGACAGCCTATACCAATTTAACCAACGGGTATCAGCGCGCGAATGATGATAGTTCGCCTACGACTCGGAAGAGGTAAGTTTGTCACCTTTATAAACACGCACGGTCCGACCTTGTGTTATCCTGATGACACGCGTGATCAATTCTACAATCAGCTGTCCTCCGTGACACGGTCTGTGTCGAGGAGCGACCGGCTATTTTTGCTGGGTAATTTTAACGCGCGCGTTGGGCGTGATGCATCTGTGTGGACAGATGTTATCGGTCTGCATGGCATTGGTTCAGCGAATGCGAAGGTGACAGGCTGCTCTCACTGTGGACCACTCACGGCTTGGCGATCACGGACACCTGGTTTGCACGGAGTGCGAGTGATGGAGCAACTTGGAAGCATCCACGGAGTGGTCACGCTCACCTGCTGGACGATTTTATCGTACATCAGCTTGATATGCGTGAAGTACGCATGACACGTGTACTGTGTGTAGCCGAGTGTGAACCTGCTCGCAAATTGGTTCGGACCAAACTGTGTATATATTTTTGCTCCGGCCGTGAATCGGCGTTAATTTAACATTCCCTTGGTACTGGGGCCAAACGTATTGTGCTGGAGACGGCGATGGCTGCACGCCTGTGTGATGTGGAATGCATAGCCACAGTGGACGACCCGTGGCACTACATTCGCAACTAGGCGACAGCTGTTGCCGAGGAGACCATCGGGCGCGCAAACTGAAAGCGGTCTGGTTGGTTTGATGACAACAATGCGACGATTGGCACATTGGTGTCAGAGGAGAATGCACCATTTGCTGCACATTTCGTGGACCCTAGTGACTTAGGGAGGCATAGCCAGTATCGCAAACTTTGGCGGTGACTGACTCGCAAGCTCTGTTGCATTACAAAGGTATGGTGGACGAAGAAGGCGAGGCAGATGCGATGCTACGCCGAACGCTGCCAACACAAGGTATTCTTTGACTGGTTGAATGCAGTGTATTTGACGAGGCTGGAGCCGCTGAGGACGCTGATCGATGGTAGTTCAGGCGCTACCTGCACACAGACTGCAGACATAATGCAGACCTGGCGGAAACCCTTTGACTGTCTCTTGAACAAGCGTTTCGGAGACTGGCCTACTTGGAACGGCCTCAAGTAGCATGACGTGAAGGTGAGTCTGGCTGGCTCGCCGACACTGGATGGGACGCAAGCGGCATTTGCTAAGCTGCGAAACGGCAAGTGTGCTGGTGCCGACGTGATCCCACCTGAAGTATTGAAACACGGCGGACCCGCGTTGGTGACCTCGCTGTATCACTTAGTGCAACGCGTAAGTACTTGGAAGGAGGTGCCTGCTGAGCTGAAGGATGCCTTTTCGCTACCACTGTACAAGGGCAAAGGTAGCAAGCAAGGTTGCAAGAATTACCACGGCATCAACTTGCTGAGTTGTGTGGGCAAGGTGATTGCTCAAATCCCGCTCAACTGCCTCGTCAGCCAGGTTCTGGAACCTAACGTGGCGGAAGACCACTGCGGATTCCATTCGGGTCGCAGCATTATAAATATGGTGTTTGCGGCTCGTCAGTTGCAGGAGAAGTGCAGAGAACGGCACCAGCCGCAGTAATTGCTTTCCGTTGATTTCAGGATTTGATGCGGTGAACCGCGAGGCATTGTGGCTTGTGTTGGGTAAATTTAGCTACCCGCGTAATTTTGTAATTTTAAGTGAATGTCTGCACAGTGGTATGTGGGCGAGGGTGCAGCTGAGTGGAGTAAACTCGGAGTACTTTGCTTTTGTCTCCGGTGTAGAGCAAGGCTGTGTCTTAGCTACTGCGCTGTTTGATATGTATCTTCACGCAATGTTGTCCTTTGCCTTTGATGCCGCTTCTACTTACGGTGTTCGTGTGGAGCACCGTATTGATGGTGGGTTGCTGAACACCCGTCGTTTCGGTGCGAGAACTCTAGTCTGTGAGACAACCATCCGTCCGTTGCCGTTTGCTGACGACTGTGCGTTGTTTTCACACAGCGCGGCTAAGTTGTCGCACATGACTAGGGCTCTGGCTTCGACAGTGGCCAAATTCGGGCTCACCATCAACACAAGCAAAACTGTCTGTCTCTTTCAGCCTTCATCGGAGGTGCAATCTTCAATATTGCCGCGAACCAGCATTAGTGCTGAAGTATTGGAAACCATCTCTTGCTTCCGCTACCTTGTCAGTGTGATTTCGACGGATCAGCAGATACACAGTAAGCTGCGTTTCCGCGTGTCGAAGACAGCGGCGGCATTCGGGAAGCTTGAGTACCGAGTGTGGAACGACCGTCAGCTTACCGTTGGCACGAAGCTGATGGTGTAGAAATCCATGGTGTTGTCCGTTCTTCTATACGGCAGTGAAACGTGGACGATATACCGGTAGGATGTGCGTTGTTTCGAGCGGTTCCATCAACAGTGTTTGCGACGGATTCTGCACATCGGCTGGGGCAACAGAGTTGCTGACATCGAAGTGTTGCGTCGAAGTGGAATGTATGAAATGGACAGCATACTTTTGCTGAGACACCTTAGGTAGCTCTGTCATGGGCGCTAGATGGATCCAACGCGGATACCGAAACAACTCTTATTTGGTCAGCTGAATATTGGAAGGCGGCATGTAGCGAAACCCAACCTCCGTTACCGGGACATGAGCAAAGTGAGCCTCTCACGTTCTATTCTTGCTTCCACGTCATGGGAATCGATGGCGGTTGATCGGAGTGCATGGCACGGTTTGATCACAAAGTCGGTTGCAGAAGTGCGGGAGAAAGAACTCATACATGCAGAGAAGAAGCGACAAGTGCGGAAGCGGCAAGCACCGATGTGTTGCACTCCATCGACATCGAGCGCATGGAGCCGTAGCACATGTGGTCGCAAGTGTGTGAGTCAAGCAGGTCTAGTGCGTCATGAGCGACGCCACTCGGGACCACTACGGAAGCGATGACGGGTCCTGCAGAGAAGGTAGGCAGAACCAACGCAGCGTTTGTAGGTACGCTGCATTCCATTTACCAACCGCGGGCTTGCATGCTGGGTCTCTTTATTTCAGGTGGCTTGTTTGCAATTTTGTCTTAATGTTTTCCTTTCTCATATTAATGTCCACCTGTGTTACCTGCTAGAAGCATGCACACGTCGCTTGAACTAATTGTAGTTGATTTGTATACATTTTTGCGTTTTTCACATTTCCTTAAAATATATTTTCTAACCTCTTGAACTTATCGCGGATTCGTCCGTAAATAATTTATTTCGTACGCTAATTTAGTGAAGGATTGTATCGCCGTATCGGGATGCATTAGTTGATTTATTTTAATTAATACCGTCGACTTGCGTGGTTTCTTGTTGCTTAATATCTTCGGAGTTGCCTGTGTTCAATGTGCACGTTTACAAGGTGCCTACCTGTCTATTGCCCACTACCTCGTCCATACTGGCTCCAGGAGACACTTGGTTGTTGCTAAAGGGGACGGGGTGTTCTGTCCTCGTGGTCATGCTAGGCTCAAAGAGTTGTTCCATGCATTCAGTGTGGAGCGGACTACAGTTCAGCCACCGCCTTGTGTGCGCTTGATTCCCAAATACAGCGCGCTTGTATTTGCCTGGGCCGGCTCCGCTAATGAAAGTGACTCCCATCCACATACCTCCCGGTCTTATTACTTCGTGTTTAAACTGGATATGGGGTGTGTGGATGGAGCTGTGGTTGGTGCAGCGCAAGCCATGCGTGGTCCCTCTGTAGGCGCGGGCGTCCTGTGGCTGGCCACAGTGACAGACAAATCCGAAACCGGATGCCGCCAACCATAGCGTTTAGCCCCGTTAACCTGGAGACAGACAGAGGGAAGTAGACCAGTCGAAGAGCCTAATTCAAGACAGGGAACTGTGAGTTCGCAGTCGTATTGAAGACTGAATGTAAACAGAGAGCGCTGTAAGGAAAGCAAAACGTCCGTTGTGTAATAGGCGACGTGGGGTTCGATGTAATGGAGGCAGAAAGTTTTGTCTACCGAATCTTTGCTGGTAACATCACGGTAGTCGGAGCGATGTCGCATAGCAGTAGACCGATCAGACGAGAATGCATACATCGGTGCACTGCGAATCTTTTGTATGGATAATATGGGTGTACAAATGATGAGGTCAGCAGAGATGGAGCAGTTATATGTATGAGACTATATTAATATAATGTAAGCAATTGCAGCACATATCCGCACAACTAACCAAACATTTTCTACTGGAGTGATTTTGGATGTCCCTGAGTGACCAAATTTTGTGCCCGCGGCTGTCTCAATAGGACAGTTTTTGGACAAATTTTGGTCACTCAGAAATTAACGCGCAGCTTTGGTGAAGCCTCGCAATAATTTCCACTCGTTGTGACTACTGCCAGCAGTAAATACCTGGTATCTAGGTCTACGCTGAGTTTCGTGCACGTCCATTTAACCACTTACTTACACCATTACATGAACAAGGTGTTTTATAAAGTAAATAAATGGGCATGATGAAACTTCTGTACACCAGATGCAAAAAATATTCATGCCTGGTTTAGCTTCAGGAGTTTTGACTTTCAGCTCTACAACACTGTGCCTGATATTCAACGTGCAGCAGGTCCTTAGGCAAATTATGGAGGTTAAAAATGCACCAAAACGGAGATATTATATTGTGGTATCTGTGGATTGTGACCATAAAAGGTGTATAATGCTTCTGCGAATACAAACAAGGTAGACAAAAACGGGGAGCATCTGCATATATTGATATACACATGATTATTATTACACCTGAACACAATGGCATGCTTATTTAGATGATCCGCCTGTGCAGTGTCTGTGCACAGAACGCTGAACGAGACAAGCCGAAGTAGGAGAACCCTCTACAAACTGACATAATTAGGCCGCGTGGTTGGAACCGGAATGAAATCATCATGCCTGTGCAGAGTAACTGGCGCATACCTCACGGAATCTGATTTTATGCCTATAGAACGAGCAATTAGGCCCTTTCAAAAGGCTCCACGCGGTAGCATGAGGTACAGTTATGCGGGATGGGGAATAGCAGCGACAGACATTATAGGACTAGTGTATATACATTGTTGCATTCTTATTGCAGCCTACGGCGTTACGATAAAAGAAACCTGAGCCGTGCGAGTCGAAGCACGTTGGGAAAGTTCGTGTTCCCTCTGAAACCTGCGACGGAGGCGACCTTTCCCTCCGGTGCTGTGCAGCCATGTATCTCCATCCCTACCATTGCATCTAGAATAAGAAGATCAAAGGATATCTTGGGGACTACCCGATGACCTACAGGATCAATCTAGTCTCGCCAAAGCGATGTTTTGTGCGAACGCCACTCCAGGTTACTTAGTTAGCCAGCTCGTCCGCTCAAGCAGCCTGTATGAATTTGTGTACTGCTGTCGAAATGGTATAAATAAACAAATATTTTTTTCTCGACAAAGCGATGCATGCCTTTTGGGCATGATCAGTATATATGCAATATTGTACATGATAGCATGATTAGAAGCACTGAGAGCGGGAGTAGTACACATGGAGTCTGTAGTGTGAGCCCGTACGGCCCAAAAGTTGTACAAAGTCTATGTCCACGTGAAGAGCTTAAAGACTACGGCTGTAGCGAGAAAAAGGTTGTAGAGCCAGCGCAGAAAGGGATCAGTAGTGTGAGCAGCAGCCCCAAATGGTGCTATGTGCCACTCTAAGGTGAACATCCACTGTGGAACGTTAAAGTCAGATAGAATGCTAGTTATTGAGTTACTGGCAGCTTGATTAATTAGTCTACAGGAGCGGCACTATTTAATAGGCTTGGTATAAACTGATAGATATACGGTGTTGAATACAAGGGAGAGAACAGACAGAAATACTTGCGACGGCTGTAGAGAGGTGTTGCTATAAGGACCGAAGCAGATGCCGAATGAGAGAGAGAAGCTAATGTGAGCAAAATAAGTTGGTCGTGGAACTGAGAGGCAAAACTCAATCAGGGACCGGAAATTTCAATTTCGATATGAGGGAACAGACTTACAAATATTGAATCAGACGGAGATAAGTAACATGAGGTTGCCAATTTTACCAATGAGTACCTTAGACAATGGTAGCTAGTGCGCAAAATAAGAAGAGTATTGGTATGAGACCCATGGGCATTTTAATCCTCAGAGATTGGACTGGTCCAAAAGGTTTAAGAATGAGAGACACAGTAGCGAAAATAAGAGAGAGAAGGCGTTAATGTGAGCTAAAAAGCTTGATAGTGGTGCCGAGAGGCAAAACTTAACCAGAGGCCGGAAATTTCAGTTTCGAACTAAGCATACAGACAATGAATCAGACGAAAAAATGTCTGAGGCTTTTGCTTCAACCAATGAGCATCTTGCTCAATAACAGCCGATGCGCAAAAAAGAGGCATTGGCTTGAGACCTATGGGTATTTGGAGCCTCAGAGACCGGACTGGTCCAAAAGGTTTAAGAATGAGAGGCGTAGTAGCAAAGGTAACCTAGCGAAGCTTGGGATTATGCGCTGAAGCTAGCGCTGCCAAGACTACTATTGAAAAGTTGCGATACAGACCATAAGAAACGCCAAATGCGAGATGGAGAAGTTAATGTGCGCTAAAAAGCTTGCTGTTGGAACGCAGAGGCAAAACTCAATCAGAGGACGATGTCACAGATGTTGCAAAAATAATGAATAGAAAAAGTCTATAAGGAGCGACTAAGGAGTGGCTGTGCGCAGACTTGATTTGTGTGAGGTCAGGTCCAATTTCCCACAGTTCGTCTTCAAGTGTGTTAATGCTTGAAAGAGTAGAAACGACTGACGATGAGGTACCTATTGAGCGCTGAACGGAATTGGATTACATTTCCAGATGCCCGCACAGCATACGGAAGCCTGTTTCACACATATGCATATCTGTAGAGATAAACGTTTGCACGCGTATTGCTGTGAGCTTTCGGCAAGTTAATGGAGTAGGGTCTATTACGAAGAGGGTACGAAAGGTTTGCCGATGGTAGGAAGGGAGTTAGCGAGTTCGCAAGTGGATTATTGATAGGCTAATATAGGATGATGAGGTTAGTTTTCATCCTGCGCAGCCATGAAGGCTCTAGCACTAGTTCGATGCACCGACCGCGATACTTGAGGGTAGGGTGGCCAAGAAGACGTTTGGTAAATGATCGTTAAACCTTTTCAATAGCTACATTGTCGCATTTTCTGGGGTTGGGAAACACCGTAGAGCAGTATTCTAACAGAGGTCGGGCACAGGTTCTTAGAGCAAACCTAGGTCCTTGCAGTGCCATGGCTTTGAATATGTAGCTTATGAGGGAGCGTGCTTTTGCTGCGCAATGGCTCACTTGCTCTGCGAAGTTCAGGGAACTGAAGTAATGTACACCTAGGTCTCGAACTGTGAGGCTATTAACAAGCGGAGTGCCTTGAAGCGCTAACGCCTTGGGTGGAACGATGCAACAGTATGAGAGGACGTTGCATTTAGCCAGTGAGAATACCAGATTTCAAGTGTTGCACCAAATATCCAGAGCCCTAAGGTCGCTTTGAAGCTGGGAAGTACTGGCTTGCATGTTTGATGGGTGAATGGAGAACATTATTTTAATGTCATGGGAGAACAGGTATGACTTGCCATATTGTATTACCAGGAAAACGTCATGGATATATAGCAAGAATAACAGTAGACCTAGTACGCTACCCTGAAAAACGCCACTTGTGACTGGTTTGGGAAGTGCTATAGACTCGTCCACCTTTACGGATTGCGTGCGAGATGAGAGATAAGGCTGGAAACGTAAGAGCAGACGGTCTGAGATTCCGTTGAATTCTAGCTTGACTAATAATCCCTCGTGCGGTACTCCGTCAAAAGCGTTTCTCATATCAAGGAAGATTATGACTATTGCTGGTTTAACACCAATCTGAGCAGTCACATGGTCAAGAAACTGAAATTAGCATGTCTGACAGGATTTGGACAGTAAAAATCCGTGTTGTTTTCTATTGAGAAGGTTGCGACTACGTAGAAAGTTTAGCTAGTTCTCCTTAACAATTCTGTTCATTACTCTTGAGGCAACAGGCTTGTGGCTGACGGGGCGGTTGTTTTCCATGTTTAGACGGCTACCTTGTTTATGTCTAGGGATAATTATGGACTGCTTCCACGTGTTTGGATAAACGCCGAATTTCATTGAGGGTGTAAATAAGTTAAGAATTATAACAGGAAGGTCCTGGCGGCCGAGTATCAGCAGTGCAGATGAGCGACCATCAGGGGCAGGGTGTAGTGACAGCTTAAGTGATCTAATTACTCGGGTTATAGAACGTAGGTCGAAGGTAATAATGTCTAGCGAGTCGCGGATAAGCTTAGGCACAACTGTTGGCAAGATCAGGTTGATGTCAGTGAAGCAATCGCAGAAGTGGCTGTTGAGAATCTTAGCTATGTCCTTCGCAGCGCTGGTTACGGACTCATCAGAGAGTTTTAGTGAGGCGATAGACTTTGCAGTACGATTGTTTCTATATTTCAGTAGCTGAGTGAGGGACTTGGATTTGTTGTAGCTGTTATAGGCAGCGCGCTCTTCAGCTAGCTTAACCATCACCCGGGAGTGCTGCCAGTTTTCTATGACTTTGTTCATGCGAACAAGGATATGGAAATCGTGAGTCTTATAGTATTGGTGATGCAATTTACGGAGCTTCATCAGCACCTTGTATAGATGGGATGAACACTTTATCAATATTCCTGCCGATCACGGTTTAGTAGTTAATCTATAGTAAAAGCGTACCTAAGCGGCTTCATACCAAATGGGCCATATCAGTGCGGCTCTCTATCCGTCAACCTAGCGATTGCAGCTCCCCCATCCCAATCAACGGATGGGGGGCATGGACTGATCTTGAAGTCGTCGGACAACTGAAAGCGAATATAGGCCATCACTAACTTCAAGGTGTGGAGTTTTTTCCAAATTTTAGCGTTGTCGTCGGCATGCTTCGTACAATACTCCCCAAATATTGCTTAAGATCCAGCATCGACTGTCGCAACACACCCAGTTCCGTTGTTACACCGTGGTCCCGCTGCGGTAGATCCATTTGGGGGCTGAAGCAAAAGCGTTAAGCAAGTATGTAATTATATTACCTTGCTGCGCGAGGACTTGAAATTGGAGAAACGTTTTTAAGGCAGCCAGCGGGGTCTTCCGAGGGTTGTCGATCTCAACTCCAACATAAGATGAGGCGGAAATATTGGATGGGCCTAGCCGCTAGATGTGGTACAATTTGGTGGACCTTTGATTTTGCAGTTCGACGTATGGTCGCAGGACAGGAAGCCTAAAATTGGTGATGCAGAAGATTTTCTTACAATCGTCTCTCCTTTCCCCGCTCCATAGGCAGTGTGCCGTCATTTAACGGATGCTCGACGTGACCCTCCAAAAAGCGCGCCCTACATTTGGCCTTTTTGTAGTCATCTGCAAACGCCCTTATAATGGATTTTACCGTAGCAGTTAAGCAGATCCTTTTCACCACAAAGGGTTTCGACACCCTAGGTGGCGCTTTACCACGCAAAAGACAAAAATCCTCTGTTTTCTTACAATTAAAACCTGGCCACAGGACTGTATTGGTGTCCACCATCCGCTTCCTGTGGGCATCAGTGATTGTAGTGCGCTCAAACTCGTATATGAAATATCTAGAAAACCTGGTCTGGCGTAACCTTGCCATGGGAAGGTAGATGTGTTAAGCAGTTCCACCGTCACGTGTTTCAGCCAGTTACGAGAAAACTGCATTAAGGCATGCTTGTAGGGTAACGTTTAATGAATAATCAGAGTACAGTCCGCAGACTGTTAATGCAAGAACTGCCAAAAAGTATAATATGTCTGAATCACCGGCACAATTTACACAATAAGTACACAAGCGAGGCACAAACGGTAGCTTGCTTTCTATATTTATCCATGGCGAATTACAGTAACTAAAATGATTCCACTGCTGGCTGTCCCGAGTCTGACGTTCACTTTGCAATGTCCTAATGCGGTAGAATGAGGTGGGCAGAAATGGGGTTAGACGATACCAAATAACAGATGTATCACAAGATATCGATGTCACTTTGTCCTGGTAGTCAAAAGGTGACTGGTCTTAGTGAAGTATGAAGTAAATCACACTTAACATAGGTGTAAAAGTTATACCGTGCCCCTGGAAGCAGTCTACTATGCAGATACACTATAGCGATGGGTGACAGAAATTGAACGTCGAAGCTGCGCAATTCCCTTATGAGTAATCGTCTTTGTATCGTTCTCAGCTACACAACAATGCCTGTGAGTATTAGTTTGTTTGGTAGTAGAGAGAATGAAGTTCTTTGTCAGCCCCATCACTTAGCGCTCTCTGCAGCGTCGATGTGGGTGGAGGCGGCAGTGTCCCGCAAGGGAGCATCGCGGTCACAGTCAACACAGAAAGATCCATAGTTGTACAGGAAATATATGTCTAGCAACCGTTGGAAACATGCCTTTGTTTGCGCATTGAATACAATCTTAGATATACTGTACCAGTCATTCACCACACGAGTTGAAAAGTGACATGGGAGCAAACCCAATGCCTCTTTGTTTTAAACAGCTTCGTAACCTGGTCTTGTGGCAACCTACCTGCACAAATACAAAAGAACCATTGTACCACATTACACACATTACCTCGAAGCATGTGTCACGTGTAACTCAGCTGAACACGGTGACGGCGCTACTTCAGGGAAAACAAATTCAACCTCTGAAGGCCACCACAGTAAGACAGGTTTCTGAGAGTCATGGCGGATTTTAATCACCGCAGCTGAACCCTTTATATCAGTACACATTCGGCTTTCGTAAAAGGCTAGGCATCTTCTGATGAAAAATTGGCCGAACATTAGAGTTACATACAAGTGGGAATATCACTAGTCATCTGGGAAAATGATTACCTTAAAGCAAAGAACACCCTATTAACAGCAGCAACCTTCTTTAGAGTGCTTTAGTCGTACGTAGGTTTATTGGAATAAGAACAACCAGGTGCTCTTCCAAGATTGCCTTCCTGAACAGGGCGTTCGCGATGTGATAAACACCGTAGGGGTCCGAGGCACGACTTGCGAGAATAAATCACTATGCATAGTTAATGGGTAAACGCTACTCTATTGATCAAGCAGTGCAATGGATCCAGTATTGCCTGTGGCCGGTCAGCATCATAAAGCTTTTACACCTCTAGCCATATTTCCAGATCACCGGCATGTGTGCGATGCTAATTTGGGAGTTCGATTGGAAGAATACTGACTTAGGTTTCGTAGACCTCAGGGCCAAGGACAGAGCCAAGTGGGATCACGCTGAGCTTAAAAACATGGCTGAAGTAGGTATCGTTCACTTTCACTTGCATGCTTCGGCCATTTAGAAAATCAGTGACCCAGATGAGAATCTTCCCAGAGACACCAATTCCACGGACTTTAAGAAGAAGGCGTTTAAGGCGAACTTTGTCAAATGTTTTGTATAAGTGAACAAAAAGCACATCCAGACAATTACCGGCATCTAGGTTTCTTGTTCGTTGTTCGCTGGCAGCAAGCAAGTTAGAGGCACAGGAAAGTGTCTTGCGAAAACCAGGTTGAGCGCATGATATGCAGGTTCCCTGCGCGGATATCTAGGGCACTGTTAAAAATAGGAATATGGGTCCAGCGGTCCATATGCACTCACGGTATCACACAAATGCAGTAAGTAGTGGACATTAATCACTACCTTGGCGACCGTAGATGACAACAAACTGAGCCACTGTCTTATGCATCATTACTTGTGCTAGAAGGAAATAATATGCTCATCATTTCATGCAACACGACACATATATCACCTAGAAGAAGTTCACGTAGGTCGCATACAACGTAGGGTGCAATATGCAACACGTCGTAACAACGACAGTGTACAGCAGGAACTGCCGATATTCTGTGGCTCTCCATAGATCTGCATCGCTGAAATGGCTGCACTTTCTGTAGTGTACTACCGCCAGTGACGCGTATTGAGCTATCCTGGTGTTCACATCCGAAATCTGTATGGCGGAGAAGCGCACCTCGGTTGATGTGGGGTTCTTGCGCCACAACATAATCCAAAGCCTCAAGAATCCAAGGCAAATCATGCGCGTGTAATCCAGATTAAATCTGATTAGCATTTCAACGCAAAGATTTTCAAAGGGCGAATCACCAACGTGATGTTCTACTTGAAGATGCGGGCAGAATTCTTTATCATTCTTTGACATGAAATTCATGTCCAGTGGAAAAGTCATGTGGCTACCTACATGCACACCTTTAGAAGGTATTAAAACGTTAATGAAATTGGATACTGACCGGTAACGGTACTTTGTTCGCATGCATAGTAACCGGAATGCTGTGTTACTTATCGGATGTTTGCCTGAGAAGTAGCATCCGCAATTACGCGCTTCAATGTAAGCGTCAGCAAAGGACTTCTGGAGATATACGGATTTTAGAATGCATGTTACCTCTTAGCTCAGCAATGGTTGATCGTAGGAACTCATGTACATCTGCAGGTTCCGACAAGCCGAAATACAGTTCCACAATGAAAACGGATGTAGGCGGATCCGTGTTTCTAGCCAATACAAACCACGGTTGTTTACGTGAACCGCAAAAAGGGTGAGTCCATCTGTGTGCAGCTGCAGCTGCAGCTTCCAGATGACAATAGCATCATTAATTTGTAATATGTGACGTATTCCTGTAATCAGTCCAACCAACACGTAATTGCTACCTTTAACAACGGTAAACGAGCATCCGCAGGGTGTACCGAGCAATGTGAGCAAACCGCACGGCAATTCAGGATGCAACGCACGAAGGCGCAGCAACATCAGGTTCATCGTCCTAGCTGCTAAATATCCATCAGTCGCGATACCACGGAAGGTTGCAGCAATGCCTGGCAACTGCGGCGTAGATATCACGGTTGGTAAATCAGCAAGCACTTCTTTAAGCATGTTATGTGTCGGGAATGTTCGCTTACCAATAATCGACTCAAAAGTTGTTGCCCGTGAACCATGTAAACGAAAGCGAACAATGTCCATTAATGGCTGTGTGGACGCCCCAGCTACTTGTTTGAGGCACCTGGAAAGCGAGGGGTACACAACCGGTCGGGACCTGATTGGAGAAGCATCTGAAAAGACTTTAACCAAAGTAACGCATGTGCATACTGAATGTAGCATTGTACAACATTATGCTACCATAAACATGTTTCCTAACTTAATTGATGATAGACCGAGAGCCATCAGTGTAAAGTCTTCAAGGTCGGCGAGGCATAACTGCAAACGGTAATGGCGTGTAATACACGTCCAATCAAGGGTTCCTAAGCTTTCTGTGTTCATGGCGTACGTGGGTCGTATGAGATCAAGGGGAGCTAAAAGACAAAGAAGATACTTCGTAGGCGGCTGGAAACTAGCTAGTACGTGTCAGAGCTGAATAGATTGTGTGCTTGTGTCACATCTCGTGGCTAGCTGGGCGGTACTGTCACAGCTGCCGACCAAAGACCGAGCACGCAGCGGGTAGAAGGATGGCGTGAAAAAGTACAACTGTTGGCTAATACAGTAACACCAAAGGCAAAAATTATAAAAAGAAGAAGAGGAAACGACGCGCACAATATAGGCGGCACTCGATGACAACTTACTTGTTCGTTTTCTACGAAGGCACTGGCGCGTTACATCGCCATAGTAATGGCGATAAACTGTCCGATATAGTGCTTTTTGATACAACTAAACCAATGCCTATTGTGTAGATAATCAAGCCTGTAACCTTAAATGAATAACGTTTCTAGCTACCAATGTTATAGCGAAACTAACTACACAGATTTCTGCAGATTTAATCATTATTTTACGAGTGCGCATAAAGTACCTCAACTAAGATGCTCGACTGTCCACCTCTTCGGATAGGGGAGGTTCACAAGGTGAGTGATCCGTGCGTTTGTTATCTAGATCTTAGACTGTTTATCTCTCGGTACTTAGGTGGTTGTCATGCGGCAGTCAGGTAAGACCCGACTAAGGCAGAGCACAGAGCCTTGGCACTCCGATTGACAGAGGAATGAAAACGGTGCGCGCGGCAAGGAGAGGGCTGGGGCTGGATGCTCTGATATTTATTGATAATAGGTGGAGAACCAAAACCAAGCTCTAGGCGCATAAAATTAATGCCGCACGATTACGTTGGCTTTGTATAGAAATCTGTGCATGAGCTGCGCCGTTCACCCAATGCTTGTCTTCAGGGATGTAGGTGCTCAAGTTTTCTGCCACTTTGGGGAACTTAGCCACCTATTAATGGCTGAGGAGAATTTTTTGATACTTTCATAGGCTCTGACGGCGTTGATAGCTCATGACATACGTGCGCATAACTAAAGAGAAAGAAGTTAGAACCTTTCGAGCGACGTGTTTTTATGTAGTGAGAATAAGAGGCCTTTTTGATTTTGGATAAGGTGAATCGTACAGTGGTTGAAAAATTTGGTAATACATGTGCCCGACGTTTTGCTTAGTTTATCTTGGAAAACAAGATTACGTTTAATTCTCCGCAGCCAAATTGGTTCCAGACCAAGCTGATTGCAGCAGCCTTGCTAGGTGAACGCAAATGATCCTAGTAGGCGCTAAGTGAAAGAACGCTGGGCTATCCAGATGACCATTCTATCACTTTTAGGTAAGTTAGTAATTACTATCGAGCAGTAATTTACTATAGGTCGGACACACAACTTATATAACATGGGTCGAGACTCTAACAAACTCATTAATTTAGCAACTATCCAGTGATGTACTTGGCTTTTGAAGAGCCACCTCTTGCTTGATTCGAAAAATTCAGTGAGCTGGCATAACTGAAAACGCGTACGCCCGCTAGACGCCAGTTAAGCGCCTGATAGGCACCAAAAACTAGTACTATTGACATAACTTGCTGGCGGTTGTGACGTCCAGAGTTTGGAAGCTCATGGAAAAAGTTTTGCATCATTCGCGCACTCGGGTATTGTCATTTTACTTTCGTCCCAGCGTAGTCGCACGCAGTAGCTTATGGTTAGGTAATGGTTGGTTGGCATCGGGAAATGAGATCACTGACGTCCAAACTGGGTGCCACTGGTCCGTCTCGCATTCCGGGCTGGAGTCCACTTGCTCGGCTCGAGACTTTACAGGACATGGCTCGCAACCGACACCAGTGGCGCGTCTGCTGCCGTCTTCTAATTGGATGGTCTGTTTAAAGTGTGTTTGGTGCTGAGTTATCTGCGGGGTAATTGCTGATTATGACAAGTGGCAGTGAAAGCCGCAAGGAAGTTTTCTCGCCGATGCCGCCTTATCTTTGCACGATAGCCAGCTGATTGTGACGGTAAGTTGTCTACACAAGGTGTAGGCACCTTGACCCGGAATGTTTGCTTAGGGAAGTAAAGTTTTCAGGTAAGTCCCCTTTCTCACCCTCTACTTAGTATTTATTTCACAGGTCCTCATGGTTGTATGGCAACGAAGCAACAGTTCAAGTGGCTGATGTAGTTCTGTTGCTGATGATGATGAGTCGTACGCAGAATGCGATTGCGCGTACGAACATCATCTACAGCGCGCTTAATTAATATTATGATCAGAAATGCCGACAGACTGAACACTTGTGATTACACCAATTGTGGAATAATGTCGAGCGTTTAGGAAACGAAATGCCGCTTCATTTTGCCACTGGCGCGTACTTATATTCCACGCGCTCTACCGTGTCCCGAGGCGTATCACGGAATTGCCCATGGATTCATGCAGTGGTGCCTGAACTTGATATTGCTTGCAGAGATATAAGTTGAAGTATGGGCACCAAAGCTTATCCCCATGGTAAAAATATTAGTTGCGCTGTTCATAAACATTACACACCATTCTAATGGTTGCTGTTGGTCAATTCCCAAAGAATCCGCCTCATTTCCGGATGCACAGCTTGCGTGATTGCCGTAAACTAGCTCCAGGTACAGAATTTCCGGATGCTTGTAAGCGTACGCAATCCACCCAGCTTGCTACCGTATTCAAAAGCCTAGGAAGAAGCTCTACTGGCGTATCATTCCAAAACGCCCATTGGTGTCGCAAAGTTTCGCTCTATATAGCGTGGCGCACACACTTCTTTCACCTTGTACCAAAAAAATCCGCAAATGAACAATTATTTAGCGTGGGTAAAAAATATAGGCTTAACAAGTTTCGTAGCTGGTTGGAGTAAAAATTAAAATGTGTAGGTGCATTGAATAAGTAAATTCTTATTTCAAACGTCTACCGAGTTAAAAGCACTACTGCATAACGACAGTCTGAAGTGGGAATGAGATGTGCACAGGCAAAATAGTATAGCAAGCTGTTATAGATCAGTAAGTGCGTAAAAATAAAAGAAGAAACGACAACGCCCATTTGCTTGTTTCTTCAGGCAACAGGTGTGGTATAGTAATCCAGTTTAGCTACATCCAGGCTAATCACATGGACACTTCTGCAAGTATCCTCACCACCGTCTTGCGATTGGTGCTGTTAAGCACATGATTAGTTTTGCGTTGTTTCATCCTCCAACTAGAACGGACTGTAGTAGGTAATGTAAGCTTGCAAGCGTTTTATTAACGCATTTTTGAAGCGGTAACGTAGGGGCAAGGATTACGTGAGTCGGAAGAGCATTCCAGGCAGGGGACACATGGAGGGAAAAAACGTCGCGCGGACAATCAAGTCGACTGTGCTGCGTAGCCAGTTTGAACTGATGGCCTCTCAGGTTGGCATTTTGGCTCAGCTGCAGCAGATTACAACACTGTCGATTTGGGTTGGTCAGCATTAAGTAGACCATGATTAGGTCTCCCAGCGGACGTCGATACTCACCACTGTACAATATCAGGGACTGCAGCCTGCTTGGATAGGAGGGATGAAATAATCCTCTAACGAGTTTGGTCGCTCTGGGTTGTGGCGCTTCAGGTGCATCGATGTCGCGCTTGCGCCAGGGACGTCAGGCCTGGATCGCATATGCCACGTGAGCTCTCACGTAGGCGTTCAGCATTTGCGGAAAGATTGACGGCTCAGAATTGCCGAAGACCCTCCGTATGAGTCCAAGGTCTTGACTGGCTCTTTCTGATGCGTTTTAGCCTGTCTCGTGCAATCAAGGTTGTCATGCACGGTCACCTGAAGGTCGTTTTTTGGGAAGCATTTGGCAACTGCTGTTCCCCGAGTCGCTATTCATAGATAAGCTGATGGCGTATGTTTACGACTTTGTACTTTGTCACGTTGAACTGGAGCTGGTTATCGGTTGACCACGCCTATGCCCTGCAGAACTCGCTTTGCAATGCCATGTGATCAATCCATATCCTGATATCATGCCAAACTGTGACATCATCTGCAAATAATAAGAACTTTGACTGCAATTCGCTGCCAAGATCTTTAAGAAATGTGAGAATAAACGTGGTCCAAGTACTGATCCTTGAGGCAAACCACACTGGATGTCAGTTGGGTCGGAAATGGAGCTGCAGACTCACAAATTCAACTGACGTTGAGCGAGGAACTTGCCGATCCAACCGAGTATAGGGTCATCGATTCCATAGCTTCGAAGCTGGTGAGGCAGAATGCGGTGGTCCAAACAATCGGAAGCTTACGAGAAGTCCAGGTAGACAACGTCGACCCAACCTGACATCGGGTGACTATGTCCAGCTTGTTTGGGCTAGCAACAAGTTTGTAGTGCAGGATCGAATTCGGCAGAATCCGTGTTGCTTTGACACAATGATGCTGTTGCTCTCAAGATAGCCCAGGAGGGCCTCTGCATTTATAAGTTCCATCACTTTGGATTAAACTGGGAGGAGAGTGGTTGTATGGTAGTTCGATAGCTCCGAATGATTGTCACTTTTGTAAATAGTAGTGATTAGTCTATGTTTCCACATTGTCGAGACCTGCATTTCGTCGAGACAACGTTGAAAGAAACGAGTTTATGGTTCGGCAAGGTTTGTGGCCGCTGTCTTCAAGGTATTTGGTTTGATATTGTCCACGCCTAGTGAGCTGCGCACGCGCAATGACACTAGCGTTTTCAGCACATTGGCTGCAGTGAAGGATGCGTGGTTTAACCCTGCTGGCACTGGAAGCTGTGTAAAAGGGGATGAAATGATGATCCACACCGGAAAGTATGGATGAAGCGTTGACGAAGCACGTTGACTGCAGCTTGCGCGATTGGCGCAAGGCCATCTGTTGCACTTAAAACCGGGATCCCGCGCTGCACTCGGAGGAGCTTATTTACCATGTTTATACAGCAACTTGTGCTTTAGACTGAACTTCGCCGCTAAGTTCCGTTAGTGTTGGGGTTTGTCATCACGCATCAACTTGATGCGGTAGTTTCGTTGAGTTGTGTAAGAACCAAAGTTCAAGTTACTTGGATAGACTTTGTAAGCGCACCAAGTCTGAATGCCTTAAGGCCGTGCATCTTTAGTACGGCTCCTCAGGAACGAATTCACTTTTTTAAGCGAAGGACCCTGCTTTTTGACGCATTTACCACTAACTCAGTGAATTGGGTGACTAGGAACATCCGGGCGACATTGGGCGTCTTACCGGCCAGGAAGGACCAGGCGGTTTCTTGACAACCACTTGTTCCAGTGGCGACTTTGAACTTTGGCATAACTTGCTCGCGCCATTTTGTGCGCTAGAGGCATCAGCGAATTTTGTCCACAATCAATTATTCCCATGCTCCTGCAAAACCTTTTCGTATTAGCGCACCTACGATGAAGTTGCGTATTGCGATTACGCAGGGTACCGATCATGGCACGAGCCAGCGGGGTGCCGCAAGTGCGGAACTTTGCATTGACTCAACGCCAGTTCATATTGCGTACCAGCGAATTTGTCATTAGAGACAGCTGCATGGTGCACACACAGTCGGAGAGGGACTTGCTGCCATGCCGCTCATTGTACGCCATCGAAGACAAGTTACAGATGAAATCAGGGAATACCATATTGTGTATTCCATCGCAAACTTTTAACCGACTGTTGAGGGTAATGATCTCCGCGACGGATGTCCTTGGCAATGGAACAGGGCATATGAATCCAGCCTTGTCAGTAACTACCTAACAAAGGATAGAAGTTGGTTTTAGGTCCATCAAATGCACGTGTTTGCGCACATGAACATACTTGCGCCTTAGGTGACCTAGCCGAACTGCGGCATCATAATGAAAGTTTGTAATAAACAGTTACTACACATCTTTTTAATGCTGTAGTCGCTGCAGTCCTCCTGGATCACAACATTTGAAGTCTGCGGTGGAGCTTATGCACTGCAACAATATGGCCGTGAGTGCTGCTTACCTGGTCCTAAGTGGCGTGTTCATATTGTGGTCCATTTTATCGCATCACTTCTGAGGGTAACTTCATTCAACTCCAAACACTTTGGCAGTAATTACTCTAGGTGAACACTGTAAGGTACTGATGGACGTGACCTCTTAACCGGTGTCGCGCACTCCGGGTAACGCACGCGATTGCTGTAAATAAATAGAGCGTAATTGGTGCAAACAAGTTTCGCTTTTTGCCACGCTCCATGGAGCAGGTTATGCCTCCGGACGTTGCCTTGGATCTTCTAGTAAAACTGCATCCGGCATCTTTGCTTTGCGTAATCCCGTGGACTCCAACTTTGTACATCGGCGCGGACAATGGTGCTGGGCTGCTGTTCGGTAATATTGCTTCCATTTGCCGTGAAGGCATTTTCGGTCACCGAAATAAATCCATGCCGGCCGTCCGACAGACATGAGCGACAGCCAAGCTGACATCCTCAAATTCAATAACATGATACATCTATAACAACCCTCACATTAAGCAACCATGTAAAGAGAGGAAACCAACAATGGAGACGCGGTGGATGCAGTAATGTCTTGCACACATTCCAAAACTCTATGCACATCTCAATACTTGGCCTTTCTCAATCAGCTAACACCTGATATACTTTGCAAAATTAGGAATAAAATTTGAAAATACGTAGGTTCCTTTTATTCGTGCATCAGTGCTCACTAAACAAACACACTGATTTTTTATGTAAGGTATTATGCCATGGAAGTTTCGGTTGATACAAGGACAAGACAAAATTTTTGGACCAAGTTCAAAAGATGGAAAGCATAAAGCACAGGCTAGTTTTGCATTTGCCTCAAAAGCGAGGGCTGTGCTTAGCGGAAGGTTTGTTGCAACAGATGGATTTCAGTTGTCACTTTGATGTGTGATACAAGTCGGCCATCACTTCCGTTTATGCTTGTTTGTGGTTGCTACCTATAATGCAGCTGTGGATGCAAAGGCATACAAATAAGTGCCGCGCAACACGCACTTAAAGATGCAGTGACCCGCAGATGGATCAACTGGCATAAAATCTGTTCGAGGCTCACATAGGACAGAACGCACAGCTCGGAGTTCCAAACATCAAGCATGATGGATCGCCCATCGCACGCGACCTCGGCGTGTTTGTGTTGCGTGAACAACATCGTAGTGACACCTGCGACGAAAGACATTATAGATTTACTGAAGCTAATAGTTACCTCAATAAGCTTCAGCAAATGCATCCTCAACACCAAGTACACACATTTAACTAGAAAGCAATACCGCTATCAAGGGAAGGGAAAGGCGCTTGCAGCAGACCTGGCGCTGAAGAAACCACTTCAATAGCGTTAGAGTTCCCGCGCACTTGATGTTGCGCAGAGTTGCAGAGAGAATAAATGGGGCTAAAAGCGCTCGGCGGTTCACATATGACTGAACGCACATCTCAGAACCCAGGACGTCAAGCACGATAGGTAGCTCATCACGTACAATGACGGCGTTGTTGAGCCGCGTAGTCTTAACATACGCCCTATAAGCATAAATCCAACGGCATTGTTCGTACCACGCCTGACCGTCATGTAACCGTTGTCAACTATATACCGTGACGCCTCCGTGAGAGATGGTGTAGGACGCTCAGCAATGCTACCGAAAATCAACGGCGTTGGTTTACGCATGCCACGCACCATGCGCTACAAACGCTACAGTTATGACGCAACTGCAAAAGCGGCAAATGTGTCCAAATATCTGAACCCGCCTGCGTTCGCGCATATGTGCTGAAGGCAATGTATATTAAATACTTACGTATCCACTCCGTAAAGTGCCGCATAGGTATCGTTCAGTTTTGGCATCATTTGTACTGAACACTTCAGCTAGTGACAGCGCCAGGTTATTGCAACGTACTTACGCTGCGATTGTCAGAAATCGAACATTTTCCTACACGTTCAGAACAACTGACCCGTGGTACAGTAAAACTGCCTAAACCCCGTGGCCTTCCATTTATCTACATCTTTTAGAGTGTGGCATTTGCGTGTGAATTCCGCAGTGAGCAGCTAGCGCAAAGATTTAAGCGTTGCTTGATCCAGTCAATATGTTTCGTCAACAAACGAATTTCACCGGCAGTCGGATCACAACGCCACAATGTGAGCAGCCTCTTCATTACATCTGAGCACAGCATGTGCAAGTACAATTTGGTTAAGCTGGAAACCATGTCTATACGCAGTGTTTCGAAAATAAAATCACCGACCTGAAGCTCACTTTGTTGCCGAGTAAGAAAGTCATCATTTGTTCTCAGGATATCTCCGCGGATAAGAGGAAGGTCATTCGATGATCTCGGTATATACCTGCAACCGTATATAATGGTACAGAAGTGTAGTTTACCTACGACGGTACGTTTCTCGCACGAAACTTTTCTTGGGTGCCGTTTAATCTACTTCAAGTAGGCTCGTGCTGACGCATCAGTGTTGGCGCAATGTGATCCACTTTAATGCGTTCAACACAAGCTTGAAGCAGCACTCCTTCCAGCAATTACTTGATGGTCGGCTGAAGAAAATCATAAATGTCTGCCGGCTTGGTTAAACCACTGTATACGCCAATAAAAAGTATGTCATAATGCGGCTCTAACAGCCTGTCAAGTATAAGCCAGGGTTGCATTCAGAAACTGCGATACAGTGACATCCCACCGACATGCAACTGCAGCTTCAATATTGGTGGAGAGTGTGTAGCAGAGGTATAAAATTTCGTTGTATTGCTGCTTGCTGTCTAAGGTACACGTACTTCCACCATAGATAAGGCGTTCAGAGCAGTCACGACGGGGTGCAAACGGGTGCGTAAGGAAGCGCACAACACTGGATGTGCGCGTCCGTAAAGGTACAGAAAGATGTTAATCTGCACCGCTGCGAGGTTGACTTCCAAAGCACTATCACGGAAAACTTTCACAAGGGTAACAACCTCTGAAGTTGGTGGAACGCTGGCTACCGAATCCGCTGGTAGAGGAAAGATATTATTGAAACAGTGTTTTTTCTTCTATAATCTTCTTACCTAATCTCTTCACTGATGACGGTTGAGGTAAAAATTGAGGTCGGAATGGATGGCGCAACTTGAGCAACTAAGACACTAGTGCTAAGATAGGCAGGCTTTTTAACACAGAACTCATGCGGTAAGCAGTTGCTGCATGATGAAGTTGCCAACGAAATTTACTAGAGTTGCTATACTCGCCATCCTTAACACGCAAAGAGCGTAGCAAGTTTGGAACTCCTCATTACGTCTTACTAACGTCAATGCAATGGATAATATAAATAAACAAATAAATTGTTAATTTTCGAATGTATCTAGGCACTTTAACTCAGGCGCGACCAAAATTTACAAGCTGTTATGTTTTGCAACAGGCACGTTGTTATGTAAGTAATCGACATTGGCCGAAATTTGTACAGGCTGCGGAAATTAAAGGAGTAATCCTGCGCAATAATGTCGTCAATGAATGATGATATGTTGGGTTCATTTGTGCGTAGTGCAAATAGTTAAGGAACTATAAGCGTAGTGAAAACGGCAGATGTAGATAGAGGGTATGTTATATTTTTACGTGTCAAGAAACTATTGCATTATTGCTTTAGTTGACTTGCCAGTACGTAGTTGTGGACAATGACTTTATTCAGTGGTGAGTCACATCCGCCAATTTGCAGTGCTCTTAAACGGACATTTGTGGTTCGTTATAGGGCGAAACCTTGCCAGGCAAAAACCCATCACTTCCCAAAACACTGGCGTAAATAGGTTTGTGCACTAATGTACAACTGACAAAGCAGCTTGTCAACTGATTTCACGCCCGGTTATTCGCAGTCAAATGACAGCCAATTTCTTTGCTTAGCTGATCAGATAGCTTAGTCAGGGCCTCCATAATCGCTAAGAACACTTGGGGATAAGAGTGTCACGAAGAGTCGCCTTGTTGAGTGTCCAGGTGAGCGAAAATTTCAGAATTTAATGTCTGGATTTTTCAGGTTATGTATACTTTTCGG
Source organism: Dicrocoelium dendriticum (assembly GCA_944474145.2). Lineage (NCBI taxonomy): Eukaryota > Metazoa > Platyhelminthes > Trematoda > Plagiorchiida > Dicrocoeliidae > Dicrocoelium > Dicrocoelium dendriticum. The sequence goes on along the minus strand of OX104067.1, from coordinate 72,029,933 downwards.
GAGTGTGAAGACCTCGTGTCCAGCTATCCATACTGGGCGACGGTCATGGTGGTGAATGCAGTTGAATCCTTTTGGTATTCAGCCATTGTTCGTGTAGGTCCTTGTGGGTTCCGATGTTCTTTCCCGGGCGAAAACATTTTCTTAGGTCAAACCCGGATCCCCAAGAATTTCCGGACCTCGGAGTAAAGGTATAACTATGCAAGGAAAAATTTAAACACAAACGCGTTACTTTATGGCTGCAATAATGAACCTTTCGTGTGCGCGAATTTCAGCCAATTTGGGGCGCCCAGGTTTCAGACTGTGCTAGCAAAGCGTGTACACCGAGGTCGCGCAAAGTGAAACCCTTATCTAGTGGTGTAACGTTAAGAGTTAAGTAGTTAGGAGTTTACGGTATCAGTAGGAAAGGACATTGCTTTACTTTGGTAAGGACTCTAGTTTCCATAGGTCAAAATATATTTCAAGAGCGCCGAGATCGTTTTGGATGCTGGAGTGGCCATTACGCAGGCAGATATGACCGAATGAGAATGCCTTTTTATATTATCAGCAAGGAGATACGGAGTGCCGTGTTGGAAGACCTGGAATACATCAATAATGCCTAGTAAAAGCAGCAGAGCAACCGGGATGCTGCCTTGAAACCCTGCGCTGGCTACGAAAACCTTTTCGGATGAGATATCGCCTAGTGATACTGCCAGCTTTTGGTTAAAAGGTAAGAAGCAGAAGAAAAATGGTGGCCAGTGTCCCCGAATGCAGCTAAGCTTGTCTTTAAAGCGTTGAGTGAAAACCGATCGAATGCTTGTTTCATAAAAAGGAAGTTAATAACCAGTGCCTGCCTCAGGTCTAAGGACTGTGTCACGTAGTTTGATAAGATTTAGTAAGCAGAAACCCGCGTTAGGATCTATTGATAAGGTAGCTGTGCAGTAGGAAGTGAAGCATCCCGTTTGTAGTAACCTAACGATTCCCTCGTATGATTGTGAAAATTATTCTGAAATATGGTAAAAGCATACTTTTCTTATGTATAAGTGAATTAGGCGGTTTGCCCCTCGGAATGTGGTTCCAGTTTGTTTGAAACATATATAAGCTATCCGCTCTTGAGGTTCAGAACGGACTGCGACAGCGCCCGTCCACGCACTCGACAGCAGCTGCATCTATCCTCCCTAGCTAGCTCAGCACTGGTGACCTATTGTTAGCCGTAGCTAGCTCATCTAGCAAACTATACGTTTTACTTGCATAGTTTCTGTGTGTTACAAAGTGCCATTAGATGGCCGGCTGGTCTCTTACCGGATATATAGCGCACATTACATGCGCTGTAAATCAGTGCCCCCACACAAATATTCTTGGTGAGTTTATAAATAAGTTTCATTTTTAGATCCGCCCTCCTAAATAAATAAATGAGTAAACTTTATTCTCGGCTAAGCGAAGTACGCCTGTATGGGCATGATCTTGGTAAGTGTGCAACTGGTGATCAAGGCATGTACAAAAGGATTGTTCTAGGAGTGCCTTATCTGTTGATACATGAAGGTAGTTAGGTGTACTTGCAGGTGTGTGTAGCTGTGCTGCTTGGCTTTGAAAAGCTTCTGCTACGTTGCCTTGTAGTTGAACGTGTCGCTAATGCAAAAGCGATGTTTAACGTCCGTGTATTCCCAATGATTTCATGGATGAGTATTAAGTTGCGGGTATACAATGCCTCGCCATTATGAAGCAAGGAGCGGTGACTACTTAGTGGTAAATCACAACCAACACGTTGCAGGGTTGTTAAACGGACATTTGTGGCTTGTTATAGGAAGAACGCTTGCCAAGTAAAAATAAAAATTTTCCTGGAACACTGCCGCCGAACCATTAGCTAAACAGGGTAATCAAAACAGTCTGGCTAGCACCACGAGCAAATGTTTTGGTTAGCCAGCCAACTTTCATTTTGCTCGCTTGTCCGCTTCAACTTTACTGGCTCAAAAAAGTTTGGCTATGAAAGTTATCCACGCAGATTCGGACGATAAGATTAGTGGGTTTAGTCTCCACATTCCGCCTTCCCGGGAGATTGATCCCAAGGTCCGGTTTACTCAGCTAGAATCTAAGTTTTCAGTGCCTGTCATTAGTTCTGATAGTGTAAATTTCACTGCGCTGCTTCATTGCTTCCTTTGCACCTCGTCGGTGCTCTAGATGACAGTTCAAATCATCCTGCATATCAAAAGGCTTACAAAGAGCCAAAGACATTGGTCGTAAATTGCTTTGGTTTATCACATGCTGCTTGCCATACTAAGATTTTTAACGAACTCGAAATTAGTAAGCGAACCTATTCACAGCTCTTGCACATAATGCAGCCCCCAGCTAAGCCATTTTCTGTCGGCGACTGATTACTTAAATGGTTGTGGCTTTATCAACGTTCACGTGACATACGTATCCCGTTGCATACAAGTGTATCGCCACATCCTCAGCTCACCGACATTGCGGAACGTATTTTGGAATCCAACGCCTAAGTTATTCATTCAGTCTACTTCCTGTACTGCAGTAGCAGGACTAAGAGCGTCAGTAGCGGAACTTACCAATCGAGAAGAAATTCTAACACAGTCCGGCTCCAGTCGCTGACATCACTTTAGCAATCGCACACATGGTAGACCACGTTCTTAACCTCTGCCTAGGTCAACCTATTGCTGATACCGTAAGCGATTTATTCACCAGGCCAGACCTAGTCGCTTGTGCTGTTTCTTTAAGTGCATCTCGCACGGACGTGCCGGCCAGTGCAAAGGGGCTAAATAAGTGACTGCCTGCTGCAGCCGCCTTTCTTTCGTCACCGAACGCAGTACGGGAGTACGCTACCGCGTTGCATCTGGTGCAGAAGTCAGCTTTATCCCACGTGATTCTAATGAAATTAATGAAGTGATGACTAATTTACTGCGCGCAGCCAACGGAACTATCATTCGCTTGTACGGTCAGCGTTCGCGCACACTCAACATTGATTTACGCTGATCCGGTAAGTGGATATTGCTGGTAACTAACGTCCAGACACCAGTCATCGAACTGGATTTCTTTCAGCATTTGAACTTACTCCTAGATGTGAAATACCACCATATCATCGCCAGACCGACATCACCTTCATTGGGGCTGTGGTCGACACCGAATCAATCTATCCCATGTACCAAATCGGATGAGCACACCCGCCGGGCAATAGCTCCTAGACCGTTTTCCATAGGTAGTTCATGCTGCCACGTCGATGCCCGCCGCAACCGATGCCGCGAAACATGACTTCCTTACAAAAGGACCGCAGATTTTTGCTAAGGCCAGACAATGTACACCCGCTAAACTTTGCTTCGCCAAAGCCGAACTACAGCAATTATGGAACTATGTATCATAAGTCCTTCGAAGAGCCTGTGGAAGTAGACGATGCGCATGGTGCCTAAGATGTTGGGAGACTGGCGGTCAGGCAGCGAGTACCGCGCTCAAAATAACATGACCATTTCCGACCGTTGCTCTATACCTCACATTCAGGATATCATGGTTAGCCTACGAGGCGCCCGCGTGTTCTCGAAAATTAATTTGGTGCGTGCTTACCACCAGATACCGGCCGCTAACGGAAACGTAGCAAAGACTTACGTTATTTCGCTTTTCGGTTTATTTGAATATTTACAAATGCCTCTTGGTTTACGCAACGCAACGCAAATCCTTCGGCGAGTTATAAATTCCGTCACACATGAATTAGATTGTCTATCCGTATATCGACGACAGATTAGTAGCTAGCGCAACCGAAGGTGCTCCTCTAAGCATATCCATATCCCCTTCGAACGTCTCGCAGCCAATAATATCACTGTCAATCCTGATAACTGTGTTCTTCGGCAGCACGCTATAGACTTCCTGGGCTATCAGATTGAACAAACTGGTATACGGTCCCTAGACGATAAGGTTCAAGCTAGCCGTGATTTTTCTCTTCCAAACACCTTAGCCACCATATGCCGTTTCAGCGGCGGGATCAATTATTACCGGTGATTCTTATCCCTTTGGACAGTTTTACTTAGCCCACTGTCCGATTTACTCCCTAGTTGCAAAAACGGATACGTGGTACTCACCCCTGCTGCTATTCAAGCTTTTAACGCTAGTAAGGAAGACTAAGCTTCCTCAGTCATGGTTCATTCTTTAGACGCTAACGCACCGCTTAGTGTAGCTGTTGATGCATCGGACTCCCCATCGGTGCGGGCCTGCAACAATACACTGAAGATTGCTGAAAAGCACTCATTTTATTCGGAAAGCCTACAGCCGGCAAAACTTAAGTACAGTACATGCAGCCGCAAATTGTTAATTGTTTACTCAATCATCCGGCGTTTCCAACATGTCCTCAAGGGCAACCACTTCATCATATTTACAGACTATAAACCATTAACTTTCTCTTTTCGAAATCAGCCAGCTTGACACTGACAGCATGACGTTCGTCAGCCTGATTTCGTAGCCTTAATTTCTATCGATATTTGACGCATCTTTTTCCACTAAAATGTCGTCGCTGACGCTCTCTCTCTAGAATACCTGCAATCAGTCCTCCTGGGCAGACAATACATCTGTCTGCCATGGCCGCTGTACAATAAAGCAACCAGTGTTTGTCGAAACTTCATGGTTCTTCATTGCAGATAACACCGAGTCCCCTGCCGTCATCTAATGGCAGGATTTTATGTGACAATTCGAATGAATGACCTCGACCAGTCGTTCCAGAAATTGTTCGACGCCTTATTTTCCACGCGCTTCATAACGTTGACCACCCAGGCATCAAATACTTAGATAACTAATGGTTATTGACTACTCGAAGCATGCCTATGGAGGCTTGATCAGCTAGGTGTAACTTTGCAGACGTTATGTGGCAACTGTAACAGTGAGAGTAGTAATTGCTCAGTGGTTCACGATTGCAAAATATACAGTAGTGCAAGTGTAACAAAATAAGTAGGCCACTGTCAGGGCCGCAGTTAAACTCATCACTGAAAGGTACCTTTGGCCCGGAATGTAACCCGATGTTAAACGCTAGGCACGCAGACGTCACACATGTCAGCAAACCAAGGTACAGCGGCAAGTGTCTGCTCCGCTCTGTCGCTTTCCGCCAGTTTCAGTTTGTGGTACCCACGTCCAGCTTGATATAGTTGAACCCTTGGCACCATCCAAAGTACAGGCCTACATTTTGTTCATGCACGACCGTTGCAACCATTGGTCCAAAGCCGTCCACATTCATTACGTTTCTGCGGAAACCGTTTTGCCCGCTTTTGTTGAGCGCCGAGTCGCTTCACACGGTTGTTCAGCCATGGTGACGACCGACTGCGGGCCGAAATTCTAATCGGCGACTTTTAACGATCTACTTAGGGTAATCGGATGCTGACGCATTCATAATACCGCCTATCATCCACAGGCGAATCACACGGTGGAAGGTTTCCAACGACAGCAGACAGCTTCACTTAACGCCACCAATGAGCTGTGTTGGGCTGACGTCCCGCTTATGGTCCTCCTTGGCTTCCGATCGGCCCCAAAGGCCGATCCACGTACGTCTAGCGCCGAATTAATATATGGACAACCTTTACGTCTATCTGCTGATTTCTTTTCCGAGAGTCTCATACCTCCCCATTACGATGCCAATTACGCTCGGCAACCTGCTACGGGCATGCGTCACGTCAAGATTACTGACGAAAGAGAGACCAATGTCCTACTTTTCGACAGACTTACAACAGTGTCCGTTCGTTTTCCTTTGTGTTGATGGTCTACGCAAACAACTTGAGCGACCTTACGAAGGTCCTTTTAAAGTTATAGAGCAAAAAGACCGCGCCTTTATTATTGGCCGTCATGGTAAACGCAAAACTGTTACGATTGACCGTCTCAAGGTTGCCCACGCGGAACCGGTGGCAAACGAATACCCCTGCTTTTCATCTACTGATGAATCGATACAGCCTATGATTGAAGAAACATCTACCAGCAACGCCAGTGGCTTTAAGGAACAGTTTTCATCTGCATTTAACACCTCACCTTACATATTTCCTCTGAATCGACAGACGCATCATTAGCCGTTCTTCCGACTTTGTCGTCTGACGTAACCTGTAAGCTGACACTGCCTCCGACCAAACCTCACAAGTCGACCAGATCTAGTAGGCGAGTTCCTTCAGCAGCAAGGTTAGGAGATCAGTTTTACTACGAGTTTTGTTTCTGCTTTTCTTGTTACTTTTAGCTAACACCGTACGAAACTCAAACAAGCCATAAGCTTTTAAAATCGCATAAATCCGACGAACATTTTAAAAATAAAAAAGAACGCAAAACATTTTGACAACTGTAAAGATGAAAGTTTTGAACACACATAATAAGTTGCATTTTTTTGTCACCAACCTCATCCGGTAAGTGCCTTCTTTGCTTTTGCCGTCGCCACCAATGTCACCGCATTTGTTTCCTTTTCTTTGTAAGAACTGGCAGGGTAAATCGGAGACGAACATTTGACATTTACGAATTTTCGAACCTTTGACGCTCACGAATTTTTCCTCCATTTTGTGCTTTTGACACCGTTAGTGAGGACACCGGTGGGAGCCCGCTGGGGTCTGGTCACTTGGTTCTGCTTTAGCAGCTGCGTCAGGTTTCACCAACTGGTCCTGCAGCAGGCTGACTTGCGCCAAACAGTACTTATTAGATTAAAGAGTCACTCAGGTGTTTCTTTAGGCAGTATGGGGACCGGGAGACTCCCGTAGGTTTTTGTAAATTATTCTGAAATACATTAAAAGCACAGTTTTCCTATGTCTAATGGAATTACGCGGTTTGCCTGTCGGAATGTGGTTACCGTTTGTTTAAAACATACATAAGCGATCCGCCTTTGAATCGCACAACTCTGACTGCGATGGCGCCTCGTCCACGCACTAGACGCTAGCTATTTCCATCTTCCATAGCTAGCTCATTACTGGTGCCCTATTGTAGCCTTAGCTAGCTCATCTCTAGCTAATTGAACCTTATCCCTTGCTTACGTTTTGTGCATTTCACTCATTGCCATTGGTTTACCGGCTAGTATCGTACCGAATATATAGCACACGTTTCACCCGCTACACGGCCTCTATTATTCTTTCTATGGTGCTAGACGCAAGTGTTGTATGACTGCAAAATAAACACGTAAATATTTGTTTTTGACAAAGCGCGGCACACCATTTGCACTTGCTTAGAATTGTGCATTCTTGTACATGATAGCATAAAGAGCAGCTCTAAGCAAAAGCGTATTACAGATGTAGTCAGTAGTATAGGTCCACCTGGCCCGAACATTGAATGAAGTTTATCCTCGCAGAGTGCAAGATGTAAAGATAGGGGGGTACAGAAAGCATTAGATTAGAGTGTATTGGTGAGAAACTGGTCCGATATGCTTGTGTGCACAGTGCGGGTCTGGCGAGTGAAGCCTGAGGACCCATCTGTTAAATCGTTTTGAGAGTATTGGCCTGTCAGTGAGCATATGTAGGTGTAGTTCTATGGGAGCGGATGTGCGCCCAGCAATTATTGGTCAACTTGCCAATGAGCGGTAGGGGCAGTGACTTTATTTAGTGGAGAGTCAAATGCGGCACGTCGAAGTGTTGTTAAAGTCTTTGTATTTTCAGTTGGGATAACGTTTACCAGGTAAAAACCACCACGTACTGGAACACTGCCGACCAATGATATGACCTTGACTGGATTGCCACTAGGTGGTAATTGTCAATACTTGGTCGGAAGCCTCGTTTGTGTCATTGTATGGCGATTGCGTGCTTCGATTTGGACGATTAGTTTCTCCTCTTTATTGAGATGGTGGAGATATTGAGAAGAAAGACCAAAATGTTCGGTTTTCCAAGGATAAATACGGAAGAAGGGACACCGTCAGGGACTGAATAGTGAGTCAGTTTCGAGGAGCAAATTGCTAGCTTGCTGATGTTAAAGCCAATAACGTATATTTGATCTTCAGTGTATAGCGCATTGATCGTGCGTTATATATCTGGTCGGATGCTAGACTTCTACCCTAAGGCAACGGGCGGAGCACAAAAATTAAGCCAGGTGGGTGGTTTAAAGAGCCACTTTTAAGCTAGGTAATGCTAAAAATAGGGCAGTGAAGGTAAGTTAGCTAGGGAAGATGTAGCTGGCATCAAGTGCTTGGACGATCGACGTTCGCAGTTCAACTCGCGCGCTTCAAAAGCGGATATCCTTTTGAGTTTTAAACAAATGGGAACCACTTACCGACAGCTAAACCACCTATTTCTTGAATATATAACGATATTATCAACTAATCATTTGTTATTATTAGTAACACAGTAATACTGAGAATCCCCAGGTCCATACACATTCCCCTACAGGAATAGAAGAAACCGGGGAACCCTTTGACCTACTTGAGGACTGTCCGTCGCGGGCTAGCTTTTTGAAACATCAAGTAGTGAAGCTTGATGCAACTACTGAGCCAGAACCAGGCGAGAGCAGGCTGGCGGGCTCCCTTCCGCGTTCTCCCTTACAATACCAAACACACAAATTGGAGGGAAAGTTCGTGAGAGTCAACTGTTCGAAAGCTCGCGTATTTCAATTGTTTCTTTTTAGACTCGTCATCTACTTCAATTCATATACGGAAAGTGAACAAAAACAAGTGCAGTGACTGTGGTAGAGAGGGCAGAAGCAACGTTGAAGTAGGCAACAACTAAAACGCAACTATGGCGTATGCAAAGCCTCTTCTTTCGTTTTTGTCAGTTGAAAACCTTTCGCCTTTTTTGAGTATTCAAAAGCTGTTGCCGATTGTTTGACGTTTTCAAAAGCTGTTGCGGTTATTGAGTTTCATACCGTGTTTCGGTAAAAAAGGAAAATGGAATGTGGGGAAAATCTGAAAGAAAATCACATCGCCTACCTTGATGGCCAACGAGCTAACCTACCCGACCTAGTCGGTTTGTGCGGTTCGTTGGAAGACGTCGTCTTAGGCATTAGCTTGGATCCCAACGTTGGTGAAATTGCTGTATACCTGCCGTTTGAGCCGACGAAAAGCAGCAAAGATGAAGTGGAAAGCTTTGATAGAGGATGCTGCTTGGGGCAATGGGTGTTGGAAGCAGGTTAGCGTTCTCACATAGACGATGCAGATTCGTCAGAAGGCGTGAAAAGATCAGCATATATAAATAAGTACTTCTGGCTATGCGAATCACACCATTAAAGGCATGATCATATAAAAAGTACAACAATTGATCAAAAAACGTTCAATAGTATGATAAGATTTTCATATATATGGATCCTTAAATGTTGATATATATGCAGGTGTGTTGCTCGTGTTTGTAACTATAGTACTATTATTTTGAATGAGTTCGATCTAGCTCATGTTACAGGTGAGCAAACCTGAGGAAGTCTACCATAACGGCTTCTCAATGACCGTGACGATTGAGAATAATGGCACAGTATGAGCGCTGCGGTTATGTAAAAGGTCCTTCGTAAGGTCACTCAGGTGGTCTGAGGCAGCTATCTACGCTTAAGAAAACGAACCGTGCTGCAGCTATTTAAGAACAAAAGACATCGTTGTTCTCTGTCGTCGGGAAGCTTGCAGTGACTCATGCGCGTGACTAGCTGACGTGCATAATTCGCGTCGTAGCGGAGAATGCTGGAAGTATCAACTAAACAGCTACGTAAGCGCAGTGGTTGCTCATATTCTAACTCAGCGCTGGGCGTAAGTAGATCTTCCTTTAGGGCTGAACGGATGCCAAGGACCCTAGGCAGCACCTCCGTCCACAAAAGCGCATTAATGACATAAAGTGTGGCATTCAGCTGTCCGTGAAAACGCCCCACCGTGCCGTTTGCTTGTAAATGATAGACTGTCATGCAAATGCGTTGGCATCCTATGACTAATAAAATAGTTATAAATTGATGGTTCAAATTTGCGTACTTCAGCCGTGCGCCACCTTGGTTGGACAGTCCTGTAAATTGACCCAGCTCTCGACGGAAACGCGTGTTACAGTTTTTTTTTAACTACGGCAGGGATGGAAATGGCTTCTAGTCAACGGATGCAACAATCGATCATTGTAGACCATTCATTTGGACAAAGACAGCGGCCCAACTATGTCGAGATGAAGGTAGGCAACTTGCACTAAAACAGTAGGGAAGCGATTAAGCTGTGCGGACACGTGCCGCTGTATCTTGATTTGCCAACAAGTGAGACAGCCGCGTGCCCACCGCGTAAGATTGCGTTGCGTCCTCGACCGACCGTGTCGTTTGCCGACGAAACTGGCAGTAGTTTTATTGCCTGGGTAGACAACATTGTGAGATTTGTCGGAAAAGATACGACAGTAGGTTACTAGAATGGATGTTCGCGGTCGTCCGGTAGATATGTCGCACAAAATGTGCCATTAGGTGACAGCGGAGTGTGCCGTGTTACCTGCAAAGAGAAAGCACGGTTACAAAAAATAGTCCTTTGCGTGGAGGCCATAGCAGAGAATTCGACTGCCTGCTTGGCAGGGCCGATCGCAAATACCCTTACCAGAGTATCAGCGACGATGCTTTGTTGACCAGACATATTTCGGATATCAGTCTGGAATTGGGCAATAAAATCTAGCTGACGAATCTCACGTGGTAAGCGTCGAGCTGCTTGATTTCAGAATTCGTATATAAGCGGCTTGTGATCAGTAAATGTAATGAAAGTATTACCTTCAGGGACGTGCCTGAAATGTTGGTAGGTAGGATAAACAGATAGTAGTTTGCGACTGAAGGTGTTGTACTTGACTTACGCAGGTTGTAGACGTCTAGAGTAGGAAGCAGGTGGTTTCCAGCATCCGTCTGCAAGTTGCTGTAGGACGGCGTCAACGGCGGTGTCCGATGCTTCAACGGCAACGCTAAGCGGAGCGTTCGGAGCAAAGTGGTGAAGCACGACGACGTCGGCCAAGACCTTTCTGTTAACCTTGATTGCTTCCAAAGCGGCAGTAGTAAATTCCACCTGACCGCTTTTACTTCTACAAGTAGGTCGGTTAGTGCACTTGGCAATTTGCCACAAGGTAAATGAAAACGTCGATAATATTTAAGAATGACGTTGAAAAGGCGTATACGGGCTAAAGTAGTCAAGACCAAAATACCTCTAATAGCACAAACTCTATCGTCTAGAGATAGTATGCCCTAGGGCTCGGTGTGGCAGCTAAGAAATTTGACAAAAGACCTCTGAAACACGCATTTGTTGGCGTTTACCATGATGCTATTAGCAGCCAGCCTAGTAAAAGTAGCTTGAGATGCTCCGCGTGTTGTTCTTCATTGGCGCTTGCCACGAGAATATCGTCGATATAAGGATAAAAAAATTAAACCTCTATTGACGGAATCTATTAATCATTGTAAGGTATGCACTGCGGTGCGAAGCGCAAAATGCGTGCGTTTAAACTCAAAGAGCCTAAACAGCGTGATTATGGCGGTCTTCCGTATAACTTCATCAGCAACTGGGAACTGGTGATACGCTCCAAGCAGATAGATTTTCGAGAACGCACGGGTGCTGCGCAGCCTAGCAGCGATGTCCTGCATGTGTGGAGTAAAATAGCGGTCGGGAACAGTTACGTCGTTGGGCGCGCGGTACTCACCACATATACGCCAGTCCCCAAACATTTGGACAACGCGTAGAACGGTGACGCCCATGGCCCTCTAGAAGAACGAACGATGCTTTCGCCACGTCGCAGTGTTGCTAAACGGATATTTTTGGCTTTTATAGGGTGAAGACTTACCAAGCAAAAACACCACGTTCTGAAACACCACAGCAATCCATTGAATGGCAAGTTGTTATTGGCTACGCTTCTTGTTGAACGTTTATTTACTCGGTTAGTCGCGACGAGATTGGACCTTAACGTGGTGCGACGGTTTGCGTACCTCATTGACCCATTGAGCTATACTGGGTGATGCCTCCGAGCATCTTGTGAGCTACTCCTAACAGGTTGGTCAATGGTGTGAGGTCAGACAAACTCAGTCCCCTGGTCCTCCAGGTTGGGGGTTTGAAATTGGATGGCGTCCATTTCTGTAAAACTAACTCACTGCAACCCCGCTGCCTTGCGGACAGGCTTTTGAGCCAAAGGCTTTGGATGAGGACCCTAATCGTCTTCCTGTCTAGGTCTGGGCGCCCTGGCAGTATCCCAGCCCACATACAACCATGACATTTTCTTCAAACATAAACTTCATCCTGCATCGGCCGTCGCGCAGATTATCAAGGGTCGCCATATCTGCTGCATACAGCAGGGCGGATAAGCGGAAACATGCTACTGCTGGCGCCTCCCTTCTTTCTTTTCCACCCTTTTCTCTTACTCCCATCCCGACCCTTATTACTAACCTTCCTTCTATAATTCCCAGTTTAATTGACAGCAACCGAAGTGCTACTGGAGTGGAACCATCCGCAGCCACCATCCCACAGCACCTAGCGGACGCCCATCAGCAAAAGTCCCTTATAAGGCCACGCTGTCCCGTTTCCATGGCGACATTCAACGTTCGCACTCTAAGACAAACAGGTCAACAGGCTGCACTCGCACGCACCTTGGACACACTGGGTGTTGATGTGTGTTGTGTGTCCGAAACTAGGATTAATGACCCTAACGGGGTTATTGAATTGACTGCACCCGGCTTATCCTCTCGTTATTGGTTGCACGCATCCGGAGACGCCGATGCGGCACTCACCGGTCAAGCTGGTGTAGGTATCATTCTCAGCTCCAAGGCTGAGTCATTGTTAGTTGATTGGATTCCGGTGAACAGCCGTCTATGTGCAGCCCGTTTGACGACATCAGCCAAGGTGAATTCACGAAGTAAAACAAAACGCTGTTTGTTTGTGATTTCTGCCTATGCTCCCACCGACTGCAGTTCTAATGCAGTCAAGGACACTTTCTATCACGAACTAAACATGCCGCTACGCAGTGCTACTAGTTCAGATATTATAGTACTTGCAGGGGCTATGAACACACATGTAGGGTGTCTGAGCTCTTCAGAAGCTCAGCTGGGTGGTAAGTATGGACTTAACGCCGAACGGACTGACAACGACGAGCGTCTGCTGCAACTGTGTGCGGAGCACCAGTTGTTTCTTACTAGCACTGCCTTTAGACACAGTGGGCGCCGAAGTACCACTTGGCGTCCAACTGTAGCTGGCCAATGATGGACCCAAATTGACCACATAGCCATAAGTTACAGATGGCGTGGTTCCATCCTGGATTGCCGCTCGTACTGCAGTACCTATGTCGACTCTGTTCATGCCTTGGTGCGCTGTCCTTTCTCCATGAACTTTACCAGAAGGCGCACAACGCCTCTCCCCCGATTGGCAGCGGAGAAATTGTCCCAGCCCTCTGTCAGGCAAGCCTATCAAGAAGCACTGCATAGCGAACTCTCGCTGTCTTGTCTTAATGACACTGAACTTCAGTGGAATAGGATCTCGGCCGCTATGCACGACGCAGGAGCATCTGTTTGTGGCACTATCAGTCGTCACCACACCAGTCACTGGATATCCGAGAGGTCCGTGAACCTGTTGGAAGCTAGAAGACACCTCCCGGCTGGTTCTGAACACAATGTGACCAGACGGGCTATTAGGCGTGAACTAAAGCGGAGCCTACGTGCTGACAAGGAAGCCTAGTGGACCAGTCTGGCTCAAGAAATAGAGGAGGCAGGAGCAGTAGGCACTTACCGCAAGCGCTTCCAGCTCATCCGCACCACTGGTCCCAGAAAACCAGGCGTCAGTGAGACAATCAGAGACAGCGCGGGTGCGCTGATACACAATAAGGAGCGCCGTATGGCTCGTTGGGCTGAACACTTTGAAGATCAGTTCAGCTGGCCCTCTGCTCCCGGACCTCTTCCTACTCAGGTGATGCAAGACGAGCCATGCACGGTTAGTTTAGAGCCTCCATCGGAGTCTGAGGTCCGGAACACGATCACAGCCCTCAATCGTTTTCGTGCCGCTGGCCCGGATTCCCTCCCACCTGCACCATTTAAGGATGGAGGTGAGGTCCTCTGCAGGGCACTAACCTCCCTATTCGAGCGTATTTGGAACGAAGAGAGGGTGCCGGCTAATTGGAGCGAATCGATTATTGTAGCAATATACAAGAAGAGCAGTCGCACAGACTGTGCGAACCACAGGGGTATTAGCCTAACGCCAGTTGTGACAAAATTACTGGCCTCGATTCTCGTTCGTCGCCTCACTGCAGAACGGGAATCTCGGATTAGAGAAGAGCAGGCCGGTTTTCTCCCAGGACGTGGCTGTATAGGCCATATATATACTTTGCGGCAGGTGCTAGAGCAGCGCCACCCATACCGCAGATCGAGAATAGCTGTGTTCCTCGATTTCAAGCGTGCCTTCGATGCAGTCGATCGATCGATTCTGTTCGAAATACTTGCGCGCAAGGTGTTCCCACGAAATATGTGAACATCCTTCGTGCTCTATACTCGAACACTAGAGGCCGTGTCAGGGTCTATGGTGCCCTATCGGATAGCTTTTCGACTACAAGTAACGTTCTTAAGAGCTGTCCGATTTCCCCGTTTTTGTTCAATTTCGTCGTGGATTCTATCATGGAGTGTTTCCTTTAGGTATCTCACGACGTAGGTGTTGTAGTAATGTCGGATGAAAGGTTGGTTGATCTAGATTATGCAAGCGATATCGTCTTGCTTTTCGACGATGTTTCGACGGCACAATCAACCCTGAATAGCCTATCCAGAGTGGTCCCATTATTTAGTATGCACTTCGCATCTTCAAAGTGCAAAGTGTTGCTGCAGGACCACCAGCCACTTGGTGACCCCTTGACGCTTGCTAACGAGGAACTCGAGGTGGTTGATCAATTCACTTATCTTGGCAGCTGCATCAGCAATGATGGGCGCATAGAAACTGACGTCAGCTTACGCATTGCAAAGGCCAGAGCTGCCTTCTTAAACCTGCGTCATCTTTGGCGACAGAAGGGAGTTTCCCTCCGTCTGAAAGGCCGTGTATACAAGGCCACAGTGAGGGCCGCTCTGCTCTATGGTAGTGAGACTTGGCCCTTTCGGTCTGAAGTTCTGAGGCGCCTTCAAGTCTTTGATCATCGTTGTTTACGAAGCATTGCTGGTGTCGGATGGCGCCAGCATGTCCGCAACGATGATGTGTGTAGGCGAGTACTATGTGGTGACAATTATGCTAGCTCCTTAGAACAACAGATAGCACTGAATAAGTTGCGTTGGCTCGGGCACGTGTTACGCATGCCTGGTCACCGCTTACCTAGGAAGGCCTTGTTCAGTCTACCAGGTGTGGGATGGCGCAAGGCTCGAGGTGGACAGAAGTTGACTTGGCAGCGGGAAATGAAGTCACTGACGACCAAACTGAGTGCCGCTGGTCCGTCTCGCCTTCCGGGTTGGAGTCCACGTGACTCACCTTGTGCTTGGCTCGAGATTTTACAGGATACGGCTCGCAGTAGACACCAGTGGCGCGTCTGCTGCTATCTTCTAATCAGATTGTCTGTTTAAAGTGTGTTTGGTGCTGAGTTATCTGCGGGGTAATGGCTGAGTATGACGCGTGGCGGTGAAAGCTGCGGGGAAGCTGTCTCGCCGATGCCGCCTTATCTTTGCACGATAGCCAGCTGGTTGTGACGGAATGTTGTCTACACAAGGTGTAGGCGCCTTGACCTTGAATGTTTGCTTAGGGCATTAAGGTTTTCAGGTAAGTCCCCTTCCTCTCCTTCTTCTTATTCTTTATTTCATAGGTCCTCATGGTTGTATGGCAGCGAAGCATCAGTTCAAATGGCTGATGTACTGCTGTTGCTGATGATGATGAGTCACGTTGCGTTCCAAGTTTCCCTTGGCTGATGTGTTAGGCAAGTGCCTGTTTCATGCCTGGGTCATGTTCTGTCCTGACCAAAGCTAGGCCCGATTGTCTGAAATGAATTGAAACTTTTTGATCGTGATGGGTTGCTCATCTTCAGCACCACGTGATGTCCCAAAGGGATATTCAGTAAAATCTGATGAAGTATGGTTGTAGCCCTATAGAAAAGGATACTGACCTGAACAACAAATCGGAGGTCCACCCGGAGTAACTTGTAATCTGGGTTGAAAATGTAGGCAGCCATGGTCAATTGAACGGTGAAAGCCTGGTAGAGAGCCCCGGATGAGTGGCAAGGAAAAGTATCCCGTAGCGAACATTAGCCCAACCCAATTGTTCTGGCCTTGTATCGGCCAGAGAATGTGCCATCCGAAGTCAACAGTAGAGCTCCAGGTAAAAAGTATTTAAAAGAGATATTTTAGGTGATTTTTACCCAATTGTTCAGGCCCCGGGAAAATTGTAGTCTTGTAGGTAAACGAATCGCTTGTCCGGTCGGTAACTTGTACCAACGGCGGCTAATCTTCCACTGGCTCCCGGATAGAGGAACGTTGTGTCACGTTATGTAGTACGATGGTGAATATGGACGATTCCTTGGGTGCTTGGCGCCCTATATATGACAATCTCGGGAATAAAAGCAACTAACAAAGACATCCACATTGGCACGCAGGCGCTCAATTTAACCGATGACTGAACTATTATAACACCATTCCATGTAATTGTTGCCCAAATCTCTCATATGCACGTGTACTATAAGTGACGAAATACAACCAGAAGCCACAGATCAGTAGAGAAGTTAAGATTGCTCCAAATTTGGAATGAAGAGAAGTCAAAGAGTTTGTGGGGTCCGAAAGCGCATGTACCCGTTCGGCGGGACTCTAGAGAGAGGCGGACGGTACGCTAAATATGGAAAAAAGAAATCGCTCAGAAGGGGTGACAGGGACATGTTGCCTCACTTCTAATTTTGTATGAATGCAAGAACTCAGGGCAGACGAAGACATGTAAGGTAACGACAGATGCAGAAGGAATACAAACAGAGCGTACGCGAAGGAAAGAAAAAGGTGGGTAAAAGTGGCCCCATTAAGCCGCCGTAGACAAGTCAACGAGAGCTCCAGTTAAATATCCATCCTTGCAAATAATAAGAAAGAGGAATCGTGTCCAGCAAATAACTTGAGTTGTGGGTTAAGGGGGTTGCACCGGCGTGGGCAGTTGGCATGCCGAGCAAAGCATGCAGGAGGAAGGGCACAAATAGTTGGGACTGCAGAACCTAGATCGTTAACGTACTAGACGTCTAGAAGCAACCAGTAAGCATGAGACCGGTCAGATACGTCTAGATTAGAGCCCTTCCCAAAGAGTTATCCACGCACTTGAAAATGGAATGCAAATAGGTAGCACGAAATGGAATGAATAGGGTCGGGAAAGAAGAGGCTCTGTTGAGGAGTAGTGCAAAAGCCTACAAATATCTCGAGGCGCTGTGAATAACCATTGGATCTGTCGATGATTCATGGGTAAGTGCTCAGTAGTTGGGAAGCAGGAGATCATTGGGACGGGACTAGAATGTCGGCTTATAGAGAGAAAGCCGTATTATTAATATCAGAACGCTAGGCAAGAACTCCGGCAGCAATGGACATGATTAAGAATGAAGGGAAAATAATAATAAGGATGAATCGTGACCAACAATGTTATGAGGTGAAGCAAGGAAGACTCTATTGCAAAAGGAAAAAGCCTACAACGATCTCGTGGTGTTGTGAACAGACCGATGGATACGTGGATCTCTTATCATTATGGTCTCGGTAGCCGGAAGGTAGGAGATAATTGAGAAGTGACTATGATGCCGGTTCCTAGAAAGTAAGCCAAATTAATAAGCTCGGAATACTAACAGAGAGCATCGGCAGTAATAGACCTGTTAAGAAGAAAGGGGATGCAATAATAAGGAGGAATCATGACTAGCAATGCTCTTGAGGTGAAAGTAAAAGAGCGTTGCGTCTACAGAGCCTAGATCATTTAGGTCTTTTAAGTCCGTGAGAGGGCAGAAAGCAGGAGACCGCTCTGGCGAGACCGGTTCAGTCAGCAAGTTGAAGGTAGGTGGTTAAATTAATGTGGGAATAAACGTAATGTGCGTCAATTGAAACAAACCTGTTCGGGACGAAAGTTGCATGATACACACTGTCGCCATATATGGGATTATGATAACACCCGTAATCACCAGGTAGGGACAATAGGTGCTACTTACCAGGGCAGCTCGGTGGGTTCCATCCCGCAGTGGTGGGTCGTTTACATGCAAATTATCTACTGTGGTAAACGTTAATGGTAAGTCTGGCGTACTTTGCTGTCGTCATTGCTGCAATGCCTCCGTCAGGGACATCCGTGTGTCGCATAGCTTTCCAAACAGGCGGGGTTTATCTTAATCTTTAAGTAGCGCTGGTAACAACAACTACCTCAGTTAGTAGCGCAATATAAATTTACATAATAATTTTTCTTGTTGCCTAGTAGCCGGCTGGTAGCTTTCTGGCACGATGCCCTACCCGTTGCTGGTAGCTCAGCTGGCATTCAACTCTTGTATTTATTTTCTTTTCCTTTTATGTATTGCGGCACAGTGGCTGCGGTGGTTAACACATCTAGTTAACGTGTATAATAAATGAGCCCAGATAACAACGGGTTTAGTCCATGCAGCTAGTAGGTCACAGAGATTGCGGGCGGTTTGCAATTCCATATGCATTCAAACAACACAAGTTTAAGTTCAATTACAAGTGGGACCTGAAGTGCAAAGCATTATTGCTTGTCTCCAAAGCAACCTCCTTATGAATGGCCAGCGTTGTATCCCGTACGGGCGAATCATGGTCTACTTAGCATTACCAGTATCATAAGAGACGATCACTTAAGGTAGAACGTAAACCAATACAACAGCCTACTAAAGGCGGTAAATGGACCAAGTACTCCTTATCTATATTTATACCATGTAACAAATATAATACTAAGTAACCTTTGTCCTGCGTGCGGGAAGGCGAAGTTTAGTCGCCGCACTTACGAAAACTATTGCTGAAGCACGTATTGCTAATGGGCGACTAAACTGTCGCAGCGGGAATCTTTGGAAGTTTCCCTTAGAAGGCAAAGGATAAGCATAACTGCGGTACGTTTCCATGAAACACATAAGGCTATAGTTCTTACATGTCAGCATAGGAAACATGGAAACAAGATCGCACCAATCAAACGCACGAATTATGTGTATGCTTAAAGTAACAGCAACACACTTGGCACGTCCAGCGAAGGCTACTGCCGTTCAAAATAAGCCTCCAGTTAACACTAGCTGCAAGTTACGTTTAAACAACAAAGCTCCTAAAAGACATCAATCACTTTTAAGTTTCTGGCACCAATATGTAATATATTTAAAACACATTAGTAAATATGCAATATTTTTCATTAATGGTTGTATAAGCTTTGTAGTACATTGCTTTATATCCCTCGTCGATATATGACGAGTTACTGATGCTAAGGAAGGAGTTTTCATCAGATGTGTTAGGTGGGTAGCTTCCTTAACTTCTGTGTGGTGCTGTTTATCTTTATTGTTTCTGCATGGGGACGCTTGAACCTCCAAAACATCACTATGTATAGATCTCTCTCCTCCCTCTCCCTTTCTCCCTCCTCCCCTCCCCTCCCCCCA